>JAMALZ010000011.1:0-600000 GCA_023630055.1 Trichosporon sp. PB005A
GCGGCGGTCGCAAGGAAGGGGAAGGGGGCGGAGGGCGGGGGGGGGCGACGGGCGCCGCGGCGCCGGCGGGTGAGGGATGCGCGCCGGCGCGCGCGTAATGTCGCAACAGCAATGATCTGCGTCGCCCATTTCTGCTGCTGGCCAGTAAACAAACCGCTACGCTGCTGCGCGGCCAGGAGACCAGGAGGCCGATAGCGACACAGCGGTGCGCGGTGCTCGTTGGTCGAGTTCTCACCGGTGACTAGCGGATCGCATTACATAACGGGGCGAACTTAATCCGGGGCGCTGCTGTGGCCTGGGGGCTGCGCTGCATGCGCGGGGCGGTACGCTGACGCGGCGTGTGCGCCCATTGGTCCGCCGCGTGTGCGCGGGGCAGCGCCGAGATCTCGGGTCGGGCGGCGTCACATGACCAGATCTGCGCTCATACTCTCAGCTCCCAGCACGCAGCATGCTCGCGACGGGAGGATAACCATAATGCGGGCACGACGTCATAACGCCGGTGTGCTGATCGGTCGTCAAGTGGGCTCGCAACAAGCTCGATGAGCACTCGCTTGCACGCACGCGCTACGCGCTCGGTGTGAGCGACTGCACCGGGGCCCAAGGCACACCGGACCAGCCCCCAGCCCCAGCCCCCCGACCAGCCCCACCGCACGCGGCGCCGCGTGCTGCGCCGGACATGATATAACCCCAGCCAGCAGTCAGAGCTAGTGGGCGACCGGAGCAGGGCGCGGATTAGCACTCCACGGCACGGCACGAGCCGGCAGTCGGCTCTCTGCACTCCACTCGTCCCGCCAGCTCTGGGCGAGGTACGAGGTACGCCGTGAATAGGCGCTGGGCCGAGATACACTCTCCCTTGCTGCTCTCTGCTCTTCTCGATCCTCCTGTCATCTGCTTCCCTGCTCTGCGAACGGCGACCTGAGATGCCGTCCCGTGACGAGTGACAGGCCCTGTGCCTGGCCCCCGCTCCTGCGCCTGCTCCTCCTCGCGCGCACACAAGGCACGGGCACGCTGTTTCTCCGAGCGCTTGCGCGCTTGCGCTTGGCGGGACGTCATGCAGCAAGACGAACGTGGGGCTCAGCGCAAATCGCGCGTCGTCGGGATCGGCGCGATTCCGGTGGGCTTCTGGCTCCACTGATCCTGCACCTCCATTGCCGGAGAGACACTACTTCCAAGCGAACTGTGATCGCAGATCTGGCTGGGGAAGATGGGGACGGTCACCGGGACAGCGATGACGCCCCTGTGCGCCAGTTCGGTCGCGCGCCAGAGGCCAAGCGCGACAGGCTGCGCGCCAAGACTGTCTTCGGCCGCACTTGCTCGTGCTCGTGCTCACGAGACATCAAGCTCAGACACCGACGTCACCAGAGTCGAGCGGCCACTGTCTCTGAGCCAGATGAGCCAGAAGATATCCGAACTCCGGTGTCTGCGCTGTATCGGTGTCTGCAGCGTCGGTGTCTGCCCCGCCAGATCTGGAGTGGGATGCGAGAAGGGGTCTGCGTCGGGGTCTGGCTGGCTGGGGATCGGTGAATGCGCGAAATCGGAATATGGCGCGGTGTGGGGCCCAGTCTTGCCCGCCGCACGCTGAGCGAGCGGCCTGCGGCCGAGCCTCGCGAGGCGGGGTTTGTTTGTGTATCGTGTTGATGCACACTCGCTACTGACACTGGCACCAGTGGCCCGGCTCAGACTGATGCAGCGCGCTGCTGCTGACCACTGACCGGGCGCGGCGCGGGCTTGAACTGACAGCAGATGACGAGTGGCGGAATGGCGCCTGCGGACACGGCGCAGGTCGCTGGGCCTGATCCTCGGCGCTCAGCGCCTGCAACTGGCGCCCGAGATGGGGCGGGCGGCCGCCCTCAGCCCGCGGATGGGCAGTGGGTATGCGGCGATGTGACGGCCGAGGCGGACACGCCAGACGAGACCGCTACGATGCTCGAGCTCAGATGGACACTGACGCAGCGCCGCCAATTGACGACTGACATACGCATCGGACGTGTCCGCTTGTTCGCCCCTGGCCCTCCGCAGCTGCACTGCTAAGAACATGCATACATACATGGAGTGAGGCGGCAGCTTGCCCGATCCTGCGCTCCCGAGGCAGCAGGCGGACCAGATGGGACTACAGCGACCCGAGAGCTCAGCCGGACACGGACGCTCTGCCGCCTGCCGACGACTGACGACTGACAGCTGACATCTCATGTCCCCGGATCGGACGTGCCACCTCGATCACGCCTGGCCCCTTTACAGCCGCAGTGCTAAGAAGATGCATACAACATGGCGTGAGGCGGCAGCTCGCCCGTCCTCCTCCCGAGGCGGGCCAGCCGCGCTCGGTTACGCTCGCTGAAACTAGAAATGTACAAGGTCCGTCCCCGATCGCTCTCAGAGTCCTGGGCCGGGCGGCACTCGTGTGCTCGCCCTCGCGCTTGCTGCAGGAGCAAGATCCTAGAGAAGGTCGAGCCTGGGCGCTGTCGCGACTCGGGGGTTGTGCGGCGGCGTCACGCGCCGGGTCGCTGGCGACACTGCGGGCGGCGCCTCGAGGGGGTGGGCCGGGCCGGCTGTGCGCGTCGGAGACGGCGGCAGGGCCGGAGAAGAGGACATACCCGAGGATGCGGCGCGGAGCGGCGTCGCGGCCAGGGCGGGGCCGGCGGGACTGCCATGGTCGGGCGTGTTCGGCACCGGGGGGCTGCTGAGCGCGGTGCCGTCGCCGTCCGCCTCGCGCTCCTCGGGCAGCGTGCTGAGCGAGCTGGCCGCCGAGATCGACGGGCCGCCGAGCGCGGCAGCAGGCTGCGGCGTCGCAGGGGCCCAGCCGGCACGAGCGGCGGGGGCGGGATCCTCCTCCTTCTTCTTCTTGGTACGCGTGCGGGGCAAGAAGTTGCCGAACTGGGCGGCGACGGCGGCGGAAGTCGGCGATAACGGGACGGAGGGCTCAGGCTGTCGCGTGGGCTCGAGTGCGGGAGCCCGAGTGCCTCGTAGCGCGACGACGTCGCTGGGCGGTGCCCGTACGAGCCGTCAGAGCCCAAGTTTGCCGTGTGCTCACAGGGCGAGCTGGAGTGCTGCGCGTGAGGAATATGGAGAGCATCTGCCTGCCAGTCAGCAATGGATCAACGGGTGGTTACGAACCGGAGAGTCGTCGTCGCCAGAAGGTCCCTTCGTCGATCGCACAGCTTGAGTAAGCGTAGCGAGAGCTAGAAGTTGGGTGATGAGGGGGTGCTTCGGGGGGGGGGGGGGGTTGCTGGCTGACGACTTTGTGACTGCTGGCGTCGTATCCGGTCGACGGCGTCCAGACGAATGATCTCGTCGCGTCGTCCCACCCGGCCGTAAGGTGCCGGTTCCCGTTGGTGCGCAGCTGGAACGCCGTCTCCATCGCGACGGAGATCGTTCCCCAGTCAACCACTGCACGATCGCACAGCACAGCGGCTTGAGTAGACGACGGTAGTCCGCCTCCAGCTCCTCGGGCCATTGACTGATCTGCACGACGGATTTCTCCCCCTCCTGCCAGACATGCGCTACCCCGCCACACGCCCCGAAAGCATCAAGCGCGTCCATCATCTCATGGCTGAGACTTGCCTCGGTCTTGAACTCGAGCGTCGACAAGATGACTGTCGGCAGGCCAGTCTCGGGATGCACGCCGACGATGGCAGCGTCGAGCTGGAGTTCGCCATCGGGGCGTGGCACGGGAACCTCAACTCTGAACTGGACGTCGTCGAACTTGGCGACAGAGCGCACCCTGCGTTCGTAGTAAGCGTACCAACTAGCTTTCAGCTGGAGCTCGTTGTGCAGAGGGTATGGCGGGATACAATCGTTGGGGTCAAGGCTTCCGAGGCGTGCTGGGAGTGGCGCAGAGAGACTGGGGTCGCGGACGAGCCCAGCTATGGCGGCGTCCATCGAATCATCCAAGCTCCCATCACCTGCCATGCGAAAGTATCTACAACTGCGGCCTTCAGGAAACTCCTGGCGGTGGGTATACTGCTCTTGACGGAGGAGGGCAGGGGTCGGGGTCTTGGGACTGAACGAGACACGCATGACGTTATTGGGTTCGAAGGAGTCGTCGGGGGTTGGCGATTTGGGGACAGCCTGCCACTTGCACGCAGGCTCGGCGTGCGGGGTGAGGAAGTCGCTCGCTTGGATGGGTAGAACGGAGAGTGATTACCGGCGACCAGGGTGTACGGGCACACAAAAGGTAAGGGCCAGGGACGACAACCGCGGAGCAAGGACATGCTAGATTGCGAGCTTGGCGAGCGACCCAAGGACTGCGTCGGTGGCGGGCTGGGCTCTTCTCATCCTAACCTCCCCACTTTTGCAGTTACGAGGCTGAGGACCTAAGATCCTCCGTTCCAAGTCTGGGCTGAAGCGACCGACATAGCTGGCGAGATTGAACTTCGGCCGCTCGCAGATCGGGTTGGGCCGCCTTGTGTCACCTGGCAGGTGGAACCACAACATTGCCGGCAGCGTCGCCTCTACGACAATTGGAGACAGAGGTGCTGCACCCGGATAAACATTCTCAGCGAGGGCGCAGGCCATCGCAAGACAGTTCCGGCAGATACATCTCCAAGTTGCAATCGTAGTGCCCCGCCACTTCGGCATGTGGAGGCGGCGGGCATCCGCGTTACTGGGGTTAGGTTAGGCATCGCGGCCTTCTGTCGGATTACTCACAGCTGCACAGCCTTATCCAGGACGGCCAAAGAGTAGGCGCGCTCGTCGATGGCATCCCACTTCCCCGTGCGCATAGCGGTGCGCCACAATCGCGATGCACGCCGCGCCGCCGCTGCAAGGACCACGTCGGTTGCATCGGCTTCGGGGTTCGCGATACGCGCGATACGACGGTGCGGAGCGGTCGTGTAGTCGTCTCGTGGAAAGCAAAGGGTTTCGGGGGGCATGATCTCAAGGCACAGCATCTTGGTCGAGAATGTAATGCTGAGGTGTGTTGTTGCGGCAGCCGGCTCATTGCCACCCCGCGCGCAGAACATTGTCACGTGTGAAGGTGACGTGTGCTACGGTACTGCCTGCGCTGCTCGTTGCCGCGGCTCAGGTGGCTTCACGCCTACGCCTCCCTGCCAAGCTGCGACCTTGACTATAGCAGACTAGCTGCAAGCTGACCCACTGATGCATGCTAACGTGCCAAAGCGCTGATTCCTGCTTGATACGTTCTAGTCACCTGTCACCCTGGAACCAGTAACGCTGATGCGCGGCCAATCTGTAGTACTGTTAAGCTTGGGACCACCAATGAAGGCTGAGGCTCACAGTTCGCACGCGCGTGCGCAGCGACTTGGTTGAGAGTGTGATCGGCTAGCGTAGGGTACAGCTGGTGAAGATGGGGCTGGGCACCAGCGTCTGCGGAGTGATGAGAAGGTGACTGGAGCGGCTGCGCGCGCATACGCTTTCCGTGCTCAGATCAAGCTTTACATATTTTTGAACATTTTCTGGTCATTTATGCTACCAGGTCACTAAATTTAATCGTGACAATGCAGCCGAAACTAGTCAAGAATAACAGCCGCGTGCTGCTGCAAGCCCGATGCAAAGCTTTCCCAGTCGCTGTTAATACGCGCACCGGTATCGCGGCGAGAGAACAGACACCAGTTGGTCGAGCCCGGGAACGGCGTCTCGAGGACGAGGTAGTGCTCCCGCCGTGCGACGGCGAGTCGCATGCATTCCAGATCCGCATCGGCGGCGCGGCGCACGGTGCACGTAAGGCACATGCAGTTTGGAGCCGCGCTGTAGTGCGCTGCCGCAAGCAGCTCGGTGCCGTACACAGACAGCATGCGCTCGAAGCCCGCGCGCTCCATCTGCGGGTACGCCGGGTCGAAGGCGGGCACCTGGCAGACGTCATTCGTCACTGGTGAAGGCTGGGGCATGAGGGGCTGCGCAGGGGCGGGGGCGATCTGAAGGTTTGTCTGGATGGAGACGTTAACCGGCCCGACGGTCTGGAAGGGTAGAGCGAACGCTGGGGCCGTTGGAGTTGCCACGCCCATGGAACCGAGTCCGTGCTGCAGGTCGTTCAACGCGAGGGCCCATACCGAAGTCTGGGCCACGTTCGCCGTTTGCTGAGCTGCCGCAGGGCCTTGGATGGGAGTGTTGGACGAGGCTCGAGGGAGTACAATGATTGTCCCTGGAGGGAGAGAAAGGTTGAGGCTGTCGGCATGCTGAGTGTCGACGGCGAGGCTTGACGAGCGAGTGCTGACCTCGGGACTGTTATTGCAACGCAAGCTGCTGGAGACACCTGCGTGCTCGCGTTGCGGACAGCAGGGTGAACCCTGAACCCACCGCCAGGAGGATTGCGGCGGCGAGACGGGGGCGGGATGGGCGCGTCGGAATCATCCTCGGTTTGCTCTTGTGGGAGCCGGGCCTTGGCATGCCTGCGCGCCGTGACCCGGCGGCCTTCCTGGTGTGTGATCTTTGTGGCAGAGCCTCCTGTAGACTTCGAGGAGGAACCCTTCCCTAGCCACTCCTGCTCGAGCTCCTCTACGCGAGAGAGTCTCTCATCTTGTGCCCGGCGGTACTTGCTGGTTTCGCTGGCCAGTTGTGCACGAGACTCGGCGATGCGCTTGTCGATGTTGCGGAGAGTGTCGTCCGAGTATGCTTGCTCTGGGGATGCAGCCTTCTGGGAAGTCTCGGTTGACCACTCGACACCAAGAGCAGCCAGCGCAGACTCGACATCAGGGAAGATCCGGAAAGGAGAGGCGGGAGAGCTGTCGGTGTCATCCTCTCCTTCAGCGTCCTCGTCGCTGTCGCCCTCCTCCTCATTCTTGTCGTCATCCTGCCCTTGGGTAGGGTCTTCGCTGTCCTCTTCCATCTCCTCATCATCACTGTCGCTGTCGCTGTCATTCCCGTCCTCATCTTCCTCGATCTCCTCGTCCCCGTCACAGCTCCCGAGCCCGAGCTCACTGCCCTCTTCGCTTCCCTCGCTGAGCTCCTCCAGCAGCTCCGAGTACACCTCCCTTTGAACCTGGCGCGAGTGACTAGGCTCAGGGCAGGGGGTTGCGGGTGTGGGAGCCGTCACCCAGCTCTGGGTGTCCTCGTAAGAGCTGTTCCAGCTGTCGCAGCCGTCGTCGTCCTCGGCCTTGATGTAGTTCTCGTCTCCGGAGGTAGGGTCCTGGGGAGTCGGGGCGTTGCCGCACGGAGGACTAATGGCAGTCGACTCCCTGCCATACTCAGGGCTGGCGAGGAACGGGTTGTCGCTGCTGGGCTGAGGGGGGCTGGGAGCCGAGATTTGCCTGACGATCTCGTCTACTACTGCTTGGTCGGGCTCGTCGTCGCCTGCGACCGAGTCGGTGTCGATCTCCTCGTCGGAGTCGTTCCAGCTTCCATCCTCGCTGACGGGTGCAACCCACTCGTCCACGAAGGGGTAGGGTGAGAGCTCTTGCGTGTTGCATGGAATACTCATCCTGGTCGATGCTTGCAGTGCTTGAGGATGGGTTTGTCAACTTCGAGCCCGCTCTTCGCTTATATCCTGGTCCAGGAAGGACGGCTAGCTGTTCATCAAGTGCACGCTGTTCATCGGTGACCATCGCTTCGTCGCTGGGGACAGCAGCGAGGTTAATTGTGTGCATGGTCGGTGGTGCATAGTCCTCCGTGACGAGCAGGTGAAGCGATCCTCGACTGGTTGCCGACAATAGCGACTGCCGTGAATGCCACACTGCCTGCATCGCCTTAGTTGCCCGACGGCGACAATAGCCCCTTGCTTCAGTCCATGGAAGTGCCACATTGGTGCTACACTCCGATGATCTGCGTTCGCGCTTGAAGTGATCGCGGGTGCGAGTCCGCCGGCGTCTGCGCCATGTGCTGACTGATGATGACGCTCTGGCGGCGCCGTGGTCGGGATATTTTGCCCCAATCACACCCCGCAGACGCCGGCAATCTAGGGTAACGGTCGGTTATTAACGAGTGCTGAATCATCACATCAGCTTCGGACCAACCGAGCTCCCCGCCGCGCGCGCCGCCCGCAGCTAAAGCCTCCGGAGTTGCGCGATCGCGCCAAGCATCCGTGATCGAGTGCACCGCGCCGCCGGGCGCCAGGAGCCAGGCGTTCGGCTCCTGTCGCAAGCCGCCCCCACCCTCAAGCGAGCGGGATCGTCTTCCCACCAGCTCGCTTACCAACCCCTCTGCCCGCTTCTGCATATAAACACTTGGGCGGCTCGAACTCGCCCGGCATCTGCTCCCGATCCCACGTAGCCACCCCAGAGTCACCATGTCCGAGGCCAAGTCGTTCCGCCAGCTCGCCGGCGTCCCGCCCTCCACCGCCAGCACGAAGGACTCGGCGCTGGTCATCATCGACGCGCAGAACGAGTACGCGCAGGGCGCGCTCAAGATCAAGAACGTCGACGCCTCGCGCAAGGCCATCAAGGACCTGCTCGAGCGCTACCGCAAGGACGGCGGGCTCGTCATCCACGTTGTGCACCAGGTGCGTTGAGCGGCATGCGGTGGCATCGGGGGCATCGGGGGCCGACTTCCGCGCCGTTTCCGTTCCATCCGTGCCGTTCCGAGGCGAGTGAGAGCCCCAGCTGACACCCAGGTCCCCGAGGGCACGCCCGTGTTCACGCCCGGCACCGAGCTGGCGGAGGAGTTCGCCGAGCTGCAGCCGGCTGGCAGCGAGCCCGTCGTCAAGAAGCAGCACCCCGGCTCGTTCGCGGGCACGAACCTCGACGAGCTGCTGCAGAAGGCCGGCCTGAAGCGTATCGTGGCCGTGGGCTACATGGCGCACGTGTGCGTGAGCACGACGGTCCGCCAGGCCGCGCAGCGCGGGTACGACGTGCTCGTCGCCGAGGACGCGATCGGCGACCGCGACGTCCCGGGCGCCTCGGCCGAGCAGCTGGTGCAGGTACGTTGTGCTTCGCAGGCGCGGGCTAGAGGGCTGCGCAGATGGAGCGGAGGGCTGACTGGCAGACGGTGTGCGCCGAGCTCGGCGACGCGTTCGGCACGATCATCAAGAGCACCGAGGTCAAGAGCGCCTAGGCGGCGCTGCAGCAGGACGGAGATAGTACAGCATGCAGCGGGCACGAGTATAACGATGAGTACCGAAGGTCCTATGAGTGCGAGAGAGCGAAAGAGAGAACGAGTGTGGGATAAGGAGCGAATGACGGGACGGGACTGATTTTGACGGGTCTCACGGGTAGACCTGGGTGACGCGGATCTCGGGCGTGACTGGGGCCATGTGCTGGCCGGCGACGGGCTGGAGGGGGGGATCGGGCGCGCCATGCCGCCGGATGAACTTGAGGCGGTCGACGCTGCTGGAGAGGGCTATCCTGAATCCCTCGCGGCGGGCGCCGCGCGCGAACACGATGATGATCGACACGAGCAGGATGAGGTAGAAGATGGCGAGCAGGAAGAAGGCGATGATGTCGAGCACGGCCGGCGCGGACGCGAAGTACATGCCTGTCAGCTGGGCCGCGACGGACAGCGCGGCCAGCACGGCGAGCACGGCAAAGTCGACGCCGCACCAGATGAACCACGTCTCGGGCCACAGCCGCCGCACGACCAGGTGCGCGCAGAAGTAGGCCGCGCTCACGCCCGCCACCACCGCGCGGAAGATCGCGAACCGGTACGCCTTCTGGTATGCCGCTGTCTGTCAGCTTGAGCTCGGGTCATGGTGCCACAGCAAGGGCGTGCAGACTCACGGCCATCCTCGATCAGCACCAGCGAGTACTGCGTCCCGCCCGTCGTCATGCGGCTCCAATCCTGCCGCCCCGCCTCGGCAGACCACGCCGCGAACACGAGGTGCACGAGCGCGACGCCGAGGCAGAACGAGTACAGCGTCACGTGCAGGAGGGCGGGCATCCTAGTGTCCAGGTGTGCTGTGGGTGCGCCAGAAGAGGTACTGCGGATGAAAGTCGGAAATGTGAGATAGGGCGGGCGGGAGTGCGGCTTGAGAAGTTGGAACCGAAGGCGAGGCGAGTCGTCAGTCGAGTCGTGAAGAGAGTCGTGAGGGCGTGAAGAAGCGTGGAGGGGTGCGTATTAGGAAGATGTTAATCGTAGAGAGCGTGAGGACGAAACAAACAAGCCAGTTGTTGTCGGTCGTGAAGCGTGAGAGGGAGTCCAGTCATGACAACAATCTTCATCGCGCACCGGGCGCTGCACAGCAGGGGGCATGCAGCAGGGTGGAGCAGGAAGCTGCTGCTGGAGCATGGGTGGGGTCGGGCGTCTGTGCGCCGCGAGCCTGGGCAACCGTCTGGCCCGGAGCAGGAAGTGTGCAGTGCTGCTGTGAAAAGACCCGGAATAGCAGCGAGATCTCCACATCAAGCCATGACGGACCGTGCGCAGCACCCGGCGGCGGCAGTTGAATGGGACCACTGGCGCCACTCGTGTCGGCGACTCTATTGGGCAGAAGGCTTCCTGACTTGGACCGGAACAGTTATGTAGACACAATGAGAGCTTCATTCTTCTTCATTATTTACGAGACTGCGGTTCTTTACACTAACGGCCGACTCGGCGGAAGGGCGGAGTGACTGGGCGCCGGTGCTGGGCTAGTTGATGATACCCTGAGGGGGCATCTTGGTCTTGCAGCGCCTGCAGGTGACCTCGGAGCGGGCGAAGAGCCTGCGCGTCAGCGGTACCCGCGGCGGCTGGGCCAGGGACACGCACCAGATGACGCTGCAGGGCAGGCAGCACGCGACGGCGAGCGCGGCGCCGACGCCGATGCGCGTGTCGTGCCCGTAGCGCTGGCAGTCGGGATGCGGCTCGTCTGGAGGTCAGCGCGCGGCGAGCGAAGCGAGCCGAGCGAGTGGCGACTCGAGGTACCGGTGGTGAGAATGGGTGCAGGTGGGGTGAGCTGTCCCCAACACCGACCTCCCCATCGCGGGCCTGCTTGTTTCCGTGCACCAAGTCGAGCAAAGCAGAGGATGTGGGATGAGGAAGACTCACGATCGAACACGACCTCCTTCTTGGCCTCGGTCTGCTGAATGGCAGGGGCAGGCGGGTTCACGGCTGGTCTGTCAGTTCGAAGGGCAGTGCGCGAACTCACGCGCGGTGGGGCTAGTCTTCTCGTCCATGATGGCTGAAGCTGAGCCGGTCGACGATGGTGAGAGAGATGTCAAGTGTCAGTCTTCCTTATAACCAGGCGGTACCAGCGCGAGCACAGAGGTTCCAGCGCGTCGTCGCGACGGCGATCAGGACTGCGCGACTGCGACGGCACCGCAAGGCGCGAGTCACTGGCTGATCAGCAGGGGCTCACCGCGCCTTAGCTCGCAAGCTCGGAGCTATCTCAGATCCGGGCGTCCACGGGCCCGCTAGATCGTCGCGGTGGCTTGTCCGATAGAAGCGATCACGCGCGACCTCAGCTGCGCGGCGATCGTCCTCCCCCTCCGGAGGTCGCTTGGTCGACAGGGGAAGCGGGGCAAGGGGCAATGGCTGGTGGTGAGCGCATCAACGTGGTCTCGCTGCGGCCTGCGCCGTCAGTGGTCAGCTGAGCCTGCAGTGTCGGGGCGCAGTCATCGTTGTCACCAGGCGGTAGCTTGCACACGGGCGAGCGCTCCGCGTCCATTCAAGCTACGAGTCTGATACCGGAGAGACTACACAGAGAGACGTATTCGACACGGCGCACAGCGCTCGGCATGCCTGCGGGTCAGCTTGTCCAAGCGGCCGTTGAAGCTACGCACTCGTTTCACTACGACTTGCGCTTTCCCCACCTGAAGATGGAGTTCTGCTGTCAGCTCATGTGGTGGCCTTTGTAGCTGTCCCCGACTCACGGCCTTCTTCCTCTCGCGCTCCTCAATCTCGCTCGCGATAATGCGCGTGAGCTCGGCCCACATCTCGCCCGCCTCCTTCTTCTCCGCCTCGCTGCTGCGCTCGCGGTAGGGTATGTCGGCGGACACCATCTTGCGGAACTGGAGGAAGAGCTCGCGCGCCTCGGGCTCGTCGGGGTGCAGGATCTTCCACTGGAACGCGCGCAGCACCCCGCCCTCGTAGATCGACTGCTCGGTCAGGCGCAGGTAGTACGCCTGCGCGCGCTGGCTTGGCGTCGGGCGGCGGCGCGGCGACGCGGGGTCAACGGAGCCGGCACGCCGGCGGCCAGACGGGCTGCGCTGGCTGCCCGACGACGCGCCGGAGGACGTGCTCGAGGTCTGCGGGCGGAGCGGCGAGCCACCGAGGTCGGGGAAGGACATGGCTCTGTCGGTGCTGAGGAGGAGGTGGGCGGGGGCCGCTCGTTTTATAGCTCAGAGCTCGTGGGTAGGCCAGTGTGGGGTGTGGCGGAACGTCAAGGGCCGCAACGTCGGGAGAAGTGTCGTCGTCGTGGACAGAAATAGCCCGCCGAAGGCGATCGAACGCAGAACTTGCGATGCGCTCGCGATCGATCGATCCCAGAAGCATGTCAGGCTTAGTGGCGGGAAGACCCCGTGATTGCTCGATCCATGCGCCTGCGCCCAGATCTGGAACCGTCGGGGAGGGGAGACGGCGCTGCGCATCACGTCCTGCGGTGAGCGTGGGCAGGGGGCAGGAGGACGCCAACTTCGAGCTGTCCGCCCCTCGACGCCCCAACCAGAACAGCTGTCAGTGACACATTCGCCGAACGCGAGCTTCTGCCCACGTCGTGAGTATGACGCGGGTCATGCTTGTCAGTCTCCCCGTACATCCACCCGACAAGATTATACTGTTCATGCTAGTCTACAGCCACAGGAAGCGCTTGACGGCGTAGTCCATGCGCGCGAGGAGGGAGGTGGCGTTCTCCGCGTCTGCGACGCTGACGACGTCCTTGTCGACGACGAAATCATCGCCCAGCTTGTGCATCTTGGCGCACTGCTCGCGGATGCGCTTCACGATGCGGTCGACGGTCGCCATGCACGTCTCGTTCTGCTCGAGCGCGAACTCCTCGTCCTCGTCGTCCTCCGGGTGCGGCTGCGCGACGAACTCGCGCGGCAGCGCCTTGAACGCGAAGAACTCGGACGTGTCCGGGTCCACGTCGGCCAGCTTCATGATCGATTTGCGCTTGAAGCTCAGCGTGCGCGCGCGGTTCCGCTTCGCGTCCGGCTTCAGCGGGTTGTCGCTCGCAGTCGTGGACGCCTGTGAGATCGTCGACGTCGGCGTCGTCGGCGTAGGCAGCGTGTTGTCCAGAGAGTACGTGCTGTACCGCGTCGACTCGTCCGCCGCCGCAAACGTGACAACGAAGCCCGCGTTCTCGGTCGGATCCCGTCCGGCCTCCTGCAGCGCCGACAGGATGTACGCTCCCTTCTGCAGCGATGTTATCGACTTCAGCGGGATGCGCGTGAACTCGTTCACCTTCTCGAGAGAGTAGTTGAACGACACGACGTACAGCGCCAGCTTCGTCTGAAAGTCAGTTGAAAACACGTCGCGTACAACTCACCAGCAGGAGCACTTTCTCCTCGAGCTTCGGGCTCAGCTTCGTGTTCCGCTCGGCGGGCGAGAGCAGCGTCCAGCCACCGATCCGCTGCTCGCCGTTATCGAGCACTCGGGCGGAGCTGGTTTCGACTGCTGTCAGTTATGAGGCGCACGCGGAACTCACTCGCTGCGGCCCTGACACGCGACTGCTGCATGAGCGCAGAGTGGTCGGTGCTCTCGAGGTTCTCTAAGAACTCATTGAACACTCCCAGATTCCGCTGGCCCAGCATGAAAGAGATGACTGCCTGCGCGAAGAAGTCCGACACCGCACCGTAGAACATCCGACTGAGAGAGCTGACGCCGTCGTGAAGCTGCAATCAGTTACGCACCTAGCGACGGTAACTCACCATGCCCTGCAAGTCGCGCTTGCCAGTTCGCACAAAGTCTCCCTTCAGGGCGGACGTGTGCGCGTAACACAAGCTGATCATGTCACCGTTGTTCGCCCAGACTGCGTGTCAGCTAGGCCGCAGACTGTAACTCACTGTCATTGAAGACCGGCTCAACGTCGCATGTCTTCGGGTCCACGGTGATGCCGAGCTGCAAGAGCATCTGCATCAGGACGTTGCGTGCAAGCGCAGACTGCACCACGTTGGTGCGGTCCAAGCAGTCGATGCAGCTGGTTGTTAGCCCAACCCAAAGCAACAAAGCTCACTTTGTTCGGAATACCCCTGTCTGGTCGCGTACCTCGTCTCCCTGCAGGAGCCAGAGGTAGCCCATGTTGGCGAAATCAACCTCCTTGACGAGCTCCGAAATGTTCTCCCACTTCATGCCGTGGCACTTGGCGTGGAAGTCGAAGGGCACGTAGGTGAGGTCGGGGCGCTCGAGGCTCTCGACCAGCTCGCCATAGCCGTTCGTGACGGGTGCCTCCTTTCCAGTCTGCTCGGACAGATTCACGATCGTCTGGATGTCAGTTTGCACGTCACGCGCTAAACTCACAACTGGGCCGTATCGTTTCCGCAGGTCATCAAAGTGCAGGTTTGCGACGGAGTACGTCTGGTCGACAGGCTGGTCGAGCACGGGCGGCGGCTTCATCGACCACGGTGTCTGACTCCACTTCAAGGGGATCGATCCGCGGATCTGCACGAAGCTGAACATCGAGACCTTGCCGCCGACCTTTGCACGCACGAGCATCTCCGTCTCGACAAAGTTGGCAACATGGCCCTCGTCGTCGATACCGCGACGCTGGTAACGCAGGCCCGCGCGGTCCTTGCTTCTCCGCGAAATGAGAACAATGTCGACGGGCACCGGGGCAGGCGGCTCGAGCAGCTTGGCCTCGTCAACGGGTGACGGCGGGATGGGGACAGTGAACTGCGAAGCCTGGACGTAGCCCTGTAAGATGGGCAGGACGTAGCCGTGTAGACCGAGCTCGATGAAGTCGCGCGCCAGGCTCTCGTTCCAGAAGAACCGCCTGTCCGTCCTTCGCCAAAGCGGAACGTGGATGTCGGGCTCGATGATCTCGGATCCGGTGGTTCTCGTAGACTTGGCAGACTTGGTGGAGCCTCCAGGTGAGGGCGGGTCGTTTGTGAATGTCTGCTCCGCCTCCGACTGCGCTTTCTCGAACACGAACTGCGAGGCCGGGTTCGTACTTGACAAAAGACCTTCGAGAAGAGCGCCGCTCCGCTGCCCGCGAGCGAGCCGTTTCCGCTTGTCCTGCAGAGTGTGTGAGAGGTCGAAGTCGTACGAGTAGTAGAACTCGCCGGAGCCAAGCTCGCGCGTGATCTGCTTCATGATCTTGGACTCGAGCTCGAGGCGGTGGGGCACGTCGAGGGCGGGCTTCGGTACCGGTGTCGGTGCCCGGCTCGGTGACGTGCTCGACGCCGCGCTCTCGTCCTTTGGCACCTTGAGGCCGGGCGAAGTCATCTCGATGCCGCCCTCGTCGTCATGAGCGTCCTCGACATCCTCGGGAGTGACCTCACCGACCGGGTCGTCGGGCTGCTCCTCTGCCACCTCTGTTGCGGACTCCTTCGCTGGCGGGATCTTGTCCTTTGGCTTTGACTTGCCGAGCTTGGGAGTGAACCGGCCCCAGCCCAGGGAGAACCGCTTCTTCATTCGCGACTCCGCCGAGTCGTCGACCGCTGGAGGCAGATTCGGCAGGTCCTCGTCGGCTTCAGGTGCGATGGACGACGACCGCCGCCGCCGAGCCTCGACCTCCGAGTCCTCATCTTCGGAGCTCGAGTCTGCGTCCGAGCTGCTGCCGTCATCATCGGACGTGACCGATGCCGCTCCGGCCTGCCAAGGCCACTTCAGGTTGAGTGGAGGCGGCCTTTGCTTGGGCTTGGGAGAAGACTTTGCCTTCGGCTTCGGTGCTTTGGGCACGCGCTTGGCCTGGGGTCAGTTGAACAAGCCGAGCTGACAACTCACGAGGACGCGCGCCATCTGGGAGAGGTGCCGCTCTGCCCGTTCCTTGATGAGGGGAATGGCGTAAACATCGGTGAGCGTGTTGACCTCGTGCGTGACGTCGGTCGGCGTGATACCGTTATCACCAGGGAAGATGCTCGTCGGCGGCTTCTTCGCGGGCAAGAAGACGACGAGGTACGCGGCTGAGGTCAGCTTGGCCCGAGCTCCAACTTACCATCCCACAGGCGGACGATGCCGACAACGCCCCCGAGCTCGACCTCGCCCTCCAGCGACTCGTCGGCTGGCGGGACGGCGAACGCCTCGACCTTGGCCTTGATGCCGTACCGGATAAGGACGGCGTCTTCGGGCTCAGAGTTTGTGCCGGGGTAGAGGAGGAGGCCGTCCTCTATGGCGCGAACGCGCAGCCGCCGGTGGAGCTGCGGGGGGAGCGGCGGGACGGTCAGCCGCGGAGGCAGGTGCTTGAGCATGGGTGTCGCCACTGGTGTTGACGGGGACGACATGGTGCGTGAGGGTGATGGAGTGGTGCTTGGAGGAGGGACGTTACAAGCCAAGAGCTGGCCTGGCAGCACCGGAGGATCCGGGACGGGGACAGGGGGCACAGGGAAGGCGGCCAGATGGGACGATAATAACAAGCTCACGTGTTGATCGGCGCACCGGATAATCGTCGCGTGAATTACATGGCCGCGGCGTCAGATCTCCCGCCAGGCGGCGAAACGTAGGTGGCTGGCGCGATGCGGGCAGTTCGACGCCGCTGCCGGCTGCCGAAAGGGTCATGCACGGCAGTCTCAGGTGCATGCAAGATTCTACGGGCACCACCTGCTGTCCTGAGACGCAGAAGGGGAGTACCGTTCTCCTTCTGTGCTAATTGACCTGGGCTGCGACAATGCGCTGAGACGCGCGAGTCCTCGTTTTCATTGTGCATCACTCAGTCGTGCCTAGCCTGCGCAATCTTGGAACAGCCGCAGAACGGCCGACAGAAAAGGCCGCCACTCAGCGTCTATGGCGATCCGCATCAGTAGTATGCATACTGTGTGTCAGCTGTATCGACGTAAAGAGCCATGAAGCTCACCTGGGAACGCCATGCTCGGGTTACCCAGCAAGATGACCGACGTCCCTGTGTTCGCAGCTGCTTATCAGCACATCACCAGGCTGCAATGAACAGCCGGTACCAGTCTTCTGCCTGTGACTACCGGCCGCTCCCCGGTCGTGGACGCTACGATAGAACCGCGCGATCTGACCATCAGCTCACAAGCGCAGGTTAGGTAAGCTGACTTCTGAGCGCTCCAATCGGAAACTTCCGCCCGTGAGCTGCAATACGTCTGATACGCAGCTCATCGAGCGTCCAGCATCTGCCTGTCAGCTAGCAGGTGGGCGTCCGACTTGCCCAGTGTCGTCATCTCTGCGCTCCTCGATCGGGGAGCCGCCAGCATGTGTCACTCACGCCCATATGGCTTTCAGCTGACCGACCACAAAGTCCAGCTCACCCTGCCGTCTCCGGGCAATCGCCTGAAGTAAGCTTATCTCGACCGAGCCTCAGCTCACGGGAAAGTTGGCGATCTGCGTGTCAGTTAATCCGAGATCGAGGTAACTGACCTCAGAACCCCGTTCGACACCTGTGTTCACGAGCTGGGATTATCTTCAGGCAGCTTACTGTCTCCGCAAGCAGACTGGCTGTCAGCTCACGTGCTCCCCCAACAAGAGAAGCTCACCCCAACCCACCCTGCTTGTCAGCTTCGCGCAACATCCGAGCAACTGACATGCCGCTGAGACCCATGCTCCCTGCCTGTCAGCTGACAATAACATCATGGCAGCTCACCGCACGGCGTTCTGTCTGTCAGCTAAAGGACTGAAGGGCAAGCTGACCTATCCGCCCTGTGTCCGTCAGCTGGCAGCAGTTCACTCGAAGCTCACAGATACGGCCTGGCAGTCAGTTGATGTGCAGCCAACCGAAACTGACCTCCCCACGATGGTCTGTGTCGTCAGCTAAACTCGCGCTTTGCAGCCCACCACATCGCGGCTGGCTCTACTTCATCCGGAGAAGCCTGCGAGGCGACGCGGGAGTGGCCGGACGTCTGGTACGGTTGCTGGTTAGCTTGCCCAAAGTTGACGTAGTTCACTCAGGCATCGCCTGACTGTCAGCTAAACATGTCACGCGAAGAGCTGATCGCACGCACTCACATGACCTCTGTTGTCGGCTTATATGGGAGTCACGGTCTGTAGCTCACATATCGATGGCCTGTTTGTCAGCTTCGCTCAGTGCTGGGTAGCGGACCTCCTCCGACTTCGTCTTGACACGGCTGCTGCTCGTCAGCTTCAATCAATATCTCGCAGCTCACTGGTGTTTGCCATTTGACCCCAACCTGGGCATCAGCGGGGCAAAGCGACGGTAGCGGACGGAGCGAGGAGCCTGGATGTCAGTTTGCAAGCCACATTCCAACTGACCTTCTGATGACAGTGGGCGAGTGTAAGATGTCGAAAGGGGAGGAAGGCAGCAGAGGCAGAGGTCGACTCCGCTCCACGCAGCCTGTTTCAGCCGATCTTGCGCCCTCCCCTCATCACTCAAGATCGTCACCCCTCAGAGGCAACAGAGGCAAAGTGTTGTAGGGTATAGTTGCATAGAGAAATCGTCTACCGAGCATGCTATCCTATATACTGCTTGAGTCAGGGCCGAGCGTTCAGTGGCTTACTGAGCGCTCACTCACTGGCCGAGCTCAGCTCGCCGAGCTCTGCTCACCGAGCACCGAGCACTCCAACACAAAGAGCATGTGGATACGTGCAATTCGTGACATCTCATTATGGCTGTTCTATGGTACATTGATCATTGTCCTAGCCTTTTACAACGCCTCGTCGTGAGGCTTGGTATCCGACAGCGGCGAGCGACGAAGCCGCGGGCCAGCGCTCAGCGCCCCCGGCGCCTCACGCCTCGCGCTTCCGCTCGCTTACAGGAACACGTCCGTCTTGTACTTCTCGCGCGAGATCTCCTCCATCTTCTCCTCGGCCTGCTCGGTGCTGACGCCCTTGAGCTCGGCGATGATGCGCACGGCGGTCTTGCGCAGGTCGGCGGCCATCTTGGCGCCGCTGCCGCAGGTGTAGAAGCGCGCGCCGGCCTTGTACAGCTCGCGCAGCGCCTCGCGGTCCTCGTACACCAGCTCCTGGATGTACTTCTTGCCCTGCGGGAGGGGCGTACCCTTGAGCGCGCCCTTCTTGAACGCCGCCTGCTCGCTGCGCGACAGTACGGGGTGCAGCACGAGCGCGCCCGCCTGCGCCCACGCCGCCAGCTCGGCGCCGTGCAGGAACGACGCCTCGTCGCGGCACCCGAAGTAGAGGTGCGTCGGCGCGACGGGCTCGCCGGCGGCGGCCTGCGCGGCGCGCTCGGCGACGAAACCGCGGAACGGCGCGATGCCGCTGCCGGCCGCGAAGAGTACGACGGGCGTCGACGCCGCCGGCAGGTGGAAGTCGCCGCTGCTCTTCACGACGCAGAACAGCTCGTCGCCCGCCGACAGCCCCGCGAGGTAGTTCGAGCACACGCCCAGGTACGTCCCGTTGCCGCTCTTGGACGCCGGCCGGTGCACGGTGTACGTGAGCGTCGCCTCGGTCGTGCTCTCGCGCGGCGAGGACGAGATCGAGTACTGCCGGATTTTGAGCTTGGCGAGGTTGCCGAGGAAGAAGTCGAGCTCGGCGTGGCAGCTCGGCACGCTCTCGAGCAGCTCGAGCAGCGACAGCTTCTTCTCCGTCACGCTGTGCGTGTAGTCGGCGTCGAGCGCGTCGATCTTGGCGCGGTCCTTTGCGTCGCTGCACATGGACGCCAACTGCGGCAGAATACGCTTCGCGACCGGCAGGCTCAGCTCGACGTACGACCCGAACAGGTCCGCGGCGCGCACCGGCGTGTTCGCGCCGATGAACGGCATCGTCTTGTCGAACGAGATGATCGCGTTCCCGTCCAGCCGGAAGTGCTTCAACACGCGGTCGACGGTACTGCTCGGGTTCTTCGGGAGAATGTTCAGGTAGTCACCCGCCTGGAAGGTCTGGCCCTCGGGCAGGCGGATGGTGATGTAGCGCGTCTCGGGAAGGTCACGCTCGGCAGGGCCGAGCACGCGCTGCGACACGACAGTCCCAGTCGACATGTCGGCGAAAGTGCCCGACGCCGAGTTGGCCGTCGCGGGCAGCACCTTGATCGAGGGCTTGTCGGCGGCCGTCGACTTGACGTCCTTTGCGTCCTCGCTTGTGCCAAAGTGCTCCCAGAGGCGGCCTTTGAACTTTTCAAAGTCGCCGAGGAGGTCGTCGCCGGCGTCCGCGAGGCTGAGCTCGAGCAGGCGCTCGCCGCCGAGCTCCTCGAGGCGTTTGTCGACGAGGATGGGGATGCGGTGGAACGTCTCGCTCCAGTCGCGGTGGCCAGCACCCATAATGATGTAGCGCACGCCGTCCATCGGCTTGTCCTCCGGGTTGAGGCCGCGGAGGGACTGGATGAACTCGCGTGCGTTGTCGGTCGGCTGGCCCTCGTAGGACGTCGTGCAGATGATCACCGGTGCGTCCGTCGGCAGCTTGGCGTCAGGCACGACGTCGTCCAAGGCACCGATGTTAATTTCGAACCCGCTCGCCTGGCCCTCGGCCGCGACCTCCTGCGCGAATTCCTCGCAGGTGCCCGAGTTGGATCCGTAGAGCACATAGAGTTTGCCCCGGCGTGACGGCGTCGCCTGCGCCTTGGTCCCCGCGGTCGCGGCGGCCTCTTCCTTGCTCAGGGCCGCCGAGCCAAGCAGGAACTCGTTCAGCAGGTTTTGGTGCCTGCCCTTGCGGGGGTACGCCTTGATGTTGAAGTTGTCCGGCTTGAGCGCGAGCGCCTGCTTGACCTTGAGGGTGTACGACGGGTCCGCGAGCTCGACGTCGAAACGGGCCGTGATCAGAGCAAGCGCCAGGATCGCCTCCTGGATGGCGAAGATCCGTCCGACGCATGCACGCGCGCCGTTGCCGAACGCCTTCCACGCGTTAGGCTTCTTGGGGAAGCCCTCGAAGAATCGCTCCGGGCGGAAGTCGGCCGCATCCTCGCCCCACGACGCAATGTCCCGGTGCACGTTCTCGACGATGCAGCTGATCTGCTTGCCGTGAGGGACGTAAAGGCCACCGGGAAGGATCTCGCCGTTCGGGTTCTTCGGCTTGACACTGAACGCCGGCACAGGCGAGTGCAGGCGGAGCGCCTCCTTGAGGATGGCGTCGATGTAGGGGAACTGTGACGGGTTCAGCTTGAGGTAGTTGCCTCCAACGGCAGCGATCGCAGCGTCCGACTCCTCGCGCGCCTTCTGGTAGATTTCCGGCTGCTTCAGCATGTAGTAGAGCGCAAAGGCGAGTGTGCTCGACGTCGTCTCGTGGCCGGCGATCAGGAACGTAACCATCTGGTAGCGGATGTTCTCGTCGGAGAGCGCCTCGCCCGTTTTCGGGTCGCGGTCGTTGATCATGTTGTTCAGAAGGTCGTTCGCGTCCGGGTCGGGGTTCGCACGGCGGTGGGCGACGACCTCGTCGCAGGTCGCCCAGAGCTTGTGGATCGTGTCCCAGTACCGGGCGTTCTCCTTGTAGAAGAGCTTGTTCAGGAACGCCGGGCGGAATGCGCGGTGGCCGGATCCGCGGAGCAGCTCGAACATGCCCTCGACGAACGTGTGGAGTGTGTCGGAGTGGAACGAGTTGAACCTGTACTTGAACGAGCACCATCCGATCGTGTCAAACGTCAGGCGGGTGAAGTGGTTAGCGGCCTCGAACGGCTGGCCGGCATGGCACTCCCAGTAGATCAGCATCTGGGAGGCGATGTCCAGCATGCCGGCCTGCATTTTTCTAATCGGGATCGGACCAAAGGCTGGGACGAGGATGCGGTGCGCGATGTCCCAGTTATTCTCCCACGAGAAGGCGGTGAAGAGTCCGTCGCCGGCGTAGTTGCGCACGTCCCGTAGCGCCCTGGAGATGAACTTTTCGAACTTGGCCTCGTTGCAGATGAAGTCGCACATCTCCTGGCTCGCGACAACGAAATTCTGGTTGCCGAGGATGTTCATCTCGAACGCCGGGCCCATCTTGTCAACGAGGGCGCGCATCGAGTCCTGGATCTGCGTCGAGTCGATGTCGAGGAGGTTGCCGATGATCGGGTAGTAGGGGGGCCGCGGCCAGGGGACGATCCCTCGGTGGTTCGGCGGGAGGTTCTCATCTTCTTCTTCGAGCTTGCGGTCGAGCGACATCAGGTCCTTCAAGTCCTGCGCCGACGGCGGCGACACCATGGCGGACACATCGGCCATGGCTAGAAAGATCGGTGATGGCCGCGGGTGAGCTTGTTCAGGCACGGGTCAGGCGGAAGGGGGGTGGAGGCGAGGAAATCTGCGGTGGACAGGGGGCCGTTGCTGACGAGAGACGGAGGAAGAGAAAGTGTGAGGTCAGACAAGAGATGGGATGAGAGAGAAGAGTCGAGGAAGGCTGTCGAGAACAACAGGATAAGAGGGGAAGAGAGGACGAGAGGAGGGGAGGGGAGACAAAGGAGGGGAGGCCGAGAGAGAGCGAGGCTGCCAGTCGGATATAACATTCGCGGGGTGCGATTGGTGGTGTCTGCGTGTGTTGTCTGTGCGTCGGGCTACTCGAGCGGCGGCGGTGTCGCTCTCGTCATGGCCCAGCCATGGCTGGCGTGTGGTTCCTTGGCCCGTGTCCCTGGGGCCTGGGGGCCCTGTTGCGTGCGTGCTGATGACTATGGTGCTGACGATGATCGCCGGGAGCCGCAGGTAGCGGTGGTGCGTGATGAGGCTCGTCTCGTCTCGGCGAAGAAGAGGAGCAGGATGGTGGCCCATGGCCGAGCAACGCATTCCTCGCCGCCCGAACCCCGATCAAACCCCACCCCTGCACCTTCATCAGGAGATCAGGACAATACCAAATTACTCGGCAAACCTTAAGTTGCCGACGGTACACGCCTGCACGATCTCGCTGCTGTTGCTGCATGCTGGCTGCTGCTGCTAGCACTGCCGGCGAGCTAGAACCGTGCAGAACAAACACCCGCACGCTATGCTTTAGGTCGATGGACCGGGATGGCGTTCCGGTAGGCGTCCGGCACTGCTCGCATCAGCGGCATGCAGCAGCGTACTCCTGTGCGCGGCCGCTAGACGTAGCGCAGTCATTGGCGCCCAGCACCATTGTTTCGAATTAATTTCGAAGCAGGCTGCAGCCAGCCAGCACCCAGCCATGGCACTAAGCCGACTCTTACTCGGCCATCGTCCCCGCGCCCTCGGGCGTCACCGACACGGACACTTCAGCGGCGTACACCTGCCATGGCGTGTGGGCTATGCGATGCAGGTGTGCATGCGGATGCGGGCAACTGGCTATGCAGCGGTGCAGCGCCGTACATACGTGCATATCCCATGATCACTCATGGGCTTTGCGCACCAGCCTCTTCCAGTCGCAGTACCGAGGACGCCCAGCCCCAGCGATGCGCCTCAGTAGTCTCAGAGTATCTGTCACGCCCTTCGTGTCCTCAGTACCAGCAAAAACTTCATGTCACCGCAGCGAGCGAGCGACGACTAACCTCTCGATCGCATTGCCCGTTTCAGAGTGCGTCTCGGCGGCCGCATTCAGTGCAGTCGAGACGAGACGAGACGCTGGCGAAATTCGCGCAGCTGCATTCAACGATCTTCGCGTCCGCCTGTGCACGAGCATGGCCGTCACATTGCAGCGTCGCACTCTCGTGATCGCGAGCAATGTCTCGGCGGCGACTTGCTGGGCCAGTGGGTGGGCGGCGCGTACGGTGGTGGGCCGCTGGCCCGGGTCGCCCGGGGATAGGGGCCAGGGCCGGCGGACACTAGGCCAGGATTCCAGGGCCGCGCTGCCCCAGCTTCCTTCCTGTTGTTCCTCGATGTGTCCCCGGCGCTGGGGACATCCCAGCACCCAGCGCACGCGAGGCCCGGGCCAAGGAGTATTTCGCATTAAGGTTAAAGCTACTTCTGTTTTTGCGAGGCTGTGGGTGCGCGACTTTTTTCGTGCCACGCAAGCAAGCATGCATGCGAGCCGTTCGTCCCGTCGCCGACGCGAGAGAAGCATTTGCCCGGCCACCGCAAGGTACCGGCCGTCGATGCCAGCGAACTGGGCAAGGCACGTCCGAGAGCTTACGCGCCGTTAGTGTGCTGGCGAGGATTGCGAGGTGGGGGTTGTTGCCAGCTGCCCGATAACTCGGGCTGCTGCTGCTGCACCAAAGCCGGCGGATCGTGGCCCGCCTGCATTCCGCTTTGGATCGGGCCCGGCGTCCACATGCTCTGGGGATCTCGGGCTGCTCGGGCTGTTCGGGCTGTGTGCCGGCCAAGTCCAAGTCACCAGGCCGTCGGGTCGACGGGTTGACGCTGTCGGGCTACGTGCCGGGTGTCCCGAAACTGGAGCCAAGCAAGAGGCAGCAAGCGACGCAGCGGCCTGGGGCCGCTGACACTCGAGGCCGACGGTAGAGCTCTGCTGGACGTTCGTGCGCCCACATGCACGGAGATGCCCGTTTGTGCGGGGTCCAGGGCAGCAGGGGCGGGGCAGGCAGCTGAGAAGCACCCGGAATCTGAGCATTTCGTTCTGCGCTCCAATTCAGAACAACCTTCGGAATACTGCATGCCGGCACCACCCCTTCCCTGGGTTGCCACCCCTGCAGTTTGCAGCCAGAGCCAGCGGCGAGCTAGCGGAGAGCCACGGCCTGCCCGTGCTGCCTGTCCTCGTGGCTTGGGCCAGCCCGCCAGCCCGCCAAGCCAGGAGAGCGGTACCTCCCAAGAAACTCTCGGTGCCGCCCCAAGATAACGTCGATACGGCGGTGCAGCGTGCGTGCTCCCCACCTTCTCGTTCTTCGGGCAGTGGCCTGTCACACGCCGACTACCGTTTGCAGCCTGTGAACTGGGCCAGCTTGACGCTTAGCAGTTTGCAGCTAGATGCGCCAGAAGCTGGCCTCGTTGCGAAATTCGAAAACATCGGAAGCATGCTCCACATGTATACTGGCGCCCCAGGCCGGCGAGATCGGCCAAGCACCCTCGCTTAATGCTTGGCACTAGCACCGTTCCACCGGAATCTCGTCGATAAGGACTCCTCACCAAGATAGCCCAGCTCAGCTCACCGGGCCCCGGACTCGGTGCACTACCCCATGCCCCTTCGACGCCATCGTGCTGCGCTATCGCAGCCCGCTGCGTGGGGACGGACACCGAAATCCGGCGCCCCCGCCGCCTTCCCCGGCCTACCCCATGTGCAGCATGCAGCCCCGCACCGGCTGGCGCTGCCGGGGTCGCTGGCGGTACATGGCGGTGGCGCGTGGAATGGCTTGGTGTGGAACATGAATCATGGATCATGGGAACCAGCCGCTGATCGGCCTTGGGCACTTAGATCTGGGCAGCTGGGCAGCCGGACATGCTGGGGTATCGGCGATGGGCGAGGGAGGTCCGAAGGCGTGTGGGGCACCCAGCCCCGGTCCAACGGCCCGAGGCTGCCCGCCGGCCTCCTCGAAACACACGGGCAAGCGCCGTCGACGGAGCCGAGCCTGCACGGGCCTGAGCTCTGCTTCTGCGTTACAGGACCTGCCTTCTCACCGACAGACTTGGCGCTGGCCCGGATGTACAAGCTGAGCGCCGGGAGCCGCTGACTGAGCAGTTGACCTGTCTTCATGTCAGAACGTTCCAATGACTCCCCAAATGCATAGGGGCTCGTGTTCTCGCTCAGTTTACGGCTTGAGCGAGTGGCACCGTTGGCAACTGCTTGCGAACCCAAACGCTGACCGCTCTCTCACAACCGTCCCTAGTATCCTGGTGAGTCCAGCAACGCCCGGTGTAGCCCCCTCATTGCGAAACGTCCCAATGTCATCTTCCATCGTGCTTATGCCTGAATGGAATACGTCTGACACCTATGTACGTACAATCTTGGCGTCTGTCCCCACTACTTGGACGCCATCTTCATGTCTCTCTTCTTTTTCCTGGCCCTCGGCGGCGCGAACACGGGTTCGGGTCTGGGACGCAGCGCATACGCCAACAGCTCCGCCAGGCTGCCGTCGTCGGTGGGATCGGCGAAAGTCCTGAGCCCAAGGACACCGGGGCAGCGCGGTCGGCGGGCCCGGTCGCGAGCGCCTCGGCGGCGCGCCGCCTGACATCGGCCGCGTATGCGGGCCCGCGCCTCCCGTCGAGTCTGCACTGCCGCCGGTGACGCGGGCCTCGGCCCTGGGTCGATGGTGGGGTGACGGGCGTATGGCGGCGGTCGCGGCCGGCGGCGCGCTCTGACCTCGTTCGGCGCGGCGGTCCGCGGCTCGGAGGAGGAACGGGCAAAGGCAGAGCCAGGCCGGGCTGTGGGCGGCGAGACGGAGGCGTCGGGCGTTGTGACGTCTGAAGTGGCGGCGGAGAAGCTGGCAATGGCCGAGGTGGAGGCGGCGGTGGTGGAGGGTCAGTTGGTGTCGTAGGGGGACAGCGCAGTGGCACCGAGGACGTGAAGCGCGGCGGTCGCGGTGGCGGAGCTGAGCCTCATGATACCAGCTGTGAATGAGATTTGAACAGACGAATATGAAGTGCGTTATGGAACAGGCAAACGATGAGACTGCTGTGGGAGTATGGACGGAGAGGAAATGACGCTTGACGGGGCTTATAGCATCGCTCACAGCAGGCAGCCCTCTCGCGGATTAGCCAGCACGTGAGAAGATCACAAGGCCTGTGATCTCCTAGTGCAGGAGCAGGATGGCAGGATGCTTGCTGTGCAGTCCAACGAGCTGCCGAGCGCAATGCCGAGGCAAGCTGGGAAGCCGCGTGCTGCATTCTTTGGGTCACCTCATTGAACTGTCCTGCGCCACCGCGCCGACGGGAGTGCTAGCGGTGACCGGTCGCTCCGACTGTGGATTGCTATTGCTGGCTGCCCGCGTGCAGAAGGATGCTGGATAGTCATTAGGGGTTGGCCGTTGATGCTGATAGGCACTTAACTTGACGAGATACAGGCACCACGCTGCAAGCAAGACAGCGATCCGAGTCATCCGAGCGTCGCTGCGGCCGGAGGCAGAGTTTATCATCGCGCGAAGAGTCCCTACCAGTCACCAGTGGAGTGGGCCTCGTCTTCAGAGCAATAGACATCTCACTGAGTAACCCTACGGTGAAGCGGCAATCCTGCGCAGTATGCGCAGCTGACCAGCTGCCACGGCATGCGACTGATGCGTTTCTGCTGCGACTGATGCGTTTCTGTTGCAGCACAGTTTGTGTGGACGGACGGCAACCTAGGCTTCGCACGATCAGGGAGCACAGTCGACCTGGATTTGCCGCCGGCACGGGGTGACTAACCCCGCCATCTTCGCTAGTGCCCTGCGAATTTGGCTTTCGCTCTCTGATCTCTGCAAGTTGCGAGAGGGAAGCAAGCTTGCGTGCCCATTCTCGTACCGGACTTGCCGTTAACCTCACAAGGCCTACAGCCGAGTTGCTTTGCAGCTGCGCGGGAAATGGATAAGGGTCGTGCGCAGAGCGGCTGCGACCGAACAGAGTCGCCCATGCACTGCAAGTCTGACGACGGTCGAGCCTTCAGTAGTCTCTTAGGAGCTAGACCCAAGCATACCTGCATACTCAAGCTAGGGCCTTAGGGATGGGTGTTGAATACCTTACACCGGCTCCGCAAGAAACGACATCGGTGTTCTAAGTCACAGGGCGCTGTGTCACCCTCCACAGCACCCGTCCACTACATTTTGGAGTGTAAGGCCTTGCTCTCCGCACCAGGCCCACTGTTGCAGTGAAGCATGTCCTTGGTTCACTGTGGATGGCAGCAATTTCACTCCTGGGAGTCCCCAACAACCGCCCGTTGAGACATGGTGTGGACGCCGTAGCTTAGCGCTCAGTTAGCGCCAGATCGACCCCCAGTCCATAGCGCCACTCCCTACCCACAGTTTCGAACCTCGTGCTGCGTTCCCTTGTGCGCACAGCTTGTCTGCTTCCAGGAGCCCTCGCAGGCCCCTTGCATAGTACTTACGCCGATTGCATGTATGTGCTGTTTCCGGGATTGACGTCTCCTCGTTGACTTCCACTCGCTTCCCTGCATGAAGGTGAACCGGAAAAGTACAGCTAGGGAGCGGTGATGGGCGGAGCTGCACTAAGACAAGCTGTGTGGGCCAGTACACGTCAGACCCTGATACGCCGTGGGTAGTTGCATCGGACGGGGCGAGGAAGGCGAGCGGAGGGCGAGTGATGTCGATCACTGCAGCATGCAGCTCACGCACGGGCGTATAAACACCCACCATGGTGGACTTTTCGTTCTCTTTCTTCCTTAGCTTCCGCAACCGACATCATGTTCACTTCCCCGGCCGCTCGTCGTAGGGTCGGGCGGAGCTCCCCTCCTCAGAACAATCGCCCCGATATTGAGATTAGTTTCAAAGACAGCAATCCCTCGCAACGCTTCATCACTGTCACACACCACGCGCCCTCCGGCACGTCCAAGGTCACGCTCGACGCGTCAACCGACAGCGACACGAAGGTCAACTGCGGAGACCTCCAGTGAGTGATCATTGGCTTGAATCTGCCAGTCATTGGAGGTCGTCCTCACACACCCATGAGATGAATGCTGACTCCCAGAGTGCTTATCACCAAGATCACCAAGGGCGACAATGGCGCCGGTATCTTTGCCCCAATTAAGGCCGAGGAAGGCACTACGAACCTCATCGGAACCCGCCCTGCATCCCCCGAGCGCGACCGCAAACCCGATCTCGCCACCCTGACCACTCTTTCAAAACCTGCCAGTCCGCGCCGTATTCCCAAGTCGAGCAAGCTGAAAGTGGGCTCCAAATCCCTTGCCGTGGGCACCTCCGCCCCCGAGCATTCCCGCCAGGACGCATTAGTTAGCGTCACCCTCACCGATATCAAGTACAATTCGGTCAACATCCAAGCCAGACGATCCGATCGCGTTGCAGCCGTTTTGAAGGTCTACGCAAGAATGAAGAGCTTGAATCCCGAGAGCTTGAGCGTGAGTAGATTCGGCAAGGAGGTGGATCCACAGGTGCGCTTTGGTACCATAGTCAGGCGTCACTTGAATTGCTGCTGGCTTGACGTCGTGGACGCCGACAACCCGCCTGACGCCAACCCCTTCTCGGAGTACGATTCGGACAGCTGAGCGGTTGGGTATACTGTAGTGGCTGTGACATAGGTTAGTTCGTCCGCATGCAACTGTAGATACAGCCCTGGTAGGAGTGAGCCTCGTGCACAAGAGATTGGGGGCTCTCGTGAGCAGGAGAATCAACTTCCTTTGGGCCCAGGTCATCGATGCGGACAATCCGCCTTCCGATTCATTGTCGCACTACCATTCGGAGTGAGATCAAAGTTGGACTAGCCGAGGCTCGAGCGACTTTGAAGTTGTAGCCTGTAAGATAGATCTGGCCACAGCACGTTGCATCATCCTTTGTGACATGTCGAAGATCCACCGAAGCGGTCAGCATGCACAGCTCAGGAGTTCCTTTATCTAGTGGGGCCGAAGGGGGAGTGAGAGGGCGTTGCCTCCGCTCAGACATGGTGATCGGCGGCTGCGGTCTGGGGCACACCTCATGTGACTCCAGAAGCCTTTCCACAATTTTGTTCTCATCGTTTTCCTCATCCGCAATATCTTAAGCAAGCCCACATCATGTCCTCACCAGGAAGACCACGACACGTCCGAGCTTCCCAGCCCTCAACGGCTTCCGACACTGAGCTGTTGTCGGACGACTCTACGATTGCGGGCGACGCGCATATGTTCTCGCACGCCATGCTAGGTCGTAAGCTACCGGCTGTCCCAGGATTGAGCTAACTTCAGTGTTGCGTGTGGAGCTGCGCGGCCCCGCTTCAAGCGTGATTGTCGAAGTTACACCGGCGACGACCATGAAAGAGCTCGGAACCACTTGGCAGCGTTTGAAGAAAGCTGACTACGATCTACGGTGAGCACCTTCCCCGGTGTGTCGTTTGATCAGCTGACGGGCCAGGATCAGCGCACCCCTCGCCGCTGTCGAACCTGAGCGCACCGTCGCTGATATCATCATGGCCCGACGAGTTGACTTCGAGCCGTGGGACGCGTCCTCCGACATCGTCCTCTCCGTTGCCCCCGTCAACCACTCAGATTCATCCGAAGCCGATGACAGCCCCGACACCCAGGAGAATTCCAAGGTCAGAATCGTGATTCGTGGTGCCACCGGGAGCACCGCTTGCTGCACCGTCACCAGGCGCGTGAGGGTGGCGCGCATCGCCGAGGGGTACGCGAAGCAGGTCGCTGGAGGTGAGCAAGCTGGATCATATCGGTAAGTTGTGTCCAGGCCGTTAGCATCAGCTGACCTTAGCTTGGTGTACGCCGGGCGTCTGCTCGACCCTCGATCTAGAGTCGCCGAGATAGGGCCCGCTGGCATCCGACAGTTCGAGCTCCTCGCCGTCGTCGACGAGATGCTCGATTGCTCCACGGTGCCCGGCGTTCCGTGTCTTCAGTAGCAAGCTTCCGACGCACCATGCATTCTCTTCTCATACAACTAGAGCTTGCTGCCCTCCCACCTCGGCTTCCTCTTCTCCTTGAAGGCGAGGAGGCCCTCCTTGATGTTCTTGCCGTTGTAGAGGGCGCGGACCTGAGGCGAGTCGGCGAAGAGCTTCTGGGCGATGGAGACGCTGCCGACCTCGCTGGCGATGCGCACGCCGTAGACGAGGGACACGACCGAGTCGGGCGAGTTCTCGGCAATGGCGCCCGCGATCTCCAGCGCGCGCTTCTCGACCTCGTCGTCGGGCACGACAGCGTTGATCATGCCCATGCTCAGCGCCTCGCGGGACGGGATGTTGCGCCCCGTCAGGACGCACTCCATCGCGCGCGCGTGGCCCACGAGCCGCACGAAGCGCGGCACGCCGCCCGCGAGCACGGACACGCCGCGCTTCACCTCCGGGAAGCCGAAGGTTGCCGTCTCCCCAGCCACGACCAGGTCCAGGTTCACGGTCATCTCGGACCCGCCGCCGAGCGCGTACCCGTTGATTGCGCCGATGATCGGCTTCTTCGTGAAGCGCTCCGCGATGCCGCCGAAGCCGGCCTTCAGGATGTCGCCCGTCGACTTGCCCTTCTCCTGCTGCGGGGGTGTCAGCGAACCACTCCTCATGCACACATTCCACCCTCATCGCCGCTCAACTCCAGCTCTACTGAGTCGTAGGCTTAGAGCGTAAGGTTGGACTCACCCAAGCAACAAGGTCCGCGCCGGCACACCACGCGCGCCGGCTCGTCGAGCCGAGGATGCACACGCGCAGCTCGGGCTCGCTCTCGAACCAGTCGAACGTCGCGTTCAGGGCCTGGTTGAGGTCGGCGTTCATGGCGTTGAGCGCCTTGGGCCGGTTCATGGCGACGTGCAGCACGTGCGGCAGCGGGTACGACAGGACGACGATGTCGTCCTTGATGTCGGGCGGGGTCGAGTACGGGTGGGCCGGCATGGTGCGTTCTCTCTGAGCGGCGGCGTGCTGGGGGTGGATGCGCAAAGGCGAAGACGTGGGATGCACCGGTGTGAAGCCGGATGTTATGTGCGAGCTAGCACGTAGCGCGCGGAGTGGGCACGCATCAGCGAGCCCGGCGTCTTCGGCCATTGCCGACCTCGACCCGGCTATCTAACCCCGGCCCCCAAGAGATAGTGGGCGCGGCCTCATGCGGGGCCGGATTTCGGCGTCGTCCACCACCACCCAAAAGTACTCTCATCGCAGCGAGCAGCACACCCGAAGCTCGTCGCACTCGGTACTCGGCGTGCTCGTCTCGGTATCCAATGCACAATCATCGGCGCCCGTGTCTCACAGCAGGAGAAGTTCACAAGACACTGAGTGCTGATGGAGATGGCTCGGCGTCCGTTCCGTCGGAAGGCACCGTGTGGTCGCGCTGCTACCCGGAGACATTGACCGATCTCCCACGCAGAACGTCTGGCGCCCGGAACTGACGCACTCATGCGCACGACAACGGCCGGGGGGTGTGCGATTGCGAGGAGGTGCTCTTTGACCTTTTATGGGATGAGTAAAATCGAAACAGTCATCAACCGTTTCGACGCTCGCCATCCTCGTTGTCCGTGCCCGTGCGGGAAACTGTGTGTCGCTTTAGATTGCCATGCCGCGTCGCCAACGGGAAGAATCGAACGGGGGAGGTGTGCTGGAATGTGGGATGGCAGATTGGAGAGGAAAGAGCGAAGATGGTAGAGGGTCGAGAGAGGAAGAGCCAGGGCGACCCGCACATCACTGACGTCGCTGGCATCGAGTCATCGCCGCACAACCCGGGAGCAAGGGCAGGTCCTCCACGGCCGGTAACCCGGCATAGCCCTGCGTCCAATGGTCGCAGGACGACTGACAGGATGAGGAGTGCAGAGGGGCGCGATGACAGCAGTCCAGTGGGCCCCGTGGGTCGTCGAAACCACCTCTATGGCCTCCTCGACGTCGACGCGACTGAATAGGCGAGGCCCCGCCTCACGTGCCCTCCTTTGCCGGCGCCTCCGCGGAGGTTCCAGCTGCGCCTCACCGTAGCGCAGACCTTGTGACACCGACCTCGCGACGCGCTTTCTCCCCTGTCGACCCAACAAGCCGAGGTGGAGGACGGTCCGCCCAGGTGTGGGAACGCGGGCTGCACCTTGTCGAAGGCCCAGATCGGAGACTTCGATTCCAAACCACGTCTGCGATCGGTGACAACCCGACCGCGGGGTGCGTCTCCTCATTCCGCAGGCAGAGGAGATGCCGGGATATCGCCGGCGCTATCGCTGCGCTCCTGTTCGACGCAGTCGACGCCAAGCCGGGCAGAGGCTCACGTGCACGCTCGTCGCTCCGGTGCCGCCGGCGCCTCCGCGGCTTCTCCAGTGGGAACCACAGATCCGCGCGGGGTGACTTCCCTCGCCTCATAGCCTGCTCAGTCCCCGACCGAGCCCTCCCCTTCCGCCCCTGCTGGAGACCTCGCCGCTCCCCGATGTGCCCCAGCTCGAACCCCCTGTGAGCCCACTCCTCTCCATGACAACAGAAGGAGGAGCGGGCATGAGGTGGCTTGCGGAGTGAGTACCGTGTGGGGCACGCTGCACGTGAACACGTCCTACAACAGCAATCCGGGATCCCCGTGGAGAATCCAGCTTTTGCATCGGCGATTGCAGCGCTCTTCTGCTCACATGAAACCGTTAAATGCGCTCCGGACGCGATAAAACGCATGTGCCTGCGGCGTTCATAGTCACGAGGCCTGTGTTCGCCGACAGCGGGCCCTCGTGAGTCCCGTGGGGCTCAGCGCTGGGCTCGAGTGATCGAACAGCCTCCCAACACGGACATGCGCGACGTGGAGCAGCTTGGCGGCGCCTAGCGACCCATGAGTGCCGGCCGGCCTGCTGCACGAGTAACGGGGACCGGCGGTGGGCGTGCTGGGCGTGCTGGGGTGCACAGACCCGAGCAACAGGGGCGGACCAACCAGACGCCGGTCGCACCAGGGGTGACGCACTGCTCACTACGCTTTTGCAGCTGTGACCAGCTGGACGGCTGGAACTAGACGCTGTGGTCGTGGCGAGGCTCGCGACTCGGAGTCGCCCGACGCCGCGATCGGGAGCGTGATGCGCCAAGGCAACGGACGATGACAGGTGAGAAGCTTAACGCTTCGGCAGGCGCGGCATCGCACACTGGTACACAGCACATGCATCGCGGTTCGATCTCCAGGAACAGCGGCCAGGGCAATCGCCCCTCTTCGCCCGCACCCCGGTCCGCAGATTCACGCTCGGTGGGGTGCGTATCAGAGCGAAAAATGAGGTGTGGCCTCGGCGCCCGCAAGAGGTGCGGGGCCCTAACCGGCTGGAGCAATGAGAGCCCGGCTTTAAGCATGTCCGACCAGATTCTCCGCTCGTCCGCACGCTGGCGCTGGCGCTGGCACCGCCCAGGCGCACGCGCTCAGGCATCAGGCAGGCAGGGAGCAGGGGACGCAGGGGACGCGAGGGCCGCGCTACAGGCACCTCGCTTTCGTGCGGCTCGCTTTTCTTACGCTCGCTCGACTCACGACCCGCGCTACCTCTTATCTCGCACTAGTCTTATACCGCCCCCAGATCGCTCCATGCCTCCCTCCCCCATCTCCCAGACCAGCACATCACACACCGTGAGTCACCCAGCCACCGGTGCTCAGCTGGGCGCAGCGCCTCGGCGCCGCCCCTCGAGCTTGAGCTCCAGCACTCACCCACCCATCCCCAAGCACGCATCGCTGACTCCCAGATGACCAAGCAGAACATCACGCTCGGCCCCATGCCCGACGCCGAGGGCTACTTCGGCCAGTACGGCGGCTCGCACATCCCGCCTGACCTCAAGGCGGCGATGGACGACATCGCGACGGCGTACGCCGAGATCACGAAGCGCCAGGACTTCCAGGACGAGCTGCAGCTGCTGCAGCAGACGTACACCGGCCGCCCGTCGCCCGTGTTCCACGCCCGGCGGCTCAGCGACAAGCTCGGCGGCGCGCAGATCTACCTGAAGCGCGAGGACCTGAACCACACGGGCGCGCACAAGATCAACCACTGCCTCGGTGAGGCGCTGCTGGCCAAGTTCATGGGCAAGAAGAAGGTCATCGCCGAGACGGGCGCGGGCCAGCATGGCCTCGCGCTCGCGACCGCGTGCGCGCTCGTCGGCATCCCGTGCGAGATCCACATGGGCCAGGTCGACATCGACAAGGAGCACCCGAACGTGACCAAGATCCGCCTGCTCGGCGCCAAGCTCGTGCCCGTCACCTTCGGCCAGGCGACGCTCAAGGAGGCCGTCGACAGCGCGTTCCAGGAGTACCTCAAGAACCCGACCGACTTCATCTACGCCATCGGCTCCGTCGTCGGCCCCGCGCCGTTCCCGGCCATGGTGCGCGACTTCCAGTCGGTCGTCGGCCGCGAGGCGCGCGAGCAGTTCCAGAAGGCGTACGGCAAGCTGCCGGACCACGTCGTCGCGTGCGTCGGCGGCGGCTCGAACGCGATGGGCATCTTCAGCGCGTTCCTCGAGGACAGCTCGGTCGACCTCGTCGGCATCGAGCCCGCCGGCGAGGGTCTCGACGTCCCCGAGAAGCACGCCGCCACGCTCTCCAAGGGCAAGCCCGGCGTCCTGCACGGCATGGCCTGCTACGTTCTCGAGGACGACAAGGGCGAGCCCTCGGCCGTCCACTCGATCGCCTCCGGCCTCGACTACCCCGGTGTCGGGCCCCAGCACTCGTACCTCAAGGACATCGGGCGCGTCAACTATGAGTCGGCCACGGACAAGGAGACCATCGACGCCTTCCTGCAGCTCTCGCGCACCGAGGGCATCATCCCCGCCCTCGAGTCGTCCCACGCTGTCGCCTGGGCTATCCGCAACGCTCCCAACATGCCCAAGGACGAGACCATCCTAATCAACCTGTCCGGACGCGGCGATAAGGATTTGGACTTCGTAGTGCGGTCGTGGCCTCACGTTCTGGAGTCGCAGGAGTAAGCCTGGGGCCAGAGAACGGCAGAGGAGCAAGGACGACACGAGCAGCAGCAGAACTATGGGTTTTTCATTCAGTATCTTTTACGAGGCGCCGCACAGTGTGTAGATAATAGTAGCTAAGGCATGCAGTATGACGTGCAGTCTGTCTTACGGTTGCAGAGCTGCTCGCCCACCTGGGTTGTAGAAGCGTGGAAGGCTGGCAACAACGTCGGGAGCGCCGTCGAGCTCGGGCGGTCGGGTCGGCGTGCTGCTGTTTCGGTTTCGCCCGTCGGCAAAACCACGCTTAAATCTGATTGGGCGGGTCATGTGACTGGCCCTCACCGCGCTGAGTTGTTGACGCGACTAGGCGCGGTGGGGTTGCAACTGCAACATCAACATAAATCTCAACGCGAATCTCACAGCAGTCGGAGGTCCACACGTTCTGTGTTATCAGCTGGAATGGGTCCGCAGATCGCCCCGTGCCTCAGCCTGATTGGCGCTGATAACGGCTAGTGTTGTCTCAACTTGCGCGCCCAGCTCCCACTTCGCTCCCCAAGCGTTCCTGCACTAGCTGGTGCCATTGGATACGCCTGAACTAACTCTCCAGGCGCGGCTGGGCCGCTGACCGCGGTCCCTGGCTTGGGAAGCTGACCTCTAGGACGCACAGTGCTCCGAACACTACTGACCACACCGCGGCGCAGGGACACGGCGTTAATGTCGATAGGGCGAGGGCATGCTCGCGGAAGGCTGGGGGGTGAGGCTCGAAGATGCCCGTGCTTAGACGCACTAGGTCGGGGGTCAACTGTGGTGCATGTGGTGCCAGTGTACCAGTGTACAGCAGCATGGGCCTTCAGGCAGACGAGGTCGGAGGTCGCCCTTGCTTGTTGCGTGGTCTCCCACGGTGCGACCCCTACTCTACTCGAACTGCCCGCGGGCCCTTTGCCACCGTCCGAACGTAGCGGTCTGGTATTTTGCTGAGTTTCTTACTGTGATTCTTACTTCTTACTTGGAACATCATCGCAGGCTTACATGCAACCAGGCTATGAAGTGCGGCACCAAAGCCTGCTCGAGTTGTGGACCTGTAGGTATTTGTGTCTTAACATGGAATCAATCATTGTGCGCAGCACTCTCTGCGCGTAGCAATATGACGATGGTGAAGAAAGCTGGGGAGCTCCAGACGGACGTACACAGGGTCTGCGAAGTCGGCTCGTAGATCGACGAGCTTAACCTTTGCCACCGTCTGAATCGTAATCCGAAAACGGGTTAAACACCGGGTCGTCTTCGCTAATGGCATGGGCCCAGAAGCTGCTAGAGTGGCGCTCAGCCATCGAACCCAAACGCGTCTGAGGTGGGTATGCTGTTGAAGACAGTGTTTTCCCTTTGCGGATGCTCGATGTCAGCTCAAACTCACGTTTGGCTTGGCCCTCACCTGATTTTCGTCGCGTCCAAGCCCCTCTTCTCAGCGTACGTTGAGATGACCTCTTCAATCCGTGCACTTCGCAACACTTCGAATCTAGTGGTGTTCCATTCGTAATCCCAGATTTGGACAGCGATAACGTTGTTGGTGGTGGCAGGGTTGAAACTGGGATCTGCAATGGTGGGAGCTGACGGTGCTGTAGTGCTTGACGTTGCGCGACTGACAGACTGACCACGTTGGCGGATATCTTTCGAACTCATGAGAGGAGGTCGTTGGCCTACAGCAGGTATGCCCGGGGAAGGAGGACGGTTTGCAGTTTGGATGGCTGGTGCTGCCGGTGCAGCAACAGCTTGGCGAGCTGTTTCAGGCGTTGGTGTCTGAGCAACGTCCTCGATGTTGGTGATGTGGATTCTGAGCGGTCAGCCGCAGTTGGAGGCGAAAGAAGACCACAACAACGCCGCTTCTGTGGCCTGCGTGCGGACGAGCGACATGCAACACTCACCGAAGCTTACCACAGGCAACTGTCAAAGGACTTGCGATGGCAGCGTTGAATGTGAAGCTGTCGCTGCCTAAGGGACTGGAGTGGGTGACAGTGACGACTCGCTCGGCGGCGTTGTCCTTGAAGTCGATCTTCATGTTGGGCGTGCCGGGGATTGTTGTGGCCGGAGTGACATCGCGCTCGCGCTTGATCCTCTTGGCCGGGGGCTCAGAGACGCTCATCTTGGTAAGATTGAGGGGTGAATCGTCGAGGGTTCACCACCTTTGTGAAAAGCTTGAGAGGAAGAGTGAGAGAGGATGTTAACTAACAGACCGACGGGTGCAGCCGCACGAGTGCCGCGGGCTGCGCGATTTGCTGCCGCCGCCTTCCTCCTGGTCTAAGCTGAGTCACGCCTTCGATTAACGGATCAGCACTCGACACAGCTGCATCGGGAGTACAGAATCAACAGTCATTGCAGGGGAGCCCTCTCTTGCTTGTGTCACCAACCCAGTTAGGACAGTTCATGAAAGAGTTGGTGCATCTCTGAGCTAATTACCCTTTATTACGCTTCTTCCTGCGCATCAATAAGACGACCTCCTTCTTGCCCAGCGGTACAATCTGGCGAACCTGGAAGTGGTCCTGGACTATGCGCTCGTCGTACAGGATATTCCAGCGTTTCGGGTTGCGGCCACGTTTCTCTCCCCAGAATCCACGTACGTCGATAATCTCAGCCTTGGGAAGGGCACGGAGCACTGTGCGCTTGTTGTCCTCGTCCAGGATCGCTATCCTGATGAGGTCTGTCGTCAGCTTGCCCGCCATGGAAGGGCTGCTCACCACCCGGAGCACCAGATTCGGGGGGCTTACGCTGCACCGTGAGCACGACGTCGGCCGAGTTCGATGGCACAAGGACTAGCTGCGACACGGTGTCAGAGCCCGGTATCGGCCCGCAGACACTGGCGAGTCTGCGTATCAGCTTGGACCTCGGTCCTAACAGCTATGCCTACCTCAATCTCCCCGGATTAATCGCGAGACTGCTATTCTGGCTCTCCAGATAGGTACTCTACACCTTAAGGAGACTGTCCATTGTGGTTGAAGCTCTGACCTTGAGAGTGAGCTGTGCGTTGTCGTCGCCGTTCAGCTCCACGGTGACGTGGTAGCGATCCAGCCTAGCCGTTGAGACGCTGGTGACGCTCTCTGTCACCGTCATGTTGGTCATGAGATTTCGAGTGACTGTGATACTGTCGGCACTGGAGAGTAACCATGCAAAGGACACAGAGGTGGGGTGAGAGATGAGAAGTGCTGACGACTGCGGCGAGAGGATTTACTTCCGCGGCGGGCGCAGCAGTCGTCACCATAGACGACTTACGCCCCATTCTAGCACACCACACCCTCGATCTTGGGGCGTTCAAGAAGTGCTCCGATAAATCCGGACTCTCTGAATTGTCGGGTAGGACGTGGAGCCCATGCATGGGGTGAGACGACTCGCTGCACCCTTATCAGCTTCCCGCTGCCAGCAGCCTCGGCAAATTCCGGTTAGTCATCGGCGAAATAGATAAGAAGCCGTCCCTGTGCTCGTCGCTGGCGCCGGGGACGCGTTTCTGCGGCGTGCGTGCTGGCTCCAACCGTTTCTCCGCAAGAGGCAACGCGCTTCGCCTCCCACTCATCGGCGGAATGCATACCAGGAACAATCAGAACGGCAATAAGGCATATCTCGGACATTGTCAGAATCTTCACGACCAGATCTATTCTTGCCCCTGGCTGCGTCTCAGTGCGTCTCAGGTGGGAACATGGGGGGCTCTGCCCGACAAAAGATCGGCTTCGTTCGAGACACGGCCGCGACCGTATGAGGAACAATCGTCTGATGCTTGCACATCGCCGAGCACGCCATGCGCTAGGCCGCGGGACTTAGTTTGCATCCCCAAGCTGTCGGAGAGTGGGGTGACGGCTGCGGCGCGTCACCAAATTCAGCTCGGCGTGCGGGTGTGAATCAGGTCCGCCCAGCACGCCCAGGTCCGGACATGAGGACATGAGGGGCGGAAGCTACAGTCAGGGCGCTGTGACACGACTGGTGGCGTCGGGCTTCGCGGCGTGCGGCGGGGCGCAGCGTGACGCCGTGCCTCGTGTTATCTGTGCAGTGCGCCCATCTCACTCAAGAGAAGATAGAACCGCATCTCTGGATGCTCTCCGGAGAGAGGAACAAGCTCAGCGCCCACAAAGAGAAGGGGCGAGGCCGCAGGGCGTTGTATGCATGTTCCACGCTGTCGCAGGGTGAAACTCGGTGTCAGGAATGCAGCTCGGTGAATTCCACCTCGAACGATGCTTCGTGACTTAACCGGAGCCGTACCGGCTGACCCGCCGTGAGTCGAGGTTATTGTGCCCTTCATCCCCATCAGAGCGGCTGCCTCCGATGCCTATGCGCTTCGCCGCTACTATATCTTCCTCCATCCTGATACGGTCTTCCTCCCTTCTCATCTGCACCTCGAGTACCCGTTTCTCTCTCGTCCACGAGCCATATCAGCCCGCCATGACCTCGCTCTGCCCGCCACCGTACGCGCTACCCCCATCGCTTCCTCCGTTTCCGCACCACCACATCCGTCTCCTCATTCCCTCCGAGCCGCACCTTATCCCGCCAGCAATCGGGCTCCTCCTCTCGTCCACCGAGTACCCTTTACTCCGGCGGCACTTCGAGCAGCGCGCGGCGCTGACGTACCCGCTCCGGCCCGCTGTGCTGGACGAGCTGACTCAGCTCGAGTCCGATCTCTACGCCTGGAGCGGGGACGAAGCGCTCTGGGCCTGGCTGCAGGGTGTGCACGCCGAGCACAGTGAGTATCCTCGTTCTTGGAGGAAAGGAGGAGCGGAATGTGGGCTCGAGGTATCGGCTCTGATGTCGGGCGCACTCCGGCCTACGCCCGTCGGGAAGCTTGGATGATCTCGGACGCTGACTCCAGACACGGCCCAGCGCCTCCGGCTCCGCGACGTCAGCCCCAAGGTGCTCCGCATCGTGCTCTGGTCCCAGGATGTTGGGCGGCAGGCCCAGCCAGTTGTCTGCTGATACCCCATCTCTGGAAAGTTCGCTCGCTGCCGTAGACGTTCTTGTGTGTATAAACTCTAGCTGTCGTTGTACCATCACTGCACCTTGCCCCATGTATAGCATGCCCGCTGCGCACGGCGCGCCTCAGGCCACACATGCGGCGCTGTCTCACATGTCTCGAGCTTATGTCACACTCGCCGCTCGCGAGGCGGCCGAGCGCCACCCCCCTGTGCGCGCGTGCGCGCCGACTAAGGTCGTGCTGACTGAATGCGTGCATGCTGCGTGTCGGTTGGTAGTCTACTTCTACAATGCCTGTGGTGGATGCCATCGTATCGTCGTGTGCGCCCTAGGGCGCAGTGGAATATCGAAAGTTGCTAGTGATACAGGAGATGAAGGTGAAGTGGTCATTATAGAGGTTGGGGTGGTGTGGGTGTAAGCGGAGGAAGAGCGAGGTTGGGTATTACGCCCGGAGGCACACCTGGGGCCAGGCTCGGGCCGAACAGTCCCGCGCCCATGCGGGCGAGCCGCCGCTCCTCGGCCGCCTTCTCGAACGCCATCTTGTGCTCCCAGAAGCTGATGCCGCAGTACCGGCCGGTCTTCGCGAACGCCCACTCCTCGGCCGCGCGCTCGATGACCTCCTCGTCTTCGCTCGAGGGTGCTTTCCGCTTGCCCCGCGGTGCGCCACGGCGGGGTTGCGTTGACGGAGGGAGCATCTGTGCGGCCTGCGACGGCTGGGGAAGCGGTGATTGCCCCGGGAGCGAGACCTGGGACGAGCCAACCTGCGTCGCCGTCAGCTGTGAGGAGGACGGCATCGAAGAAAGCGGTACAGGCGGCGTCCCCGGTGCCGACTCCTGCTTCACAGCGGCCGCTTCTTTCGCCATTTGTGCCGCCTTGGCGCGCGTGAGGATGTAGTCCAGCGGCTGGGGAATCTCCCTCGGCTTGCCCGACTTCTTGACGAGGCGCATGGGCTGTGCGTCCTTCGCACTTGCGCTCGGGGTCGGCAGTGGGCCGTCGGGTAGCGGGACGGTTGTGAGGAGAATCTTGTTCTTCGCGAACACGGGCTTCGCGCGCTTCCGTGGCGGCGGTGGGATGAGAATCGGCAGCTCGGCGCTGGGCGTCTGGCGGAGGGAGCGTTTTGGCGTTGACGGCGTCGGCGTCTCGCCGCGCATGCTGAACGGCGTCTCCTCGCGAATCACGGGCCGCGACGTGGTCGCGCTCGCTCGCGGCATGGCGGTGCGCGCAGGCACAGGGCTCGAGGGCGCGATACTCGGCGCCCAGCTCGCGTCTGAGAGCACGGAGCTCGCGCGCTCACCACGCTTTCGCATGCGACCGCCCTGTAACGGCGTCGGAGGGGGTGCGGAGAGCCGGATCACGGGCGCGCCATCAACCTGCCCGATAACGGTGCCCTCGTCGTCGTCCTCGAGCTCCATCGTGACAAAGTCGGAGCTGTCCCATAGCGCCGCAGGATGCACGGACGACACGTCGTCGACATCGCGCACCTCTACGATGTCTTCGCGCAACTCGCGCAGACGCGGCCCAGGGGTTGGGATCGCAGGCAGAGGTCGGTCGCAGAACGGACGGATCTCGTGCGTCGTCACCTTGTACGCTGGAAGGGATTCGGGGAGCGGCGGCAGCGGCCCCGTCGTGCCCGGCGTGAGCTTGAGGCGGGGCCGGAGCAGGTCTTCGCGATAATCGGCTTGCGTGTGAGTGTTCTTGTAGTGCGCTTCAGGTCGTATCAAGTGCGGGTTCGGGCAGTCTGTCGTCAGCTTCGGACTAGGCGGAGAAGCTATGGTGTGACTCACTTTTGACGGCGCACAGACAGTTCCGATACGCGTGGTTGTCGAACGCGTCCCGCAGCTCCTGGAAGTTGTCCCACTTGACTCGCACGCTTCCGATCCAGACGTGAGGCAGCGCATGCGGATTCTTGGTCTTCGCGACGTTAGCGTGCAGCAAAGGTTGCGTGACGGTGTACTCACGGCCATAGCCTCGATTTTGTCCAGGTGTTTTTGGAGGTGCTTCTTTATCAGCGCTTGGACGCCAGCTTGCACTCACCTTGGCGTGCAGATGGTCCGTAATGAGCTCTGCGTCGCAGGCCGTGTCATTGATGCGCACGGCGCACATCTTCGCGACGGGACGCAGGCGCTCGCGGCCGCTCAGCCATACCTGCTCAGGTGAATAGGTCTTGCTGCCCTGGTTCGCCAAAGGCAGTGAGACATGATGACTTGATGTTGGATTGTGCTTTGGGGGAGAGGTCGTCGGGGTCGCCGAGGTGTGAAACGGGTTCGCCTGTGGTTGTCGGGTGCCTTGCGGCGGCGCTGGGAGCGTGGAAGGGCCGGCGGCAGGGCCTCCACCCCCGTTCATGGCTGGATGGGGGTGCTCAATTGAGAGGTCGGAGGTGATGAGGAGGATGCAAGTGATGGGGTGGAGGTCCCGAGCCTAATGGGCAAAGGGCTGGTCACTATAAGGACGAATCGTTCTTGGGTCAAGTGCGAAACGATCGATTCATAATGCCAGCATTATCTTTGGTCTGATTAGCCCGCGGCGGCGGCGCGGTTCCCAACGCGGTTCCCTGAGCGAGCAGCATTCGCTCGCTAGCAGCCTGAGGGGTGGTTGATTCAGTCTCCTGCGCGTCTGGAGCTACTCCTGCGCTCCTGGCACTCGGATACGGCGGCTTAGAAATATTATAACGGGGTGTCTTTTGCTAGGTTGAACGCGCAGAAGAGCGGCGATCTGCCAACATTTGCTTCCGCCTCTACAATTGTGGTAGGGCCCAGCCAAGTTTGGAAAGCTGTCTGGTGGAGGTGCAGAGCCTTGAGATGAACGCTCATCTCTCGCACCACATCACTCGCTCCCCATGGCAGGAAGGCATGCAGCCTGTGCAGGTGTGTTTCTGTTCTTGTCACAGCTCAATGGCAGCCTGGAGCAGCAAGGGCTGTTGCAAAAAAGCGCCTGCTCTCATCAGCACTGATCGCCCGTTAACGGGGAGGGCAGCTTAAGCGATCAGATCACGTTTCGAATCCACGTATCTGGGGCCACCACGCGCCGGGTCTGCGTCGCGGCTGGCCTCCAGGACCAAGGTTCACTGCTAATCTCGCTCCGTCAATAACTTCAACAATTTCAGTCTCCTGACCCCGCCTCGCTCTTCCGACTCAGCCACGATGGACAAGTGGGCGCCCATGGCTCCGACGAAGCCTGGCGGGCCCAGTTCCGCGGGCGGCATGTTCAACTTCGGCGTTTTAAAGCCAAACAAGGCCGGCGCCGCGACGAACGCTGCTGCACGAGTTCGAAGTGGACCGCGAGTAGGACGGTGGCCGGAAGATGTCCTGGTCAAGATTGTCGGATACCTACCAGTGCATGACATTCCTAACTTTGCCCGGGCAAACCGGGCGCTGGCGCGCATAGCCCGTACCGAGAGCACTTGGGAGCACCGGTGCCGGGTGCTCGGAATCACCGAGGTCAGCAGGGGTGAGTCTCAACGTTAGAGCATCAAGCTGACGCCCCAGATAAGGAGCCGCCGGAAGCGGTGCCGAGCCCGAAAAAGCGGATGACCCCGAGCCCGCAGTCCTCGAAGATGGCGAGCATTAACGGCAAACTGAACCAAGCTCAAGACGATGACGACTTCGGTGACTTCGGTGATTTTGGGGAGGCGAACGACGCCTTCGAGGAAGTCGACTTCGGAGATTTCGCTACACCTTCCAAGCCTGCAGCGTCGAAGGAGCAGAACCTCATGGACTTTGACGCCGTCCCACTGCCCTCACGACCGACAGCTGGACCGCGAACACATGGGTTCTTCGCGGTATCAGCGCCGCCGCCCGGACCAAGAACGAAGCCAGGAGAGTGGTACGAGACGTACAAGCGGAGGCACGTTCGACTGCTCCCGCAGTGCCTGCACCTTCGAAATTCGCCATCGCCGTCCACTGCGCTGTCGCTGTTGTTCGCTCCTGACCCGAAAACAGCACTGGTACCGAGTCTGTCAGAACAGGGGGACCTGCTGCTGGCTCTGTTGAGATTCCTGTCGCCCGAGATTCAACCAGTTAACGACTGGGGGTTCCTGAGGCAATCACTGTTAGCCGCGGCCGACAGGTTCGACTCAACATGTCTCGTTGCCTTTGAGATGGCGGACAGCAAGAAGGACATTGAGGGAATGCAGGCTGCTGCGGACGCCAGCTGGAAGGTGTGGCAGAGTGGTGGCGGACGGAGAGAGGAGTGGGAGTGCGGAAGAGTCTGGATCGAGAAGCGTAACGTCTTCTACGAGACCGGCAAGTGGGATGCTGCTGAGAACATCATGTAAGTTCGGTCGCTGCGGTGGTGCTGACTAGTATCAGCAAGGTGCCTGATCCGACGGGAACGGCACTTGTGCGACAACTCGACTTCACGCCGATGGATGCCTTCATGTCCCACGTTCTTGAAAGCTTCAAGCTCGACTGCGAACTGGCTATCAAGGTCTTCCCACCTTCAGCTGGCGTTGTTCTGACGCTCTGCGACCGCGTGGCAGCGGACGTCATCGGCGAGTACGTGCAGACCTTGCTCAGCCAGACCCGCGTCATGTCGCAGGAGCTCAGCCTCCAGGCCACTGCTGCCTCGTTCATCCAGTCCTGGAAGCTCGTTGATACCACCCTCGACCTCCTCGGCGACAAGCAGACGGATGCCCAGCGGGCCGCAATCGAGAAGTCTGTATATGACATGTTCGAGCCGCACATGGACGAGTACCTCGAGGACGAGACGGAGTGGACCCAGAATGCTCTGAACGGCATCTGCAATGCGTGGGACGCTCAACTGGGCACCAAGACCGGCGCAATCTCAGGCTCCGCTGAGTCTCGACTGGCGGCCGCAACGTCGGGACAGCCACAATTCTTGACGTCACAGAACCCGGACCAGGTCAAGCGCAACGTGCTCGCCGGGTTCAAGGACGCCCTTCTGCTGCCCGTCACCATTGTACCGCGAACCGTGTCCTTCGGAGTGAACGCCATCGTTGCCGGAGGAACGCACGCTGTCGCAGGTCTCTCCATGCTGAATCCGCAGAAATGGACAGCTAGTACATCCAGCACCAGTCAAACTAAGGGTACGACTGGTAAGATGATCAATGGAGAGGTCGTCTTCGATACGTCTGACGTCGCCCGGCCCGACTGGGAGGACGACAAGGCTGAAAAGATCGACATCGTGACGGAGAAGGTTGACGGCCTTGACATCAACGGGAAGAAGGACGATGCCGGAGAGGAGGACGAGGTCGACAATTTGACCGTCACCACCCCGACCGTCGCCGCTTCCGGCGCCACGACTCCTGGATCGACTGCTGGTGCTAACAACGCGAGCACGAACACCGACTTTGAGAGGCTGCAGCTGCTGGTCTCCCTCGACACGGCGCTTGAGCTTATCCACGGCGACCGTGAGAGTCTGAAGCGAACGGAGACGTTCGCAAAGTATCCCGGCAAGTGCGGCACCAAGGTTGTCGAGACCGTAGAGGAGCTGTTCATCCTGCTGCTGAAGGCGATCGGCGACCGGCACATCGCTCCCGGATTCCGCATTGCCACCAAGCAGATGTTGACTTACAAGCCTGCCGAGCACGATGAAACGGCTAGTGTGGCCCCCCTGCTTCAGTTTTTTGAGCTGGTCCACGTCGGTGACACGATCCAGAGCATGGTCCAGGTCTACTTTGATAAGGAAATCGCCCAGTACGTCGACAAGACCGACTTCTTGAACCCCGTGATGCGCGAGAAAAAGCGCTTCGAGGGTGTCTTGGACGATGCTGTCGCTGCTGGGTTGAACGCTGGGATTGAAGTCCTGATGAACCAGGTGAGCTGCTTTGGTCTTGCATGAGCTGACAACAGGTCGAGCACATTGTGATGGTGAAAACCGGCCCACGCGAGTACTACCCGGAGCCGGGAGTGCCCCTGGAGCTTGGGCCGACCCTAGGCTGCCGAGAGGCGATCGCGTGCTTGGAGATGCACTGCAACCTCCTGAAGGGTAGCACGTCGAAAGAGGTGCTCGAGGTGTTCTACCAGGAGGTCGGTATCCGTCTGCAGGCGATCCTGCAGCGCCACCTCAAGCGCCAGATCATCTCCCTGGAGGGTGGCTTCCAGATTATCGCGGACCTGAACGCGTACCACGCCTTTGTCGCCAGTCTCAAGCAGCAGCGCATCACCGAGGACTTTGCGAATCTGAAGATGTTGGGACACGTGTTCATTGTGTCCGATGCGAAGGACCTGGCTCAGATCGTGCGCGATGTGACACGCTATGGAGGGGAGTTCAGACCGGAAGAGTGAGTAAGCTGGGTTCATCGCCCGGTGCAGCCGGGAAGCTCTGCACCCTGAAGTGAGCGAGCTGACCCACAGTATCTACGAGTTCATCCAGCGACGAGCGGACTGGAAGAAAATCGAGAAGACTGTCGATAAGGTGAGATGTTCGTTTACTTGAGTTTTTTGCTAACGCGCAGGCCATGTATGCTTTGTCGGTTCGCGAGGATTGCGTTATCATGTAGCCAGTAGTCACGATCTACACCGTACCGTATGACCTATGCATAATGACGAGGCCGGGACGAACGTGCGGCCTCTCCGGGAGGATGCATGCAAAGGTGCGGTGTTTCGGCTACTGATGCATACAGGGACACCGGCAAACAAGAGCGGGTCGTGGGCTGTGGACGGACGATGGGCACGCTTACGGTTGGGCCGCTGGCCGGTTCGCCCGGACCGAGAGGCCGCGAGCCGTGGTGCACCGAGCCGGGGTTGCCGCTCAGCCGGGGCACATGGGCGGGGCGGTTGCGGTCTTGCGGTTCCGATCTCATCTCTTCATCTTCATCCACGGCCTTGGTCTCGTCTCGCTCGTCTCTCGGCCCCAGCGCCAGCCTCGCCATGGACGTCAAGCCCCCGACAGATACGTCTCCGCGCGACGACGACACACCCAAGGAGAAGGAGAAGGCTAGGCGCGGTTATCGCGCATGGTGAGTCGCCGTCCAGAGCCGCCGCCCTCCGGCTACTGCCGCCCGCCCCCCACCCTCCCTCCACCCCGTCTCATCGACAGCGATCGCTGACACCAACAGCCTGCACTGCCGCGCAAGGAAGGCCCGATGCAATCTGGTATGCTCTGAAAGATGGGTACGTAGCTGACATGCAGGGAGACATCTCGGCACCATCCTCGCCGCCGTGTGCGCGGTGCCGCCGCGAGTCGCGTGAGTGCGTCTTTGCACCGTCACGCCGCGGGGGGAACAACGCGAAGCGCAGGAGAGACGAGCAAGAGCCGTCCAGCTCGCAGCACGACTCTGTTGGCGCATCCAGGCCAACGTCTGCGCCGTGGTATGACAACCGCGCCCCCTCCACCGACCGGTCGCCCACGGCCCGAGTCCCCAGTCCTGGACCTTCGTCGTATTATCCCCGACAGCCGACCTACCAGTACGATGTGCCCTCGGGGGCGTCGATGGCCTCCAGCAGGTCGCACGAGGCGTCACCTTCCTCGTCGCTCGACAAGCGGCGCAAGCTGCACCGGCCTGACGCGAATAGTATTCTGCAGGCCGGCATGCAGAACGAGGCGGACGCGCTGCACATCCTCGCGATCGCGGCGGGCCGCCCGGCCAGCGAGGACCGCCGCCGCCGGCCCACCTTCTTTAGCGGGACCACGACTCCCGCGAGAAGCCGCGAGCAGCCGGCCCGCATCGAGGACTTTGCACTCGTGAAGCTCGGCATTGTCGACGGGGAGCAGGTGTGGAAGCTCGTCAACGCCTTCTTCCGCTACTACCACCACTTGTTCGTGAGTTTCCCTGAGACCAGACATGAACTGACGTCCAGCCTATGGTTTCCGCAGAGAGGATACCCCAGTCGCGAGAACAGCTGGCCCAGTTCGCCTGCAACGAGCGCTATCTCACCAGCGCCATGGTGATCATTGCGTCGAGGCACGACAGCGGCCCGGGCATGCGGCATATTCACGATCGTGCGTGGGCTACCATGCGAGGCTGGATCAGCGAGGTCATTTGCTTTGGCGCGCCCCCTACAGTTGGTCTCGTCGAGGCCCTCCTGCTGCTGGCGGAGAACCTGCCCCGCGATCCGCCACGGACCGAGGTCCCCGACCCTGTCCACGCCCAGGGCTTCGGCGAGGAGGCACACGGCGCCGAGAACCGTCAGGCGTGGATGATGATCGGCATGGCTATCAGGAGCGCCTACTCTCTGGGCCTGGATAAGCTCGCCACAAAGATCCTCCCAGAGGCTGAGCGCACGTACGAGGTGGAGCGCGCGAGGCTCGCCTGGACTTATTGCTACCTGTTCGACAGACAGTGAGTGCAGGCTGCTGTATTGATAGCTGACAGCAGCGTTTCTCTGCGTCTCGGCAAGGCGTTCTGGTCCCGCGGCCCCAACGTGTGCTTCCAGGGCTTCTCGGCGTCAGCGCAGACCGGGCCGACTGCTGCACCTGGCAACTTCCCGTTCCTGCGCGAGATCGCCCCCGATCGCGGCGAGCTCATGCAAGACGACCTCGCCTCACTTGTCCAGACGTACCTCGAGTTGACGCAGCTGATGAGCAACGCGCATGACGTGCTGTACCCGAATGCTGGCCGAACACGCTCACTCATCCTGCACGCCGAGTACTTCAAGTACATCGATGAGCTGGTGCGTAGCCTGGACGGGTTCAAGATTCTGTGGCGCGACAAAAAGTGGAAGCTGTTCCCACTGACGGATGCGGTGTGGGCCATGTACTACTACACGCAGCTGTACATCTGCTCCTTCAGCTTCGTGAGTTGCATGCGCTGTCCGGAAACTAACCCCAGCACGCGCACGTCGAGCGCGCCGCGATGCGGGCTGAGGAGGAGGCGCGCAAGAATCCCACCGACGTGCGGCCACACCTGAGCCTGTTCCCCAGGGGCGCCGCCGCGTCGCCCGATGCGCGCTACATCTTCCAGTCGATCGATGCTGCGCGCCAGCTGCTGCACATCTGCGTTGACAGCCTCGCACCGGGCGGCGCGCTGCCGTATCTCCCGAACCGCTTCCTACTGTGGTTCACATACGCCGCGATCCTGCTGCTGAAGGCCATGTACAGCGGCGCGATGCTGCGCGCCGACCACCCGGGCGCGCACCGGCTCATCGAGCGGCTGATCACCTGCTTCGAGGACGCGTCGCCGGACGACGACCACCCCGCCGTCCGGTACGGCCGGCAGCTGCAGGGCCTCTGCAACATCCTTGCGGGCATGGCGACGGCGGCGAACTCGCCGAGCGGCGCGCCGCCGCAGCCCGCCTCGGCCTTCCCGCCCACATCAGACGAGACGGGCCAGGCGCCCTGGCAGGACGACGGGTACTTTGGCCAGGCGGCCGAGACGGCGGGCGCAGACGCGGCGCGGGACATCGCGAACAACCTCGGGTTCGCAACGCTGGACGACTGGTTCAAGTTTGGCGGAACATGCGCGCAGGAGCAGCATCCCGTCGAGGCGCTCGACCTCGCCGACTTCTGGATGAAGGTGGGCCCGATGGAGGCGCAGGGCGGGTTCCCCTTCCGCTAGACTGTGTGCGGCAGTCGACGCTCCGAGTATCGGGCATCTGAGAACGGGGAGAGCAAAACACGACCAATTCCCAAAACACGTTGTATCCTGGATTCTATGCATTTTCGCTTCTATGCCTACTTCTTCTTTGGCCTCGCGCCAAAGATCCGCGTTCCGACACGCACGCTCGAGCTGCCCTCCTTGACGGCCTCAACAAAGTCCGCACTCATGCCCATGGAGATCTCGAGCTTGCGCTCCTTGCCTGCGTCCTTGAGGATCTGCTCGAGCAGGCCCTTGGTCTCCTTGAGGGTGAGGAAGTCTGGGTTCTCGCCCTCTGCGTGCGAGTGCTCGAACGAGCCGATGGTCATGACGCCAGCAAGTTCGAGGCGGTCGCAGTCGTTGACGACGTGGAGCGCGAGCTTTGCGAGCTCCTGCTCGGCGCTCGTGCCCTTGAGCGGGGGCAGGCCGCTCTTGTTGTCCTCGCCGCTCGTGTTCACCTGGAGGTAGACGCGCATCGTGCGCGGCTCGGGCAGAGCGTGCAGCGCCTTCTGCAGGGTGCCGGCGAGCTTCTCGGACGACAGCGTCTCGAGCACGAACAGGTTCGGCACGCCCGCGAGCAGCTTGGACTTGTTGCTCTGCAGCGCGCCGACAAAGTGCCACTGGATGTCGGACGGCAGCAGCGGCGCCTTCTCGGCAAGCTCCTGGATGTAGTTCTCGCCAAAGTGCCGGTGCCCCGCGTCGTAGAGCGCCTGGATGTCGCTGGGCGGCTTGATCTTGCTGATCGCGACGAGGCGCGGCTGCTGTCAGCGCGGTCCTGCCGACGGCCGAAGGCCGGAGGCTGGGTAGCCGGGGACTCGGCGGCAGCATGGACAAATCCCAGCAAGCAGCCATCAAGGGCGGAGAGTGCACTCACCTCGGACCCGGCCGGCTTGGCCGCGTCGATCTCCTTGAGCACCTCGCCGAGGTTGGCCTTGAGCTCCTCGCCGCGCTCGGGCGCGTACGCGAGCGAGTGGTCCATTGTCGTCTTTGTCCGCGTCTGCGCCAGGAGCGCTGCTGGTAGTCGCCGGAGGGGGGTGTGCGCCGAGTTGAGCGCGGGCCGGAGCATGCTGTGGTCGCGACTTCTGGCCGCCCACAGACGTCATGCCCGACTCGCTCGAGCGAGGGCGTTTGCTCCCGACCGACCTCCACTCCGAGCTCCATTCTCCACTTTCTGGGCCTCCACCGTCGGTTCTGGAGTTCGGTTGTCACGTGACTATACACCACGCGCGGCGGGACCAAACCACAGCAGCTGCGAGCCGCCGGCGCCGGAGCGACCAGATCTCGGCGCAGTCAGGGGCGGCGCGGGCAAGGGCCAGCAAGGGCCGATTGCAAGACCCCGCCGCGCCCACCGCTGGTGGCTGCGCGCATGCCTGATGGCTGGCAGGCAGCGACTGTCACTCTCACTCAGCTTGCTCGGGGAAAGATCCGGCGCTCCGGAGCTTCCTACTCTACCGTTCCGATTGTACGCAGCGAGTGACGAGTAATAGTCACGGAAGGTCAGGCTACAGACTGTGCGGTCGCGCTAAGTGGCCGGTGTGCGCGTGTCGCCGAAGCGGTAGCGCGTTAAGCTGGAATTCGGAGACAGGAGGGAGGCGGAGCAGGCTTGCTCCGGCCCTCTCTCCCTCGCTCCTCGCCCCGTCCTATGCATGCTCGCCGTGGTCGCTTCATGCATCACACAGAGCAGCAGACGTGCACAGCTGGGCGCGCAGAAGAGCATAACGTAAACGGAACCCTCCCAGGCTGCGGGCTTAGAGTTTCTGGGCCCGCAAAGTCAAGCTTGACGCGTGCGCTAGGCACAGCGAGATCTGCTCCGAAATTCAATTCACTCGCGCACCTTTGCACTCTCGCGCGATGCACACCGAGAACCCGAGCACCGAGACGCATTGCGCACCTTGGCACAACTGTAACTCGGACGGTGCGCACCCCAGCCCGGAGACCGGAGGTGTGCCTGTACCTTTTGTCGGACGAGGAACACCCGTGAAGCTTCGCTTGCGCTGGGCCAGATCGCAGGTTGTTCGGCAGCCTTGGTCGTGCACAGCACGGGGCGGGGCCAGGCTTCGGAATCACGAGGGGGGTTAGCTGGCAGCATTCCTTTGTACGTGCATAGCATCTGGCCGTCTGGCGGCACGGCGGCGCCGGATGCACGGTGCGCGATGGGTGCAGGCGGTGAGCGTTGCCGGGCATGCCGGGGCAACGACGCAGCGGGGCACTGATGCAAGGACGCTACAGGCAGACAGGCAGGAGGCAGACAGGCCGAGCGCAGTGCGCAGTGCACAGCCTCGCGGATCGCGGATCGAGTGGTGACGGGAGCCTGTGCGCGAGGCGCAGCGTAGCGTCGCGTGTACCGAACAGGCGTCGGCATTCTTCCGCCAGCGGCCAGCAGCCAGCAACCAGCCCCGAGCCAACAAACACTCGGGACGGGGCATTCCGAGATCGCCTCGCATCTCTGCTCCGGGCGTTGGCGTAATGCCTTTCTGGCACGCTGCAAGCAGTGCATGCATGGCGCACCGGTGCAGCAGTGCAGATCGCAGACGGTGCGTTCCAGCAAAGGCATGCATGGCGACCCGGGCCAAGAAAGCGCGAGGCGCCTTTGAGGTAGGTCCTCAGGGCGAAAATAGATTGTCACAGTCGTCCTGGGCCCTGAGCCACCGGCCCTGCCCTGGCCCTCGCTCGATCTCCAGACGAACAACAAATTCCTGCCCCCATCCTCTCCCTCGCCTCGCCTTTCCTTTCCTTGCCTTGCCTTCTCTGCTTTGCACTCTCACTCATTACGATTAAACTGCCCCGACCCCGACACCACGGACTGGACTCCTGGCTTTGAACGCCCGACGCTCGCTCCGCCGACGCCGACACCGGAGACACCATGCCCCGCGTAGACGCTCCCGTCACCGCCCAGCAGGCCGCCGCCGCGTACACACCCCCGTTCCAGGCCGTCTTCACCCCGTATGCGACACCCAGCATCTATGGCTCCCCCACTGCTGCTCGTGAGCTTAATGGCCTTCGGAGTCGAGATCATAGCTGACAGACACAGCAACCCAGACCGCTAATGTTCGTCGTACCGTTGTTTACCCCGCTGACCCTGCAGCCGAACCCTACCGTGACGCCGACCGGCACAGCAGCCGGCGACTACGTCCAGCCCTATCTCGACGCCCACCGCATGAGGTAAGTTGGGTTATGGTCGAGCTTGCTGACACCAGCTTTGCCTCGTACCGCTATGCGTATCTGCTTTGGTGTGTTATCGGGCTGGTCGCGATCCTCTATGCAGTGTCGCACCATCTGCGCCTGTCCGGGGGCTCGCTCGGTGCTGCGTACACAAAGTGGGGCATGCGCCGGCACACCGTGTTCAAACAGTCGACGCTGCCCAGCAACAGCACAATGCTCGTCGCGCTCATCGTCGCTGCGTCTGCGATCGTCCTCTGCATCGCCGGCAACGACTACATCACGCCCCTGTCGGCGGTGTGGGACTTCCGATCGTCGAAGCGCGACATCATCCCCGGCGCCCCGATCGGCAACATCGCAAAGTCGTTCTGGACCAGCGGCAGCCGGTTCGGGTACATGGCGTTTGCACTGTTCCCGCTCGTCGTGCTGCTCGCGCTCAAGGCGGCGCCGTTCGCCATTTTCTCAATCCGCCCCTTCACGCACCTGCACGCCGACAAGCTGATGCCCTTCCACCGCTTCGCGGGCTACTTCGTCTGGCTCCTGACCACCGTCCACGTCGTGCTCTGGACGATCCAGCTGTTCAAGGACAGCTACAAGGGCCAGCCAGTGTGGGTTGCTGCGTGGACCAACTACCACTTTATCTTCGGCGTCGTCGCCTACGCCCTGATGACCGGCATGGTTGTCCTGAGCATCCGGCCAGTGCGCAAGACAAAGTTCGAGGTGAGTTGCCCAGTGACTTGCTTTCCGACCCGGAAAGCTCTGAGCACAGGCGTTTCGATTGTTCGAAGTGTAACTGACGCCCGTGCGCAGATGTTCTACGCGTCCCACACGCTCCTCGGCGTTGCCCTGCTCGTCACCTCGATCCTGCACCACACGGTCATCTGGTGGTGGTGCGCGATTGCACTCGGGCTCTGGGCCGGCGACCGCATCGTCCGCTGGATCCGCTTCCTGCGCATCAACTCGGGCGCTTCGTCTAAGGCCGACCCGCGCGGCGGGCAGATGTACCAGGGCGTCGCGACCGACAACATCGCCCTCGAGGAGTTCCACGACAAGATGGTCAAGGACCCCTTCGAGACGAACTATGACCACTCTGCGCAGCCCGAGATTCGGCCTGTCGGCGCGTACGAGTCTCGGTACGACGACGTGACTCCGCCACCCGGCTCGCCGTCCTACGACCAGCTGTCGAACCCATACGACTCGCCCGGATCGGTGTCCTCGCCCAGGGTTCCTCCGAAGGACTACGACGAGCAGACTCTCAACGCTTACCACCAGAACCGCATCTCGGACCTGACCCCGGAGTCGCCCCCGATCGAGCCTGGCTTCGCCCAGGCTCAGCTGCTGCCGTCGCGCACTGTCCGCCTCACAATCCGCACCCCGCGCAAGATCCGCTGGTCGCCCGGCCAGTACGTGTTCCTCACCCTGCCCGAGCTCTCCGGTCTGCAGTCGCACCCATTCACGATCGCGAACAACGACCCCAACGAAATCGTGCTGCTCATCAAGGCCCGCAAGGGCATCACCCGTCGCCTGTACAACCTCGTCAAGGATCGCAGCGAGTCGAGCCTGCGCTCGGCCGACAAGCGCCAGTCCATCGTCCCGAAGGCAAACCCGGTGTACATTCGCACCAAGCTCGAGGGCCCGCACGGCTCGTCCGGCCGCGTACGCTGGGGCAAGTTTTCAACGGTGCTCATCATTTGCGGTGGTTCAGGCATCAGCTACGGCCTCAGCATTGTCGACAACATTGCGCGCTGCATGGCGAACTTTGAGCAGGACCACGAGACGCGCCGTGTGCGCTTCGTGTGGGTGGCGCGCGAGTACGCTGAGCTCGCGTGGGCTGCGTCGGCTCTCTGCCGTGCGCGCCGCTTACTCGGCCCGGAGCAGCTGCAGATCGACATCTACGTGACGAACGCGAACCTGACCGGCCAAGACAAGTTGTACGATGACTTCAGCCTGCAGGTGCCCAAGGCGCCGTTTGCTGGTCTGCACCGCAACGCGTCGTCCGACTCGCTCGCGAGCCAGATGAGCACGGACCCGCGCTCCGAGTTTGACTACATCGACACGGAGATGGAGGCGACGGACGCCAACGTGCGCGATCTGACGCAGTTCGACTCGGAGGACGACGTGCACGACCATGCGCAGAACGACTTCTCGCGCCACATCCAGAAGGAGGGCAAGCTGCGCCGTGCCAAGACGCGCAAGGCGATGAAGGCCCGCCAGTCGATGCACGGTGGCGGTGGTTACAATGGCTTTGCGGCGCACCACGGCGAACACGCGGGCTACGACCGGGGATACGACCTGTCACAGATGCGTCCGTCGCACGACGGCGACGACCTCAGCCTGTACCCGCCGCAACCGCTCGGCAGCCCGAGCCGTGCGAGCAGCCCGTACGGCTACTCACCTTCGGCAAGCCCGCACCCCGACGACGGGTGGCAGCCGAGCTGGCGCCACCAGCGCGGCCTCTCGACCGGTGCCTCGATAATGACGACGGACACGGCACCATACGCGCCGACGATGCACTCGGAGGACGCAGGCCTGCTCGCGGACAAGCGGCAGACGATGATGTCCGCGACGTCGTCGCTATACGGTGACCCGTACATGCCGAGCGGGCTCGGGCGCGGTCCGTCGCCGGCGCCGAGCTTCATCATGGACGACGGGGACACGCAGCGCTTTACTGTGGCAAGCATGTCGCGCACGCAGTCCATGGTGCTTCTGGAGGACACGGGGCCGGAGCTGTCCTCGCGCGGCGGGTCGCTCTGGATCGACGAGGCCGACTACGCGGCGACGAGCATCCTGTCCGAGAGCGCGCGCGGTGGGCGTCCGAAGCTGGCCGCGCTGCTTGAGGAGGAGCTCGAACGCGCGCAGGGAGCGATGATCGTCACGACGTGCGGGCCTAGCAAGCTCAACACGGTCGTCAGCAATCTCGTGTCGCGGGCGATCAAGCCCGGCCGCATCCGCCAGGGCGACAGGCGCGGGCACGTTGTGTTCTACTCGGAGGACTTTGAGAGCTAGGGGCTTGAATGAGCAGCCCCAGCAGCGGCGGCGGCAGACGAGCGCGGTGAGCGCCGCGCGCCAGCCAGCGGCCGTGTCAAAGCACCAGCGACGAGCGAGGGCCGAGAGGACCATGTGTCACTACACTACAGCGCCGGATCACCGCGCAGCAATCACACCACACGTTTAATAGCAGCTTCACTGGATAGACTTTCATTTCCCGTTGTACATCGGATGGATACTGTACCCGCATGCCGCATGCCGCATGCCGCACGCAAGCGGAGCGAGCGAGCGCAGTTCAGGCCATGGTCACTGACGAGGAGGTAGATCATTAGTCGTTGCATAATACCGGAACGTCTATAACTCGACACTGTACGTCGCTTTAGCAGGTAGTGGGGGTTTCACTTGTCCATGGCGATGACCTTTGCCTCGTCGCCCATCTTCTCCTTGACGATGTCGGCCACGCGTCCGCCAACAGACTTGGCCAGCGTGGCGGCGTTGGCCTTGATCTCTGGCCCGACGTTGCCGCTGCCGGGGCTCGGCAGCAAGACACTGGCCAGCTTGTCGACGGGGCGCACCTGCGCCGTCTCCTCGAGCCCGACGCGTTTCGCGCCCTTCCCGCTGTCCGCGCTGCCTGACGAGGAAGCTTTCGGCTGCCCATCCTCGTCGAGCTCCTGCACCTTCGGCTGCGCCGGGGCGGTCTGCACCCTGCTCGGGCGCAGGAGCGCCTCCTCGACCGCGCTCCGGTGGCTGAGCGACGCGAGCGACAGCGCGACAAGCCCCTCGTTCAGGAGCACGGGGTACGGCGCGGCGAGCAGGCCGGCGACGGCGTCGAGCGCATCGGAGGTCGTGTACGCTCCGAGCGCGGTCTTCTGGTGCGCCGCTGGGGTCGAGCTGGATGGGCCGGCGCCGGAGCCAGACTGCGACAACGCCCGGATCGCGTTCACGAACACGCGCGTCGCCTCGAGGCTGAGCGCGGGGTCGGAGGTGCGGTCGACCAGCTTCAGTAGATCCTGGGGGCCGCTGGTGTTCGCGAACCGGACCGCGTTTTGCGCTGCTTGTCAGCTCTGTCTTACCTGTGAGCTCTGGCGACCCGGCCAGAGTTCGGGCACTCACGATCCCGCACCAGCGCCTTGACCACGCCGATCGCCGCGCCCTGCACCGCGCCGACGACGTCGCGCTGCTCCGTCCACGGCTCGAGCTTGACGACGCCCTCAACAACGCCCGCGTCACCGAGCGGCCGCCGGTTCGCCTCCGGGATCGACAGGTTGCGCAGCAGGCCCAGCAGCGCGTGCTGCACGATGAGCGGCGAGGCGGGGTCGAGGAGGTGCACGAGGCGGGGGAGGAGGGACGGGCTCTTGAGCGTCGCGATGGACGCGGCGTCGCTCCTCGCCCGGTTCCCGTACGCCAGCAGCGCGCACGACACGAGGTCCGGGCGCTTCTGCGCGTCCTGGTCGAACCACGCCTCGACGCGCTCCCACAGCCACGCAGGCACCTCCGTCTCGCTCATGAGGAAGACGAGCGTGCGCGCCGCCGCCGCCTTGGCCTTGCCGAGCTCCTTGTCCGTCTCCTCGCGCTCGTCCACCTGCGCGGGCAGCTCGGCGTGCTCGATGAAGTCGAGCATGGGCTCGACCGCCGCCTTGTCCTGCAGCAGCGCCGGCGCCAGCATATCCGCCGCCGCGAAGCGCTCCAGCACGCCCGTGCTGTGCTTCACGACGCTCAGCGACGTCGCGAACTCGTCCGCGTCCATGTCTAGCGTGAACGTCGGCACGAACGGCGCAAAGTCGCCCGCGTTCAGGGAGTACGCCGGCTTCTGCGGCACGACGTTGTCCGCGATCGTCCACAGCCACTCGGCATCCGGCACGCCCGCCGTCAGCTTTAGCAGCTGCGTGAGGCTGTCGTGGTTGTCTAACGGTGCTGTCGCCGCCGCTGCTGTCAGCTATAAGTACCGATGGAAAGCTCACCCAGCTTGTCGTTCGTCAGGTTCAGAAGTGACGCCGTCAGCGGTACGCTGACGTCGTGCGCCAGGTCGCCGCACAGCAGCTTCAGAACTGCTGGTGCGTAGCCGTGCTTCGAGAGCCGCTCCCGCGCCAGGTCACAGTCCGCACACAGGTTCGCCGCTACGCGCCCCGCCTGCTGCCACATCTTCGCCTGTTGCGCTGACCCGACTGGCTTCGCCTCGACAATCTTCGAGAGCAGCATTGGCAGGTCGGTCTGCGCGAACGGCTCGCGCTGCGAGGCTGGAGTCAGCTCAGGCCATCAGTGGACAAGCTGGATGATGGTTACCCACAGTCTCTCAGCTTTGAGGCGATCTTGTCGAGCTGGCCTGCCGCCCGCTCGCACACACTGCCGTAGTCGCCCTGCTCCGGGCCGGAGGAGAGCACGAGGCGCTGCAGCTCCTCGACCTGCCCGTTGAAAGGGTGCGGCTGGGCGGAGCTGAGCTCCATCTCTGGGTCCGAGTTCGACATCGTGTCGCTTGCTGTCGTGTATGCAGTGGCGACCGCAGTAGCAGACAGCGCAAATGTTATACTTCGCCTTCACCGAACTGGCCGCAGCGCGCATGTTCTAGCAGGTCGCGCGGCACGATGACGCACCGGACGCGGAGAGCGGAGGTATCTCCGGCCGCGTGTGCAACCTTCCCACGGGTGGCGGCAGTTGCTTTGCGGCAAAGGTCCGCGAGTGACGACAGACACTCAGCAGACCAAGCGCTGCTTGTACCCAACACCCACCCCTACGACTTGATCCTAGGGGCTTTCCATTACTGAAGAAACAGCATGAGGCCGCGCAAGTCGACGCGCAGGGTGGTTCCACCGGTGAGTCTGAGCCTGGAGTGCCGAACGAGTCGCCGCTGACGCCGCTCCTAATGTCCCTGCCGCCGCCGATGCCGCCCCGCTTCTCTACCCCTTGGACCTCCCCAATGACACCCCTTTGTCGCTCGAATCGCGGTTTGATCGATGGCTTCATGACTCCGGACTCGACGCTACCAGCCACCCGATGTCGACGCGCTCATTAAGCGTCTCACCGACGCCTCCGAACCTGATGTTGTTGCCGTTCTGAAACAGCTCCAAATCTGGCGCTACCCGCGCGCCGACATGAACTCGTTCCTGCCCGTGACCAAGAAGTTCGGGCAGATCCTCGCCAACGTGCGCGAGAAGTACGCCTTCGGCGCCGCCGCGGCGGGCGAGTGCGCGCTGCAGATCGCGCCGTTCAGCGCCGAGGACCGCACGCTCGTCCTCGAGATCCTCCGCTTCTTCCGCCTGCTCATGGAGAACAGCACGAACCGCAAGCAGTTCGACGGCTACGAGGTGAGTTTCAGCCATTCCATTGAAACTAACAGGCAGTTTGTGAACGACTTATTGTTGACGAACGACCCGGACGTGCTCCAGGCTGCGCTCTTTGTTCTCCAGCGCTCGCTGCAACAATACGGCACCCAGCTCCCCGTCACGCCCGAGCTCGCGCAGAGCATTCGCGCCCGCCTCCTCGCGCTCAGCAAGGGGTGGGACCGCTTCTCGCTCGCCGACCTCGACCTCGAGAAGCTGGCCTCGGAGGGCGGCAAGCTCGAGATCCCCGACGACGTCGCCCAGCTCAAGCTCCAGTTTTACCCGCCCGCCGGTGTCGCCGGCGCCGTCGCTAGCCCCGCGAAGCCCACCACCGGCATTGCTTCCGCCGCGCAAGATACGCCGACGCGGCCGTCTAACAAGCCGCCGCAGTCGATGGCTGTCACTCCGCACGCGACCGCCGCGAAGTCAGCGCCGACCCCCGACAACGGCATGGTCACCGTCGACCTCGGCAACATCCTCACCACAATGACGCCCGAAACCTACCTCCAGAAGGTCGAGAAGCTCCCGGCGGAGTACAAGATGGACGTGAACGAACAGCTGAACGCCCTGAACAAGATTCGCGTCATCCTCTTCTCCGGCGACCGCGAGTCACGGCGCAAGCTGCTTTCCTGCCGGCTCCTTGCTCTCGCTTGCTACAGTGAGTTTTCGCAGTACCCGTATGCTAATTCCCAGTCATGTTCTCGTCCGAAGACGTTGTGCAGTCTACGATCTGGTTGTTCGAGCCCGAGCTCGTGAACAACATGGCTGAGCTTCTCGTGCCTGGGCGCGATGTCGGCGAGTCGGTCGTGGCTTCTGCCTTGCTCGCGCTCGAGGCGGCCGCGCACCACCGGACCGAGGTCCTGACCTCCATCAATGCGCACGTCAGCCACGGCGTGCTGATGGGCGTCTTGCGCTCGATCTCGCAAAAGCTCACGACCGGCGCTGAGATCAGCTACGACGTCGTCGACGCCGTCCTCGCGTTCCTGGGCTACATCAACTCCCAGCCGCAGTACGGCAACCTGCTCGTTGGCGCAGGTCTGCTTCCTATTCTCCTGCAAATGCTCGACACGAAGGGCCCGCGGAAGAACCAAATCATTCCCCGCACGGCAGGCCTCATCGACTCTGCCGTCTTCTCGCACCAGCAGGCACTGCAGGCGCTCACCTCTGCCGACGGCGTCAACATCATCGTCGGCCGTATCAAGGCCGAGGTCCAAAACGTCCTCGACAACCCCGCTGGGCAGGGCACCGAGCTCTTCAGCCGCGACTCGGAGATTGCCTGGACCACGAACCCGCTCAAGGCGCTGTTACGGTCCATTTACCGCCTGTTGCAGAGCACGGGCGGCTCTGAGGGCTTCCGCAACGTCGTCGACACCGACCTGCCCAAGTCGCTCAAACTCATCTTCACGAACGCGGACCAATTCGGCTTGCGCAACTTCAGTCTCGCGATCAACATCATGTCGACCATCGTGCACAACGAGCCCACGTCGCTCGCGATCCTCCAGGAGATGCAGCTGCCGCAGACGCTCTTCGACGTCCTCGAGAAGCAGATGCCCGACACCTTCGAGGCCGTGTACACGCTTCCCAACGCTATCGGTGCCATCTGCCTGAACGCGACGGGCCTCCAGTCGACGCTCGACCACTTCTCTGTTGTGTCCAACATGATCAAGATGGCCATCGGTTGGACCGTCGACAGCGAGTCGGGCGAGCGCGACCAGGTCGCCTCCCTTGGCTCCTCGCTCGACGAGCTTGTCCGCCACCACCCCGGCCTCCGCCCCAAGGTTCTTGAGACGGTTGTGTCCGTGTTCAAGGATGCCATCGCGGACGCGGAGCAGTTCAAACCGCCCCTCGCCGAGGTCAATGAATACACCGCCGAGCCGGCGCCTGCGTCTGAGGAGAGCGCAATGGAGGTGGAGAGCCCCACGTCGGCCAAGTCCGAGAAGAGCGACACGCCCAAGGACCAGAAGGTCATCTCGAACCCACCGCTGTCGAGGCTGACGAACATCCTGAAGCTGTTGACTGGCCTCCTGCGCAACGCCGCCATGTGCCGTGCGTTCGTGAACGAGGAGAACGGACTCGACATGATCCTCAACCTCGCCAGCCTACCGTGTATCCCTGTCCGCTTCTCGCTTACCGACGCGGCCGTTGCCATTCCTGGCGTCTTACGGGTCATCGGCGACCACAACCCCGTCAAATTGACCGAGCGGATGACGAACGCGGTGAAGGACGAGCTCGACGCCCTCCCGCAGCTTTGGAAGGACAGCGATGCCCATGCCAACTGGGCCGCGCTCACGAAGGAGGACGGAACGCCGGAGGATCACTTGCTTCTACGCCGCGCTGCCGGTCTCGCTATGCGCCTTTCGTTCCTGTCTGAGTATCTTAGCATGAACTTTGGCTCCAAGCGCGAAGCAACCGACCTCATCAAGCTGCTCGGTGTCACCTCCGGTTCGCCGCTTGTGGACAACCTCGGTCAGCTGCACCGTATTGCCTTCCAGGAGCACGTCATTCTGAGGGACGTCGTCGCTGCTCAGAGCCCGCCGTCGGAGCCCGCCACGCCCGCCGTTGCAGATGCAAACATCCCGGCCGAGGGCACCGAGGGATCTGCCGCCGCCACCACCGGAGAGCCCACTACCGAAACCGCACCTGCCGCTGCGACCTCCGGCGAGACCGCTGTCTCCGCCCCAGGTGACAGGAACCAGAGTCAGCTGATTGAAATCGGACGCGACGCTTCCGACCTTTCGAACAAGCCCCCGACGCGTGCCCAAACCGTCAAGACGATCGCGACGCGCATTCACGCCATCCTGACCAAGTTCTTCAAGGCGTCCATCCGGCTAATTTTCAACAAGCGTATCCCCGATGCGTCTCACAAGCCCGAGGCAGACGCTCTCGGAGAGTGCATCGCTTCGATCATCATCGGCCACCTGCAGTCGTCGGCGCAGGTGCCAAGCAAGGCGTTCGCAATTGACACTGTCACGCTCGGACTCGCGGCGATCCTCCTCTTCGACGAGCGTGGCGTCGAGGGATCGATGCAGACGACCCTCTTCATTCCTTTCGAGAAGAAGGGCGGCGTCAACGTCATCCTCGACACCGTTGGCCGCATCCTGTACCACGTCGACAAGGTCCAGATTATTCCCCCGGCCGAGCGCACGAAGGAGCAGGGCGAGGAGTGGAAGGCGACCGTTGCCGGCGCACGCATCGCGACTTCGATCTTGGAGGCGATCAGCTCGTACCGTGCGCTCGTGAACGCGGCGCAGACGACGGTCATCCAGGAGCGCGAGTCGGTTCTGCCTCCTGAGAAGCGCTTCCAGCCGCACTCAATGCACCTGCGCATCGAGTGCGCCGTTCTGCCCACCGCGTTCAAGCTCTGGAACTCGAGCTGGCTCCCGCACATGGACCAGGACATCATCAGCGTCGCCAACTGCATGGTCGTCGGCATGATGAACAACCGCATCGAGAAGCCCCGCGACCTCATGGAGCCCGCTCTCGTTCCTAGTGACGACGATGAGCCGCCTGTGCCCCAGCCGCTGCGTCCCCAGGTCACAGCGGACCCGGCCCGCGTGACCCAGCTCACCGAGATGGGCTTCGGTCGCGGTGCGGCGCAGCGTGCCCTCGTCCGTACCCGTAACAACGTCGGCGCCGCTGCCGACCTGCTGCTCAGTATGCCTCATCTGTTCCCCAACGACGACCCCGGAACGGACGATGCCCCTGCACCGGCCGACAACGCGGAGGCAACGCCCGCCGCCGCTGACGGAGCTGCGGCTGAGGGTGCCGCCGCCGCTGATGGCGCTCAGAGCACCACGGCTGAAGCTAGCACGTCCACCACCGCCGACGCTCCCACTGAGGCTGGTGCTTCCTCCGAGGCACCGAAGCCTGAGGAGAAGAAGGACGACAAAGAGGCAAAGGAGGTCAAGAAGGATGACAAGGAGGACAACATGGAGGTCGACAAGCCTGTTCTGCCGAGCCCAGAGTCTGTCTTCGAGCAGGCGCGCGAGCAGCTCTTCGAGCTTCGCGAGAAGTACAAGCCAGGCATGCCTGAGCGCGCGATCCAGATCATCGACCAGACCCAGAGCGCCATCCCCGACCTTCTTGGTGCCTTCGAGTTCACGCCCGAGGGCGCCGAGTACATCCTGAAGCGGATTCAGGAGGCCGCGACGCAGCAGCCGATCGACGACAAGATCCTCTCCGCTCGTCTCCGCCTCCTCGCCGTTTTCATCGACAGCCAGACCACCGCAAATGGCGGCACGCAGATCGAGCTCACCGAAGAGCAGGCGAAGGCGGCCATGCAGATCTTGACGTCGATTCCCATCGACATGGAGAAGCGTCCCACCTGGCTCTCGGAGTACCTCCTCGCCGTCGAGGCTGTCTTCCAGATGGGGTGGACTATCACACCCGCCTCGATCGGCGATGACGCCGTACCGAACGTTGTCACGGAGGTCGATTTCGGTGACGCGTATCAGAAGCTCCAGAAGCTGTCCCTGGACATGCTTGCGGCTGAGGACATCTCGCGCCCCGACATGATGTCCTCCATGCGCATGCTTGTCATTCTCACCCGTCGCACGCCCTCGATCTGCACTCCTGACGTCATGAAGACGATCCTCGGCGCGTTCAAGACTTCGACTTCTCACGCTGTCGGCTCGTTTGCGCTTCTCGCTATCGTGGCCCGCCACTCGTTCGAGAAGGATGCCCTCAAGGAGACAATCGACCGCGAGGTCGGCTCGTTCTGGATCGCCCCCTTCGGTCCCGGTAACCAGCGCAACGGCACCGAACTCGACTTCATGATCCGCCAGCTTCGTCAGGTCGCGTATCGCGACCCTACGCTCTTCGTTGAGGCGGTTCAGGAGCAGTTCAATCTCGTCAACACGAAGCCTCACCGCCGCGGACTCGATGTCAACTCGAAGGTCTCTTTCCGCGTCATGCGCAAGGAGAAGCCTGAGGACGAGAAGAAGGACGAGAAGGCGTCCACTGGGCAGAGCGAAACCCAGGCTCAGAATCAGAATCAGAACCAAAACGACCCCTTCGCCCGTGCCAACCTTGAGACGTTCGAGAGCCAGCCCATCATGGACATGCTCGTTTCGGAGCTCGGCACGACGCTGCGCTCCATTCAGCAGGAGGAGGCGAACAAACGCAACGGCATCGAGTACACCCCTGCCTGCGCTGAGCTGTACTCGTACGCTTTGCTGCTCATGTCCGTCATGACTGAGCTTGTTGGCTCGTACATCTCGGCCAAAAAGGCGTTCATGGCCGCCGTCCGCAAGCATATGCTCTACGGCGTCGGCAAGGGCAAGTCGGGCCTGGGCGCTATTCTCGCGGATGTTGTTTCGTGTGTCTCTCTCTCCGACGTGCACAACAAGGCTGCAGGCGCTGCCAACCCTGCTTCGCAGCGTCGTCTGACAATGTCCAGCTGGGCAATCTCGCTCATCGTTGCCCTTTGCTCCAACCTTGGCATCACGCCTGACATCAAGGAGATTCCTGAGGACCTGGTCAGTGTCCGTAAGGCGGTTCTTGATGGCATCTCTAAGGCCCTTAAGGACTGTTCTTCGCCCTCACTCGACCTTGGATCTCGATACGGCCGCCTGTGGGCGCTCGGCGAGCTCATCTACCGCCTACTCACTGCCCGCCCCGCCGTTGTCCCGAAGATGGGCCAGCCGGCGGACGACTCCGGCCTGCACCTCGCCAAGACGATGCTCGAGAAGAACTTTGTTAGTACCATGACTTCGGCCGTCTCAGAGGTCGACCTCAACTATCCCGACGTGCGCAACGTGCTGCTCTCGCTGCTTAAGGCGCTCGAGTACCTTACAAAGATCTCGAACAAGTGGGGCAAGAGCGACAACAACAAGGGTGGCGAGTCCGAGCACCCTGAGGAAAGCGAGGAGGACTCGGAGTCCACCAGCGACGACTCGGAGATGGACATGAGCGACGAGGACGAGGGCACGCCCGACCTCTACCGCAACTCCGCTCTTGGCATCATTGGCGGCGACATCGATGTCGACGACGAAGACGACGACATGGATGGAACTGATGATGAGGACGAGGACGACCTGGTGAGTTAAAACTCTTAGGACTGCAGCTGATGATCAGATGGAGGCATTCGCGGATGAGATGGAGCATGACATGGTAGGTCGTCCAGCTCCCATTATGCTAATCCACCAGGATGACGACGAGGGCACTGAGCCTTCGGACGACTCCGAGGACGACATGGAGGAGGATGAGGACATGGAGGGAGAATGGGTAGGCTGATCCTGCGATGCCTCAGCTGACGTGCAGGCTACCGATGAAGATGAAGAGGACGTCGAGGAGGACCAGGCCATCGAAGTCGGTGCCGAACTCGATGACATGGTCGAGACTGAGATCCCATGGGAGGTGAGTCCAAACATTGAGGAAGAAAACTAATCAACCTAGGAGGATGACATGGGAGAGGAGGAGGACGTGGATGACTATGACTCAGAGGACGAGGATCAGTTCGATGAGAATGGTGAGCACACCTGTTGTGGTCTTAGCTGACATTAGACATCGGCATGGAGTTCGACATGGACGAGGAGGATGAGGAGCTTGCCGGCTTCGATGATGACGGCTACGATGCCCTCGACGCCATGGACGGTATCGGCCCCTCGCACATGGACCTCGGCGAGCCCTCCGGTGCCTGGGGATGGCAGGACCCCGCTGCTCGCCCCGGACCCCGCAGTCGTCTCATGGACATGGATCGCGCGCCAACGTCTCTCTTCGGCTTCTCGCGCCGTGAGCCCGTCAACGTCAACCGACACCCGCTGCTCTACACCAACTCGTCCCGTACTATGGGCGACCCGGTTCGCAGCAGCGCCAACCCCTTCGGTGCTCTCTCCAGCCTGAGCGACCTCATCAGCAGCATCGAGGGTCTCGGCGGGCCCCAGGCTGTCCAGTTCTTGGAGAGCGTCGTCCACCAGAGCCGTCACTCTGGCGCGGATACCATCCGCGTCGACCTGGCTCATCGTAGCGACGGTGGCTTCGGTCTGTCCATTGGTGGCCGCTCTATCAGCGTGGCCCCGCCGTCGCGCACTCTCCCGTCTACGCCCGAGGAGGTGCAGCGCGAATACCGTCCCGCTCCCACTCTTCCTCGTTGGATGGACGAGCTCGGTGTCTTCCCGCACGACACCCCCGAGCTGCAGGAGCGCATCTTTACGCACATCGTCAACCGTCTCATGCCTGCTGCCCTTCGTGCTGCTGCCGAAGAGGAGGAGCGCAAGGAGAAGGCTGAGCGCGAGGCTGAGGAGGCCGCCGCCAAGAAGCGCGAGGAGGAGGCTGCGCATGCCGCCTCGGTTGCGCTTCCCGAGTCTCGCCCCGAGACTGCTCTCAGCGACGCCCTCGCGGAGGAGGACGTCGAAATGATGTCGCACGACGACGAGGACTCGGTGGACGAAGACGAGGGTGAGGGTGAGGACGCCGAAGACGACGGTCGAGAGCGCGTCACTATCAACATCCACGGCGAGGAAGTCGACATCACCGACACCGGTATCGACCTCGAGTTCCTGGAGGCTCTGCCGGAGGACATGCGTGCCGACGTTGTCGAGCAGCACTTGCGTGAGCAGAACCGCCTCATGCGCCCGCCTGCGTCCGACGTTCCCGCCGGCTCTTCGCAGATCAACCCCGAGTTCCTCGATGCGCTTCCGCCTGAGATTCGCGCCGAGGTCGTCATGCAGGAGGCTATGGAGCAGGAGCGTGCGCGCCGCACAACGCAGGTTGTGCCTGAGCCTGTTGCGCCCGCTGCTGAAGCGCCTCTTCAGCGAGGAGAAGCTGCTCTCCGTGAGCTGCTGAACGGCACCACCGACGCCCTCTTCTTCGGCCCGGACGGTGTTCCCCGCAACCGCGAGCTTGGCGGCCCGCCTGGTCTCAAGATCTTCCCTCTCAAGATGGCTCACGACCACAAGCCGAAGCGTGATGCGATTCAACTACTCGACAAGGCTGGCATCGCCTCTCTTGTCCGCCTTCTGTTTGTCCCCGAGGCGATCAGGAAGGGCTACCTCATCAAGACGCTCGTTCACCTCTGCGAGAACTCCAAGACTCGTACTGACCTGCTCAACGTGCTCCTGTCGATTGTTCAGGACGGCACTGGTGACTTGCCTGCCGTCGACAAGAGCTTCCAGCAGATGTCGCTCAAGGGCCTCGCCACGCCGCAGAACAAGTCCACCCCGAAGGGCAAGGTCATGGAGACGCCTGCGTCGCAGATCACCAGCGGCCTCTTCGCCCACCTGCAGTCCGACCACATCCCGACCTTCATCGCTCAGCGCTGCTTCGAGGCTTTGTCCTACATTGTCAACGCCAACCAGCAGGCCGTCATGTACTTCCTCACGGAGCACGAGCAGCCTGTCGGCCTCAAGAAGCCGGCGTCGAAGAAGGGCAAGGGGAAGGAGAAGTACCTGCCTCAGACTAAGTTCCCCATTGTCATTCTCATCGGCCTCCTCGACCGCCCGAACCTCCTCAAGGCTCCCGGCATGATGGACTCGCTTACGAGCCTGCTCGCTGCCGTCACCAAGCCTCTCGCCCAGCTGCCCCAGCAGGAGAAGGAGGCTCAGGAGGCCGCCAAGGAGGGTGAAAAGAAGGACGCGGCCCCCGCTGCTGGTGCTATCACGGCTCCCCCGGCCGGCCAGACTGGTGCGGGTGCGGGTGCCGGAGCTGCTCCTGCTTCGAGTGGTGCTCTCGAGAAGGCGGGCGAGAGCTCAAAGCCTGCCCAGACCAAGCAAACCCTCAAGGCTCCTGTCATTCCGGCTCCCGTGCTCCGTCTTGTCGTCAACTGCCTCACTATCGGTGACTGCTCGAGCAAGACGTTCCGCGAGACCCTCTCTGCCCTGCAGAACCTGTCCTACATCCCCGACGCCAAGCCCGTGCTTGTTCAGGAGCTCTGCGCCCGCTCTCAGCAGCTTGGAGGTGTCATCCAGGGCGAGCTCAAGGAGCTGGCCACGATGCTCGCCGACAAGGACCATGAGGTCTCGGGCGACATGCTCACCACGTTCTCGCCGGCCGGCTCAAGCCAGGCGCAGCTCCTGCGTCTCCTCAAGACGATCGACTACCTCCACTCGCACCCTCACGGTCGCAAGCCCGAGACTGAGAAGGAGCAGACCGCGGATGAGAAGGCTGCTCGCGACATCTACAACTCGTTCGACTTCACGCAGATGTGGAAGCAGCTCAGCGACTGCCTCACTCTCGCCGAGCAGCGCGAGAGCACGGACCAGATCGCCGCTGTGCTCCTGCCTCTCGTCGAGGCTTTGATGGTCGTTTGCAAGTACACCCGTACACCTCAGACGGACACCGTCGCCTCGCCGGTGAGCCCTATGTCGCCATCGTCGGGCGAGAACGTCCAGTCTTCCGACCTGTTTATCTCGTTCACCACCACGCATCGCAAGGTTCTGAATGCTATTGTTCGTCACAACCCGGCGCTGATGAGCGGCTCCTTCAGCTTGCTCATTGCCAACCCGAAGGTGCTCGAGTTCGACAACAAGCGCAACTGGTTCTTCCAGAAGCTGCGCAAGAAGCGCGAGGCCCTCAATTACGGCACGCTCCACCTCAATGTGCGCCGCCAGTACGTCTTCCAGGACTCGTACAGTGCACTGCTGCACCGTTCCGGAGATGAGGTCAAGTATGGCAAGATCAACATCAAGTTCATCAACGAGGACGGTGTCGACGCTGGAGGCGTCACACGCGAGTGGTTCCATGTGCTCGCGACGCAGATCTTCGACCCGAACTTCGCCCTCTTCGAGCCGTGTGCCGCCGACAAGCAGACCTATCAGCCGAACAAGCACTCGAGCGTTGTCGACGACCACCTGTCGTTCTTCAAGTTCGTCGGCCGCGTTATCGGAAAGGCCATCTACGATGGCCGCCTCCTCGATGCCTACTTCTCTCGTGCGTTCTACAAGCAGATCCTCGGCCGCGATGTCGACATGCGTGACCTCGAGTCGATTGACCCCGAGTACCACAAGTCGCTCCAGTGGATCCTCGATAATGACATCACGGACGTCATCGACCAGGAGTTCACGATTGAAGACGACTCGTTCGGTGAGACGAAGATCGTCGAGCTCAAGGAGGGTGGCGCCAAGATCCCCGTGACCGAGGAGAACAAGGCCGAGTACGTCCGGTTAGTGTGCGCGTACCGCCTGGAGAACTCGATCCGGGACCAGATGAAGGCGTTCCTGACGGGCTTCTACGACATCATCCCCCAGAGCCTTATCCAGATCTTCGAGCCGGACCAGCTCGAGCTGCTGATCTCGGGTATGACGACGATCGACGTGGACGAGCTCAAGAACTCGACGCAGATGGCGGGCTGGAAGGGCTCGGACCCGGAGATTTCGTGGTTCTGGCGCGCGCTCCGGAGCTTCTCGCAGGAGGAGCGCTCGCGCTTCCTCATGTTCGTCACTAGCAGTAGTCGAGTCCCGCTCGGCGGCTTCTCCCAGCTGCAGGGTGCAAGCGGCACGCAGCCGTTCCAGATCCAGAAGCTGTACGGCAAGGAGGGCATCCTGCCCCAGGCGTCGACGTGCTTCAACCTTCTTCTCCTGCCCAAGTACGCCTCGTACGAGCAGCTGCGCGAGCGCCTCCTCTTCGCGATCACGGAGACGAGCGGCTTCGGCAAGGCGTAAGTGGTGGCGATCGGTGTGGCGCGGTGAGGTGTGGGAGGTCGTGAAAGAGAAGTGGAGTGAACACACCGCAACACCACCAAAACAACATCTAATCAATATAAAGTCTCGGCCCAGGTCCAACAAGTTGCATGGCTCCGTTCATAAAGAATTCTGTAGATTGCTTAAATGTAGATTATCACTGCATCAGATGTGCATTGCGTAGGCGACTCTGCACTGACAAGATCGGTAGCTGGAGTTAGGTGGCGGTAAGTCGAGTGCGAGGTTGGGCTGCATACAATGCCCCAGTTTTCAGCTTGTTCTCTTGAAGCATTGTGCTTGGCTCGTTGCCCCAAACATGACATTTCGCACGGAAGTCATGCTTCCATCACGTAGCCGCCACTAGGGCTTGTAGTACTGAATGACCACCTGCCTGCTAAAGCAGTGAAGTGTGACTCGCAGGCTGTGGGCGCAAGGTGTGGGTGACAGGGTTAGTGAGGAGCAATGATGATAGGTTAGGTCCGGCGCTTCGAAGTCTGGTAGCAAGAATGCGTGAAGGCACATTGGGTGTTTGTGCCCTTGAGCATCTTCGGACCACCATGTCGTGACATTCGCTGCATGCGGACCCTGGAGGACGTGAAGCCCATGGGTGCCTCTAAAGCGCACAGAGGAACGCGGCAGGGACTTTCAATAGCCTGCGGGGCTTGCCTTCTTTGACTTCTCGTAGTGATGTTGAGTGGCGGAAAAGCGCGCTGAAACGCACAAACGAAATCACGCGCGAGTGGAAGCTGAGTGCGAATTGTGGCCACTCGTGAAACAGCTCGGAACGGCCACAATTCCCCACGACCTCCACCGCCTCCACCGACGATGCGAATTATTCGCCTGGGAACACAGCCGGGCCAACCTAGGCCAGCCGTCCTCCCTAGGCTGAGCTGAGGTACTGTAAAATTAGGATAATCGTTGCTCTTTCAGAACATGCAGTTGCTGTTAGAGTTACTTGTTCCTGTGGTTGTCCAGACGTTAATCAATGTGACACGGTGGAAGTAGGATGGAGGCGAAGCAGGCCCCTAGGCCATCAGGTCCCAGGAGCCGGACGTTCCCTGCGGGGTTTCTCGAGAGACTTTGAAGTGTCCTTGCTGATGCACATCCAGCCAGAGGTTTGGGGTCTCCGTCTCTTCCCCGAACCGGAGAAATCAAGATGGACAAGGACTTGTTGAGTACGCAACTCCAACTGCGACGAGATCCGGGGCTGTGACTCCTCCTCCAGCTCCAGCCACGCCAAGACGCTTGCACGTAGCCCGATCTGAAGTCACGCGCAGGAAGTACACACTGCACGGCCTGTCTGCGCTGTTTTCAGTGCGAGCTCCGCCTGTACCGGGTGGGGCCCGTGTTCCCTCCCCCCTCCCCACCGCGATTGCCAGCTCCTAAGTCCCGGCCGTGCGTGCGACAGTGGGAAGAGGCACTCATCCCACTCGCTCTGCGTACGCGTCCGCACATGCCCGCTCTCTGTTGCTGCCTAGAGTTATCATCACCGCAACTCAGATCACCTGCCTTGAGCACCACGGTTGGCGTACCCACCTCCGCTCTGACGACACGTCTGGCACCGACAGCGAGCACAGCCCGAGTCTGGCGTCGTCATGCTGCCTTACAGCTATGCGGCTTAGGTAGCGACACACCCGCCAAGTGCCGGTAAGCATGGGAGCGCACAAGCACGGTACATAACATCCCCGCTTGATTAAAGCCCAGCACCCCCTCGACATGGCACTCCCCACACTCACAACCTAACGCCGAACGGAGGAGCTCTTCGACACCACCATAGCTCGGTCTCCTCGTGGACGTTTTGGCGAGTCTTCCACTGTAAGCATCAGCTGTCCAGCCCCGGGACGCTTTGAGCTGACCACGCTCTTTCTCAGGTCTTTCTAAGCAACAGTCGTCTCTATCGCCCCTTTTCTGCTCCACAGCGCAAAGACTCTTCGCCGTCGAGCAAGGTAAGCACCGTTTCAGAAAGATTCGAGCTCATCAGCCCAGTAAACCCGGTCTCGTGTCACTGTCCTCCTTCGTGTCCGTCACCTTGTCCCTTCTCCATCGCCGTTCGATCAGAACTTCCCTCCGCTGCCGCTCCCCGGATCGGAAATACCTCAGTCCATCACCAGCCTAACGCCATGGGCCTCCGTGACCTCACCCGCCGCCTCTCAAGGCATATTCGCCTGGGTGTGCCAAAGGATGCAGACGTCGTTACCCCTTTCCCCTACGACAACTCTCCCGCCCAGCACACTTGGGGAGACTCCTCCGCACCCACATCGCAAAGCAGCACTCCTCAGCCTCCCTTCGTAACCCCGCAGGATGACTTGGGGCCCGACCCAGTTCCTGAGCAGCCGCGCCCTGCCGAGACATCGCGTGTCTGTGCGGACCCGGCAAATGACAATCACACCGCTCAGGTTGCCGGCGCACACCACATCCCAGCTGCGCCTGAGCGCCCTGAGCACTGCGGTCAGTCTGAGGGCGTGGATCCTTTCGTCGACAGCCCTTCAACCTCTAGTACGCCTCCGTCTACCGATCTCTCTGTCCATGCCTTGCCTTCCGCCTCTGGGGGTGGCCAGGTGGCCACCTCCGATGCTCAGCCCCTGTCGACCGCTAGTGTGCAGAGCTTAGCCACCTCCGAGGCCGACGACAGCTCCGATGAACACACCGCCAGCTCTCCTGTGGAGGAAGGCAGCAGTCACTCCGACTCGGTGCACTTGCCTACTTGGGAGGGTGTGTTCTACGATAGGGTCCCAGTTGTGGACCTCGAGCTCGAGGACGCAGTACTCCTGGCGCAAGAGCTCATTGCTCAACTTCAGGAGGTGGGCACTGGGTCGGACGACAGCTCTGTCTCCTGGGCCGGTCCTTCCGGCACCATGTCCAACAGTGCCACTTCCAGCGAGGTGGAGGAGTCTACTGCGGAGGACGAGCAGCTGGAGACTCCTCATCTGCCTTCTGACGCTGCTGTGGTTTCTGAGGTCGCTCTTTCCGCTCCCACGCATACTCCCGACGAAGGTGCTTCAGCGGCTTCGAGCCCCGCTTCGAACGTCTACGACAATGAGCTGGGTAACAACGATCAGGTCGGTCCGGAGCCCATCGCCAGCACCGCCGTCACTCGCAGCAACTACGACACCAACTCAGTTCATCACGACCCTGGCCACAGCACTAACTTGAAACATCATGACCGAGATGTTGACGGCCACGATCACCCCCAGCAGTACAGCACTCACGGTCGCTTGGACGGTGTCGCTCAGATCCCTGAGGCTCCACCCGCTCGTCGTCCGAGCCAGTCGATCCGACAGGGCACTGTTAACTTCGGCGACACCTACCCTCATCAAGCGCCACTTCATGTCGATCCTTCGGGCAAGATTGTCACTCCCACCAAAGACGTCGCCAGCTCCCTCGAGACCCGCCTGCGCCAAGCTCTCGTGGAGGGCACCCACTTCCTGAACTCCGAGATCCGTGAGATCACGCAGGCCTGTGAGTCAGTCGGCTTGTCTCCCAACAAGGCTGGCCCCGGTGTTAGGCACACCTCTCAGCTGGCGACCGGCGTGGTTGGCATTCCTGATGCTGTTTATGAACCTCCTCTCGCCAACCCTTGGGCTGCACCTTCCGCTCCCTTTAGCCCTGCCCCGGGTCAGTTCTCCCATCAGCCTCTTCCTCAGAACAGCGCCAACGTGCCCCCTGCCTTCGGCTCCTACAACTCCGTGACCTACCACCACGCCTACGCCCATGCTTTGCAGTCGGGCGGAAGCGGCGCCATGGCCCAGTCTCCGGCCGCAGCCATGGCGCGCCTGTGGCAAAACCTTGCCAGCCAGGGCCACACCGTCGACCTCGACCAGCTCAACAAGATCATCATGCGCAACAGTGAGCCCACGGCCCACATCTCCCCGGTCGCTTCGAGCTCAGGCCACCGCTCCCGCCGCTCCTCTGGTGCGACTGACGACTCTCACCACTCCTACGACCGCTCGACTAATGTTAGCCACGGGTCTCTGGCGAACTCAACCGGCCACAGGGGCAACTACGCGCGCCCGCCTCTGCCCCGCCACGAGTCGAACCAAGGTCTCAGCGCCAGCGCAGCTACGACTCCCGACGGTCCTGCGCCGACGACGCCCGGCAGCAATGCGGGCTCCGTCCACGACCACCGCCAGTCGTATGGATTCCCCAGTCCGAGTGTCCCGCGTCGCAAGCCGTCTGAGGGGCGCCGTAGGATTCCCTCCGGCCTGCGCATGACTCCCATGCAGTCTCGTGAGCCTCCGCGGGAGGTCAGGCGCCAGCCCAGTGGCCTCCGCCACTCGGGCTCGGGGCACTCTGCCGGCGGCTCCAGCCAGGGCTCCCACTACACGTCCGCCAACTACTCGTCGTTTCGCTATGCCGCGTCGCGCCACAACTCTACCCGCAGCCACCACTCTAATGGCAGCCACCACTCTAATGGCAGCCACCACTCTAATGGCAGCCACCACTCCAACGGCGGTCATTCCTCGGATCACCACTCGAACGGCACTCATCCTGCTGGCTACCACTCGAGCAGCACTCATTCTGTCGGCTACCACTCGAACGGCGTTCACACTGCTGGCTACCACTCGATCGGCTTTCACTACGCGGGTCACCAGCCCGTCGGCCCTCACTCTGCGGGTTACAACTCTATCGGTGCCTCCCCGGCTGCCCAGCACTCAGCCACCTCGCGCCGCCCCTCCGTCGCGACCAACTCCAGCTACCGCTCCGGCTCCTCGGCCCACGTCCCCGGGTCGCGCTTCGCGAACGTGCACGAGGCGACCAACGGCCGCCCCCGCGCGCAGCCTGCCGGCAATGAGCGCCGTGCGCGCCGCATCTCGCCGAGCCGCTTCCCGGCGACCTACACACCGAAGGCGGAGCACGGGCTGCCGCCGTCGCGCGCGTTCCTGAAGCAGTTCACGAAGCACCCCCTGCCCTCCGCCCCGCTGCCGCGGTACTTCACCTTGCCCTCGCACGGGTATCCCCGCTTCTGCGACGGCGACCGCAACGGCACCAACCTCTGGAACTTCTGTCTGCCCTGGGAGTCCGAGATCTCCATCGGGCGCCACAGGCCCGACGGGCACCACAGGAGCAAGCGCAGCCTCCGCTGCTGCCTGTACTGCCGCGAGTTCATTCCCGAGGGATGGCAGGCTGAGGGGACTGAGGAGGAGGAGAGCGGCGAGGAAAGCGGCGAGGAGAGCTGAGATCTCGCCTCCCACAGCCAACAACGCTTGTGCTTATGACTGTGTTTCGGATACGAGAGAAACGACTACGACAACTCAAACTTGTGAAGTACGACCTATCAACTTGTGAAGTACGAATACGAACTGTGACGAATGTGAAGTACGACTCGTAGCAATGTGTAGACTACCTGGCTTTGAATGTGCATGACTCCGTACTGTTGTTTCAACTCTGTGGATCTACGACACAGGCGATGTGCCATAGTTCATGCGAATGCAATTATAAAACCAACTGTGGCAGCAGAACAAGGGAAGGAGGGCCGCACCGTCTCGCACCGCTTCGCGCTCTGCTCTCGCTTACTGCCTCACCACCAGAGAATGGGACAACCGCAGACCGCGCACGGACAGATTACGACGACCAATCGAACCTCCATCTCAAGACGGCGTTGAATGCCGATGTTCATGATTTCGTCAGGATCAGAACGAGTGAAATTCGCCGAGACGGCAGAGCCACTGTAAGCCAAAAGACTCACCGCGAGACGAAGTAGAGGTGGTCTCAAGGTGAAGCAACTTACGGGTGAAATGCTGAATCTGTGGCATCACCATGGATGAAGACTGTGCGAGGGGCGGTCATGGAGACTGAAGAACAAGGCTGAGCATCGCAGTCAGACCTTACACAAGAACCCTACTCGCCTCGCCTGACGATATTCAAACTGATTCATAGTTCTTCTTGTTCTGCTATTACTTCTGAAACAATTCCAACAGTCAATTACGCCTTCTTCAGAGTCAGCTCCTGCGACTCGGGCTTGAGGTCGCCGTGGGCCCACGAGCGCGCGGGGACGAGCCCGTCCTTGCCCGAGTACACGAGGCCGCTCCAGCGGTTGACGAGGCGGACGGTGCCTGTCTCCTTGTTGTCCTCGTGGGAGCGGGAGGGGATGATCCACCACTGCTTGCCTGCCTTGTCGGCCTCGGCCTTGTCATAGTTGCGGGGCTGCTGGGCCCACGAGCGCGAGTACTCTGTCTCGTCGACGCCGAGGAGCCCGTCCTTGGTCGCGATGTTGTACGCGCCGTCGCCGGTCGGCGTGAAGCGCACGGTGCCCTGGCCGAGAATGCCGGCGTCGGCCGCCGAGGAGACGGTGTACTCGGCGTCCTTGTCGACGGGGGCGTACGGTGTGTCCGTGTCGATGGCGATGTTGATGTACTCGGACGCGCCCTTCGAACACCCGTACGAGCAGTACGCGCGGAAGTCCTTGCCGAGGATGGCGCCGGTTGTCGCCGTCTTGGCGTCGACCATCCAGCGGTAGTTGGAGCGCGAGCGGTAGTCCTCGCCCGTGTCGCCGAGCAGGCGCCAGCGCTGCGTCGTCAGGTCGTCCGTGCCGTAGAACTGCTGTGGGTGCGTGTTCTTGTCCTTGGACTGGTCCGGGTGCGTTGGCTCACCGATCCAGAGGCCGAGATGCGCGTTCCACCCCACATCCATCCAGAACAGCGGCGTGGTGGGCGCAAGCTTGCCTGCCTTGATCTGGTCCTCGGCGAAGCCGGGGGTCGTGGGGTCGTAGTCGATGTGCGAGTAGCCGTCGGGGTTCGTCTCGTCGACGGGGAACAGCGGGCTCTCGCGCCCCTTGAGGCCGGGCTGCTCCCACTTGCCCTGGTAGTACTTCTTCCACGAGCCGGCGGCCATCTTGTCGGCAATGGGCGCGCGCGCATAGTGGTGGTGGAACGCGTGCCACGTGCCGTTCTTGTCGACGACGCGGCTCCCGTACCCGAGGTAGAAGTAGCCCGACGCAATGTCGACGATCAGGCGCGGGTCGCCCGTGCCCCAGAAGTAGGTCGACTCGGGGAACGCGTCCGTGTTGTCGCGCTCGGTCGCGAACGGCGACGAGATGATCGTCTCGCGGATGTCCCACGTGCGCCCGCCGTCGGCCGACACGGCGAGGTCGATCGCGTCAAAGTGCAGCCAGTCCCCGTAGGGCTGCGGGGTGAACTCGTTGTGAATCAGCCCGTACCAGTCACCCGAGTCGGGGTCGACCCACAGCCCGATCAGGTCGCAGTAGTTGGCCTGCGAGTACGTCGTGTTCGGCCGGTTCGAGTACGTCGAGTGCTTGCCCGTGGGGCTGTTGTTGCACCGCCAGGTGGTGTCCCCGTTCGAGTCCTTGGGGTTCGCCGGGTTCTTGTAGTAGGTGAGCTCCCTGTCGAGCACGGCCGAGTCGATGTCGAACCCCTTGAAGAACGACCACCAGCGCTTCTGGTCCTTCTTGTACGCTCCCACAGACTGCTGCAGGTGGTACCCGCCGTCCTTGTCGAAGAAGCCGAGGCCGGGCGTGTCGTCCGGGTAGCCCCAGTGGCCGAGCTCGCCGACCTTGACCGTGTACTTGGGCTGCTTGGGGCTGCCGGAGACGATGTCCTCGGCGGCCGCGTACGAGTCCCTGGCGTTCACGATCTTGAGGACGTCGGACGAGTCATAGACGCGGGCGGCCGAGATGACCAGGGCACCCGTGACCGTAGCCAGCAGCGCAGTAGCTCCAGTGCGCACCATCTTTCTCCGTCTTGCGCGGTCCATGATCGCAGCTGTTCTAAGAGTGATATTTATACCGAAACAAAGTTGCTGCGGTGCACGCTAGCTTAAGTATGATGAGCGCGTTCACGAGGGAGGAGCGGGGTAGAGGGCCGAACTCGCCGAGGATTCGGCGTCTTGCCCGCGGCGAAGCTCGTGCTCCGCGCGTTCCTCGTGATGCTAGACCCTGCTTCCGGTGCGGTCCCGCGCACCATGTGGGGCCACCCGCGACTGGCGTGCGCTTATCGGGGCATGCGTGAACTGGTGTATTCTGTTTCGGGAACGTGATGCAGGCTGCCAAGTGACTAAGCTTGCGGGCGGTGACGAGCTCGGTCTAGGCAGTGTTGTGTTGCTCTCCGATTGCCCCGATCGTACCGACGCGGGAGCAAGCCGCGTACCTCGCCGATATGGAGGCGCGTCGACGCCTCGGCCTCGTCCGACAGGGTAATCACCGAATGATAACTCAGAAGGTTCGGAGAATCGGGCTGTTGGGCGTCATGGCCAATGTTCGACGGCCAATCATGCATGGACTGGTGGTTATCTACTGGTCGTCGCCGGCAACAGTCTGCAGTCTGTTCTATTCCACCAACTGCGACTGTGCACTCGTGAGACTCAAGCACGTAGCTGGTGAGGAGGAGGGAATGCTACTACGCGCACGGCGGCGTGCAACGGGGCGCGCTCCGCGCCCCGTGCTTCTCGCAGCCAGCGTACTGCGCACGGACATGCTGCCATGTGGGTCATGTGTGCGCGTATGCGCCGTTTCCGTCGCTATTGTTGAGTGTGCCTCGCCTGCACGCCTACTTTGCGCTCTACGCCATCAGAAACTAAGTCCTCCTCACAATGAAGACACTTGAAATCGCCCTCTACGCAATCTTCCACTGTCAACTTCGCCTTCCGCGCCATGGACGACTTGTCCCAAGCAGTCTCGGACAAGCTCCAAATCTCCCCGGAAACCTCGTCGACATCGTCGTTGAGCCCAACCGCAACTGGCCCATCCGTTCCGAGGGTCAAGCCTGACGCGCCCGACCCTGCCTCCATTCCCACCATCGTCCCGGCTGAGCGAGAGCTATGGTTTCACATGTTTCCAGCAGACAGAAAAATGATGAAGGGGACCATCACTGCAACTGCCCCCCTCCCCTCCCACGGCTCCTCCAAGGTCACTTACGAGACGCACCCCCATATCATCGAGCAGCTTTTGAGCTATGTCTCGGCCAACACTCTTCTGGCTTTCCGCGCGACTTGCCGCAGGCTTCGTGACCGCGCCGACATGGTCTTCCAGTCCCACATCGAACTGCACATGGAAGGTATGAGCCTCGTCTTCGAGACCCCCGGCAAGCGAGTCATCACGGCCCAGCGTATTCCTTCTTTCTACCGCCCATCCCGTCAGGACATCCGTCTCGATGTCAGGCCGGACGAGGAGAACATGCACCTGCTCGTGACCGGCATATACGACCACCGCATCGTCAACTTTGCGGTTCACCACACCGATGCTGAGTGGTTCACCGAGTTTCTCAGGAACGTCAAGGTCCTCGACTTCCACGGCCAGACCATGATGACCGTCCTCCCTGGTGCGGCCCCCAGAAATGGGCCTGATGCGCTTGGCGAAGTCGCCGTCAAGAGCGCCAAGGTCCCCACGCTCAGATTCTTCCCTAGCGGCGGCAGCACCAGCGACGTCGGCGGCTACGCCCACGCCGTCCCCTTCCATGCCGATACCGTGGTGTACCACTCCCACCTGCACATCCAAAGCCACGTATCCGACGGCTCGTGGTTGTTCCAGCCTAAATGGGTGCCTGAATGCGAAGAAGTTCGCCATGAGATATGCCTGCGCGTCGACCAGGAATTCAAGGTCGACCTTGATAAGGTGACGCCCTTTGTGTACCCTCCCAGTGTGAAGAAGGTGACAATCAGTGTCTGCGTAGCGGAGCGTCGGGGCCCCATCAACTTAGGCGGCATGCTCTTTGCCGCCGGGGACCGCAGTATCATCTCAGAGCTCACCCTCCTCACGGTCGTCTTGCGTGCGTGCGGGGCGCTCCAGCCGGGCATCAAGTTTGACATGGATGGCTTCACCAGCATCAAGCTCAGGTGTGGCGACCATATCCTTGCCCCTGATCGCGTTCCGAACGCGGTCGCGGTCTTCCTCTGCCGTGTGCAGGCGATGTGGGACAAGGTCGAGCTCAAGACGGACGAAGATTACCAGCAAAAGGCTCGAGAGCTCGCCGAGCGCGTCACATTTATTAGGTGACGGCGGCAGAAGAATTAGTGGGACGGATAAGCGACTCGACGCCATGGCTTGTGATAGTGGGGCAGGCGAGCCCTGATCCCTCGCTCGCCAGAGTGAGCCCTGTGCGCATGTAGATAGCCTCAGTAGTCAGTGAATACAAGTGATAGGGAGACAGAGCGATGTATAAGCTGTGTAGTATCGGAGTGCGACATGGGGGAGACTGAGGAATGATGAAGCTAGAGAGGGTCCAAGATGGAGAGGAAGTGGGTGAAGGCATGGTTAGGACAGGAAGCGGTGGAGTGGGTGGGCGGAGTCGATCGGCGGTCGCAATCTCCGCGGCAGATCAGCGCCCGGTGGTAAGGTGGGTGATCTCGTGTGACGTGTGGGAGTGGTGGGTGCCTGGGCAGCAGGAGGACGGAGGACTGTGGAAGCGGGCGCCAGGGTTCCAGCGTCCGGTTCCAGTCCTTTGTCTCAGCAGCCTATTTCTACTTCCGACGGGTTACAAATCCCATTCAGTGACTAAACCGCAGTGCCCGTGTCGAAGCCTTGACCCCTCGGCAACCAGCAACCAGCAACCAGCCTGGCCCCGTCGCCGGCCACTATGCGCTGCCCGCTCCCTCTCCCGATCCCCTGCCCGCTCCTCCATTCTCTCCAAGACCCAGTCGACCCAATTCACCCATCTACTGCAACCCAGACGACCAACAGCTCGACTAGCCATGCTTTAGTCGCCCAGCAATCCTCCATCCTCTCTTATCTCGTCTCCAATCCGCCCGCCCACACAGGCAAGCGCTCGCATGCCCACCGTTCCCGAGCACGTTCTATCTTCGGCCACCCCCATTCGCCTCTGTCCTCAGGCCAACGTCAACAAGCCTCAAGCATGTCAAGCCTGCCAGCAGCGCAAACGAAAGGTGAGTGACCATGTCCATGCGCCCCCGCACTTGCCTTCCTCGCCACCGCTATGGCTCGAATGGCTTGCCCGCCCGTGGCCTTCGTTTCGAGCCTGCCGGAGACTAACCCAACAGTGCGATAGGAGGAGGCCCGACTGCTCGACCTGCATCCGGCGTAAGATTCCATGCGTCTACGAGGTCAAGATCACGGACAGGAGCCATCCCAAGTGAGCTCAGCACACGACCTACTGCTGACGCCAGCTTTCTGACCGACCTGCTGAAATCCGTCGAGGAGAAGGACAAGCGCATTGCGACCCTCGAAGCGCTGATACAAGCGCAGCTGCCCGGCGTGTCGGTCAAGTCGCTGTCGAACGATGAGCTCGCCGCCCTGTCCTTGTCAGCAGCGGGTCCGTCGACTGCCCCGCTGCCTGTGCCGCCGCGACCGGCTGGACCCGGGCCAATACCGGAGCCACTGCCTGTGCCGACCGCACCGCTAGCGCCGAAGCCTGGCCCGCCGCCGTCGTTGCGCCAGGACACGAGCTTCGTCGCAGGCAAGGGCTCAGAGAAGATGTCGTCCTCCCTGCTCGCTTCCGTCGAGGAGCGCCTCGCGAACCTCGACTTCACCGCGCCCTCGTCCAAGCTGACGTCCGTCCCAACGCTAAAGCTGACGGTCGTGTCGTTCATGCACTCGCAGCTCGGGGCGAACACGGAGTCGCTGGAGAGCGTGACCGACTTTACGAATGTCGCTGTCTGGCCGCCGTTCGAACTCGGCGCCAAGTGCATCCGTGCGTTTGTCAACAACAATGCGACGTGCCCAATATTCAGGGAGAGTGAAATGCTGGCGAGGTACGTTTCTTCGTTTTCCATCGCTAACCTTCAGCCTGCGCGAGATTTACAAGGGCAACCCCGACGAGACGGCGACACCACTGCAGACGTTCACGTTCTTCCTCGTGTTCGCACTCGGTCTCGTATGGCTTTCTAGAGGAAAGAAGGGCGACAAGATCGACACGACGCTCTTGCGGAATCGAGCGCTGAGCAACTTGTCGGCAGTGCTGAAGACGGAGAGCGGTATTGTGAGTCAACTGGACGCAAAGTGACGACAGCTGACGTCAGACGTGTGTATCGTCGCTGTTTCTCCTGAGTTTTTGGTCCGTGTTCGACTCTGGGGGCCCCGACCTCGTACCGATCTACCCGATCATCGTCGAGCTCGCGCAGTACTTCAAGCTGCACCAGGAGCCGAACCCGTCGCTACCGATCGAGGAGCAGGACCGCCGGCGGGCGCTGTTCTGGTCGATTTACAACCAGGAGAGGGGAATGGGCGGCGTCCTCCAGACGCCGGTCGTGCTCAACGACGAGGACATCACGGTCTCGTTGCCGCTGCGGCTCGACGACCTCGGGCCGCTGACGGAAGGAGCCGACCCGGTCATCTGGTACCGGCACATGACGGCGATGCGGCAGATCTTCTGGGACGTGTTTCACTTTGCGTGGAAGGCGAAGCCGAACGACGAGCTGCGTGCAAGCCTGCAGCGTCGGCTGGACGAGTGGCACGCGCGCAACCCCCGCACTAAGGGATCGGAGGGCGACAACTACTTCGACCTGTACTACCACACGATCCGGGCGCAGCTGTACCGGCCGACGACAGACGTTGTGCCGGTCTGGCAGCTGGCGATCCTCGAGGTGTCGGCGTTCAAGTCGCTGCAGACGGCGATGAAGCTGTACCAGGAGCGCAAGTGGGTCGACAACCCGTTCCACCTGTCGCACGCGATTGCAATGGGCATGTCGCTGCTGTACTCGCTGCTGCAGAACTGCCGGACGGACCCAAGCAAGCAGGAGGACCCGGACTGGCGGAACCGGGCGATTTCGATGATTGCGCAGTGCCAGGAGGTCGTGAGCCTGATCTGCTCTGGGTGGCCGCAGATCTCGCACCTGTCGCGTGCGTTCAACGAGCTCTCGAACCGCATCCTGACGACGATCTGCGGCTCGTACCCGAACCCGCTGGCCGAGGGGGGCGGAGGCGTGCCGCCGCCGCCGCCGGGGCGCCTCGCGCGCAACAGCATGTCGGACGACGCCCAGCCGCAGCCGATGGACGGCCTTCCCGGGCACACGCCCAACTCGGACGACGCGATGTGGCTGAATGGGGCCATCTCGAACCTGCAGAACACGGAGATCGAGATGAACCCTGCGGACCTGGAGGCGTTTATGGAGAGCATCGGATGGTCGCAGGAGTGGGCGCTGGGGTTTGATGCGGTCGGCTGAGCGGCGAGCGGCGCGCGGAGGCGAGGCTGGGCCGTGCGCCCCCTGGATGGTTGCAGCCTCGGCTGACAGGTTGCGCGTCGTCATCATTCTGTATTCATAGTGATTCATAACTACCTTGTCTCGTTTACTTCGGCCATGGCACTGTCGCTTTACTGTTCCTGCTGCTGCTCCTAGATGTGGATGATGTCCTTGTGGCGGCTACGCATCTCGTCAAAGTAGAAGGCGGGGTCGTAGTCTGGGGCGACGTGCCCGTCGCCGAGCCACGCCATGCTGTGCTTGTACGCGGGGTCGCGCTCGTACTCCCAGTCCTCCCAGCGGGGCTCGCGCAGGGCGGCGACGGCGTGCTGGCTGCTGCCGGGCCAGAGGGTGCGGATGGTGCCGTGCCCGCCGGCCTTGTACCAGGACGGGCAGTCTGTCGAGTACACTGTGCGGGGGAAGTATGCGTCGGTGTACCTGAGCCAGTCGTCGATGGCTTGTTGCTTGGGCACCATGGAGCGGATGCCCTCGCGCTGGCACTTTGCGATGCACTTGGCGGCGTACGCGAGCTCGGCCTCCATGATGATGAGCAGGTTGCCGGTGCCGACGTGGCTCTGGGGCCCGAGGACGGTGAAGAAGTTGGGCATGCGCGGCGCGCCGACACTCATGTAGCTGACGGGCTCGGCGCCCCAGAGGTCCTGGAGGTTGTCGCCCGTGGTCTCGTTGACGATGGGGAAGCGCGGGCGCGCGTCGGCCTGGAAGCCCGTCGCGCAGATGATCGCGTCGAGCTCGTACTCCTCGCCGGCCTTGGTGCGCAGGCCCTTCTCGGTGAAGCACGCGAGGTCGTCGCTCACCACCGTCGTGTTGTCCGCAGCAAGCGCCTCGAGGTACCCCGGGCCGGGCGTCAGGCGCTTGCACCCGACAGGGAAGGAGGGGACCAGCCGGTCGGCCAGCTCGGCCTTGGCGCCGAGCTTGGCGCGCATGCGCCGCTCGGAGATCTCGCGGAACGCCACCTGGCTCGCCGTGTCGCGGTGCACGAGGAAGTTCTGCAGCCCCATCTCGCGCTCGACGACCATGCGGAAGTCCTTGTAGTTGTCAAAGTTGGACAGGTACTCCTTCTCGGCGTCGGTGAACTCGTAGTTGGCCTGCTTGCTGGGATCGACGCCCATGGACGCGAGGATGCTGTCGCCGTACGTGCCGATGATCCACGTACGCGAGCGCGCGAACGATACGAGCTCGGCGCACTTGCCCGCCATGACGGGGATGATCTGGATGGCAGACGACCCGACGCCGATAACGCCGACGCGCTTCCCGCTCCAGTCCATGCCCTCGTCCTCCTCCTTCTTCGCGTCCCACTTGCCGCTGTGCCGCAGGATGCCCTTGTAGCTCTCGCGCCCCGGGATGTCGGGCCAGATCGGGTTGCTCAGCAGGCCGGGCGAGTAGTACAAGAAGTCGCCGTGGTCGTGCGAGATTGTGCCCGTCGCCAGGTCCTTGACCTGCACGTTCCAGCGCCGCCCGTCCCAGCGCGCGTCGACGACCTCGTGCCGCAGCTTGATCAGCGGACGCAGCTTGTAGTGCTCCACCACCCGCTCCAGGTACGTCTTGATCTCGGCGCCGCCCGCGTAGAACTTGTCCCACTTCGAGTTGCTCGCGAAGCTGTACGTGTACGTCGCGGCAGGCACGTCGCACGCGACGCCCATGTACCGGTTGACGTTCCCTGGGGTTAGCGAGCCGAAGGCGAGCGGGCTGGCTAGCCGGGGGCGAGGCGTGCCCCAGCTGCTCCCCTCGAGGAAGAGAGGAGCCCGGGCCGCAGCACGCAGACTGTTTACTCACAGACACCGCCGATGTCCTCGGCACGGTCATACACCTGCAGCTCGAGGTTGCGGATCTGCTGCGGGAGGTAGATGGCGGCGCCGAGGCCGGAGAAGCCCGCGCCGACGACGATGACGCGCACGGGGCGCCCCTCGTCGACGCCGTGCGGGACGAGCGGCGGCAGCCCCAGCGAGTCGGCGACCTCGCGCGCCTCGCGCGACGCGGCGGCACGCGCCTCGACGTTGTTCGGCGTCGGCGTGTGGTCGAGCGTGACTACCATTGTGGCTGGGTTGTTGTGTTGAGGATGAGGTTAAGAGATAGGACGAAGCTCGGCGAGTCTTGATGAGGAGCTGAGAGAACACGATGCCCCAGTCTTATATATCGGCGGGTGGTGGGGCTGGGTTATGAAGTCGTAAGGAGCGATCAGGAGGCGGGACGCGGCCCCGCACCACGGGGGAGCCTTCGGCGTCTGGAGCAGGCAGCCCCAGAGTCGGGGCGGCGACGGAGCCCGCAACACATGGGTGGCATGGCCGGGGCTGCGGGGACGACGGCAAGATGCCGTTGTGCACAACGATCAGGCGGCGAGCTGCGGTGCAGCTCACGCGAGGGTGACATTACACAAGGCCTCGTGGGCAGCAATCGGGCGGCGAGCTGCCCCGCTACCCCGCACACGGTGTGGGCTGGGCAACGAGTCCAGCTGGGGCACACCGCGAGCCCCGGGGTCGGGCAAGGGCGGCGAGGCGGGGTGCTGCCCCGCAAGCCTCACGGCTCCGGCTCTTGGCTTGGAGAGCGCCTTGGGCGTAGGCGGCGGGGTGCCCCGCAGGAGCCGGGAAATGCAGTCGGGAGAAGCCCTCGTGGCCAGCTGGCGTCAGTAACGCAGCGACGAGCCGAGGTCGACATGGAACTGCTCGTACGCTTTGCTTCGGGCCCCGCTGCCCAGTCCGGGGCCTGGTGTCAGAGTTCAGTTACTGATCAGTCACTGGTCAGTCGCTCTCGCCCTCCACGCCCCCGAGCAGCACCTCGCGGCGGCTCACCGCGTCCAAACACAGCACGCGGCAGCCAGCCGAGCCAGAGTCAAGGAGAGGCGGAGAAAAGTCCGCCACCGTCCGCTGCGCCAGGTGCGGACTGAAGTCCGCCACTCTCCCACGCTTGCCTCGCCGCACCTCACCGTAGCGCACCACCGTAGGTGAAATGGCGGAGTGGCTCGCCGCCATGGCGGGGCTGGTCTCCACCAGGTCTCCACCACGGCCGCCTCCGCCTGCGCTGCCGCTTGCCAGAGGCGGATGCGACCACGCGAGATGCTCGCGACGTGGCGAGGTCAGCACTGAGCCGACCCGATCGCCCGACGCGATCGAGGCCATGTGACCACCTGGCGGCGCCGTGCCCCGCAACATACCCAGCGGTTATGCTTGCTGGGTACCTGCTCGGCCACGTCTCCATGCCTCAGCTCAGGCCCCTGGCTAAGACGGACGCTCGAAGATGTCCGAGACATTCGAAATGTTCTGTCGTCGTCGGATCAGGCCGACGCCTCAGCCAGCCAGGCTTGGGTCAGCTTCTGTTTGGCTGTTCTCTGGCGTCGGCGAGGCGCTGAGCATCGGAAGGCAATTACCAGCGCGCTGGGCAGGTGACTGTCTTAAGCTGTACCACGCCGGGAGAACCTTAGCGTCCGGTGTAGGGTTGCGGAGAGCGACCCCGCAACGGCGGGCGGTTGCCCCGCACCACGTGCACCCACCCGTCGCGAACCCCGTCAGCGCCTGTTCTCATAAGAGGCAAACCGCTGATCTCGAATCCGAGCAATTCCCCGTAGGAAGTTCCAAAGCGATCGAAAGGTGGTTCACGTCGGAGGGTAGGCGGGGTGGCCAGCGGTCTGCAGCCCCATTTTGAACTCAGCGCAGGCCTTCATGGCTGGGTGGAAGGGCCCCGTTCGTCCCTCTTTGCCTGTGGTGAGCACCTGGCAGCAAGTTCAGCTGTGCATGTCGCACGAGCACGCCGAAACGAGGTTGAAAGTCTCCGAGGGGAGAGCGATGCAAAGCTGGAACCAACGAGCGGTGTCGATCCTGACGCCGCTGTGCAGGGATGAGCCCGTGTTCTGGATGACGACACTCCGGGCCGCGAGTTGAATGCGTGCGTGAATGGCAGGAACCAGCACTCTGGGATGGCCCCGCGTCCCGCTGCCCAGACACGTCTGGCTCGTCCAGTGAGCTGCTGGCTGGCGGTGCGCGTCGCGGCGGCTCTGTGCCAGAGGTGCGTCGCGCAATTTGCTGGTGCGCTGTTCCGGAACTCCGGGACGCCAATGAAGTGGGAGGAGTGGAACAACACCTGTGGCCTGTGGCCAGTTGGGCGTGTCCGGGCCAGACGGGAGCGCAGCAGAATGGGCGCAAAGCTGAACGCTGAAACGAGGCGAGCTGCTGCAGTGCAGACGCGCCCTGACGTCACCCAAGTGACCCTGGATCTCCTCCCGTCTCAATGACCTGTCCCTGGCGTTTGGCGTATGACGCTCCCAGCTGGTACCGGCTGTGTGCACGCAAAGCAGCTGCGCATGTCTCAGCTGCGAGCTAATCGGCGCTGGCATCCACCTCCTTCACGACGCAGCACGCAGCAGCCGGCTCGCAGCTGCCGGCCCTCCAGCCAGCCAGCCAGCCAGCCGCAGCGCGCAGCAGTCAAACTCTGTTATGCATATGTAGCTGAGCAAACTCAAACTCTTCGCTGTTCCCACTGCTTCGCCATCTCACGTTCTCTCTTTCTCTCTCTCCTTCGTTGCTCGCCACCGCGCTCGACTCACACTCCTTCTACCCCTCCTCCTCCTCGAGCGACATCTTCTCTCCATCTTCCCTGCTCCTACCTACGACCTCGACCGCCGAATCTAGAATGCAGGCCACGACCTTCACCGACGACCTCGTCCTCCCCTCCCGCCTGCAGCGGTGGGACACGCTGCTGCGTTTCCGGAACCTGAGCCTGAACGTCGGCTCGCTCTTCCTCGGCGTGTTCATCGGCAAGCTGCTGAGCGGCGTGCTGTTCCCCACACTGGCTGAGCAGGACGGCTGCTACGTCGGCTGGGCTGCGCGTGAGGCCGTGCCGCTCACGTCATGCGGGGCGGTGCTGCTCGTCCTCATGTGTGCTATCTGGGAGGTGTGCGTCCGGGACCACAGCGACTACAAGCGTACGTATCGTCTCTTACTTTCACCACCCCTCTCGCAGCTGAGTTGCCCATAACCGAGCTAACACTCAGGTATGAAGGAGCGCGAGGCGGCGTGGAAGGCGGCGATCGAGGAGGATGAGACCCTTGCGGCCGCCAAGCGCGAGATCGACGTGCGCAGGTCGGACATGCACCGCATGAGCGAGGGCGAGCTCGCACAGCTCATGGACGCCAAGCCGCACATGTGTGGACACATCGAGGTCGACGACGCCGCTGCCGCCTGCTCCCTTCTCGAGCGCCGCGGGCTGTCCCGGTGGCGTCTGTGGCGCGGCCGCGTGCAGCTCGCCTAAGCGCTAAGCGCTGAACTCGACCCAGTCTCGTTGGAGAAGCGCGTCTCGGCGAGAGGCGCGACGGCCAATGGTCGCTAGCACTAGACACTGCCGAGCAGTGATTGTACCATAGATAGATACTGACATGTAACGACACGACTTGCTGCAGGGACGCACGCGCCTGAATTGTTACCGAGAAGCGGTGAGGAGCATGGCAGTGCAGATTGAAGGCCGACCCCTGGTCCGAGGCCGATGGCCGCGTTCCTATGCTGCTATGCTATACATGCGAGTCAGGTCTACTTCTTCCTCCGGGCGTTGTACTTGTCGACTGCCTCCTTCGTCTCGGGATGCTGGAAGCACTCGCCGAAGACCTCGATGCTGTGCGCGATGCTCTCCTTGATGCCGTTGTTGAGCCAAAACTCGTTCAGCTCCTTCTGCGCCTTCATGACTGTCGGCGTCAGGTCCGTGACCTTCTCGAGCAGCTCCATCGTGACCCTCTCGAGCTCGCCGTCCTTGTGCTCCGCGAAGCGGTTGACGAACCCGACCTGCTCGACGGGGTACAGGTCGCCTGTGAGGAGCATCTCCTTGGCGAGGCTGAGGCCTGTGTACTGCGGGAGGAGGGCGGCGTCGACGACGGAGGGGATGCCGACCTTGGTCTCGGGGAGGCCCGCCATGACGCCCGGGAACGAGGTGCGGAAGTCGGCGGACAGCGCCATCTCGAACGCGGCCCCGATGCAGTACCCGTTCAGCGCGACGGCGGTCGGCTTGGGGCTCAGACGCAGCGCGCCGACGGCCCCGCTCACGCGGCGGATCACGTCCAGCGCCTCCGGCACCGAGAGCCCCGCGAAGACATGCGTGTCCATCCCGGCGCAGAACGCGCGCCCTTCGCCTGTGACCGCAATCGCGCGGATCGACGGGTCCGCATTCGCGTCCTCCACCGCGGACTGGAACTCGCCCAGGTCCGGCAGCGTCAGCGCGTTCAGCTTCTCGGGCCGGTTGAGCGTGAGCCAGCGCACACGGTCCGTGTCGCGCACTTTCAGGGCGGAGTAGGCGCGCGTCTGCAGGAGACGCCGTGGAAGGGAGGTGGGAGGGCGAGGTCGGACCATGCTGCAGAGTGTAGGAGACGCCTGGTCGATGCTAGTGTCGTTGATGCTGAGGTCAAGGAGTTGTCGCTGGCCCGATGGTCTCAGTAGTGGAGGGAGGAGGTCCGTCGGCGAGCGCCGACAGCCGCGGGGTAGATTGCCGACCTCCGAACGCCGTGCCCACCTGCCCTTGCTCCCAGCCAGCTACACCGGTGCGACCCGTCCGCTAATGCTTCTGAACGGCGATGCATCCCTCATTGTTTGATACAGACTGCACATCACTTCTGGCCCTTATGGCTCTGCTCGTTTCCCTTCCTCCACTCGACGCCGTCTACGAGGAGCTTGACCTGCTCGTTCCAGAACGCGACGCGCCCCTTGATGACCTTGACGGCGTCGAAGGGGTCGGCGTACTCCCACGCGATCGGTTTTGCGAGTTCGTCGTCCTTCGCGGCCCAGTAAAGGTCGCACGTGCCCTTGTAGGGGCACTTTGTCGTCGTGTCGACCTTTTCGAGCTGCTCGAAGCGCACGTCCGCGCGTGGCAGGTAGTACCGCGTCGGGCAGCGGAACTCGTCCATCTCGACGGGGCTGCTCGAGTCGGCGAGCAGCGCGCCGCGCAGGCTGTACACTTGCACGTGCGCGGCGGAGGGGCGGACGTCGATGTCGCCGGGTTTGTTCAGCATGGCGTTGCGGCGCTGGGTGAGGGCGGGGCGGGTGGGCGGAGGCGTGCGTGGGCGCGGGCGCGGCTTCGCGAAGAAGAAGAGGTAGTCAAGGGACTCCAGAGACGACACGGTGCTTATGCGTGTGTGCGGGGGCACGGCTACGCGGCGTGGTCAGCTGGCCTCGCTCCCACGGCGACTTATATCGTACCCGCGCAGCACTTCGCAGCTTAACTGGACCTCTTGTCGGGCTGCTGCCGAACAGCGGGCGCTTGTCTCGACCCCAAAGCACGCAATCAGGGGCACCGTTGTATCTTCCTCTCGCTGCATAGTGCTGGGGGACCACCAGCTCCACCTGCTATGTGCCGGTCGCGATTAAGAGGTTCAGTCGCGAGTACAGCGCGAACGCTGAAGTGGCCGTGGTGTGGTGATGTCATAGCTGCCGTGCCGATCTGGGTCCGGCAACAGCGTTGAGATCGACCGAGCTGCCGCGGTGCCAAGCATGGAACCGCGACCTGACAGCTGCCCGGCACGCGGCGTGGCCGCGCGCGCAACGACGAGGTAGCGAGGTGGTGCATCCATGGATCTTGCATGCCGCCTACTCCTAGCTACTCGCGTCCCCTATCTCGGCTGTGATCACATGGGACCACGCCGCGCCGCCGCTCTACTCCCCGCGGCCCGTGATCTTCCCTCCGTCCTGCACCTTATCGTCGCTCATGAAGTCGAGGCTCCCCTGGCGCAAGAGAAACATAACCTGGGCGCCGTCCTTGGACCCGGACCGATGCTCCGTGTTCGCGGGCACGACGAAGATGTCGCCCTTGCTCAGGTGCAGGGTGCGGTCCGCGTCGTCCTCGGCCCGCTCCGGCTCGCCCGCGCCGCGCACAGGCCGCATTTGCAGCGTCAGGTCGCCGTCCATGACGTAGAACATCTCGTCCGAAGACGCGTGCACGTGCCAGTAGTACTGCCCCTTGACCGTCATGATGGTCAGGTCCTGGTCGTTCACGCGCAGGGCCGGGTCGTTGTTCAGGAGCGCGGACGAGGTCGGCGGGGGGACGTGAAAGACCGAGTTCGAGTTCATCGCGAGTGCTGCCATGTTGCTCAGCTGAATGGGGTAGGCGAAGAAGATGTAGAATAGATGGGGACTGTTGTCGGTGAGGAGGTGGGGGTTGGCAGTGATATAGGCGCGACACCGTGGTCAGATGACCGACCCGCTCGGCAAACTTCGGCACCGTCCACGGTGTTGTCACGTCCGCTGTACCACGAAGTCCGAAGCTGTCTAATGTGGGCATGCAAAGGAACGGCAGACCTCTCAGGCCGCAAGCATGTCAGTATAGTGCCTCAGGCTGACATTCACGAAACGCGTAAGAGTTGAGGATCTCCAAGAGTTGCCGACAGCGGTATTCATTACAACTATTTCAACGTTTCGCAAACCCCGCAACACTTCACAGCTTGCTGTTCCCGACATAGAAGAAGTCCTTCGTCCCGTGCTTGAACATCTCACGCTCATGCGGCGGACGATACGTCATGCGCCACTTGTGCGGCTGGTCCGCAATCGGCGTGCTGACGCCAGCCTTGATGAGGCCCCAGGCGCCGCTCGCGACGTTGGGTGCGCGCTCGGCAGCATATGCGAGAGACCGCTTCAGCAGCTGCCCCTCTTGCGGACCGTCGTTGTCCCCAATCTCATCGACAATCCCTGCCGCCAAGGCTTCCTGCGAAGTCCACCGGTGCCCTAGCAGCAGCTTCGTCCAGTACGTCGGGGAAATGCGCGCGGCGAGTAGGCGGCACACCTCCGAGGGGATCGGCTCGTGGATGAACACCTGGGGTGAGCATGGTCACTGCCTAGCGACGATAGAAAGACATACCTCGTTCATCGACATCCAACCTTTGCCCGTCGTCATTAGCCGGTAGTCGCATGAGAGCGCGATCAGCATCCCACCCGCGAAGCAGTGGCCGTTGATCGATGCGACAGTCACGAGCGGGAATGTCAGAAGCCGGTTCATGACGGGATAAAACAGATCTAGCGCCGTCAGCACTTCCGTACCACCTCTTGAACAAGCTGCAAGCTGCACTCACAGGGCATAAACCCCGCCCGGCCCATCTTGGTCGGATCGAACCCATTGCTCCAGAACTTCTTGTTGTCGCTTGCAAGTACGACCGAGCCGCCAGGCTTCTTTCCATCCGGAGCTTTCTCCCATGCTGAGCGCCATTCAGCCTCAATCTCGTCCAGCCTCGAGTTCAAGTCGACGAGGACCAGAGGCAGGAGCCGGTTCTCCGGCGGGTTCGACAGCGTCAACTGCCATTGGGTCGGCGCCGGGCGGGTGAGGTGCCAGTACCGTTTAGCTGGGACTTCTGTCATTGTTTGCGTCTCTCTTTATGGGTACTGTGTATGAAAAGGGTGTGCAGGAGTGAAGAGAGCGTTAGTAAGGGATCACGAGTGCTAGACGTCGTGGCAGAGACGCTTGGTGGGGAAGCTAACTCTGGGCTAGATGGGCAGGGAACTCCAAGTAACCGGAGCAGCACCAGCTCAGGGTCCGGTGTTCGGCTTCATCGGCGTCCTGCCGTCGTGTCGGAGATCGCCGTTATCGCTGCCCAGTCAGTTTCCTGGACGCCCGACATTGTCGTTACCCAATGCCCTCAGCATGCAGGAGAAGGAGAAGTGCGTGCCGCGAAGTTGGCAAATGACATTGAACGTTGAGCAGGTTGGCAGCTGGTCTAATGGCGGAGGCGGCCGAACTCCACACCGGCGTAAGGGCGGAGCTGTGTGTCTGGGGCATCGCGGACAGCCATTGTCCAGATCGGGGACGAGGGACACGAGCCAACATTCTGCACTGCACTCGCCCGAAACGGTGTTCTCGCAACACTCGTCAAAGCATCATCAGGTGACACTCGTTTCAGAGTGCGAAGACGATGAATGCCGACAGAGGATCTGTGTGTTCGCACCGTCTCCGCGCCAACGCCCGGGCACAACTGCGTCACCGTCCGCTTCTGAGAAGCAGCCGGAGCGTGCACAGACATCGCCCTCCGATCATATAACGCAACCACCCGCAATGCGCTGTCCCCATTGTACTCCCCAGCTACCCGCGTCACTCCCGCCAGCTCCGACATTGAGCTAACATGTCCACCTCGGCCCCGGAAAACGACGCCGCCAACGCCGCAGCGGCAGCGCAGGCGCAGGCGCTCGCTGCTCTCGCGCGCTCGAGTGCCCTTGCGGCCGCTGCTCCCTCAATCCCGCACGAGTCTGCAGACAGCGCCTGGATGGAGCTCTGGGGTGAGCGTGTCGGCGACGACATGCTCTTCGCTGCACCGGTGCAGTGCGTGTGCGTGCAGTGCCGCAGCCCCTCGGAGCACACCTGCGACGACGAGCACCATCCCGCCGAGATCACCAGGGAGAGGCAGTGCACCTCCAACCCGCTCACGTATGACCCCGAGCTGCCGACACTGAGCACGGGCGGGCGGTACTTCGCCTTCAGGAGGGGGGCGTGCCTCGAGTGCTGCCGCCGCGGCAGGGGGCAGCAGTGCTCTGCCTCGACCGCGAACAGCGGCCAGGTCTGGGTGTTCGACACCCTTACGGCGAGGTGGGAGACACACCTCGTTCACGGGCTGTGGTACTCGCGCAAGGCGGGCGTCAGGGGGCGCAGAAACCGCAGGCCTATCTCATTCTGCTGTAAGCTATTCGACACTACGATCTAGCTGACGATCAGAAACAATGAGAATCGCGCGAAAGTCGCGAAAGTCGAGTGGGCTGCGAGGGTGTTGGGAGAAGCTGACATCCAGGTGTAAGAGGCGCGAAAGGTAAAGACGACAGTTGAAGTTCGAAGACCACTCATTGACCATGTGACACCACCATCAGACCAGTATAGCAGTATCAATCCATTCCTTATGCATAGTTGACACATTATTAGCCGAGCGTCTTCGCGTACTTGCTCAGGTTGCAGCGGACGCCAGAGCGGGGGTCCAGCTGCGTCGTGACCTGCGACGCCGAGAGGCCGGTCTGGGGTCAGCTTTCGGTCGGAAGAACTCAGCTGAACTCACAATCTTGGCGACCTCCTTGTTGGGAGGGAGGGCCTTGACGCCGAGCTCGATGATGAGCTCCGCGAGCGCCTGTTTGCCGCCGGGAGCGTACTTGCCCTTCTGAGGCTTGGCTTTCTTGGACACGGAGGGCTTGACGGCCTCCTCAGAGAGCGTGGGTTTGAAGTCCTCCTCGGAGGACGCGGGCGAGGACTTGCGCTTCATTGTTGTTGGGTTGTGGAAGGAACTGGTACAGTGGATAGCCGATGAGAGAAGTGGGAGGATGTAAGAGAATCAGTGAGCAGACGTGAGTTGATGAGGACGGCCGTGTGAAGCAAAGGGGGGTGTTGGGCGCGTCCTGGCTCCTTTTGCACCAAGCACCTGACCTCTCGCCCGCCGTCTGTCCGCCGACAATCCGTTGGCATTACACAACCGTGCTGCACCGCGCCCGCCTCGCCACACCATCCATCTGAGCTATCCCAGCGACTCAGCAAACTTAGTGAGGTCACGGCGAACACCGCGTCGGGCGTCGAGCTGGTTCTTGAGCTGCTGCTTCGTGAGCCCAGTCTGCAGTTAGCTTGCAAGATCGTGCCCAGCATACCTTTTCGCAGACCTCGTCGCGGGATGGAAGACCGGCGATGCCGATGTCGATGATCATCTGTGCAAGCGCAGTCCTCGCGCCTTCGGCGCAGGGCTCGGTCGCGCGCGCCTTCTTGTCGTCCCTCTCGCGCTTGACGGCGGACTCGGTGTCTGCAGCGCGCTTCATAGTGCTGGATGTGAATAGAAGTGTGATGAGAAAAGCGTCAGTGGGCGCAGGAGAGACGCGCTTCATGCCATCAGTGCGAAGTCATGGCATGTCCATTCACTGCACCGCCCTGCCATCCACACGGAGCAATCGCATCACCGATGGACCTGTTTACACGTCACCCCTGCGATTCGGCGCACTTCGTCAGCTCACGGCGCACGCCCAGCGGGGGTCAAGCTGCGTACGGAGCTGGCTCGGTGTCAAGCCCGTCTGATATCAGCGAAGCAGGGGATTCTCTTAGCTCACCTTCTCGCAGACCTCAGCATGACTCGGCAGGCCCGCGATTCCAATCTTGACAATCATCTCTGCCAGCGATGCCTTCGCGCCTGGCGTGTAGGGCTGAGGGCCCTTCGCCTTCTTTTCTCTTCGAGCCTTGGGCTTCACATCGTCGCCAAGTATGTCAGACTTCTCGTCGGCGGAAGGAGACTTAGGGTCGCGCTTGACCTGGCGTTTCTTCGCGGAGCCCATGAGTGGATGTGTGAGCGATGGGTTGAGAAGAGGACGCTACTGCGACGATTTACTTCTCCCGCCCTCACACATCGCTGACAGCGAATCCCACGGCGCATACCGTGGGAGTTGAACCACACTTGGGGGCGTAGTGATTTGTGAGCACAACGCGTCGGTCGGATCCCCGGCAGCGATCTGGTTCCATCAGTTTCCGGGGGCAGGAGGGCTCCCAGTTGCGCGACCGCAATACTCAGGCTACCACCAAGTGCCGAGCTGTCGTAATTGGGTGTGTAGGAGTACCATTCGTTTCGGCGGCCGGCGCCGGAACATGTTGCGAACTCGACTCGCAGGTCAGGAACTTGGGAGTTGCAGGCGCAGGCTGGAGTTGATGTTACGTAAGCCTGTTTCTTCGGACCCGAGATTCTGAAACGTCGAAGCATCTACAGATCAAGCAGCTCGGATCCGCAATTCCCAGTTCAGAACTACATAAATCACCTCGTCAGCGACAATGCTATCCTCATCATCACCTGAGCAGCTGCCCCCTCTACTCCTAGGCAGCAAAACCACAGCAGAAACTCACAAACACCTACAACCCGCAACCTAGACTCCGCAGCAACAGGTCTCTCTCCCTCCTCCATGCCCTCCCCAGCTAGGTAAGCTGGTTCCCTGGGTCTCAGCTAACTCCAGGCCCCGTCACGTAGCCTTCTCGCATAAGCAGAAGAAACTGCAACTTCAAACTAAGCGCGCTCTGAAGCGCGGCGAAGACGTCGAAACGCTGCAGCATGGTCGCAATGGGCGCATCCGCCTCGACCGCTCGGCCAAAGCCCGCTCCGAAGCACACGACGGGCTGGAACTGCACAGCCGTTTCATGACGATTCCGCACGACTATCTCCTCCGAACTCGCGAAGCAGCCTGGAACGAAGAGCTGCCGCGACCGATCTCCGACTCATCCTCCGCCTTCCCACTGGACCTCGTTGACAACCCGGCAGCTAATAAGCTTACTGTGCCATGCCGACCGGCGTTCCGCATGGACCAGACTAAGATCGAGGTTGAGAGGAACGAGGAGACTATGTTCCGTGAATGGATTCGAGAAACGCGAGATATTACGAAGAAGTGGATCGACGATGCCGAGGCTGAGCCGGTAGCTGGTTCGTCAACACTTCGCAGCCCCAGCTCGTTCGAGACCAACCTTGAGGTTTGGCGACAACTGTAAGCTACTCGCTTTGGTGCCGAGCTGACAGCAGGTGGCGAGTCGTTGAAGCATCTTCCATCATCTTGCTACTCGTGGACGCGCGTTGTCCCGCGGTTCACTGCCCGCCATCGCTACGCGCATATCTCCGATCCCTCCGGCCGCGCCGTGAGATCATCCTCGTGCTCACCAAGTCCGACCTCGTCGACCCGCAGGCACTGGCTGGCTGGCGCGCCTGGCTGAAGGCGTGGTGGCTCGACGGATCAGCAACGGACGGGGAGGAGCACGAGCCGCAAGTCGTTCCGGTTTCGTCATACGATACGTCACTCCTGCACAGCGAGGGCCGGCATCGCCCTCACATCCCTAACAGCGCCCGAGTTGCGCTGCTTGAGGCGCTCCAGATGGCTCACGCCCGGCTACTGTCCTCTCCGGACCACAGTGTTCGGGGGACGGTGCACTGGGACGATCTGAACGATGACTCTGCCCATATCGAAGACGAGGGTGAAACTCGCCGCAGATCGGACGACGCCGGGAGCCCGCGGGAAGCACAGTCAGAGCCGCTCACGTTCGGGCTGGTCGGCCAGCCGAACGTCGGCAAGTCTTCGCTCCTGAACGCACTCCTTGGAACGACGAAGGTGCGCGCCTCGCGCACGCCAGGCAAGACGAAGCACTGGCAGACAATCCTGTGGGGCGCACGGCGCGAGGTGCGCATCGTCGACTGCCCCGGGCTCGTGTGCCCGAGCGTCGTGCCAATGGAACTGCAAGCCATGAGTGGAAGTGAGTTAACTGGGCTCTTTCTAACTGACCTCCAGTCCTCCCCATCGCGCAGATTCCCTCTCTCCCAGCCTGCATCGAGTTCGCGGGTCGGCTCCTCCCGCTGGAGCGCATCTTCCGCATTCCCGAGCCCGCCGAGCCGATAGACGACATGGCCGCGAAGAAGACGTGGCGCGGCGCTCGACCGGCGGCCGAGCCCGAGAAGCGGGGCTGGACGGCTGGCGACATCATGGACGGACGCGCAGCAGACCGCGGATTCAGTGAGCTTGCCGGAAAACGCTCAAACTGACGACAGTGACTGCCAAGTCGGCACGACCGGACGCGAACCGCGCGGCAGACGGCATGATGCGCTCGCTCGCTGAGGGGCGCGTGCGGTGGGGGTTCTGGCCGCCTAGCTCCAGCCCACAGCGCGACGGGCAGGGACTCTGGCTCGGCGAGTGGCAGAGCTCGGACAGCGAGTTCGAGTCCTTCAGCGAGCCGGAGTCGGATCCGCCGACGGTTGTTACGGTCGAGGCGGTGGACAGTGATGTCAAAGATGAGGCGGAGGACAGCGATGACGAGCCTGAGGCCGTGAAGCTGAACAACGCAAGCTTCTTCGCCGCCCTCAGCCTCGATGCTGAAGATGACGAGGATGAGGAAGACGAATACGTGCTCGTCTCAGCTGCAGCGTAGTCACAATCTGCATGCACATCATGTACCTTAAAGCATTATTTAGGGGCGCGGGTCGTATGAGCAGCGCCATGGGGTACTCAGCCCGAGCCGAGCTCCTCGATCTCAGTGGCAAACCAGCGCGCATGACTCGTGGCCTCTATACTGACAAGGGGGTCTCTGGAGAAGCGAGCGAGGCGGCGACTTTCAGTGAGGAGGTCGGGATAGTCATCTGCGTTGAAGTCGATCAAGTCCACGTCCTGCGCCACAGCAAGAGCAAGTGTCTTGAGCTTGACGAGCAGCTCCTTCGCCTTATTGTCCTGAGCCTCTAGACGGCTGTCGAGCCGGTCGAGGCTCTTCTGATACTTCCTGAGCTCTTTGCGGGCATGGAGCTCCAGCCTCTCTTTGCTGCTCCGCACCGACTCGACGTCAGCCCCCAACTGCGCCAAGCGGGAATCGAGTATCGGCATGGCGCTGGGAGAACCATCGTTCTTAATGTCGATGACGGGCTCGTTGATACTGTTGGAGATCTTGCTGATGCTTGCTCCCAGACTTGCTTGACGCCTACGCAAGGACTCGAGTGGCTCCAGATCTGCCTGATCCTTGACCCTCTCCCTCTGCCCCAGCAAGGACTCCCGAGATTCGAGGAAGCCCTTGATGTTCGATTCCAGGACCATCTGCTGGTCCTCCAGGATGCTGGTGCGCTCGTCCAAGCCCGACCCACGACTGTGGACGTTGCCTACGGTTGTTTCGGTCTGTTTCTGCTGCTCTTGCAGGGCGGCGAGCCACTGGCGGCATTCGTCGTGCGATTTACATAGGTTCTCGTGCTCTTGTTGCAAGAACTCTTGCTTCTGTTGCAGGTCCTCCTGCCCCTTCCGGAGAGCGCCCTGAGCCGTAGCCATCTTGCCCAACTTGGAGCTAGCTTTGCCTAGCGACTTGTCCAGACGATCATGAGCTACGCCGAGATTCTGAAGAGACGACTGAATATTGTTGGTCTCTGTCCTCCGCTGCGCCTCAGAGATATCTTGCTTGTCCATGACAGCGATGAGGTCGGCTTTCAACAGCGCCAGGTCGGTAATCACGGTTTCGAGCTCAGCCCTGAATTCTTCTTGGACACGAATCATGTCACTCTGCCGGGTTTCTACCATGTCCTGGTGCTGCTGTGTCGTAGCCAGCGCCTTCTGAAGCACTCCCAGCTGAGTGCTGAAGTCAGCGATTGTCGTTTCCAGCATGCTCATGCTCGAGCGCGTGTCGTCATCACCGCTCAGACTACTTTCCAGTGCACCCACCCTTTCGCTCAGGGTTGCGTGACGTTCGGTCAACTTCCTGTCCGTAATCTCGACCTCGCTGCTGTGCGCGTTTAGGGCCACCATCATGCGCTCCTCAGCGGCAGTAATGGAGTCATGAAGCTCAAGGGTTGTTTCCCTCTTGTGTGCCGATGCAAGCTTCTCCTCCATCTCAGCTTTGCACGCCTCGACTGCCTCAGCGATGAGGGCTGCGGTTTTCGCCTCGCTCTCCGCGCGAGTCGCCGCCACTGCTTCGGTGACCAGAGCCGAAGTCCGCACTTCACTCTCACGCACAGCTGTGTGCATGCTGATGGCAAAGCCAGCAATCAGGTCCTGCACGGTGAAGGATGTGCTGGAGTCGAGGGGCGATTCGGCGTGCGTGGACCCAGCTGTGGGAGCCAGAGAAGGCGACCGCCGCTCTTCCTTCCGCGCTTCGAAGCTTGCAGGGCGAGCAGACTCGATATCGGGGTCAACGTGGGCCGGCAAGAATACAGGTCTGGGCTCTGGAGAGGAAGAGGGTTTGTCGCTGTCGGTGGTAGTCGCTTGTGTACTGATACTGTCGGCGCTTGCGTCGACGCTGCGTTTCTGGTATCAGCTCGACTCACGTAGGGCACCTCCACCTTCGGTGTCAAGAGTTTCATGGCTCAGGGCTAAGGGCAAAAGGGGGGGGGGGGTTGAGTTCAAGAAGAGAGTACTGATGCTAGAGCACCATGGGAGATGTGAGCGTGGACGAGTGTGTGGTATGAAACGCTGCGGGACACGAATGCTAATCGTAGGTTCCAGCCTGGGAGAATCAGTGGGTCGAGGGTCATGCTGTGCGCCACCATTCGTCGATCATTGATCGATCTGGGGCTGGTAAACCAGGAGCGGCCTGAAGAACCAAAGCAACAGTGATGCATGCGCATGGAACGTGTCTCTGCGTAAACTATCAACGGCTAGCTATTTCTGTGTCATTGCATGACGGCGCTCCTACATGTTCTTCGCGAACCATGCAGAGTAGTGAACAGCTCTGTCACGGGTATCAGCGGTAGTGGTAGGCCGGGCGGCGAAATCGTCGAGCCACTTCTTCACGTCCGAGTAGTGCGACTTGCCGACGCCAGAGAGCGACGAATCGTTCGCGAAAGCGAATGCCATGCCGGTGGTTTTCACGAGTAGCTTGCGGCGCTGGGTGGCTTCGTGCTCGATGTCGGTGCGGAGTCCCCGGAGCTTCTTCGCATGCTCCTCGAGAGTGTTGAGAGCCTTGGTCACTTTGTTACGGGTCTCGAGTTCATCGTTGAGAATCGAGAGCTGCTTTGTGGTGCGCCAGTTGCTGAAGTCGGTATGGAGTTTCGTCGTCTTGTCGTCAATCGAGGCGCAGCTCTTCTGTACCGTCTCAATCGTCTTCTCCAGAGACTTAACGCGGGAGGCGACTTCGGCCTTCTCTCCATCGGCATCAGCTTGCTCCTTCTCCAGGGCCGCAATAGTCTTCCACAAGTCTTCGTGATCCTCGGGGACATCCCCGAGCCGATCTTCAAGCTTCCGGATAGAGACCGTCGCCCCTCCTAGATTGCTGTCCGAGACCGCTTGGTTCTTCTCGAGCGTCGCTTGCACCTCCTCCACAGTGGAAACCTTATCCTCAATACCGCCTACGTGAGATTTCAGGTCGATAATGCTCTCGTCGGCGCTTGCCTGCGCCTGCTTGAGTTCGTTCATAGCCTGCCGCACCTCCTCCTGAGTCCTGCGCATGCTTGCCTGTTCGTCGCGGACCTGGGTGTAGGACGTGTCCAAGTCGTCCAGGTATCTGGCCAAGTCCGCTTGGCGCTTCTCCAGGTCGTCCAGCAAGTCGTCCATTTCCTCTTGCGAACCTTGCATCGCCTCCCGTGCCCTCTCATAGGTGCCGAAGCGCTTCTCAAACTTGCATTCCATCTCCTTCAAGGCCTTCTGAAGCCGCTCGTCGATGGTCAAATCGATGTTGGCACGTTGCTCGGCGAGTGCGGTGGCTGCGCGCTCCTCCGCGGCAGCAACTGAACTGCGCAGATCGCGATGGGTTTTCGTACACTTCTTCCCGTCGGCGGCGGCGCTTTCCTTCAGCTGGTCAAGCCGCTCCAGGGCACGGCCCACACCCTCGGCTGACCGCGCCTCGGATGCGGCGAGGGCTTGTTGGTAGTACGCCTCCATGTCGATTCTGTGGGAGGCAACGGTGTTGGCCACTGTCGCACCATATTGCTCATTGGCCTTGATCTGCAGAGCCTGCATCGCCTCCGTGAACCTGGTCGCGGCCCTCGCCTCACTTTCGAGCATGGACGCTTCCAAACGGCTAGTGAAAGCAGCCATTTCGGCATGCATGTTCGTTGTGAATGCGGTAATCATGTCCTGGACTGCGACAAGAACGGGCTCAGGCCCAGTCGCTGGCTCAGAGACGGCTGGTGGAGAAAAAGAGATATCTGCTGTTCTCGGAAGGTTGCTGCAGGGCGGGTACTGCGCAGCCGCAGCGGTGCCGGAGAAGGACTGCGGGAAGGTAATGCTGGCTTGCTGAGTGGAGCGCCTGCTGCTGCTGGAGCAGGTGGTGGGGACGACAATGAAGCTCTCATCGCCCGAGTCGGGACTAGCAGCCTGTCGTCAGGTTAAGGAGCACGAAGGTACTCACCCTATCAATGGGGAACGACATGTCTGGCAAGATGTTGAGGCTGGTCGTAGGCAATGATGAGGAGGGGTGGTGTACGTGACAAAGGCGATGGAGAATGAAGAGGGTGTGGGTAAGACGTGGAGGTGAAGCGAAGAGTGAGTGTGAAGAGGGCGGTTCGAGGGGATCAAGGTGATCAAGGTGGATCACATGTGAGTCAGGTGGTCAGACTACCTACACGCCACCTTAGTGCTTCATTCACGGGACCTGCAAGTTGCCAGCCGCGGGTGCACTGTGTGAACTACGGTTGCTGAGCCTCGGTATACCCAGCTACATACGGCTGGCCGGCAATTGGCAAGGCATCAGTAGCCCCCCCGAGTCCTTCGAGTGACAGTGATAGGTTTGAGAAATCGTCCACAGTAATCCATGATGTACAGCATCCGATATCACTGTGGCACAGCTCCCGTTTTCCGAGCTGCAGTAAGCACAACTTCGGGATCAGCTCGATATCAGATCTTTGTTATCGGCGTGTAGTGCACCCAGCGGGCCGCGCTCAACTGTTTACCTCGTTGGAATCGGGAGAGCAGGCTGCGTTGACTGATCATCCGCGTGTTCAGCTGTTAAGCACAAGGGGGGCGATCCTCTCACCCAGGGGTGCGGGGGTGCGAGGAAGGTGCGGCGAGTGCGCATGGCTGCCTGTGCGGTCCTACCGCATGCGAATGCGTCCGCGGGGACACGGCGCATATAACGAGCAGTCATACTATTTACGAAGGGTCAACACTTCCACTTGATCATCAGTTGCCTCTCAACTCAGGACGAAGCGACACGAAGCCTCAGCATGAGACTCCATCCAGTGAGTAAATCGATGCTTTCCCTGTATGTCTGTGCTAATAACCAGATCAAGATTAGGGCGGCAGAAGGCGTGATGAGCAACGATCACACTGCGTCTGATGGCGAATCTGAAGGCTTCCCGCCCACCGTTGATATGAACACCGATCAAGAGGCGCTTCAGGCTTTGATTGCCGAGGCGGTCGTGCAAGCTACTTCAAATCTGAAGGTCGACTTCACCCTCCAGTTAGCCGCGGCGGTGGCCGGACTTCAACAGCAACTGCAGGACACAAACGACAAACACGATCAGCAGATGCAACAGATGCAGCAGGCTGCCCGTTCAGCAGAAGAGAAGTGTGCGCAACTGGAGCTGAAGTACGCGGACGCCGAGCTCCATCTCACCGAGGCGGACGCGCAGATGCAGCGTCTCCGCGACCTGCTCAAGCTCAAGCTAGCCGACGCTGACACTCGCCTGTGTGAGGCGTGTAAGGCTAGTGCCGAGATCCAAAGCTTGCGTGACACTCCACCAGCGCGACGGCAACGGGACCGCGGGGCATTCCGGGGCACACATTGTCGTCGTGGAGGCGATCTCCGCTTCAACACCCTTGTGTTGGAAGCCCTGCAAACCTCCAGGGAGTGGGTGGATAAAACTGCTGTGGTGGATGAGCGCTTGCATTGTCTGGTGGATTGCTGCGCTCATAGCGACGACCGGGACGTGTTGCCGTACAGCTCCCTTATAAGTAGTTCCGCCGACGGCACCTTCATGCATCGTACACTATCTCACAACAGGACGCAGCATTCCACTCAGTTTCAGAAGATGTACGGCACCTTGCCGTACAGGCGGCGATGGCTGCACTCGAGATCGGGCATGGCGACAATGAGCTATCGAGTGAAGGATCCTCTTAGAGAAGATGAGAGACTTAGAGTATACATTCGATAGGAACTACAGAGGTACGACCTAGTCTTATTTAGTTACCCATCGAATGAGTGATTGTTGAAGAGGTCCTACAAGGGACATCACGTGAACCGCGCTTGTCTGTGGTAGCGCCCGAGAGTGCCGGGATGCATAGGCAGGCTGAGGCGGTGTACACGACGCACCTAACCACCAAGGAACGGGCTGAGATGCAGCGGACGATGGACGAGAAAATCGACCAATTCCAAGCTCACCTGGAGAAGCTCACGGACACCACCAATGCGAGCTGAAGACTACCGAAGGTCGTCTCTGCGAAAGGGAGACAGTCGCCGACCTCAGCGATCAAGTTGCCGAGTTTGAGGCTAGTCTGGAGGCGCACGAGGAGTCCTGTGCGACGAGACTCGAGGAGGTGGACTACGAGATCGATGAGGAGCTTGGGCTTTACCGAGACCACCTCTGCGGTCACACAGCAATGGTCAACGACTCCGTCGCGGCAATTGAAGGCCGATTGCGCGATATCGTGCTAACGATTGCTGAGCTCAGGAAGCAAGTCTCGGGGCAGGGCGAGAAGGTTGCCAAAATCACCGATATCTCAGGGTCTCAGCTCGGCCCTTCCGGTCACCGCAACGGTGGGGGCTCTGAGGGATTTCAGCATGCAGGAGACACCTTGAGAAAGCACGGACTGAATGGCTTGGATTTACTGCGTGAAGTGAGAGAGATCAGGGAGGACTTGGATGACCTGCGGGCCGACCAGATGAGCTGTCGATACGCAATCAAGTTCCAGTCCAATTTGGCCGACTACTGTTACGTCAAGATCGCAGCCCTCACCCTCGCGCTCGCGGGCGGCAACCTTCCCCGCGTGGATTCGCGCGAGCTGAACTGCGGCCAGTGGAGGAGGCATGAACATGGCAACCTGAGGAAGTGTCTTTCGGAGTTGCTCGAGCAGAGCAGCATTTCAGAGGTGTCTGACCGCATTTGTGGATACATCCGGGAGCTCAGAACGACGTTTGCCATTGTCGGTGGGCCACCTGCTGAGTTCCGTATTCATAGGAACGACGACTCTGCGACTATCCCATCGTCTATGTAGTTACATACCGTGCCAGAAGTAGGGCGAGGTTGTACTGAAGAATGAAACTCGCTACAATGGAGACGTTGAAAGCGCTGGAATGTTATGGGCGGCCATTGACCTCGGACATACAGCCTCCCGCAGGAGAGTTTGGTCAAGGCAAGACCCACTGGATGTGGGTTGAAGTGCATCCATATCACCCCTCATACCACAAAACTATATGTGTTGCGCGTTGCGGCGGACAGCAAATATACCGTGGGGCGAAGACGCGAAGGTGCAGAGATGCACTCACAGTCCATCATTCGAGACGCAACACTCAACATTCAGACTTCATCATTCTGTACACTTCCACTTCTTCAGTTTCCACGTTCCACACATCACTCACAATCTCTCAACCTCCCAAGGTTCTCCATGCGCGACAACAAAGTAGGAGCAGTGTCCTGAGGAAGCTAACAACTCAGGTGCCCAAGGAGGCGTGCGCCAGCAACCAGCCTGCCATCATCTCCGGTATCGGCTATGACGACCTCCTGGCCCGTCTTGTTCGCGAGTGTGACGCAAGAATGAACGACTCAGCGACTATAGCTGTCGCAGACGCCCTGACACAGTGTTATGCGGAGGTGGATAGCCGCCTGTCGCACACCCTCTCGAAGGTGGAAGAGCGGCACGAGCAGCAGACCGCAGCCCTGATGGAGGCGCTCGCCCAAGCCAGATCCAAGACCGAAGACCAAGCCGCACAGATCGAAGCCCTTTCCTCTCAGTTGAGGGCGTTGCGCGCTCGACTTGACCCTTCCGCTAAGCCTTCTACAGCGGGCGACGCCACCAAGATCGTCGCCGCCGCCGAGGCGCGCTTCCGTGCCGCCCTCACCACCACCGAGTGCCGCATCAACGAGGCTGTGACCGCCGTCAAGGTCAGCACGGCTCATCAGCTGCAGGAGGCTCAGAGCACCTTCAGCTTTGCAATTCAGGAAGCTGAAGACCGCTTCCTTCAGTTGTCTAAGGTCCGCCCGGGCATGCCGCCCCGTCACGTCGCCAACCACTTTGTCAGCACGGAGAAGCGTCTTGACGATCTCGAAGCCCGCCTTCGTGACCTCGAAGTTCAAGTCAAGGAGCTCAGCCCTCGCCAGCCATCCAATTTGGCGCCCAAGCTGTTCTCACTGAACACGCGCCTCGGCCTACTCGAGACCCGCGTCACTGCTTCAGAGTGCCGTGCCGCCCAGGGATCCGAAACGCCACCCGTCGCCAGCAGCAGCGCTTCTAGCAACCACAATGGCATTGTGAAGGGGGAGATGAGGCAGCTGTCGCAACGCTTGCACAGCGTGGAGGCTTCGTGCAGCCAGTTCAGCAAGGAGCAGCAAAAGCTGATTAAGCGCCTGCACACCTTGGGTGCCAGCACGGGCAGTAACAACATCAGCCTCGTCCAGGTCCAGCAGACACTCGGTGAGCGCCTAAGGTTGCTTGAAGACACGGTGGAAGCCAACAAGTCGGAGCAGATGGCCGTTGCTGGCAACCAGAGTGCCATGATGGTGGACCTCAAGTCCGTCGTTGAGACTATCGCAAGCTCCGCTGCGGCCAGCTCCGACTCCCCCCAAACAGACCTAGCCGGCGATGGTCCGTCCCCGTCAGAGCTGAAGGAGCTCACCGACCTCGTGGAGAAGCACGAGGCCTTCTTTGCGTGCTATGGTGACAGGGTCATTGCTGTCACCTTAACCTTTGGCGGCGGCAAGACCAACGGCCTGACACTGTCGGGAGCCGAAAGGGTCAAGGAGTGCCTCGGCGGGGTACAGCGACTGAGCGCACGCAGGGCGTCCGACGTTGCACAATTCTACATCAACCGGCTGGAGAAGAAGAACTTTAAGGCTGCACAGAGTGAGGAGCAGAAGAGGATCAAAGTAGTGCAGGTCAAGGATGGAGCGGAGGAGACCAAACCGCAGGAGCGTACTGAGGAAGGGAAGGGATCCACGACGGACGGGAGTGCGGTGGCTGAGCTTGCCCAGGAGGTTGAGGACAAGCTTGGCCGGATTGACTGCGAAACTGTCCAGTAGCTGCTCCCAATGTAGGCTGCGAGCACTTCGGCCTGTAAACCTGCTCCAATCTCCATACGCGAAAAGCGCGTGGAGTTTCCAGAATTGTATACATGGAATCGGTGCCAATTAACCTAGATGACTGTAAATGAATGTTATAAAACTCTCCTCCTCTCATCGCCTTCTGTCTTGCTCGGCGTCGTCAGCCTTCACCTCCACATCCCCTGGGGCGACCTCTCCTCTCAGCCTGGCGCGCTTTTCGTCCCTCTTGGACAAATACAGGATGATGAAGACGAAAACGTTCAGAAGGCCCGACGCAACAGCGGTGGCGACATTGCCCTTGAACACCGTGGGCTGTTCTGTCTGCTTGAACAGAAGCACTGCACGATTAGTTGTTGAACAGGGCTCTTCTACTCACAAGGCAACCAGGCGTTGAAGGAAAAGGCGACCGAGTTGTAAGTTGCCGTGATGATGCTGCGCTTCTCGCTTGATGTATGGATCACGGTGGCGGCCCAGGCGTAGATCAGGCCAGCACCGACCTCGATCATACCCGTCAAGTAGTAGAGCACCCAGCGACCTGTAGCTGTAGTGCCTCCTGCGTAAGTCGGAAGTGCAGCCAAGAGAGCGCAGACAATGAGGTGACAGGTGTTTGTCAGGACAATCATTGGCCATCGCCGCGAGCCCAGGAAAACGTCGTCCACCCATCCAAAGAACAGGCTCGTGACGAGCTGCAAAGCGAAGATGCCGGCGGGATAGTAGTTGATTTGCTCCACGGTGTACTTGGGCGAGGGGGACTGCTTGAACCAGAATGCCATCGAGTTGGTGACGTCTGAACGTAAGCTTAATCGAGAACAATCGGACTTACTGTGCATGAAGATGTAGAGGGAGTACGCCGCAGTGAAGATGTAGATGTGCCAGGTAGAGAAGATGCTCTTGATGCCCGCCCAGGTGTACGCGTCTTTGGAGGTACCTTGCCTGCCCTCTGAAGCGAGACGAGCTCGGGCAAGATCGATCTCCTCCTGCGAGAAAAGCCAGTTGGGTTTGATAGCCTCGGGCAGGTCAGGGAGCAAGAGGAAGGCTCCGATGGCGATGGGGAAGCTGATGACGGCGTCGATGATGAAGATCCACCTCCACCCTGGACGACCGAGCATGCCATCCAAGGTGGTGTGGACACCACCTTGCAGGACAAGACTGAGCAGTGAACCAAGAGCACAGGCACCCTGGAACAGCGAGGCGCGCTTTCCAAGCTCCTTCTTCGAGTACCATGAACCAATCAGATAGTGAAGGCCAGGGTAGTAGGCTGACTCGAACAGTCCCACGAAGAATCGGATGGCGTAGAGCTGCTGGTAGTTGGTGATCCAAGTCGTGCAGAGGGTCATGAGCGACCAGCCGAACTCCAGCGCGAACACGACATAATGAGGCGAGAAGCGCGTCAACAAGATGTTGCCGGGCACCTGGCCGATCACGTAGCCGACCACCCAGCAGGTCGTGGCGTAGTTCAGCTGGAGGCCGAACATGTTCAGGTCTTCCTTCATACCACTGACGAACGCGGCGTTCAAGTTGGTCTGGTCGATATACCGACAGACCAGACCGAGCACCGAAAATACGAGGAGCGACGCGTCAAGCTTGGTCACGAGCTTGCGCTCTGTGTGTCAGCGGAGCCTATCAGAGCAGCAGAGAACGAACTTACCAAGAGACATGGACCATCGTCCTCCCTTTGCGACAGAGCCGGAGCTGACCGACTCCCGGTCGACATCCTTGATCGCGTCCTCGTCTCTTGTCATGTTGCGGGTTTAGTTGGGACTGTCATGTTCGATGCCCAGCGTCTTTATACAGCGGCTCAGTTGCAACTTTCCAGCGCCAACTTTGACCTCTGAAACTGTCATGTTGTCGGATGGCGCGATCACGAGCTCACGAGATCAGGCGATCAGGGTGACGGCTCAGGGAAACGAGCGGACCACAGTGCGGCCGCAGGGATCAACGCCGATGATAGGCTTTGGCGGCCCGAGTCGGAAGACGTCGTATAAGCCCTTGGTTCCTGGTGAGCTACCGACAGTGCGCACTCTTCGGCATGCTCTAACGCCGAATTGACGCGCGGCGCGTAGAGCATGGTCGTGCAGCAAGCTGGAAAGCCTTAGTCCTTCTCCAAGAAGGGGTTGATCGTCATATTGAGTCTGGACGTCAAAGTCAGAACGGCGCAGGCATGAACGATGCTTGAGTTACCCGACATGCGACAGTCCGGATCGGAACCCGGACCCAATAGAACCGTCAGTCGCTTCGGCCACTGAAGCAGTTTTGATAACGTCTTGTGGAAATATTCAGTCCGAATGGCGTCTTAGAGCCAATCGACTTCCTGCACGGGCCTATGGCCTGGACATTTCGCCATTCCTGGGCTCGACGACGATCGAGTAGGGTGACAGGGCTGCATGATCGAGTAGCATAGTCGATGCTCGTGTGCGGGACAGGAGAAACACTGGCAGTCAGTAGTGGGGCTCCGATATCCTCAGGAGTACCCTATTCCTCCGGTCAGATCTTGAGAGAAGGCGACTACACCATCAACTTTGAAAGTACAACGTCGGGAGGCTACATTCACCGCGACATTCCAGTCCTCAAGCGAAGATGCGATGCGGCAGCGCAGTGTTTTCTGAACGTACGTTCATATCGCTCCTACGCACGCGCCAGCATGTTGATAGGTGTGCGCCTACGAAGGCGCGAGGAGCGGGGCGCATAGTGATCTCAGTGCTGTCGCAGCTGCTTTAAAACGCAGTCGACGTGTCAGTCCACGCTGGAGTCACCCAATCTCCACCCCCTCTTTGCAGCATGCTGTTCCAGGAGGTGAGCTATCGCGAGCTTGGTGAGCTCAGCACTTATGAGAAGGACGCCACCGATCGCATCGGATTGGGCGGTGCGCTCAACAGTACGGACGACAACTCCGCCACGGCAGAAGCGGTCCTTTCCAGGTTAACTAGCGACCTCGACGCAAGGATCGAAGCTGCAGTCGCTGTCGGTGTCACGACGGCCATGAAGCAGTATCACGCGGTGATGAAGGCTCGCCTCGCTCTAGTGACCGAGACGGCAGTGGCAAGGGAGCTCGAGTGCACCCGCCTCTCAGCGAGGTGCGCGGAGCTGGAGCAAGGCCTACAGCGTGCGCACCGCCGATGTGAGACCCTGGAAGCCGGTCTGCAAGGAGCCAACAGCGAGACGGCGCACACTGCGCAGTATGAAGACCTGAAGCTCGACGTTGAACGTGCAGACCTCCGCTACGACGCGCTCGAAGAGAAGCTCGCAAGTGTGACCAAGGCGTCTGAGACAGCCGAAAGCAAGCATGCCGACCGCTGCGCCAAGCTCGAGTGCAGCCTCGCTGAACAGCGCATCTCGCTGGAGTCGGACCTCGCGAGCCTCAAAGAAGCCGCCACCGCGACGGAGACCAGGCTTGTTGAGCGGTGCACTGTGCTAGAGGAATTGCTAGCCTCTATGAACCTATGAAAAGCTCGGTGAGCAGACAGCAGCGCTGCTGCACGACTGCTCGCGTCTCAACGCGTGGCACGGTTCCATGAGAACCAGCCTTCTGAGAGAGAAGAAAGCAGCGGCTGCCGACAACGGGAAGCGAGCCTGGGTACTGGGCAACCTGCAAATGGAGGTCGCACGTGTGCAGATGGGCTTGAGGAATACGGGTCAGCAAGTCGCCGCCCTCAGCGAGAGGTGCTCACATCTCGAGAAGAAGTGGGGGCTGCTTCCGGCGTGGGCGAGGACTGCGCCTGAAGACCGCCCGGCATAGGCCAGGCGGAAGATGACTCGGCCGCTCCCGTCGTTGTACAGTAAGCGAAGAGGTGCATTATGAAACGTGCTCTATGTCTATAATGTTACAGCTGGCTCTGCGTGAGGCTCTGGATCTGGACGAGCTCGGCGTACTTGCCCTTCCTGGCGATGAGCTCGTCGTGCGTGCCCTGCTCGGCGACGCGTCCCCTGTCAAGGTAGTAAATGCAGTCTGCGTTCTGGATGGTGCTGAGCCGGTGCGCGATCGCGATGACGGTGCGGCCCTCGCGGGCATTGTCGAGCGCGGCTTGGACGGCCTTCTCGCTGGCCGAGTCGAGCGCGGCCGTCGCCTCGTCGAGCAGCAGGATGCGCGGATTGCGGATGAGCGCGCGCGCGATCGCGATGCGCTGCTTCTGCCCGCCGGACAGCTGCGCGCCCTTGCCGCCGACGTCCGTGTCGAAGCCCTCGGGCAGCCCCTCGATGAACTCGAGGATGTGCGCGTCGGCGCACGCCTGCCGCAGCTGCTCGTCCGTCACGGCCTGCGGCGTCGGGCTGCCGAGCAGGACGTTGAAGCGGATGCTGCCGGCGTACAGCGTCGGCTCCTGGGACACGAGCGCGATCTGGCTGCGGTACGCCGCGACGTTAAGCGTGCGGATGTCCGCGCCGTCGAGCTGGACGGACCCGGACAGCGGGTCGTAGAACCGCTCCAGCAGCTGGATCGCCGTACTCTTCCCGCATCCACTAGGGCCGACCAGCGCAACGTACTGCCCTGGGCGCGCGTCGATCGACAGGTCCTCGAGGACTGGCACGTCGCGGCGCGTCGGGTAGCGGAACTTGACGTTGTGCAGGCTGACATGCCCCGGGCGGGGCGGGTCGGGGGGCTGGGCACCTCCACTGTCCTGCGCGTCGATGTGCGGCTTGTTGTCGAGCAGGCTGAAGACGTTCTGGGCAGACCCGGCGGCCTTGGACGCGTCGGGGACGTATTGGAACATGTCGCCGGCCTGGATCGCGCAGAACACGGTGGCGGCCAGCGTCGTGAAGAAGGCCGCGGTGCCGTAGCGCCCGTCCGCGAGCCAGAGCGCGCCGACGTAGAACACGAGCGCGATCACGAAGTAGCTCATGGCTTGGGAGCCCGAGTAGAGCGCCTGGGCGCCCCACGCGGTGCGGATGCTGAGGTTGTACGGGCCCTCGAGGGCGCGCTCGTAGTCGCGCAGGATGGCTGCCTGGCGCGTGAGCGACGCGACGACGCGCACGTTGCTCGCGGCCTCGGTCGCCTGCTGCGCGCTTGCGGCGTGCCACTTCTTCGTGCGCTGGTCCTTCTGCTCCACGACCTTGAGGCGGATGTAGCCCGACCCGATGATGAGGGGCAGGCACGCGATGCCGATGAGCGCGAGCAGCGGCGCGTACGCGAGACCGATGATGGCGCCGCCGATGACGGTCGTGACCGACTGCGTGATCTGGCCGAGCGTCATGCCGAATAGGCCCTGGATCTTCTGCGGGTCGTCGGCGAGCGCGCCCGTCAGCGAGCCGACGTTCTGCCCGTCGAACCACGCGACGTCGTGGCGCATCAGCGCCGCGAACGTCAGCTCGCGGATGCGGCTCGAAATGTTCCAGCCGAGAGAGGAGAACGGCGCGTACTGGAAGAAGGTCGCGACACCGGCAATGAGCGCAGTCACGAAGTACCACAGCGCGAGGCGGTTCAACTCGCTCTGGACCTGGTGCACGTCGGGCAGCTGGAACTTCTCGACGGCCTTGCCGAAGATGATCTCGATTGCGGGGAAGACCATGCCGCAGCACACGGCGCCGACAAAGCCGGTGATGTACCACCAGCGCTCGTTCTTGCCGAGGGCGAGGACGCGGCGCGCGAGGCGGAAGAACGCCTGGCGGCTCGGGGTGCCCTCCTCGTCCGAGATCGAGAGGCGGGACTTCTGCCGCTCCAGGCCGGGCCGGTCCTCGGTGTCCTCCTTGATGACAACGACGTCGTCGTCCTCCTCGCCGTCGGGCTGGTTCTGCGCCGCCTCGCTCTCGGCCAGCTTTTGGTTCTGCACCAGCGTCGCGTACACGCCCTCGCGGGCAAGCAGCTCGCCGTGCGTGCCCGCCTCGACGATCTCGCCGTGCGCCATGACGAGGATCTGATCTGCGTCCTTGATCGTCGCGAGGCGGTGCGCGATGACGACGGTCGTACGTCCCTGGGCCGCGCTGTCAAGGGCGCGCTGCACGACACGCTCCGACACGCCGTCGAGCGCACTCGTCGCCTCGTCGAGCAGGAGAATGCGCGGGTTCGAGACGATCGCGCGCGCAATTGCAACACGCTGCTTCTGCCCGCCCGAGAGCAGCATGCCGCGCTCGCCGACATTCGTGTCGTACCCCTGCGGCAGCGTGTTGATGAAACCGTCCGCGTTCGCCTGCCGGCACGCCTCGGTCACGAGGCGCAGGCGCTCCTCGTCGCTGGCGTTCTCGTACGGCGAGCCGACCAGGCCGAACTCGACGTTCTCGCGCACACTCGTCGCGAACAGCGTCGGCTCCTGCGACACGTACCCGATCTGCTGCCGGAGCCAGCGTACGTTGAGGGTGCGCAGGTCGCGCCCGTCGAGCGTCACAGTGCCCGACGCCGGGTCGTAGAACCGCTCAAGCAGCTGCACGATCGTGCTCTTGCCGCTGCCGGACGAGCCGACGAGCGCCACGGTCTTGCCAGGCGGGAACGTCGCGCTGAAGTTCTTGAGCACCTGCACGCTCGGGCGCGAGGGGTAGTGGAAGTTGACGTTTGAGAGCTGGAACTCGCCGGCCACGGTCTCCGGGCGGTCACCGGCGTCGGCCTCCGAGTCGATCGCCGACGGCCGGTCGACGGTCTCGAACACCTTGGCAGCCGCGGCCTTGCCGCGCGCGATGGCCTGCAGGACCGGGGTGATCATGCTCAGCGAGAAGGAGCCAATGATGATACTGAACAGGACGTTGATGATGATGCCCACGTCCGCCTTGCCTTGCACGAGAAGGATGCCGCCGTAGAAAAAGGCGAGCGCGTACGACACGAACACGGAGAAGAACATGAACGCGAGCGCGCCGCCGTCAAAGAACGAGTTCTTGATCCCGTTCTTGCGTGATTGCGCAATCAGCGAGTCGAACTTGGCGCCGAGGCGCGACTGCGTGCAGAACGCGTGCACCGTGCGGATGGATGAGAACACCTCCTCGGCGAGCGTCGACGACTTGCTCACGACGCCGAGCGACTTGGTCGTGTAGTGCGCAAGCGCCCAGTCCACTTAGTCGTCAGCGACAGCCTGAGGCGCGGAGGATGACTCACTGATGCCGCCCGAGATCAGGATCGGGGGGAAGATCGCCGTGAGCACGCCTGCGAGGCGCGGCGAGCGGGCGTACGCGATGACGAAACCGGAGACAAAGGTGGAGACGTACTGCACGCCGATGGGGACCTTCTCGCCGACGCCGACCTGGACGAGGTGGCAGTCGCTCTGGATGCGGGCCGCGATCTCGCCGGATCCGACGTCGTCGAAGAACGCGACCTCCTGCCGCAGCACGGCAGCGAGGTACTCGGCGCGGATGCGCTTGCCCTGCTTCTCGGACGTGTAGTTCCAGATCAGCATGTAGGTGTAGTTGCACACGAAGATGCCGAGGCCGATCACGACGAGCCACACGGCGTTCATACCCGCGTCGTGCTTGAGCCTGCGCTTCGCGTCGTCGAGGCGCTCAAGCAGCTCGGGCGTGCTCCCGGTGCGTCCGATCTCATCCGCGATCGAGCCAAAGTCGGTGAACGCCACAGTCAGCTTGCCGAAGATCAGCGTCATGAGCGGCTGCGCCGCCCCGACGGCAATCGCGAGCACAACGCCGACGGCATTCAGGAACAGCTCGAACGGCGTCGCAAACCGGAACATGCGCCAAAGCGGCACAGGCTTCACTGCCGCCTCGACCTTCTTCTTCTCGCCGTCGGCATCGCGCTCGTCTCCTGCCTTCTCGTCATCGTGGCGCCTCTTCTTCCAGAACGGCGCACGCTTTGCCTTGGTACTACTGGTGTGCTTCTCCGATTGCGGGTCGCCGTTGTCGAACGTGACGGTCGACGCGCCGCCGGAGGTGTCGTCCTTCCGCTCGCGGGTGTCGGGCGGGTACAGCTTGGCGTCCTTCTCGTCTTCTGGGGCCGCCATCGAGGGGCTGTGCTGGTTAGGGTAGTGGTTGTGCTAGAGGTAAGTCTGGGTCTGGTATGCAGGGATGGTGCGGCGCTTGCTCATCGTTGATGCTTATAAGAGCAGAGCACATGACGCATGGCTGGAGGTGTGGAACGCAACGAGTGACAGACCGCACGCCAAGAAGCCGCAGGACCCCGACTCACGCCCTCGCATCCGGCGGCAGCTCGGCAGCGGCTCGGTGCGGCGCATGCGGCGGAGACGGAGGCCAACTCCGGCTGGAGATAACGCAAAAGTGTCCGTGTTCGCGTGGCTTGCGTCGCCGTGATTGGACGACAGAGGGCACGGTCGCGACCGGCGATGAGCGACTACACCCAAAAGTCGCGGAGTGGCGACAATCTCCGGGGGGATGGGCCGACGGGTTGACGCAAGTTTGAGTCAGACGATGCTCGACGGATCCGATCGTCGCTCCGCTGGCTGCCGGCGCCTGGGGCGCCAGAGCCGCGCGAACGCGCGTTGGTCTCGGCACTCGCCCCGGCCCCAGCCCCGCTCCCTCGTTGGTCCGCAGCCGCTCGTCGCTGGAATCTTCTGCGATGGCTGGATCTGCCAAGCCACTGACCGGATCCTCGTCTGACGATCGATCGGTGTACCGTCGTCGGTGCCTTCAACATCTGGAAAGATGGAACAATGGGACAGGCGATCTCGCGTCGTTAGTAGCGCGGATGTACCTTTGGCATGAAACACTCAGCTTGACGTCACCCACGCCGACGGTCTCCGGTCGGCATCCGCGCCGAACACCGTTCCAGAATGCCACCACCCCAAGACAGCACTAAACATACCGACCATCACTCACCATTGCCGACCGGCTCCGTGCGCTTCCGCAGTACCGCAGCCGTGGATCTGGCAGATCCCTCTCCCAATCCCTCTCCCACTGTTGCTGTTCCCTACCCATGCCGAGTACCGCTCGGCTCTCATCAGTATCCCGGCCCGTTCGCCCACCGTCGCCATCACTCAGCATGCTGACACTCCGGATCCCCACGACTGCGCATCTGCCTCAGCTGTAACTGACTTCATTCATTCTTGTGTACTGATGGATTAATTAAAGAGAGTGTCCAGCGGAGCGGCACATTGTAGGCACGCTCGTTGGTGTGTGCGTCTACTGCTCGGCCTCGAGGAGGCGCGCGTAGAGGGCAGCGGGCGAGCCGCGACGGATGAGCATGTCCTTGACGGCGTCGGCGTCGATGCCCTCGGCGCCCGCGGCGCCCGCGGCTCCGCCAGCCTGCTTGAACCAACAGCGCGGGTCGGTGACGCGCCAGATGCCGGTGGCCTGGCACGAGTCGCCCTCGTAGTCGGTGCCGCGGCAGATGCCAATGTTGAGGTCGAGCGCCTCGGCGATGCCGTTGAACTGGCAGTCCTTGGCGAGGCACAGGCCCGCCTTGACCGTGAACGAGATGCGGCACAGGCAGTCCTTGTCCAGCGGGCCGCCGCAGCCGGCCTCCTGGAGCGTCTTCAGGACACAGGTGAGCGTGCAGTCGTCCAGGGGCATGAGGTCGGGCAGGCCCATCGCGGGGCACAGGCCGCGCTGCAGGTCGAGCGCCGCGCGGATGTCGTCGTTGGTGCACTTGGCCATCAGGCAGGTCGCGGCGTCGTTGGTGAAGGTGGCCTGGCAGAGACACTCAGTGTCCTGGGGACCCTTGCAGCCCATCTTCGTGAGCGTGTCAATGACACAGCCCAGAGAGCACTGGGAGAGCTTGGACAGGTCGAGGGGAGGAGCGCCCGAGGTCGTGGGCTGGGGAGAGCCGCTCGAAGTAGGGCTGGGGCCCTTCGAAGGCGACGGCTGGGCCGAGCCACTGGGGCCCGCAGAGGGCTTGCCAGAGGCAGAGCCAGACGGAGCGGGGACGGACACAGAGCCGGACACAGTCGGGACAGCGGACGAGGGCGCAGGGCCACCAGACGAGGGCGCGGGGCCGGCAGAAGAGCCACCAGACGAGGGCTTGGGGCCTCCCGAGGGCGCGGGGCCAGCAGAAGAGCCACCAGACGAGGGCTTAGGTCCAGCAGAGGTCTCGCCGCCGCACGTAGGGGTGGGCGTGGTCTGGGTGCGGCACGGGCAGTCGTCGACAGAACCAGACGCCGAGGGGGCAGGAGCCTCCGAAGCCTCAGCCGAGGCGCTAGCAGAGGGCTGGGGGGCAGCGGACGCCGAAGGCTCGGGCTTCGCAGACGACGGCTCGGGAGCAGCGGACGAAGGCTCGGGGGCGGCGGACGAAGGCTCGGGGGCGGCGGACGAAGGCTCGGGGGCGGCGGACGAGGGCTCGGGAGCGGCCGATGACGGCTCAGGAGCCGCCGACGAGGGCTCAGGGGCGGCCGAGCTCGGAGCGGGAGGGGGAGCACCAGAGCACAGGTCGTTGCGGAGCTTGAGGACCGAGCGGGTGTCCTCAACGCCACAGCCGAGAATACAGGGGGTGACAGTGTTCATGAAGTGGGGGGTGCAGACGCAGGCGGTGTCCTGCTGGTCCTTGCAGTTCCACTTCAGGCCGTTCTCGTTGAGACAGTCGGAGGCGCAGGGGGAGAGTCCGGGGACGGGAGGAAGAGGCGGGCGGTTGGGGGTGGGCTCGGGGAAGGGGGGGATCGGCTCCGGCTTGAAGTTGGCAAGGTCCTTGCACTGCTCAGTCTGGAGCTTGAGGGCGTCCTGGAGGTCGTTGGGGCTGCAGCCGGCGTGCGAGGTAAGGCACACGGCGGCGTTGCTCTGGAAACCGCTGCTACAAATACAGTTGAGGTCGTCGATGCTGGAGCACTTGGTCTTCGCAGCGGCGTCAATGAGACAGTACTGCAGACAGTCGTTGAGGCCGTTGAGGACGTCGAGAAGACCAGCAGCCTTGACCGAAGTCGTAGCCGCGACGGCCGTGAATGCCACAGCCCAGAACTTCATTATGGAACGAGTGACGGTGTGGCGAAAGGAGTGTGGTGAGTCGGGAGTTGTCGAGCTGAGGATGAGCAGCACCCCTGCGCCGTCTTTTATATTGCGTCCCAGACGCGGACGCCGTCAGCCTCTCCTTCATCGGCAACGATCCGCGTCCCGGAAGCCCAAGGCGCTCGAGGAGAAGAAGGAAACAGTGTTTTGGGATCATCTGCCTCTCACGCGCCAGACACCGCTGCTGAGGCACCCTAGTGAATGCCTACTCGGCCATCGACAACACAGGCGAGTACGTTATCGGTGGACCCATGGGGGCCCATGCGGCCCGCCGATCGGATGGGTGTTGTTGTCGACGTCTGTGTGCACAGCAGCCAACGTGCAGTGCATGCATGCTGCACCTCCATCCCGATCTGCCCAGCATGGATTCGTCACTAGCTGCTATCTTCGTGGACGAAACCCACTACCTCGGCTTGGCAGTCTACGGCGGTACTTGATGGCTAGCGCTCCCGCCAAACTGCACTATGTTAGTTGTGAGCTAGAGGTTGGGTCTCTGAACGTGAGCGTCAGAATGGATCTTAGCGTGTTCTGCCCGGCTTGATGTGCGTAGTGTATCCGGAGATCTGTCCTTGGCAGTCGTTAGACCATGGCCCATGCTGACCCAAGCGCGGTCCGTAGCGAGCAAGGGGGTAGCGCGTTTCTGACGCCGTCTGTTGCCGTAGGCACTGACGACGCTATGCCCATTGGGATATGACTTGCAGAATTCCTCAGTTGGTTCTAAGCTGGACCCGTCGGTTTAGCGCGTGTCTGTTCCGCGTTAAGCGCCAAATACGCCTCCATACTCGGCCAACTGTTCGCTAGTGCCAGACCATCGTTAAGCTTCACCCCAGTGGGATCCGTAGCAAGCGAGACGTCCAGTGCCGGCCGCCTCTGCATGCAGCGCGCATACAGCGCGGGACCTCCAGACGCGTAGTGCTATCGAACAAGCCCTCGCTATGTTGTCGCGTTCCAGGCCTGTATTAATTTCGCCAAACCTGGCTATAGCACTGTCGAAGTCTGCTCGGCTCCACGCCGAGCGGGAGCTTGGGGTGACCCATGAGGAGTCCCGGCTGCTAGCGGGTTCGGATCCACCGGTACCGGAATGGCCAGGATGGGATAGTCTCCTGCGAAGCTGCGATGAGCACGCCGCTCTGGGATGAGGACTCCCCTGGTGTACTGCAGCTGTCGATGAACTCACTCAGCAGCTGAGGTTCTCGTTATCCTCATCCCCATCGCTGTCGTTAGCAAGGAACTCCTCTTCGAAAGCGAGCCGTTCTGCTGGTTCGGGCAGCAAGGATTGAGGAAGAGTGAGTGCTTGGCGGCAGAGGTGAGTGAGGGAGATTGTTGACTAGAGGTGGCGCATATGACGATGAGTCTGGCGACTTGGCAGAGCTGAGAGCGATATGAGCTCCGACGGGCAGAACAGTGGAAAGGGTTGAGAAGATGAGAACTGAGGACGAGTCGATAAAAAGTGAGGGTTGTGTGGGAACCTCATCAATGCGAAGCCCTCGGTGCCCCACTTAAGGGTAACGCTGATGAAGGCGTGGAAGGCGTCATATTGCGACAACGATAAGGAAGATAAGGAAGTATGATGGTTTTCAGAGAGGCATGCCCGAGAGTATGGTGTGCATTGCATGCTGACAAGATTGTGGTTGTCTGAAGACTTTGCTTCAGTGCTTCGTGAACGCCCACAGGGGAACATCGATCCCGCGGAGCTTAACTGTGGACGCAGCGACAAGCTCGAACCCCTGCTTCTTGTAGTACGGGACCTGCGTATCAGTTCTCGCCCTCTAACATCTACTCACGTTACTCTCAGTCGCAGTCGTCAGCGTCGTTATCTTCCCCTCTTTCCTCGCCATCGCCAAGACGTGGTCGAGCAGCCGAGCAGCGAGGCCGCGGCGGCGTGCCCACCTCGCTGTTGCGAGGAAACAGACGTAGTAATGATCTGTGCCGAATGCCTCGCGCTCGAAGGAGTCAATAGTGTCATGGAACTTTTGTCAGAGGACGCCCGGCGGCCGTGCAGAGCTTACATGGTTCTGGGTGGGGAGGATTTCCGGCGGCGTTCGGGCTTCCAGCTCGGCGCTGTACGGGTTCTGCGTCGGCTTGGTGCTGTCTCATCAGTACATCTCTGGTACTTTGGGTTGGCTACCGGGCGCTGAAATGGAGGGGGGATACAACGGTGGGGTGGGGACAACTCACGAATGAATACCCGGCGGAAAGACAGTCGCGAACGCCGCGACCTTGCCGTCCTCCTCAATCGTGAAGGCCAACTTGTTCACGATCGCGTCGTACACCCTTCCCTTGCAGCGGACGAGGTTGAAGTCGTCGACGTCTGGAACAGTGCCCCCGCCGTACAGCGCGTCGTACATGGGATCGTCGCGAGTGTTGAACGCCTCGGCCATGACGCCTGCCAGGCGGTCGACAGTGTCGGGATCGGCGGAGGTGACCTGGCGCATCGGCGGCGCTTCGACAGTCATGGTGTCGCTTCGGTTCCTCGGTGATCGGAGAGCGGAGGGAGTGTGACACGTTGGTTGCACCGGAGCTCGGCGTCGCTGCGTGCAGAGGCCGCCAGGCAGCGTCAGTGCGGCGACCTCGAGAGTCCGAACATGAGGCATGCACGGTGGCCAGGCTCCGTCGGAAGCAACGCTGTGCCTGGGCGGGCGAGGGCGCCCTTGGCTGCTGCAAGTGTGGGGGTGGCTTGGCACACACAACCCGGTCGGAGTCAAGTAACCGATAGCGGCTGGCTTGCCGACGCGACTGAGAAGCGACCTTGCTACCGCTTCACCAGCTCATTCGACTGACACATTTCCTCTGACACTCATGCAAAGCACACGAGTGCAATCTTATCTTACGCTAAGCTGTCAACGTCATGAAGCGGATCCCCTCGCTTTCAGCGGACGCCGTGCAACCAGTTAGCCCTCCACAGACGTCTGCAAATAATGGTAGATGTTGTCATGTCCTCTCACACGCCCCACAGTCTGAACGGCCTCGGCCCCCTTCGAGAAGCCTGGCCACCGACGCCCCTCGGCCTTCACTGGGCGACAAAGACGAAAGGCAGCGAATGCCCAGACGCGCAGGTCGCTCGCGACAGATACCGAAGTCCACGGGAAGGCTTGGCAACGGTCAGGCCGAGATCTATGCTGTCTGCATGATGAGTGATACTCATGCGTTGGGAGGAAGCAAGAGTGGAGAACAACGGGGCCCAAGCAAAAACCTCTCAACGTGACGGCTTATATGGAGTGCTCCGTGCTCTAGCCGTCGGAAGAAGGATGCATTGGAGTGGTGAGACATCAGCCACGCGGTCTTGCGTTTCCGAAGGAAGTGTGTGAGCGCCATGCGCTTGGCTCGGCGTGAGTGAATTAGGCAGGGGCTTGGGCGTCGACCGGGGATGAAGCCGAAGCCCGAGATATCACAGGCGTCGCAGATGGCCGATAGCCGGTTAGTTGCACCCAATCGCCAGCCGGGGAGAACGCGCCGGTCGGTCCCCACAATAGCATGCATGCTCTCATTTACCCGGAATGATCCTCTGGTTCCTACGTACCTGCTAAGCGTGCCGGATGTGCGGATGCAGCTACCCCACACGAGCACCCCGCACTCGACGGCGCCCGGCCGCCTCTCCTCATCGACCATCTAACGCTTCCCTTCGCCTTGTCCGGCCCACATCGGCCATCCCTCTGCCTCTTATACCCATACTCTTGCACCCGCTCCCCGCTTTCGCGCATCCCAGAGAACACCGCCGACCATCACGAAACGCTCGCGCGTCACCATGGCCAGCCCAAACTCCGGTCCCAAGCGGCCCACCACTGCCGAGTGTGAGCCCATCTTCCCACCAGCGCTGACCTCAGGCGACGCCCAGATTCTCGCGCACCCCTTCTTTGAGATCGTGGACATCGAGATCAACGGCATCAAGCAGAAGATCTGGAAGAATGTGAGCCCTCTCCTCGACATCCGCTAATCGCAGAACCCCAACAACTACCGCGAGTTCCTGCTCCCGCGGATGAAGAAGTGGTCCGACAGGATCATGTTCGACGCGCCGAAGGCGGACCCGAACCCGAACAACGAGCGCGAAGACATCACGTACGGCGAGGTGCTGCGCGAGGCGTTCATCCTCGGCGCGTGGCTGCGCCAGCGCGGCGTGCGCGTCGGCACTCGCGTCGCCATCGTCGGCTACAACGCCATCCAGTGGGGCGTTGCCTTCATGGCGATCCACATGATCGGCGCAGCCCCCGTCATTGTCAACGCCGCCACGAGCGTCGAGTCCATGGTCCACTGCCTCTCGACCGTCAAACCCCACACCGTCCTCACCGACTCCGTTAGTGCCGGATTGCTCGGGCCCGAGGCGGACAAGCTGCGCGCCGCGGGCGTGGGAGAGGTGAGTTCGCGGGTTCTGGATCTTCGCAAGACTCGGCAGAGAATCGGGAGAAGGAGGGCGTAGGGGCCAGATCTGACGCCCAGCTCTTCTCATGGAACCCGGTCAGTCACATCCCCGGCTGCAATGTCCCGGTCCTCGACTTCAAGAACCTCCGCGCTCCGAACGAGATCGTTCTCGGCGTCATCAACGGTACCGGGCTCGAAGACCTGACGCCGGACTCGGACGGTATCATCTACTTCACCTCCGGGACGACTGGCTTCCCTAAGGCTGTGCAGTCAACGCAGCGCGCCGGACTGCACAACTACATTGCGTCGTACATCCGTGAGTTCCTACCGGCCTCGCGCCGCTTGTTGCTGACTGCCAGCCCCGATGCGCGCTGCGCTGCGCATGGGTGCGCCGTTTAATATGGCGTTCGCGCTCGTGACGACCCCGCCAGAGGAGCAGAGCGTTGTGCTGCTGGGCATCCCGCTCTTCCACGCGACGGGCTGCTTCAGCACGCTGCTGACCGGCGTTAACAACGGCGTGAAGTCTGTGCTTATGAGGCGCTGGAACGTCGACGATGCTGTAGACCTGATCGTGAAGCACAAGGTCACGAATGTGGGCGGCGTGCCGGCGATCCCGACCGCGCTCATCAACTCGGGCAAGCTGCCGCCGGACCACAAGTTCTCGGCGATCACGTTCGGCGGCGCCGCGCCCGCGAAGCGCCTCGCCAGCGACATCCAGAAGGCGTGGCCCGACGCCAACTTCGGCACGGGATGGGGCATGACCGAGCTGAACGCGATCCACTGCATGCACGCCGGCATCGACTACGCCGAGCACCCGACCGCCGTTGGCGTGCCCGTCCCCACCGTCAAGATCAAGATCGTCGACCCCGAGAACCGCAGCAGGGAGATGCCGCGCGGCCAGCCCGGCCTCATCCTCGCCTCCGGGCCCAACCTCATGACGCGCTACATCGGAAACGAGAAGGCGACGGCCGAGACGCTCGGCAAGGACGGCTGGCTCGACACGGGAGACGGCGGCTTCGTCGATGACGAGAACCGCCTCCACATCCGCGACCGCATCAAGGACATGATCATTGTTGGCGGCGAGAACGTCCCCAGCACGGAGGTTGAGAACGAGGTTTTCACCTTCCCGGGCGTGGCCGAGGCGGCGGCCGTCCCGATCCCGCACAAGACGATGGGCGAGCTCGTCGCCGTCGCAGTTAGCATGGCACCAGGTCTTCCCCTTCCTAAGGGAGACGAGATCATCGCCCATGTCACCCCGAGGCTTCGCAAGGCTGCCCGTCCTGCGTTTGTCTGGGTCAGCGACGGTCTTCTTGCTCGCAACGCGAATGGGAAGCTCATCAAGAAGGACCTCAAGGGACAGGTTCTTGAGGCGTACAAGAGGCAGAGCAAGCTGTAGCCATAGCACATACAGTCATTCAAGAGGTGTCCGAGAGAATGAGTATATGCAAAGTTGTAGAAGCCATGCACTTAATGATCCCCAGTCGAGTACAACGGATCGGTGCTCAGACCCCGGGCGCTCATTACGGATCTTGCGTCTTAGTCCACTCGCCGATCTGTGAAACTCAGAAGGCAGCGGCAGCAGGCGCACGTTAGCAGAAGGTCCCTAAAGATCACCCCTGGCTCAGCCTCGCATGACACGTCGTCTCTTCAATCTTCTCCTCGTCATGTTTAGCCATTGCCGCCGACAACTATAGAGCTGTTGTCTTAACTTGTACGTGGTCAAGCTGCCATGGCGTCCTTTTGGCTTGACAGAGCGTTTCTGGTACGCTGCGAAGTGTATCGAATATAGCTGATAACCAGACACTGTTCCGTGCGTCAGCCCGCTCGCCGCCTAGCCCTTGGGTTGAGAGACCACTCGCCTCCTTGGCCGGCACAACAGCTAACCGGCAAGCCGCTGGATAGACCGAGCGGCTACTCTGGAGGGTGAGCTTTGAATAGTCGCCTGAACAAGCTAACGGCAGTGCGTTAGCTTGGGCTTTTGTACCCATACGCGAGGCACAGCACCGTTGGTTAGCTGATGAACAACCTTCATGGGCACAGATGCTGACGCTGCAGCGAAAATATCGGTCGACTAGGCAGTGAGCGTCAAGGCTATGCACCGCTCTAACTCTAGCACTGAGCACTGCGTATCGCTGAAAGATACCCCAGCTGCACAATGGTCAAGGTGGTGAGCTTCAATTAGTCTGCGCCTAGCTGAATCCAGTCGGAGCAGGCTTTGATCGCCTGCCAGTTGGTTGTCGGACAAGTAATAGCTATCCAAAGCTGCGTGCCGCTTCGGCGGACCGTGGGTGCATAGGCGCGTCTTCCACGCATGTTAGTTTGGAGAGTATGCGGCATGCTGCTTGTGTAAAGGGGCGACTTCAGCGCTACCCTCCGAATAGCAAATCGCGCGGGGCGATGGCCTCCGGAGGTCTTTCCCTCCTACGCCAAGACTGCACATCATGTCCAGACTGACATCAACCATATGGAAGCAGTCTGGGTTACGCATTCCAGCTTGCCCAGTGCCTCACTGAGCCTCGAGACGGACGCGCACGAAAGGAGAGTTCACTTGGATCCCGCTTGTTCGATCCCAAAGTTGCGACGCACGACGTCCTCACGGTGAAAACTACCTCAGCCGTATCGAGACACGCCCCCTGATAGTACGTAGACAGATGCAGTCGTATCGGCGAGTGCGAGGCTCAACGCAGCCAGGCGACGCTTCTGTCAGTCAGTCGGGGTGAGAGGTTGCTGGTATGGTGAGCTTTTAGAAGTCAGATCCAGTTGAGCTCCTTCCGCCAACGTTTGGACGGTGGTGCGGATCTGAGATACGCTTTGCCATCAACCTACCCGGGGCCGCCGTCACCCAGAGCGGGGTGGTGGACCAACGATGCGATGATATTCCCGCAGGTTAATAGGCTATAGGCTATAGAGCCCAGGTCGCTAGGTCCAGCCCAGGTCCGTCAGGTCCGGGACGGTTCGATCGGTAAGCCCCCCCCCCCCCCCCCCCGCGCCAGGAACGGTTGAGCAGGACGCTCCGTGCTCCGCACTCCGAAGGTTGTTGGTACGTCGGTGCTGACATTACGAGAGACGCCGGAGGGAGTACGCCACCTGTACCGCCAGCTCGGTGACAGCGGGCATGGACAGGGTGCACCAAACGTCGCGATTGCTGGTTTATGAGCGGGGCTTGCGGCGGAGTACGCAGCGGTGCTGTGAGTTGGAACGGAGAGAAAGCGGACAGGTACGGGGGCACGCGCGGAGCGAGGGACTGCAGGGCGTGCAGGCATGCAGGCAGGGCGGCAGCGTGGGCGTCGTCGGAGGGGGCGAGCATAATGCTGTATGCATACTAAGTCCGCTGGTGTCGCTGTCACCTAGTGGACCTTGGAATCTTGGGCGACCTTGCGGCCCTTGCTGTTGGCAGCCAGCGGAGGCGCGGCGGCGGGGCGGTGGGGAGAATTCGGAAATCAAGCTCGGCTGGCGCAACGGTCGTGCGTACGTGCGCCACGTATGTGGGTCCGCGCGTGCACCTACGCCTCACGCCTGCGTCGCTGTCTTTTAGAGGCTGGAGATTGGTAGACGACCGCGGCGAAGAGGGTTCAGCGAGGGAGCGGTGGGAGTGGAATTAACCTAGTCCGTCTGGATCCATCTCGTCCACTCGCCGGCACTAGCGGCGCGGACTGGATGAGCCTGGATAAAAGTAGCCCTTGTCTCGGATCGCTCTGCACCATGTGCGCGGACGAGTGAACTCTGTTCCTCGTCGACGAACTTTCTGTCACACTCTTTCACAACTCTAATGAAGACATTGAATAAGCTTTTCGTGAGGCTGCCATGTCTTGCGCTTGTCGCGCTTTGTCTCGCCTTTGGCTCACCGGTCAGGACGGAGGTCTCTCGTCAGTCTGGTCTCGCCCGCACACTGGGCTGGTGGGGCGGCACGCGGGCATCGGGCATGAGCACGACTGTGCCTGTGCTCCTGTTCGTCACAGTTGCTGCGGTTAGAGTTGATGCTGCCAAACTCAAATCACTCAGTTACCATCAGAAGCCACCCAAGGTGAAGGTTGAAGGTTGGCACGGATCCGTGGATCAGCGCTCCCATCTAGCCCATCCCACGGGCTAGCCGTTGCTGCCGGGAATCTTTCTGAACCAGTCGGCAAGCAACAGAACGGCGGCAGCGTTATCCTCGTCGTAGCTTCGTATCCTTCGTACCCTTCGTTGCCCATATGCTCCACATGCTTGCAGGCATCTGTGCCATACCCAAACCTCCCTCCCTGCGCTGATCGCGCCCCGGATTAGCGCTCGAGTTACCTGACCTGATTGCCTGAGATCCGCTACATGACGACCCCGTCACAGACACCAGGACACTTAAGCTGCGCTACTCGGCTCCCGAACATTACCTATTCAGTCGGATAGGCTGCGGCCCTACCGCCCGGCGAGCGCCTCGTCGGCCAGGCCGGATCTCGGGTCTGTGCGCAACTACGACGCATCGCGACGTTGCGTAATGTTGGAGTCGTGACAGCAATGGCTGTACGTACTGGCGGCTGTCTTGCCCACTTGACGTGCCGGCGAGGCCGTCTCGCGGACGGTTGAGGCCGTGTCGAGCGTGGGGCGACAAGGTGGGACGTTGTTAAACGGCCTTACGCATGGGTATTCATGACGTGTGACGCGGCGCACTCACGTACAGACCGGGCGAGCCGGCCTTAGGCTCGTCGTCGTACACTACCGCGAGGCGTCCAGCTGCGGCAACCAACCAGTCGCGGTTTGTAAACTGGGTGGGTCGTTGGGTCACTACTGCATCCCGATAAGCGGGCCAGCGGCTCAGCAAAGCGGAAAGCTCGGTACGGGAATGGGCCAAGTTTTGCGTTGTCCCTAGACCCTTGCCGTCTCGAGGCCCAGGAGCAAGGAAGCAGTGAGGGTCAAAACGGGTCCAGGACGGCAGAGGGTGTCGTAAAGGATGGGTCCAGTTCGCGATAACGGCATCTGTCAACCAGGACCATTGGTGGGGGAGTAACCGATCCTTGGGATCCGGCCTGCAGCAGTGTGGTCCAAAACGTACAGCATTCAGGCGACTGAGACATTGCACCTGAGCACCTGCGCCGAGCTGGGCGATGCTCAGGTAGACGCTGCGGCTGGCTCGCCGTGGAGCACTTGACGTATGCTTGTGAGACACCTCGTAATGCACGCTGCAACACCGGCTGCCCTCCTGAGCAGCCGGGCAAGTCTTGGCAAGGACGGACCGCAGGTGGGCGCCTGTTGGGTAGGCTAGGCGAACCGATACAGCCTTCTGGGTCAAGTTGCCTCATTCCGCACGGCGCTCCTGCTGGGGGATCGTCCAAATTGTCTCATCACCAGGCGGCGTCCTTGCTCTCTCGTCAGCCTGAGACGTCCAACGCCTCAGACAGCCGTAGAGCCGAAGATCCGGTAGCAAGCGGCCTCGCGGCATGCCCGCGCGGTCATTTTCTCGCCGGGCTTCGGTGTCTGCCGACATGGAGATTGGCGCACCGAAGGGAGGCAGAAAGGGGAGGCTTTTGCTTCATGGTTACATGCTGTGTGCCTTGCAGACATGAATAGCATGAGAAGTCCGCTGACTCACGACGTGACGAGAGGTGTGAGAGCAGTCGCCGTAGCGCCGAGTGCCGTCACTGCCCCCGCAAAGGTCGCCGCTTACCGCTGAGCCCCTGCGCCCCCTGCACCCCCTTGAGGATGCTGCCCGTCGCAGTAACGTCGACCGAGCTCCACAGCTGTCACGACGACGTGCAAAGCCGCTCGACCGTCCAGGCGGCCCGTTTCACGGCGTGCAGAGGCTTCCGTCGCGCCGCCTGACTCCCTCCTTGCAGCATGCAGCAAGTGAAGTGGTGTATGTGTAAACGTTGCTATACATTCATAAAACATGACATGAAAGTTCCTGAAAGATGACCAAACTCAAACTGCTTCGTCCTGGCTGCTTCGTGTGGTCTTGTAACGACCGGGGTGGGGGGAGTGGGTGATGAAACGAGATGCGTGTAAAGAGTAGATTTGGGGGTGCGGGGTACCCGTGAAGAGGCTCGGGACTTCGAAAATCTCGCTGTCCGTGGTGTGTGCGGTGTGTGTGGGTCGTGTGTTTCTCGTGTCTCGTGGTTGGTTTGCTTGTCGGGGAAAGTGAGATGTTCGTAATCGTTGCCGTTATCGCGGCTGTTCACGCGTGCACGGCCGCTGCGGCGCTGGCGTCGCCAGGACAGCCGCGGCGGCCTAAGGCCCACTCAAGTCATTGCTGGCGAGAGATAACCGACTATGGGGAGTTGGCGCCACCTTACATGCGGGCGCTGGCGAAGGGGCACTTCGGGGCGTTCTCAGACTCCGGCGTGTTCTCGACGATGATCTCGGCACCGTTCTTGGTGACCTCGTCGAAGAGGGCGAGGGGGTCCATCCAGGTGTCGATGTGGGTGATCTGCAGCTTGTCGTTGACCTTGGCAACGAGCATGCCCTCAATGTTGAGGGTCTCGCCGTGGGCCTTGACGCGGACGCGCTGGCCGTTGCGATTCATGCCGACGTAGTCGTTCTTCATCTGGCCCCAGTGCCTCCAGCGGAAGGAGACGGTGGGAGGGCCAGAGTAAACCTCAAGGACCTCCCAGGCGAAGACGGGCATCATGCGCTTGAACACCTTGTGCGAATCGGTGAAGTCGTTGTGCTCGGGCGAGTAGAAGTTGGAGTCGGTCAGGAGGGCGTTGTAGGTGCCGATCTGGATCATCTTCTCGCCGGGAATGTTGGGGCCGCCGTTCACCGAGAAAGTGTAGTTGTCCGGGTCGATCGTGCGCCACTCCTTCAGGTTGGTCTTGTACGACGCCTCGATCTCCCAGTTCTTCACGAGGTTCTCGACGATCGACGGGAGCGATCCGGGCTCGTGAGACTGCGTCTTGGCTGCGAAGTCAGCGTAATGTTGCAGAGAGGAAGGGAAGGCGTTGCGGGAGGGTGCCGGCGACCTCCCCGAGCCGTAACACGGGTTGCGGACGGCACAGCCAGCTGACGCCTGACACGCCGCAGTCCAAACCTCAGACGAGCTCAAACAGGCTGCGGGGATACTCACTCTCCTCGTAGTACTTGCGGGTCTTGGAGTAGTCGGGGGCGCGCTTGAAGCGCCAAGCGACGTCGTCCTTGAGAACGGCGTCCGGGTTCGTGGCAAGGTCAGGGAGAGACATTGTGGGCGGGGGGTGAGACGAGATAGTTAGGGGAGTACAGAGAGATGAGAAAGAGGGTAGCTGTGTAAGAGGAGGAGCGGACCAGGATAGGAGGGAAAAAACAACGAATGCTACTCGGCAGTGAGTACAGTTATATACCTGCTGCCTCGAGCAAAGCACAGCACCTGGGGCACCCGGGACATGTCTGGGTGCGATGCTGAGCACCTTGGGCAAACCATACCCACTTCGCACACACGCGCAATGTAGGCCTGTCAGGTACCATCGGTAGTACGCTTCAGGGATGATGCATGGCTGGCATGCGACTCCTCGACGCCCATCAGCCTGCCCCCGGCCCCGGCGTCCAAGCATCGGGGGGCAGACGCAAGGGCCGGGGCGAGCGGCAGGAAGCACGCGCAAGCAGGCGAACAGGCGCAAACACGCAAACGCATGCTTTTTGAGTCGTCGCCTGGCTGACCAACCGAAATTTAGCCTTGAATCGTTATCCTACGTACCTCGCGTTCAACCCTCTCGTATCTCGTACCTGTGCCCTCCTCCGCTCTCCAGAGGCCAGTTCCTTGCTTGGGTGCGTGTCGTACCTGTCGCTAGCTGCTTAGCCTGCCTGTCCACGATTTTTCACCCCCTGCTTCTGCCCTAGACATGCTCGTTTGATGTTCATGCAGAGGCCAGCGCTATCTGTGCGCACTGTGACGTGACGACCGCGCTTCGCCCGAGTCCGATGTGCACTCTTGTCCGGGCGCCGCCCTGCGCCCGGAGATCCTGGCGTGCACTAAAGCGTGGGGAAGAGGGCTACGGCAAGGGCCGTTGAGCGATGCTGGCCCAAAGAAAGAAAGTTAACGTTAAGCCATAGACCGATCAGGAAGCCCATAGGTGAAGGCCAGCAGCAGCACCCAGACCCTCCTCGTTCCCTCAGACGCCTCGTGTCGGCATAACTTTCAGGAACAATTGGGGTGAACCAAGGTTTCATGAGGTGGAGGGCCGACGAACTGCCTGAGATTCCCAGGATGGGCAAAGATGAGGGAGGGGGAGAGCAAGCGCTGCAAGGACGCTGGCGGAGGGCTTGGGCGTGTTTCCGAGGGACTGTTATTGGCCGAGATTATGACATGCGATGGGAGGAGGAAAGGGAGAGGGAGAGGAGTGCGATGGGCATGGAGGCATGTCACTGGTTCCTGCGCCACACCAGCGTCCTGTGGTCCTGCAGGACCAGTGCAGGATCCTCAGGACCAGTCAGGATGCGCTGGGCGACATGTAACGCGGATCGTCCGCTGTCGTAAGCCGTGCCTGCCGCCAGGCCAGGTAGTACACCCGGGCTGGGCCATCCACCGCGACCACCGTGGGAGACGGACGGCTCTGTCCGGCAGCGTCCCGCACTGTACCGCTCATGTCATGGCTCGCGCCTGCTGTTGGATGTCGCCGTGTCGCGTCGTCGTCGTCCTGACTTGTCTGCTGCGCTCCTTCTTGCGACCCTCGCAGCATCTCCTTCGCCTCTGCTCCTCGCCGGGCACCATCGATACGCTTCCCCTTCCTCGCATCTCCCCTCCTCGTTTCTTCCTCAGCTCGTGCAGCTGCAGCTGCAGCAGCACCTTGTCGCGCGTCTTCGCCGTCCTTCCTTCCCGAGCGTACACTGCAATCTGAATCGCGGGACCCACCGCCCACAGCCTCATCGCATAAGCCGCAACCCAATAATGCCCGCTCCACAGCATGTCCAAGTCATGGACGGGGGAATGGTGAGTCGGGACTCGCAGCACCCACCGGTGGAGAGCCAGGCGAACCCCGCAACCGCTAGCAGGCCGTTGCCGGCAGCAAGCACGGCAACTGAGCCCCACCTTTCGTCATTGCTTGATACGTGGCTGGACATCAAACTGACTGCTCTCGTTCCGTTGATCCCACTACTTGGTGATGATAATCCGACGCAATTTTTAAACGTCGTTCGCTCCCTCTCTATCGTCGACCGTTACACCTCGAGCAGGGAACGCTCCTAGAGGCAAAAGGTTACGACGTCTCAGGCTCCATGTGGGGGTCTGAGCTGGTGCTGAGCCGTCCTGCGGTGATCTCTGAGATTCACGAATCTTATTTTTTGTCAGGATCGGATATTGTTCAAACCGCAACGTGAGTGATTCAGGTCGTCCCAGCTGGGTCCTAGGTCGCGTTAGGACAGAGGACGTGCGTAAGCTCAGCACAAAATGCGACCAAAGGGCAATAAGGTTTGTGCACACTTGATGCTTGATCCCAGGTCCTAGGTCCAGTCTGTCGTGCATCGTCCTGCGTGTCGTGCGATCCTGCGTCTGCGTGCTTGGCCATGTCATGCACCACCCACCCGTTGTGATCCTGCGAAGCTTGCTTGAATTGAGAATTCAGTCAAGCGCTCGTCACTCCGTTCAAACAATACAGACGGTCTGCACGTCCGCACGGTGCACGCTTCGGCGTTCGCAATCATGCACTGCCCATGTGCCCTTGGACCCTTGGGCCTGGCCTGTGCGCAGCCGACGAGCTGCGACCCCATGAGCCGCAGGCCGAACAGCGCTTGCTGTTTGCCGCGCGGCACGCCGAGAGTCCCATCCTTTCCAAGCTCCTCCGCCGCGGCAACTTGTCATTCTCCCCATCCGGCTCGGACCTGTCCGAGCATTCAGTGTGTGTGTGTCTGTGTGGTGTGGGCACAATTCATTCAACTCTGAAGCCAGAACCCAGAACCGAGATCAGAACATGACCGAAGCTTACGAATCGCCTGCGTTGAGGATTGGGCGGCGCTGACTCATCACTCAGATACCAGATGACGCCGGAAGCGCTGGAGCAGTGCGCGCCCGGACAAGGTGCAGCCGTGATGCGCTCGGCGGTGGGCCTGGCGACCTCTGCGGCGGAGCGACACGCAGGCGGCGCCGCGTTGTCCCTAGGCTCGTTCGGCTCTACGCTCAAGCCGGGCCAGGAGTATGCCGGAGTCTATCCTCCGCCGTTTGGGCCGAGCCCTAGCACAGGCGCGCCCTCCGGCACCACCAGTTCCCCGCAGCCCGCAGGAACGCCAAGTGGGCAACTAGCGCCGCCGACCGGTACCGGTGTCGGCACCACCGCACAGCAGGACACCGCCTGTGCCTCTCCCGAGCCCGAGCGCCAGTGCGAGGCGGCGCTGAGTGCCTTCCACCTGGGGCGGCTCCGCGCATACCAGGAGGCTACTTCCACGGAATTCGGTGGCCTTGCTTGGCTCGCGTTCGAGACGGTGCCGAATCTCGCCGAAGTCAGAGCGATCCGGCGCGCCATGTTGACATTGCGAAATGAGGGTCGCCCTGGGCCCGACTCGAGTCGAGGCGCGGAACGCGCAGAGCCTGCGGAACCCCAACCCGAGGGACGAGAGGAACGCAGAATGGGCGCTGAGGGCATCGATGCCCGCGCCCGCGACGAAGGTTCAGAAGCGCTTGCGGAAGTCTCGGGTGGCGTTGCGGATCTACCCAGTGGCGCTCGCGTCCCTCATGAAGGCGCAGAAGGCACCTCGTTACGCTCCGAATCTGACCAGCCCACGCGTGACGGCGAGCGTCATGGATCTGCTGCTCAGCCTCGGTTCTGGATAAGCTCTGCGTTCCCTTCAGGCCAGCTTGGCTCGGCGCCGAACGGCCCCCATGCGGTTGGTGAGTGGGTTGCGGCGATGATGGACGGCGGGCCGGACTACGCCGCTCCCGACGGAGTCGGTGTGAACTGCACCAACCCCTCCTATCTTCCTGCGATCTTGGACGAGATTGAAGCTCGCATCCCCGCTGCTGTTCGTGCAAAGACCACATTGGTCGTGTACCCCGATGGAGGGTGCGTGTACGATCCGGTGACCAAGGACTGGACGGAGAAAATGGGAACGCCGGATCAGTGGGCGCGCGGTGTTCTCGATGTGCTCAGGGGGCGAGAGTGGCTGGGTATCATTGTGGGAGGCTGCTGCAAGACGGGGCCCGAGGAGATTGCCGCGCTGCGCAAGGCCGTGGACGCGTTGTAGAGATTGCACAAGACGCTGAGCAGATGATGAACACATGTCGTAGCACGCCTCACGCCAGCGATCAGCCGCCCAGCCGTGCCAGCCACTGACGTATCACCTGCTCCTTGGGCCCGACGGACCTGCACCGATCCTCTTCAACGAGCGCACCTGGTCGCTTACTGCTGGCTGACTGCTGGCTGCGCTTCCTGGCGTCCCTTGTCTGAGTGCCCCTCTGACGCGTCTGGCCGAATGTCTCAACGGGAGTTTCACCGCGGACGCGCGGACGAGGCTGAGGCTTGGTGTCTCAACGCGCCCCAGTGTCTCAGAATGTCTCACATTCGAAGGGGCGTCCCGATCGCCATTCAGATGATCGACGCGAGTGCCAGGCGTGCATGTGTTTCAGACTGCTGCTCTTAACGATATTAACACCGCACACCTTGCTGCGCGGTGCGTAGAGCTTCACTCTTGTGGTCAGCCAGCATCAGACTCTTCTCCATCAAGCAGCTCGTACCCGGCTAGGCGCGACCAGTGGACGATCAATGGCCCGTGCCACAGGAGAATGTGGCATAGCAGCGCATCGCACTGCCGACCCGTGCAAGATAGCGCAGCTGCAAGATAGCGCAGCTCCCTCGCCCAGCCGACAGCCTGCGGCTCCTCAGCGCAGCACGCACCTCAGGCGGTCGGTCAGACAGTGTGCCCCAACGTAATGAGCCAACCTGACCCAGAGCGCGCCCCTGGCGCTGTCTCCACAGTTGCGGCGGTGGAGCAGGCGTGCGCACGCCCGTACGTGTCCATGTTACCACAGATAGACGCCCCTCTTGCGGCTGGGGCGAGCTTTCGGGCCGCGCGAGTCCTGCGGGTCGCCTTTGGGTCGCTATTACTCTCCGACCAGGAAAATATTCGGGCCTCGCTCAGGCCTCGCTCTGCAGCGCTGGGCCACATGTACGTCGCTCGCTCTTGCGCTCTTGCGCTCGCCCATGGCGCACGACTCGCGCCTGCGTCGGGCCGCGGTGACTGCCCAGAGACGGCGCTTACGAGAACGGCCGAGTTCCTCGAGGCTCTGTTCGCCATAGCCTTACCTTCACTCTGCGCCGCCAGGCCCCTTTAGGCCCGGCAGCAGAGCTCGTCCGACGTCTTTTCGCCGAGATGCCGAGAGCGCAGCTAATTCGGTCGATCGGCTTACGTTATCCCACCCCCTCTTTCTGGCCTGTATCTGCGCCCCCTCCCCCTCTCTGCGACCTTGGGTTCGTGCGTCCTTGCATCCTTTGCACCCAATCTCTTGCCTGTGCCAAGTGCACGGACGAACGAGTCCGGCGCGCACATGAGCGCTCCGCGCCGGCGCCGCTGCCGAGCCTCAGGGCCGCGCGACTAGTGGGTTCCAGGAAACGGCCGTCGTCAAGGTGACAAACTCTGGGTCAGCGCTGAGCGCACCCGGTATCGACCCAAAGTCCCCCGTGCCCCCTTGGAGCGGGCTCTGACGGGTGCATGCACACGTACTCGTCTACGTTTGGGACTGCCTATGCGAGGCTTACTTGGCCTGGAGTCGAGTGCCTCCCTTGCCAGAGGAGCGGGAAGCGAGAAGCCACGGCGCAGGTGCAGATGGGACAGTAGGACGTCGGGCAGTGGTAAAAATTAACAGAACTTAACATCTCGCGAGCGGTGGGTGCGTCGGTGGAAGGCACAAGCGTGACATGCAGGCACGTAGCTGGATATCCGCCGGCCCTCGTGCTCGAAAAGTTGGAGCTGGACCTGGTTGTGGTGTGCTCTGGACTCTTATGGATGGTGGGTGGGTCGGTATGTGATGCGGAGAGCGTGGAGCTTAGAAGTTGGCCGCCGCCGCCACATCGGGCTCGTCGAACACGGCCATCTGCGGGCGGAACGTGTCGCTGATGCGGGTCACGTTGCCAGGCTTGAGGAGCATGCTCGCCTTGTCGTCGCCGTATGGCGGCCAGTGCGGCTGCTGCGCCGCCTGGCTGATGGCGTTCGCACTGACGCTGACGTTCGGGGCCGCGTTCGGGTCATGGTGGTACGCAAAGTTGATCCTGTCCTATTAGCTCTGTCATTATCGATGTGGAAACCGCGCGATCGGATACGCAGATAGAGAGGGGTAGGGGAACGGGTGTGCGATCAAAGTTTGGAACAGATTGGAACCATCTCTAGAACGACTAGCGAGGCGACTTGCGACCCCGGCCAACCTCTCACAACGAGTAGCGAGCGCCGCTCGCTTGATACGAGCCCCGCAGGCCACAATGCCTGCTCCGACACGAGAGCGTGAGTCGCACTCCGGTACTTTAAGTGCGCCGCACAAGCTTCCTCCGTGCAAGCAGCGGTGCTTGGGGAGCACATGCTACGCATGCTTGGCCGCATGCGCACGCACAGCGTGCACACAAGCTTAGCGCAGCCCAGGTCCCGGAACGCTGCTTCCCATGCAATTGGGATTGCCTAGGCGATTCCAGTTGCCGGCGTCGTACGCCGCACCGTGCTGCGTACTCCGCAGGTTGGCGCCGACGTGACGTGCCTCAGTCGCACGGCGACGTTGTCACCAGTGGTGCGCATTGCTGGACCTGTCCCGCTCCATTCTTTGAAACTTTGCGAATCCCGGTGTTGGCAGGCAACAGTTCGACTCTGCAACCATCTCTCTCAAGCACCTCGATGTCACTCTGACACCCAACTTGCGGCGATGTGAAAGACGCTGACAGCATTGTACTTACCAGTACGCCATCATCTGGTAGCCCAGCGCGGCCTGCTCCTTGGAGTTGCGCGGGTCGATCCCGATCCATCCGAAGAGGTAGAAGACGTCGCTGCCGTGGCCGACGCCATACACGGGCGGGAAGGCGGAGTACCGCCCGGCGAACTCGAAGCTGTACGTCGTCTTCTTGTTGTGCGTGTGCTGCAGCATCCAGCGGCGGCGGGACTGGAAGCTTTTGTCGCCGTACACGGTCGCGGCCCGGGGGAAGTCGGGCGAGACCTGGATGGGCATTCCGCTGGCCGAGGTCGCATTCTCGATGCCCGGAGTGTACGTGCCGTCTGCTGGGTACGCAGCGAGAATCTTGTTCCACGTCTCGTCCGTCATGGCGGCGTCGCCCGTGTTCTTGAAGTACATACGCAGCTGGGGCATGGTGATGTTCGGTGCGAGGAAGAGTGTGCCCTCGTTCTGCACGTTGCCCGAGATGAACGGGATGTCGGCGAACTTGCCGTCACGCACGAGGTCAAACGGCCGCCCGGGAATCAGCTCGCCATCCTGCACGGGCGTGAAGACGAGTGCGGGGCTGACGTTCGCTTCGTTCGACGCGTTCAGCAGCTTCTCCGCCGGCACCTGCTTCAGGCACTCCCAGTCGTCGCAGCCGGCGTTGGACAGGACGGTGTGGTACTCGGTGTCCCAGCTGCCAATAGGCGGGGTGTTGGTCGTCGAAGGTGCACCCGACTGCAGGATCGCGGCCGAGAAAAGGTCCTGCGTCTGGTTGAACATGAGGTAGCTGAGCGAGATGGCGCCGGCGCTCTCGCCGAAGCCCGTGACACGCTCGGGGTCGCCACCAAAGCTCGCGATGTGCTCCTTGACCCAGCGGAAGCTTGCGATCTGGTCGTGCAGGCCGAGGTTGCCAGCATTGTTCGCCTTGGCGGCCTCGCCAATCGGGAAGCCGAAGATGCCCAGGCGGTAGTTGACCGTGACGAGGACGAAAGGCTGGCCCTTATCTTATCAGCACCCGACCCTGAGCCAATTCACAACAGCACTACTCACGGCCTCAGTGCCATAATTCAACAGCAGCGGCGAGTTGTAGATCGACCCGGAGCCCTGCGTGAAGGCGCCGCCGTAGATCCACACCATAACCGGCAGCTTGGCGTCCGGCTTCGTGCCCTCGGGCACGAGCACACTCAGCGTCAGGCAGTCCTCGGACTGGCCGTAGGGTGCCTGCGCGCCGCCGCCGAACGCCGCCAAGGGCGGGGGCTGCATGCACCCCTTCGGCTGCTGCGTCGCGTCAACCTCACCACCGTACGTGAATGGCTCGGGGCGCTTCCAGCGCTGCTCGCCGACGGCTGTGCGAGTCAGCTAATAGGGTTCGTGAAATCTCGGCAAACGTGAAGGCAAGAGGACAAGGTTCAAAACAGCTCGCAACCCGGTGGAGGTGCGAGTGGAGGAGATGGGCAAGCGGATGTCGGCGGATGTAAAGTGAGGAGAAGCAGGTGGAGACACGTACGAGGAGCTGCAAAGGGGATTCCGAGGTACGCGTCGACGCCCAGCGCCGACACGCCCTTGACGGTGACGTCCTTGCCGTCGACCGACATGGTCGCCGTCACGGTCTTGTTCGCGTTCGCGAAGGGGTTCACTACACCGCCGGTGTCGGAGCCGTTGCTTGACGAGTTGGAATTGCCTTGCCCTTGGGTGTCGGGGGTCGAGGAGTTGGAAGACGAGGTCGCGGAAGGGACCTGGACGGGGTTCTCGGTGGTGCTGCCCCCGGAGCCCTTTGAACCAGGCATGACATGAGAGCTTTCGGAAGAGGCGGAGCCGCCGCCTGCACCAGGCATGTTGTGCTGGCGAGCGCCGCTGCCAGCCCCGGGCATGACGTGCGAGTTCCCGGAGTCGGAGGTGGAGACACGGTGCCCGAAGCGCGAGACATGCTCGGCCTCAAAGCTCACGGAGCCTTCCCACTCACACGACTCGCATGGCTTGTTGACGTTGGCGGGCGCCGGCACGGGGGTGGCAGTGGTGGATACAAGATGCAGGAGCAGCGTTGCCAGTGGGAGGAGAGACAGCATGGTAGTGCTTGCTGCTGCAGGAGGGTGGTATGGAGTGGTGGGCGGAAGGGACGGCCGAGGTTATATACGGTGAGTGACCGGAATCGGGCCTGAGCTGCGGAGTGGTGCACGAGATGTACGAGATGAGAGTCCCGACGGTCCTTGCTGTGGATGACATAGGTCGCTGTGCCGGCGCGGCCCTGTTGGTTCCTCGTGACTCACTGGATCGCCGAGGTATGAGGCAGGAGAGGTCCTCTACGCTGCCGTGGCTTACGGCCTGACGCTGCAGCATCTACGGTGCGGCCCTCTGTGCGGCTCTTCTGCAGATCTGTGTATGCGCAGCAGAGAATTGCGTCGCACACAGCAGGCAGACACATGTTTGCCTCACCCGGATCCGGCTCCATCTCGGCTCAAGCCCTCCGCGCTCCCACGCTGCGCTCACCCCTCCGCATTCCTCGCCCGGCCAGCCAGTCATCGATCATCCGCTTGGTCCATGTCTCTGCACCACATCCATCTTCGTCGCCGCTACCAGCACCGGCGCTTGCAAAGCGTTCACCAACAGCACCGCGCCCTCTTTGCACAGCTCGCAGCCCCTGTCGGTACGGCCGCTTCGCTCGCCGATCCACAAGACGCTCTGTCACGCCCGGCTCTGCAAAGGTTGGCTTTCAGAGCTTGAACTCCTCTGAGAGCTTGCTCGGCAAGCCGATTGACCCGTCCGACGCGAGCTGGCTTCTCGCCGTGCCGGCAGGCACCGGTGCCGAGGAGCCTGTCGCTGAGCACCGGGAGACTAACGCCGTTAATGGTGGTCGAGTGCACAGCTTTCGAGGGACAATGCGTGCGCTGCACGTCGAGACTCATAGAGGGTTACGGTCCAGAATGCTCAGAGTTGGTCGTCCCGAAGGCCAAACGCGCTTTGGCGTTGTCCAAGTCGCGCTCATAGCTTCATGCGCGCCCAACGCGCGCTGACCGACGCCAATGCTGCCCAAGGTTCGCCCTTGTGTCAGAGTGACTCCCGCGCTCGGCGCGTCGGCGCGTCAGAAGAACTCCGGCGCCAATGGTTGCGGAGCACGAGGCGCGTCGGGGACCGACGCGTCTGAGTAGCTCGGCGCTCTCGGCATCCGGAGTGCACATCCGCCCGCTAGCTTTGTCCGCTAGGTGACAAGCTCGGAGACAGAGTTGGGTTGCCGGGTGTGCAGGAGTGTACCTGGCCATCTCGTAACTAAAGCTGGGGACATACGAAACGCGTCTCATATCTGCAACGTCGAACGACCCCTTCTACCCCTCTGTTCCCCTTGTGGGAGTCCATGTCGAGAGAAAACGCTTGTCAAAAGTTGTCAGCCCATCTCACATGTAGATACTAACATGCCAGGACCGTCGGCGACCTCTAGTTATTGTTGTCGATTAGGGAGTTGACGGAGTTCTCCAGAAAGAACGGCAATCTTACATAGCCAACCCCGCCTTGTGGACTGCCTGATTCCGGATCAAGGTCTCCCGACCCGTAGATGACAGCATGGTACGCACTATTGTTTCATCCGTATGGACTGCCCAAGCGCCTCACGTAAAGCGCTACTCACGACAGCCTGCACACGCCAAAAGCTGCCTCGCATAGTATTCGAAGCTGCAGTAGAGTGCTCAAACCCGACGCTCGGACATCGGCTCTCCTGCCAGTCATGTCGCCCCGGATCGTCGACAGGATCGTCAGGGTCGGGGCAGTCACGTGCCGGTAGCTCGGTGGAGGTGCTCGGTGGAGGGCGGCGGTTCCCATGTCTTGGCGCTTGCCTCTTGCGGCGACAGGCCAACGAGCGACGCAGCTCGAGACATGCATACGGGGGCGGACACCGAAGCATGCATCCACCCACACTGCCATCCACACGACCGAGACATCCACCGACATGCCGCTGTGGACAAAATGGAAGGCCGACGATGAGGACGTCGGCGAGACGCTGGCGCCCGACGCGATCGCCGGTGGCGGGCACGGCGGCGAGCGCACCGCGCTGCAGGAGCAGCTGAACGCGTCCAAGGCCATCCGGCTGTTCCTCGCGCACGAGGGCGTGCTCTCGGACAATGACGTGCAGGGTGACGCACCGTCGCCAGCGCTGCGCGACCTGCTGCAGCGCCCGCACGCGGTCGTCCCGCCCGAGCTGCTCGACGACTCGCACCCGCTGACCGAGTACTTTGTGTCGTCGAGCCACAACACGTACCTGCTCGCGCACCAGCTGTTCGGCAAGTCGTGCCCGTCGTCTTACGAGACGACGCTGCGCGCCGGCGCCAAGTGCGTCGAGATTGACGCGTGGGACAACACCGACGACCTCGCCGAGCCCAAGGTCACGCACGGGTACACGCTCGTGTCGCACATCCCGTTCCGGAGCGTGTGCGAGACGATCCGCGACTGCTGGGACGCCGACAAGAGCTCGCCCAAGACCCCCATCTTCCTCAGCCTCGAGAACCACTGCGGCCCGGGCGGGCAGGAGCGCCTCGTCGCCATCATGCGCGAGGTGTTCGGCCACCGCCTCCTCGACCACGACGTGCACACCGAGACCGCCGTGCGCCTGTCCGAGCTGGAGGGGAAGATCTGCGTCATTGTCGAGTACCACTGGCCGGACGGCGAGGACGAGGGTCAGGACGACGAGGGCTCGTCCTCGTCTTCGTCCTCGAGCGACGACGAGGAGTCGCAGCAGGCGAAGAAGCAGTACGAGGCGCGCAAGGCCGACGCGCCGGTGGGCCCGATTATCTCGGAGCTCGCGCGCCTGGGCGTGTATGCGCAGAGTGTGAAGCCGGCGAACCCGGGGTGGTTCGACCTCGCGCTCGACGGATTCCCGCGCCACCACCTGATCAACCTGTCCGAGGTCGGGCTGAGCGCGCACCTGCCGGCCAACTGCGATAAGGTGCGCGCGCACAACGCGCAGTACCTGATGCGCGTGTACCCGAAGGGCACGCGCGTCAACAGCAGCAACCTGAACCCGGTGCCGTTCTGGCACGTCGGGGCGCAGATCTGCGCGCTCAACTGGCAGCGCTTCGGCGCGTCGCTCCAGCTCAACGAGGCCATGTTCACGCACTCGAACGGCTACGTCCTCAAGCCCAAGTACATGCGTCGCCACCACGCCGGGCACCACCCAGGCCAGCACGGTGACACCGCCGACCCCAAGTACCCCTTCCGCCGCCGTAAGCTCGTGCTGCGCGTCGTCGGCGCGACCGACGTCCCCGAGCGCAAGGACGGCATCAAGCCGTACGTCTCGTGCCAGCTCGTGTGCGGCAGCGACACGGGCAAGCCCGAGAAGCGCAAGACGGGCAAGTACACGGACCACGACCACCTGACGTTCCTCAACGACGTCGGCGCCGACCAGTACAACCCGATCTGGGACGAGACGCTCGAATGGGAGTACGACGACGACGAGCTCGTCTTCCTCCGCATCCTGCTCAAGAGCGACGACAAGTTTGCCAAGAACCCCGTCATCGCCGCGACCTGTATTCGCCTCCTGTACGCGCAGCAGGGCTGGAACTTTGTCCGCCTCATGGACGCGCACGGCCAGGAGACCAAGTCGACCCTCTTCATCAAGCTCGACATCACCGACGCCTAGGCGCGATACCCCGTACACACCACACATACCCACACACGTACTTTGTGTTCTGTCTATACTGGACGATGTAAACATACACACGATGTCGAGGGTGGTGCCGCGCCCGACGTGTCACGGAAACTAACGTCGCAATGCATGTTGATCAACCTCTTCTGACATCTACCGACTTCTAGAGCTTTGCGCGCGGCTCGGCCTCGGCCGCCTGCTGGACCTTCCACGCCTCCCCGACGATCTTCTTGACGTCGCTCTTGACGATCTTTCCGTTGGCGTTTCGCGCTGTGACACACATCAGCATTCTCTCCCGCCACTTTCCGCAGTCACTCACGGAGCGGCTCGTCGAGCACGAGCACGATCGCGGGGCGCGCCGGGTGCCGCAGGCGCTTCTCTGCCTGCTGCATGATGCTCTGCGGGGTCGCCTGCGCGCCGGGCGCAAGCGAGACGCACACACCAACGCGCTCGCCCATCTTGGGGCACGGAACCGGCACGCAGGCAGCCTCCGCCACCCTGTCGTCCTTGTAAATCGCGTTCTCTACCTCTGCAGAAGCGATATTCTCCCCGCCTCTCAGAACAATGTCCTTGTGTCGGTCGAGAATGCGGCTCGTGGAGTGTCAATATGAAAGAAACGAAGAGAAGGAGGGGGAAAAGGGTGGTGTAGAATGGTCGGGAGGTGGAAAGGACACTCACAGGAACCCGTCTTCGCCGATCATCGCGAGATCGCCGGTGTGTACCCAGCCGTCCCTGAGGGTGTCTGCGGTCGCAGCAGGGTTGTCGACGTACTCCTTCATCATGTTGGGGCCGTAGCACTCGACGATGCCCGGCTTGTTGGGGCCGAGAACCTCGCGTGTCTCGGGGTCGACGATGCGCATGCCGTCGACGGGCATGACGGGGCCGACAGCGGCGGGGTTGGCGTGGTAGTCGGGGCCCATGAAGCCGTTGTGCAGCCCTGCGGTCTCGGTCATGCCGTACGCGTGGGTCGCCATGGCGGCGGGCCACTTCTTCTGGATGTCGGCGGCGAGGCGGGCCGGGGGCGGCGCGCCGCCGTGAGTGATGCCCTCCATCTGGTGGTCGGGCGGCAGCTCGGGGGACTGGAGGATGGCTGTCGCGATCGCGGGCACGCCGCCGATGACGCCGATCTTCTCGGCGACGCACAGCTGGACGGCGGCGCTCGTGCTCCAGCGCTTCATGAAGACCATCTTCATGCCCATGTGCACGCCGCGCGACATCCAGCCCAGCAGCCCCGTGACGTGGAACAGCGGCACGGCGAGCAGCATCGCGCCCTGCGTCTCGGGCGGGTCGTGCGCCGCGAGCGCCATCTCGACGCTGCCGCCCATGCGCATGATGGCGCGCGCGGCCGGGATCGACGAGCTGATGACGTGCGTCAGGCACGCGCGCTGCGTCTCGAGCACGCCCTTGGGCATGCTCGTCGTGCCCGACGTGAAGAGCACCATGCAGTCCGACTCGGGCGTCACCGCCTCGAGCCCGAAGCCCCGGCCCGAACGCACCTCCTCGAGGCTCTTGGCCGACACGGCGAAGCCGGGCACGAGCTCGGAGACGTGCGGGCGCACGGCCGGGTCGACGTGCGACAGCGACGACCAGCAGTGCAGCGGACCGACGCCGCGCGCTGTCAGCTCGGACGCGACCGAGCCGAGCACCGACGCATCCTCCGGGTCGCACAGCACGAGGACCGGCTTCGTGAGCCCGAGGCAGTGCACTTGCGCCTCGGCAATGAGCGTCGAGTTGAGGAGCACGGGCACCGCGCCGAGAAGGCACACGGCGATGAACGAGATCATCCACCTGCGTTGGTCAGCTTGCGCCCTTTCCCGCTACTCATCGGCCTCTGGGGATTGCGCACCGTGGCGCCCCCGCTGATGACAGAACGTACCCGGCACTGTTCCTGCCGCCGATCGCAACGCGCGTGCCGGCGCGCACCTCGCGGTCGCGCAGCCACGCGGCGAGGCGCACGCTGCGCTCCCAGACCTCGCCGTAAGTCAGGATCTCGCGGTTCTCCTCGCTGAGGCTCTCGGCTCGCGGAGTCGAGAGCATGACGCGGTCGCTCCACTTGGTCATGCGCTCCTCGAAGAACTGCCGGAAGTGCACTGGCGCGTGCTTCCACGTCTTGATCTTGCAGCCGCGGATCATCTTCTCCTCGATCTCGAAGATCGTGCCGGGGCGGCAGAGCGCCGCGTCGACCTCGGCGTAGCTGGGGCTAGGGGGCATGGTGCTGTTCCTATCGCTGGGGCGGGATAGGCGTGAGTCGGTCGGTAAGAGGGTGGAACAGAGTGCACAATGCACGAGTGACAGCGAGGAAAGAAATCAAAAGTCAGACCAGGCCGTTGAGATATCGAAGGGAGGGCAACGCAACCGCCGGGTGCCCACCCGCCTTGGGCCGTCTTGGTGGGGCGACCGGCTAGCTGGAGATAAGAGTGGGCAGCCGTCAACTCGCCCGGGCCGACACCCGGGGAACACTCGGCACGCGACGTTCGGTCATGTCCGCTGCTTCCGCCAGCCTCTCCAGCGGGCGTGAGAATCCCGGCCTACGTCCTCACGTTTGCTGATGCAGAAGCCGATGACATAATGCAGCGTGCACCGCAGGTTTTCCTACACTTTGTTGCGGGCATATTGTACTGCTCGGAGAAAGCTTCTGATGTGGGACGGTCGTGATAACGCCTGCTCAAGTGGTGGGACAGGTCAGGCTATGCGGGACGACGCGAGTCGTATGCGGGACGCCTTGCGGGACGGTGGAGTATAGCACACCTTGGGCACTCTATGTGTCACATGGTCCAGCCACCTTGACTGGTTGCTGCACCGTTCTTGCCACTTGGCCACAACACTCTGCATGCGGCACACGTTTCCGGTCTAGATTATGCATGCGATCCCTATTTACCAGATAACGCCCGAATTCCAATGCTGGCTTTACTTTACATGGATGCCTTTCCCGGCTCCTCTACAAGTAGTCCCTGCGCGATCTGGGCGAGTTGCTGCGCGCAAGCTCGAGAACAAGGTCCTCGTGCCGCGGCTCCGCGCGGCAGTTGTCCAGTTCGCCGCGCGCGCCGCCACCGAGGTCCGCCGCGTTGGCCGAGAATGTCGGCCCCTGGTCCTCGTGCACATGGTCGTGGCCGTGGTGGTCGCGCTCGTCGTCCTCGTCGCCTCGGCCGGTGGCGTCCGAGCTGGAGCTCGCGAGGCTCTTCTGCCGCGCCTCGTACCGGATACGAAGCGGAACGCAGATGACCAGGAAGCCCGAGAGCAGGAACGACAGGCCGTTGAAGATACCCGCGTACGTGTACTTGCCGTCGGCGGCTTGGATGAGGGCGCCGCTGATGACGGGGCCCAACATGGATGGCACGGCCATCATCGTAACGAGCATGCCAAAGCGCATGCCGACCTCCTTCAGTGGCGAGATCGAGGCGGTCGCGGCGCCGACGAGCGTGAACCACGATCCAGAGCACATGCCGAAGAAGATCAGACCAAGCGTCGTCGCCGCGGTACCGATCATGGGCGGCGTCCAGAAGGCAAACATGGTGATGGCGGTGAGGAACGGGATCGTGCACCCGACAGTCCACACGCCGACGCGGTCCGCAAGCTGTCCAGCCAGGATACGACCCGAGATGGAGCCGGCGGCCACGATCGCGATACCGTACACCTGCACCTCCTTGGCGACCTTGTTCGCGCGCGCCAGGTTCAGCGCGTTGTAAGACGGCGACATGAGGTTGAGGGCATACATGGCTGCACTGAGGACGAGCAGCACGTACTTCATGTCCTTCCATGGGCGCTTCAGGTCACTCCATGGTGGCGGGTCGTGCGGCGGCAGGCGCGGCTTCATGAGGAAGATGGACGGGAACATGAGCACAAAGTTGAAGCCCGCAATCACGAGCATCGTGTCCCGGTAGCTCAATGACTTGAGCAGGTTCTCGAACATGATCGGGTAGATGATCGTTCCGAATCCGGCGCCGCAGACGACAATGCCGACGGCTGTCGCGCGCTTCTTCAGGAACCAGTGCGCGACGACAGCCGTCGACGGCGCGTAGATGAATGAGCCGGAGAAACCGAACGCGATGAACGACAGCAGGAACTGCCAGTACTCCATCGAGAACGCCATTCCCACCACAGCGACAAACGCCAAGAGGGTCCCTGACGTAGCCAAAATCCTGGCTCCGTGCAGGTCGAAGAACCGGCCCATCACAACGGCGAATCCAAACTCGATCAGCGTCTGCACCGATCCCAGCCACGCGATCGTCGACTTGGAGTAGTCTTTCAGCTGGTGGTCCATGTAATACGTTTGCAGCTGGCCGTTGGCGGTCACTGGGTGTCAGCAAAAGCAGTCATGTGTGAGACTTACTGAGACCGAAGACACAGAACTGGAGGAACATGGTCGACAGGACGACGAGCCACGCCGTCAGGCCGCCGTCGGGCGGCGGGCCGATGTCATCGTGGTTGTGCGGCGGTCGCGCCTCAGGCTGCTGCGCCTCGACGTCAGCGGGCCTGCGGTTAACGCTGCCTGCATCGCCGCCGTTGTATCCCACAACATCGTTGCCCTTCGGAAGGTCGTTCAGGACAGCCTCATTCTTGTTGGATATGTCGGTATTGTTGTTGTCAAAGTAGGTCTTCTCTGTAACTGATGTCACCTCATTACGTGTTGTCATGCCTGTGCCCACTCGACTCGCCAAGCGCGCGAGTCATGCAGCACAGAATGGAAGATATTGAGCGCGGAGGATAGTAAGAGGGGTGTGGGTGAGTGTGAGGAAAGAAGACGACAGGGTTCGCTGGAGGAAAGAGCTGACAGGGTCTAGTTTAGAAGACCGTTGCGTTAAACCCGGCGACCCGATTCTGCGTTATGTGGCCATCTCCATCTCGGGGGCAGGAGTTGAGGCAGAATACTGCAGGGGGCGGCGAGCGACAAGAGCATGAGAGCAGGGCTGGCCGAGGGCCCGGGGCCGGCGCACGAGGGGTCGGGTGGGAGGCAGGAAGAGCGCGGCTGGCGGCGCGGGGCGAGACCAATCAGAGGCCGCAGCCCCTGGCGGGTGAACCGAGATTCGGTCAATTCGCCAGCCCACCCCAGCCCAAGGCCGCCCCAGTCCTGGGCGTCCAGGGCGAGCGCTCGGCACAACGCAGGCAGGTCGTATAATTCGCAGCCTTTATCGCCAGAATCAGACCCGTCTCCAATTCGCTTCTCGCGGCCTATTCACCTATCGCAACGATCAATGCTCCAGTACTTGCACAGAATGCGTTTGGGCTCCAGTTCTGTTCGGCTTCCTAGTCTGTGCAAGGGGAAGACACACAAGCTGTCAATCCAGATAATTCTCTGAACGTGCATCCCAGGCCTAAGGAATCCAGAACTATACGACGACCCTTTCTCCCGGCCCGCGATATTTCCACTGAAGTCGCCGCTGAACACCGCCTGCACCTGTTTGCTCCCCCACGCTAGTTGTGCCTCTGAGGCAAAACGAGACAGATCAGCTCTCCTCCTCTGCGCAATGGGGTTCGTTGTGAGTGCCATTTGGAATAGGGTTTGTAGCACCATGGCCATGTCTGTATGAACGTGAGTGCAGTAACCATCCTCGACCCATAATAGTCACCTCTTGATAGGAGGATCGGACCGGACTTAGCCCTCGGACTTGGCAAGCCAAGGAATGCTCAGAAGTGCATGTGACTCACGGCCAAGAACGTGCAGTTTCCAGGACAGATTTCGCTCTACAGTCGCAGCGATTGAGACAGAAACCATGCTTTGAAAGTCCCAGCGTGAAGTCTGCGCGCATCTTGGCATTTGCAAGAGAGAGTGACAAGTGGCTCCGTGCGTCAAAGTTACCCTCGATGACGCCAGGGAGTGTTAGGTGTCCGGATGTCCGGAGGAAGGTGCCCATGTGGACATACACGCCGGGCTGGGGCCCAGCTCAACGGGGAGCCTGGGTGCTGCGTGCCTGGTCGGCCTCGCCCGATGGGTGAGTCGTGAGGACGAGACTGACTGTACGAAAGGCGATTGAGGAAGCGAGGGCGGCCAGCGGGATCTTTTCGTCGGCGAGCAGCCCGGCGTGCTGCATGGCGCGCCCGGCGCCCGGGTCGTCGTCCGTGTCGGACATCATCACAACCCCGATGCACCCTTGAGCCGACAGCCTGTTGTTAGGAGACGGCCGTGTCCAGCCTATGCCTATTAATACTCTGTTCATCACGCCGACACCGTCTGTGTAGTGCCCGGTATCTCAGCGATGTGCGATTCGTGGAGAGCCGTCAGACAGAGCCGCCCCACACAGCTCCCGGCCCCCGTGGTGACCCCGCGATGTCGTGCGGCAATGCGATCGCGATCGGCCGGTCAGCGGAGGACATCGCCCTACGTCTTGGCGATCTGACGGTCTAGACTGCGAGTGAGCGCGCTAGCATCTGTCCATTCATGTAAGAGTGTATTACTCGAGCATGTGGTCGTGTGATGCGCATATGCACACAGCTCCACCTCCCCCTCCGTCCGCGGCGAATCCGCCCATGTCCGCATGTTGCGCGGCAAGAACCACAAGGGCGGTGACTTATATTTAGCACAGGGCCAAGCTGGGCCCCTCACGCTCCGCCCCCCTGTCGGACCCAGTACCCAAAGTAAATCGACCAAGGATTCAAGAACGCAGACTGCTCCGAGAGCCCCATTTGCAGGGCGGCGTGATGCGCGAGGCCCTGGGAACTGACAACACACGCAGGGCTTCTGCGCCATTGGTCTCCGATCTCTCGCCTGTGCCCCGTCCATACCGTGTGCGCTACCGTCGCACACATCCGAACCACCTCGGCCACAGCCGTACCCGAGCCAGCGCCGGGCGCCGCGACTCATGTTCTCCTCCTCCATAGCGTGCTACTGCAACAAGCATGATGTTGCATTCACAACTTCACTCATCTCGCACGCGTCCGAATCGCGCATAGACTCTCGCGAAGCAGGACGCGACGAACGTACACCTCCGCAACCTCTCACCGACCACCTTAGCTGGCCCACAACCAGATAAGCGGACCCGAAACTCGATCCGGGGGTCCTAGCGCCGATAACACCCTACAGCAGGCATGTCGCACGCCGCTGAGCCGCCAGAGTCTCGCCCTCCTGCAGACCCCTCGCCGATAGTGGAGAAGGACGCGCTCTCTACATCGAGCCCCCTTGCCGAGAAGGACGCATTCCCTGCTTCTGCCGCTACACTCGGTCGGGCGACCGCTAGCTCCGTAACGGACTCGGGCGAGGACGACGAGGACCACACGCTGAAAAAGCGGCCATGGCACCCGCGCGTGACGCCGTGGTCCGCGATCCTCGCGCACGAGTACAAGGGCGCGGGCACTGAGGCCGAGCCGTACATCGTGTCCTGGCTCGCGGACGATCCGGAAAACCCGATGGGGTACAAGCAGTCGTACAAGTGGTTCATTACCGTGATGGCGGCCACGGGCACGCTGGCAGTCTCAATGGGGAGCTCCATGCTCTCCGCCGCTGTCGAGGACATCAAGAAGGACTTCCCAGGCCACAACACCATGCTCTACATCATGGTTACTGGTGAGTTTCTCTCGTCACCGGGCTTTCCGGACACTCGCGATCGGGTTAGGATACTGCTGTCAAACGGAGAGCGGAGCTCGGAGACTGCGGACATACCCGAAACTGACCCACACAGGCATCTACGTTCTCGGTTTCGTCGTCGGTCCCCTGCTGTGGGCGCCATGCAGCGAGGTGTTCGGCCGCCGCGCCATGTTCATCTTCACATATGTGCCGTTCACGGCATTCAACGCGGGCGCGTGTGGCGCGAAGAACATTAACGCGCTGCTCGTCATGCGGTTCTTCGCGGGAACATTTGGCTCCTCGACGATGACGAACTCGGGCGGCATCATCGCGGACATGTTCGCGGCGCACCAGCGCGGTCTGGCTATGGGAGTGGTGAGTATGACCCACATGAACTGACGTCGCTGACGAGAGTTCTCTGCTACCCCGTTTCTCGGTCCTGCGATCGGCCCCATTGCTGGTGGCTTCCTCTCGGAGGCGTCGAGCTGGCACTGGGTCGCCGCCGTGATTGCGCTGTTCGCTGCTCTCCTGACTGCGATCGAGTCGCTGCTCCTGCCGGAGACGTACGCGCCCGTGCTGCTGCGTAAGCGTGCTGCGCGGTTGAGCAAGTACACGGGTCGTGTGTACCGGTACGAGAAAGACGCGGCACAGCCGCTGGACATCAAGGCGCTGTTCCTCAACCAGCTCAAGGTGCCGTACCAACTCCTGTTCACAGAGCCGATCGTGTTCGTCATCTCGCTGTACATGGCAATAATCTACGCGATCCTGTACATGCAGTTCACGGCGTTCCCGCTCGTGTTCCAGGGCTACCGCGGCTGGAGCTCGGGCACGAGTGCGCTTGCCTTCATCGGCGTCAGCGTCGGCGCCTTCATCGCCCTCGCGTACATCATCTTCTGGGTCAACCCGCAGTACGCGCGCCAGCACGCCAAGCTTGGCTATTTGCCCCCAGAAGCGCGCCTGCCTTCCGCCACGGTGGGCGCTGTGCTCCTCCCTGTCGGCCTGTTCATCTTTGCGTGGACGTGCGTCCCGAAGACGATCCACTGGATGGGCCCCATCAGCGGCACGGTACCGTTCGGGGCGGGCGTCGTGCTCGTCTTCCTGGGCACCAGCAACTACCTCGTCGACAGCTACCTCCTGCTGGCCGCCTCGGTGATGGCGGCGGGCACGGTTGTGCGGTCGATTCTCGGTGTCGTGTTCCCCCTCTTCACGGTGAACATCTACGACGCAATGGGCCCGCACTGGGCGGGCACGTTCGAGGCGCTGCTCGCCGTCATCTTCGTCCCCGTCCCGATCCTGCTGTACATCTACGGCCGGCGGGTGCGGCGCATGACGAAGGCCGGCAGGGATGCCGACGACCTAGGTATCCAGATCACGAAGATGATGCAGGCGGCCGCAGCTGCGCGCACGGCCGCCGCACCGAACGAGCTCGCACGCGAAGAGTCCCGCCGGAGAGAGGAGGAGCTCATGAGAACTTCCATGGTCGCGGGCGACGTGACGTCCGCAGGCGACTTTGCCCGTGACGAGGAGGCCATTATCGAGTCCGCCGCGCCGTCGCTGCGTGCCGCGAGCCGGCCGAGCTCACTCAGCAGCCGCACAGCAGGGGAGGGGAAGAAGATCGAGGTGTAGGATGACCGAACTCTGTAGCAAAGCATTCAAGAACCGGGGCTCATGCATTCGATGTTGCTAAGTGGCTTCTGCCGCGTCCAGGCCCCTGTGCGGCATCTGCGAGCGAGGAGACTGGACATTGGTCTCCGAACGCTCGAAATCTCCTGCGTGCGCACATGGCCCGGCGCTGCCGTTTCTCGCAACAGCTGTCTTCGGACGTTCTCGTGGTGTAGTGGTTATCATACTCTCTTAGGGTGATCTAACATCTTGAGCTTTGCCTCCAACTGTCTTTGACAGCGATTGGGAGTGGCCCCGGGTTCAAATCCCGGCGAGGACCTGCTTTTTCGCGCTCTCCGATGTCCTGTGAAGAACTCAGCGTATCGTTGGTATGCTGGTTCGGAGTTGGAAGAGACAACCACTATGAACGTGGCAGCGTGCCGGTAACTGGGCGCTGGCCAGGTGGACGGGCGCAAGGGGGAGCTGCGCGCTCGCCCCGCACGACCTGTGTGTGTGAACGTGTGTGTTGCGGGATCGCCAGTAAGTGTTTGCGCCCTGGTCAATGTTGCAGATCATGCTACGCCCCGTGCGGCTCGTTCGTGGCACTCCGTCTCATTTCGCTGTGGTTGTACCCACATATTGTCGCCACTCCCGATTCGCCTTCCCCACGACACGCTCGGCGCACTCCCCTGCGAGGAAAAAGAGATGATCTGGACGAGTTAGGAATCGAACCAAAGACCTCGTCAATGAGCTAGAAGATGCTAATGACGCGCTCTACCAACTGAGCTACACGCCCCCCAGATCTCGAACTGATGGCTGACGTCAGCCCTGCGCCCCCTCCTTGCGCCCGTGCCTGGCGTGTGTGTTTGTGTGTGTGTTGATTCTCGCCGATCTGTATGCATGCGAGCTTGATCACGGCACCACAAGCCGGCCAATGCCACAAGCTGTCCGCCACCCTGTTAATGTGTGCACACGCCCGTACGCACGGCAATGCACACATGCCCCGAATACGTTGTGTAGCTGGCGCGGAAGCTGTCGCATAAACCACACGAGGTCCTCCAGGCAAACATACCATTATCAACGTGGGTATCTCGAGGCATTACTCATTTGCTTTCCAACCCAATGGACAGGCCTATTGTCCAAGGTTTGGCGAGGCTCAACGCGTCAGCTTCCCCATGTCTGCCTGGGGTTGCCGCAATTGGCACAAAGGCCGTCCTTTGATCTCTAAAGGTATCCACGTGCCCGATAAAACACTCTCATGAACGCACCATCGACTTGTGTACCTTTAACGTACCCTTCCGCTGGGTTCATCGTTGCCCATAGCAGAAATCTAGGGCTTTCCCCGGAATGGGAGCGGCGCGGCGGCCCTGGGCCGCCGGCAGCGCTTGCGACCATAGATGACACGCCGGAGCCAAGCTATGGCCATAGTGTCTTACCCTTCGATTCCAAACCATAGATTCATCAAGGCCACTTAGCTCAGTTGGTTAGAGCGTATGCTTAACATCCTGTCTCTGGATTTACGCATAAGGTCGGCGGTTCGACCCCGCCAGAGGTCATCTTTTTGGGTCCCAGGGCCTCCCTGCAGCCCCAGTTGGTGTTGTGCAGTGACAGAATGATCGGGAGGAGCAGGAGGAGCAGATTTGGGAGTGGCAGAGACCACCTCACGGTGTGCCACATTGGTCAGCAAGTCGTACTACACAATCCAACACGCAGTGACGGGCGTTCTCCTGCTACAAAACAGGCAACCACGAGCCATGGGGCACCTCTCGTTCCTGGTAAGATACGAGATGCCAGAAGACTTGTACCGCTGACTTGAGCGAATTTCGGGAATTATCCAATGGCATCCGCCACAGGCAGGGGTCACTACACGCCCCATGGGCCAGGTCCCTGGGCATCGTCTGCTCCCCTGACCAGATACAAAAACGTCGCCTCTGCTCGGAAGCAGAGGACTTGGAGAATCGGTGAATCGAACACCGGTTTCAGACAATCAGCAGATGAATGCGAAGTCCGCGTCTTACCACTAGACGAATTCCCCGAACCGAGGATAGTGGGATGCTAACCCCGCGCGCGCGGCGCAGCCATTCGGCTCGGCGTCAAGCATGCATCGGCGCACGCCCCTATCGCGTTACGACTTGTCATCTGCCGTGCTGAGGTTTAAGCATCTGCTTGTGGAAAGAGATTCTGTGACGCGAGCGGTGGGTGTGCTTCGGTGGTGTGCGACCGTCAGCATGTGGCACCACGATGGCATTGATTATGGATACCCTCCTCGAACGCCAGTCAAGTCTTCCTCCCGGTCCACTACTTGGGCGCAGCTTTTGTACCCATGCATCAGTCACTACCTGCTTCCACACAGCGAAGTCGTAGTCAGGGCCCAGGACTTGCCAAGTGACGACCTCCTGCCCTGCCACTGTGCCTTCGCACGTAATGTCTGTGAAGAGCACAAACTGCTTTTATATGCTGCTGCATTGTCTCCCACACAGCTCGTAGACTGCTTTCACGTCTTCAAACGTATACGACAATCGTCTGTAGAAAGTGGTTCGTACAACTGGGTCGTACGCATACGCCTCTCGGGGATAGACGTACTGTACGCACGTCACACACACACTATCCGAGACATCCACACACCCAGCTGCACTCGCTCCGCGCCTTTCGTGGCACTTCAAGCCTCACGGGGCCGATTGTTTCGGCTCCTCTGCTCACAGCGCAGTTCTTCGTCCGGTGTACCCATATTCTCTTCACCTTGATCCTGCACCACCTCGCACGCTCGCCCCCGCCGCCCCGGGGGCGTCCGGCGGCGGCGCAAGACGCTGACGTAATCCGGGCGTGTAGCTCAGTTGGTAGAGCGCGTCATTAGCATCGAGCTCCGCAGCACATAGCGAGCGGCGAGCAAATGATTACTTGACGAGGTCTTTGGTTCGATTCCTAACCTGTCCACTGCACAAGCTTTTTATGATATCTATAGCCTTCAAGAGGCGTCAGGAGCATTTGGAGCTCGGGTGCCAGATGACGAGCACCGGCTGGCAGAACTGTGGCCCTGTCTTCATCGCCACACGACAGGGGCGCAACAATCGACGATGACGAACTTCTGCTGTGTCTCTGGAACTGTGACGGCCTGTTTCACGGTGTTCAAACGAGAATTCAGAAGTAGAGCACCGCACGGCGCTCTTGTCGCGCGAGCTGTTGGCGGGTTGCGGTTACAATCGGAAGATGGTTTCAGGAATCAAGGATCGGGGCGGCAGCGGGTGGCTGTCGGCCGGCTGTGCTGGTGACGTCGGTCCTCACCTATGCAGAATACTGAGCTTTCCTTCTCCCAACACAAGCTCCGGGAAGCCGACACCAGCGATTTGTCAAGGTGACATACTACTAACAGCGCGCTCTGCTGCGGCTATATCCCGTACTCCTCACGAACGACGATCTCATCACGTGATCGGAGTCGGCCGGCACCCGGCTGAGCGCAAGGAACGAGGAACACACAGGCGTGGATTGGTTCCGGGACCCTGTGCCAGGCTCAAACTACTCCTCATGGGTCCACGCACAGTTTGCACAGAGGGCGGCAAGGGAGCGCTAGAGATGCGTCGTCATTCCATGGGAAGACACTTGGTGGTCTTGAGTGCGGTGCTGCCGATGGAATGCTCAGCCAGTTCGGCGTCTTGGACGGTGGAGCTGGGAACGCGCAGATCTGCAGTGACGTCGCCCACTGCGCATTTCATGGAGTGGTGGCTGGGCACGCTGGGACGATGGGACACAGGTAACGGGCGCAGCGCAGTCGTTGCGAAGCAATGCGGTACAGGCCGCGCGGCGTGCCGATGCTGGTGTCTGACTGACGTCTGGCGACTCGCGGGCCCTGCTGCCTGCTGCCTGAGCGATCCCCACGCAGGTCTGAAAAGCAATCAGGGCCGTGGGCTCAGGCGCAAGCCCTGGGAGCGCCGGACCATCCGTGCCTGGCCAAGGGCCGATGCAGGGTTCTGTGTGCGCGCCGCCGGGCAAATGCTCTGCTGGCGTAGGTGACTGACTTTCTGGCTGCAGCTAGCTGGTGCTGCATGCGCTGGGCGTTCTGGGAATTGCCGGCATGGTTTGGTCATCTCCGTCATGGAAGTATGGAAGGCGCGTCCAAGAGCATGCCAGAGCCCCGACTGAAGTTTGCGTGGCGTAGTGCACCTGTGGAGCGTCGGAGCATGCAGGCGCCTCCCGCGGTGTTTGCTGCACGCGGTGGCCGGGATAGAGGATGGTCGCACGGAGATCCTGACGGGCATCGTGCACCCCGCGTGGTAACGCGATCAGCTGGTAGCTGCCTCCATCACCCCCACACGTCGCATGCGCCAGCGCACGGCAAAGGTTTGCCTTCATGCAGCTCTCAGGCTCTGCAGCCTTAAGGTGTGGGATCATCCGGCGCGCGGGGAAGAGCGATTACAGGAAATAGGCCAGGGTGGCGCATTTTGGGCTCCGTACTCGGGTGGGTCGGTCAGCGTCCCATTCAGCTCTCACAGCGCACCGTCTAGGCTGGGTCGACCGGGGCCTAACAGGCTGTACGGACCCAACGACTCTTGGACGTGTCGTAGTGCTATTCTCGGGGACCGGGGGCTGGTCTGCAGGACAGTCCGAGGCGCCAGCGCGCCAGCGCTGGCAAGGCGGCCGGATGCAGGATGCCTCGTCTCGCAGCCTGTCCGCCGGTTCCCCGGCAAACAGGCCCACCTTGATAGAGGTAGGCGCCACCGCATCGGATGCATAAACGCGCAAAGGAGGATAGATGAGACTGACGAATGCATGCTGCGCAAGTCGGCGCGAGGGTACAGCACGATGACCCGCATGCACGTATGCAGTGTGCGGCGCGCGGCGTTGCGGTGAGGTGATGCAGACTAAGCAGGGGAGGGCTAAGCCTGCTAAGAAGGCACGGCGCAAGACGCAGGGTAGGCGCCAAGAGCATCGAGCCTCTGGCGGCTCGATTTCGCAGCACCGCCATAGCATCATTTACCACGCCCATCATCGCCCCTTTTGCTTCACTTACACATACTCGCCTTTCCGCAGTCCATCGTTCTTTTCTTATACCTCTCTACACCAGTCTATTCTCTGTCTCCCTTTTCGCGATCAGTGTTCTCTCCACGAGTAGTCTGAAGTGCGCTCGACCTGCTACCTGCTCGCCACGACTTGCTCCTACCTCCTCGCCTAGATCGCATAAAACTCATATAGACATCTCCAACGCATAGGTCACCGCTCGACCCTACCCATCCAGCCGCCGCCGCCGCCGTTCCGCACTTGCATACGACCGCCGGCCAAGTCCACGGTCCTGCTTCCTTCGATGAGGAGCTCCTCGAGCCCGTTATGGGCAGCCGCGAAACTGTTCACCTTGCTCATCGCAGCATGCGTGCTTTTGCTGTCCAGTGGGGTCTCCGGTAAGTCGGCTAGCCTTGCTGCGCACGTCGCGCTAACGAATCTCAGCCCGCTCCACTCGCCCCCCTCCCGTTAAACGCGTCCACCACCCTGCCGGATCCAGCATCAACATCCTTCCTCGCACCGCCTACACTGGCCTCAATGCCCGTTGGGGAATTGCTCCCCGGTCTAACACGCTCAGACACGATGACACCCTTATGTTGACAGTCTCCGTGCCCTCTCTGTTTCAGCGTAACGTCTCTCTCATCCTCCGTCCCAACCTCGAGATGTTCCACCCTCAGGCCAAGTTCACTGTACAGGGTGAGGAGGAGACCACGCCGTTGCGTGCCGAGGACTGGCGCCTGTACCACGGCGATGTGATTCGTCCGACGTACGCTCAGCGCGCTTGGGCTGAGGTCAATGCTGGCATGGAGCCGAACCCCCGGATGGTCGTCGGAGACGCGGCTGTCATGGTCCACGAGTACGACGAGCACAATGTGCAGTGGGAGGGCTCGTTCAAGTTCTACGGCCGCACCTACCACGTTCTTACTCGCCGGAACTACTTGCTGTCGAAGCAGGAGCAGGACGCGGACCTCGAGCCTGTCGAGTTTGGCAACGACATGGTCATGTGGACGGACAACGACATTGATGGTGACTGGATGAACGAGGACCTCATGGAACCCACTTACGAGGAGCTCGTTCGCCGTGGCGACATGGGCGGCGCTGGGAGCAACGAGAACTATGCCAAGTACATCGGGTCTACCAGGGGCTGCCCGGAGACCCAGAACCTCGTGTATGCTGGTGTCGCGCTCCACTCAAGCTACATCCAGCAGTCGGGCGGTACGAACGAAGCCAAGGCCAAGGTTCTGAACGACTTCAATCAGATCTCTGCCCTCTTCAAGAAGAACTTCAAGATCTCTATCGGTCTCACTGAGATGTACAACGCCGCCTCGGAGACGTCTGGCTGGCAGAGCGAGTGCGACGACAAGACTCTGCTCGAGACGCGCCTCAGTATGTTTAGTCAGTGGATGGGCGAGAACCGTGCAGACGACCCGACCGGCTTCTGGCACATGATGAGCGTAAGTCGCATCGTCTGAGACAATGCTGACTCACAGAACTGTCGCACTGGAGGAGGAGCTAGCACCGAAATCGGTGTCGCCTGGGTCGGGACGCTTGGTCGTGCAGCGTCTGTCAACCCGACGAAGCCCGGACAGTGGAACTCGGCTGCTAGTACCTCGACCATCATTACGAACGAGTGGACGGTTGCCGCCCACGAGATCGGTCACGTCTTCGGCGCCATTCACGACGTGAGTTCCGACGCTACATACTGGTACTGACTGCAGTGCATCGATTCAACTTGTGGCAGCGCCGCCAACTCTATCAAGGGATGCTGCCCCTACTCCACCAGCGAGTGCAGCGCGAACGGCCAGTTCATCATGAACCCTGAGTCGAACGGCACGCAAACCGAGTTCTCGAAGTGCACTGTCGGCAACATCTGTCACTGGATAGAGACCAACGTCACGACGACTGCCGACAAGTTCCAGGACAACATCTGGGGCGGTCTCTTCGTTGAACCCCCAGGACCTCAGAAGATCATCTCTGAGAAGTCTTGCGGCAACGGAATCGTCGAGGACGGCGAGCAATGCGATCCTGGAATCGGGAACTCGACTTGCTGCACTTCCGGTAAGTTTGAAGGTCATGGCGCCGTACTGACTTGCAGAATGCAAGTACGCCCCCGGAGCTGTCTGTGACCCCAACAGTGACGAATGTTGTCAGGACAACTGTCAGTTCAAGTCGTCCGGCACCGTTTGTCGCAAGGCTCTCAGCGCGGAGTGTGACACCGAGGAAAAGTGCACTGGCAACAGCGGCAAGTGCCCGAAGGATGAGAGGAAGGAGGATGGTGAGAAGTGCGGTGATGGTCTCACTTGCGCCAGTGGCCGCTGCACTTCTCTTGACTGTGGGTTTTCTTTGGATCGACTTTGCTGACTGCCAGTGCAATGTCAGCAGAACATGAACATGACCGAGGCCTGCGGGCAACGCAACGACGAGTCTTGCAAGGTTTGGTGCAAGTCTGGGCCGAACCAATGCAACGGAGGCACGACTCCCCTCCTCGACGGCTCTCCTTGTGGCTACGGTGGCAAGTGCTACGGCGGTGAATGCAAGAAGGGCTCGTGGCAGCAACAGCTGTCGGCAATGTACACGCAGAACCTGCAGTACGCTGTTCCCATCACTGTCGTCGTCGGCCTGCTCATCCTCGCCATTCTTTGGTCGCTGCTCCGCTGTATGTTTCGCTGCTGTGGTGCGGGCGCTCCTAAGAACAAGAGGAAGCCATACGAAACCCGAGGGCCAGCTCCCCCCCTGGTGATCGCAAGCAACAACGACCTTTCCGGCCCCGAGTACAGCGCTGGCAACCCGCTCCTCGCGGCCCCGGCTAACGGCCACCACAACCGCAATGTCTCTGGCGCGTCGGACCAAAGCGTTCCCATGCAGGAGCTTCGCAGTTACAACAACTACAACAACATCAACCCCAGTCGCGGGTACGACTCTTACGGCCCGAGAGGATACTCCGACCCATACCAGCATGAGCCCAACCTGTATTACCAAGGCCCTCCAGGTACTCAGACCCCGCCCGCGGATCCGTATGCCAAAGGACCAGTGGAGAACCGCTACCAGGACGGTGACTGGATCGACCAGCACCCTCCTTCATCGCGCAGGAATGACTTCTGAGCAATACGGACAATCTCTCTTCAAATGTGAACAATCCATCAACCCCGACCAAACACAGACGTAACGACTGCGTCTCACGATGTGCAAAGGAAGAAGTCATAAACGAATACCCCAGCAAGCGTTCTGGTTGGCATGTTATATCTACGAACGAAGGCCAGGCGGCCTGGCTATAGATCACTGCATAGCGTAAATGTATACATTGTATTGCCTGATGTGCCGGTAGAAGCGGCGTCGATCGGCGCTAGGCAGCAACTTTGGAGGGCCCAGTGCGGATCGCTTCGATCAGACCACGTATGCAAGGAAGGTGGTGAATGTGGTCTGCGCTAACGGTCTCACGGCCCATTCGAGCCCCGGACGGCGTGCGAGCCTCCGGGCACCGCGGTAATTCAGCAAGCATCGATGGACAGGCACGACGCGATCGCGCCGGGGACAGTGAGACTAGGAAGGCGCGTTGGCCTGGAGAACTTCCGCCATGGCGGTGGTCGGTGCACAAGCCTGTGAAGCAGCCATGCGAGGACTTGCCGATGCTGCACTACGAGCTACAAAGTGCACCGCTGATACGGGATCGAGCTTTCAGCACGCAGGCAGATCAGGCCGTCCGATACCCAGAGTTGAGACACAGCGTTGAGTCCCGCTCTCTGAGCAGGGGTGACCGTTGTGCCGGCTCGGGTTGTAAAAGCGGCCTACTATGGTGCTTCTGACATGCTTCTTGGGCGTTTTGTTCGGTGCTAGCTGCTGTGGTGTGGGGTTGACGCAGTAGACAAGATCGTAGAGCGCCAGGGCTGCAAGAGCGTCGGTCAACCACATCAAGCATAGCTTGGGCCAAAGGCCCAGGCGCCTCCGTTAGGTGAATCTCCGACGGCTCTTCCCATAGTCTCGGACAGGAGGCTTCGCGTTAACTCAGCGTGAGCGTTCTTTTCAGTTGAGGGGCCTTGTAGATTGTAGATCCTGCCCAATTAGTATCTGGCATCAGTCATCTTCAGTAAATCCGGTCAAGCACGGGCAAAGTCCAGGTTGGTTGGCTTACTCCGGTTGACTGTCGGTAAGGACATAAGGTGATGTAGAGATTGAACGATCCACCTCCCAGTCACGCGTCAACCTCCCACCTGAGAAGTTATGCCACAGAATAGCGGTCGTGCGCCGTCGTCTGGATGATCCTTGACTGGGCCGGGAGAGCGATGACAGGGGAAGGAAGGCGCGGTGCAATGCCTCGTAGACGGGCAATCCTTCCCTGCGAGCAGGTCCGTTGAACACAACATCGCCCGGCTGCAGTGGGATGTGAAGCAAGTTCTCGGTGTCGGAGGATGTTACGACGTTGGTAGACACTGAGTGGGTAGGACGATCCATACAGGAGGGAAGAGCGAAGTCGAAAAGTCAACATTCGAGAACGTCTTCCTCGCTCATGGACGCCCCAGCGCTGTGGACCTTGGAAGTGGAGGTGGAGGTGCCCAGGCACGTAACGACTTCCTCTTTGGCGAAGTTTTCATCGTTCCGCGGCATCCGTTAACCACCTCCGCTGTTGCGCTCGACGAATCTCGGCTCAAAATGACGAGAGCATCTCAGAGTAATAAACAAGTACATAGCAAAGAAGCGCGTGAAGCGCAGAATTGTCGCGATTAGCTACTATCAAGACCCTGGTTAGAGAGATAGACCAGGTGCTAACGAAACTAAGCTTTTGCTCTGGCGCTCGTCGTCTGCCCCGCTCCAGGAACTGGAGGGTTAGAACGCCGGAATCGACAGGACAGGGAGAAGTCGTGTCGAGGACGGAAAGCGCGATGAGAAGAAAAGAGGAGAGGAAAGTTTGAGACCTCTTATACGGGACGCCCGGCGACAGCGATTTTCCTTATTCAGCCCCTGCCAATACAGCCAGGCCAGTTTAGGTGAGGGGCCCGATTAAGTACCCCCTCAAGTGACGCACTTGTCCTCGATCAGCCATGTTCGCGCGTCGCTGGTATCTGGGCACATCTACGACCACCATGACGACGACAACGGAGGAGGAGGATATCCGAGACTTGTTTAACATCATCTACGCGGGAGAGGACTGGGATGTGAGTACTGCGGCTGGAAAGTTGCCTCCAATGCTGACGACAGGATGAGGAGACACCCCCAAAAGAGACCGAGCTGCTATCACGGGTAGGCTGCCTGGCTGAGCTTAGCTGACCTTCAGGCGCACTTCCAGTCCGTGCTGGAAAACCTGCTGAAGCCCCCGCAATTGAAATACTATACTCCGCGCACGCGGTCCCCAACTGTGGTCTCGTCTACTACGCCGATACCACAATCGACGAGCGGTTACGCGCCGTTCTCTCCTCTCCCGCTCCTGGGCCGGTTACAGACCTACGGCCAGGTGTACGTGCCGAAGCCGCTGTCTGCACAGTCTTTAGCTTTGGCTGGCTGGGTGGCCTCGAGTGGGGCGTTCAAGTGCGGGACGTGCAACAAGGTGTGGGGTCTGGGCCAGCTCGACACTATCAAGAGCGAGGCTATCCGGCGGGACGTGTTGTTGAAGTTGTCGCGGAATCTGCGGAGCTACCACGCCTCCTCGTGCGGCTGGCGGTACGTGTCCACCCCAGTGGAGACAATTCGCGAGGTCCGCAGCCTATTGAACCCGGCGCTGTCGAGCTCGCTCGCTCCGTTACGGCAAGCACTGCAGGCTCGCGTATTGAGCAATCCAACGCTAGACGCCGTGCGCTGGGTGAGCCCACTTCTACCGGAGGATTTGGACAACCTGACGCGCAATCTTGACCGCTATGCGCAGCTGCACCTGCGCTTCCCGGACCAGGAGAACGAGCCTGCCTCACCTGGCGATAGAGAGCTGTTCGCGTCCGCTCTCGCGTTCTTCGGCTGGTACCCGTTCGACCCATCGGATGCAGAGGCTAGTTGCGTACAGCCTGGAGGCGTCGGCGCGCGCACTGAGATTGTGCGCTGTCGACTGTGCCTGCGCCGCATCGGGCTCTGGAAGCACGTCCAAGACGATCGCTCCATGGACGTCCTCGAAAGCCATCTCGGCTGGTGCCCCATTCGCGGCGATTGGTACGCCAGCAGCCCTCTGCTTCAACCGCCAGGGAAAGATGCTCCGAAGCGCATCCTCGACGATATTAGCATCAGCGAGCGGCCGAAGAAGAAGTGGAGGCGGTAACGCGCCCGAATCGAGGAGCCGCCGAAGCAGACGATAGATCTTTGGGTGTAAAGATGTGGTATCCCTGTTGTATGCATTCTAGAATCTACATGTAGACACTGGCGCTGCTGGCGCGCTTCGCGACGCCCTTCCGTGTCGGCGGCTGCTCGGGCTGGGCCGGCGGTGGCGGGGTGTCGGTGTTCGCCTGGGCGACGACTGCGGTTAGCTACCAGTGGAAATGAACACTCACTCTCGGTCCACTCCTTGACAGCCTCCTCCTCGTGCTTCTTCTCTACGCGCTCCTTGGCCATGGCCTTCGCTTCTTCCTCGCTCTTTCCCTCCGCGAGAAGCTTGACGATCTCGCCGTCCTCAGTGATCGTGTCGCTGGCCTTGCTTCCGCGTCTCCGGCCCAGAATCACTTCCAGCCAGGACACCTTGCGGAGCTCGCTAAGGTCGGGCTTTTCGGCGTCTCCGGCGCCACCCTCTTCAACTTGCTCAGCAAGCTTCTCTCGCGCGTACTCGGCGAGCGCGGGCCCGGAGCCAACCTGCTGGCGCACGCGCTCAAGGGCATCAGGGTCGAGCGTGAGCTTGCGCCGGCGCAGACCGACCATCTCGAGCTCACGACGAATCTCATCGTCGGCGAGCGGCTGGCCCCGCGTGAACGACGCGATCATGTCCTCCAAGACACTCTGTTGCGCCTGCAGCCGCGCGAGCTCCTCCTCGTTCGCCTTGCGCTTGCGCAACAGATGAACCGCCAGCGACGTGATCACGGTCCACCAGAACAGGAAGGGGATCAGCGGCTTGAGCCGCTCGCTGATCGGTGGCACGTCTGTTGGCAGGCGCAGGCGCTCTTCCCGCTGCGGTTGCGGCGCATGCGACGAGTAGTGCGGCGGCGGCGGAGGGGGCGTCGAGTACTTTCGCCGGCTGAGGCTGGACTGGCGCGAGTGCGTCGGTCGCTGGGCGGGGCGAACCGCGGGGCGAGCGAAGTGTCGAGGCGCAGCGTGCAGAGATCGCATCGTGGAGCGGGCCGGTGTCGGCGCCGACACGGCGAGTCCCCGCGCCAGTGGTCGAAGTGCGGGTCGGGAGAGCATTGTGTGCAGTGTCTGGCGATTGTTGACAAGGACAAGAAAAGTTCGGAATCGACACACGGCATCGCCCATCGTGCCCCAGCCGGCCGCGTGCCCTCCACCGTTGGCTGGTGGTCGGGACCTGACTTTTTCCGATTAACTGGCTGGTCCTGGCGATAGGGAGACGCCTAGGGGACCTCCACTTCCGGCGGCGTCTGGATCTTGTAACTGCATCGACTACATCCAGCCGCAAACATGTCTGCCGATCAGGAGAAGAAGACAGGACCGCCTCTTGCATGCGCAAAGGATCGCGAGGACCTCATTCAATGCGTGCTGAGGACAGACTGGTGAGAACAGCTAGGTTGGAGCGCGGACGGGCGGAGTGGCTCTCCCCTGTTGCCGTTGCCTCCACAATGGCTCAACATAAGCGGGCAATGGAGCTGACAGCGCAGTGTAATGAAGAAGGGAAAGACGCCAGGCGACTGTATCAGGTCTAACGACCTGCCGCTGCCGTGCCAGCACCTGCTTGCGAACTACGCCGACTGCAAGAGGGGACTGGTAAGTGGAGTGGACTGACTGCCAGAGACATCGCACCCGCGCAGTCTCCGCAGCGCCAACCCAGCTGTTGTTGAAGAGTATATATGTAGCTGACAATCTCAGCTCGACATGCGCCGCCGGTTCCGTGGCAACCACCTGAGTGACGAGGCGAAGCGGGCAGCGTCGGGGGTCAATGACGACGACCTGCTCGCGAAGAAGTAGACGGCATCGCATTGTAGTGTACGCATGTAATCATTGCTCATGGAGGTATGCTGCTTGTGTGCGTGCAGCTAGGGCATCCTAGGACGAGAGAAGCCTAATGCATGACGAATAGGAGGTTGATCTGTGAGTCGGTGAGCAGCCAGGACGGCTCCCGCTAAGATAGACGGACGTCACCGAATTTCAGCCAGAGAGAAACCGGTGCCAGCCGGCGTCAACAAATCTCTTTTCTCCCATCTACCCATCTGCTCGCACGTTAGCTTCCTTGCCCTCTTCACTCGACTCGGTTTACGAAGTCTTGGAATCGAAACGCACAGCTCCCCTCCTTCTTTACCCAGCAGCCACCGACAACCTCACTTCCCGCCCGACGTGATCTCGCATATACCCTGACCCAGCCGTTACCGGACATCCGTCGTCTCCCACTCGATACCACGAGTCAGCAGCCATGTCGCTGGACGCGTTCGAGGCGCGGCTGCAGTTCATCAAGCTGCTGAAGACACTGAACGCGTCGCAAGCCAGCATAGTCAAGGTTGTCTCGTTCGCGATTAAGTATGGACCGCGCTGCGGCGATGACCTCTGGACGTGCGTCGTGGACGAGGTCGAAAAGGTGAGCTTACCACCCCCCTTCCAGCACGACCGGATCTCTGGGACTGAGCTGACCGCAGGCTTCACTCAACGCCCGAATCAACATCCTGTACTTCCTCGACGGGCTGATAGAGGCTTCGTCCCAGGTCGAGGGCGTGCCGTACATCGGCCTGATAGAGTCATCTCTTCCAACACTCGTCGAGAAGACCGTTCCGAATAGCACGAAAGGCTACATCAACTTGAAGAGTACGCGGGACATACTCCGCTCGTGGGCAACACAACGCCTCCTCGCCCCCGGAGTCGTAGAGGCCGTGCTCGAGTCCCTCGATCAGCAGACCTTTACCGGGGGCTCAGCGACGCCCGCCCCTGGTGCGGATGAGGAGACCGGCGTAGCGCAAGGGGGAAGCGAAGATACGCCGGGGTCGAATGGCTCCAAGCGCAAGCGCGAAAGCATGAAGCGTTCCGACGTCCTGCTGCGCATCGAAGAGGACCGCGAGCGGCAGAAGCGTCTGAGAGAGAAGCGCTGGATCCTTCCCATCCCGGCGCCGGGGAGCGACGTGAACCCCGCTGACGTCGAGTTTGACCTCATGTGGGACGCGGCCGCGGCGCTCGACGACGACGACCGCGAGCGCATGCGCGCCGACCTCGCCGCCTCTGGCCTCGCGGCCCGCGACCGCCTGCCTCCCGTGTATTAAGCTCTGTACTACTGTATGTATCATCGCATCTATGAGCATCTATTGCTTCTTCTCCTTGAGCGCTCCGTCGATGGCGGTCTGCAGCTCGGCGCGTGCGGTACTGACGCGCTTGCCAACCTCAGCACGCCTCTCCTCGTCGCCCATGGAGGGCTTCCACTCCGGCTTGTCACCAGAGGGGGCCGGGACGTGCTCCCGAACTCCGCGCAGGGCGTCCCGCAGCTCGAACAGGCGCGCCTTCCGCAGCTGCCCGTTCTTGTTCTTCTTCTTCTTGCCCGTCGGCAGCACCTCGGTCATGCGGGCGACGAGGCGGTCAGAAACGCCGACAAGCGTTGCAACCTCGGCGCGCGACAACCCCGAGGCGAACACGGAGGACAGGGGGACGGCGTCGCCCTCCTCCTTGACAGCAGCGCGGAGGGCGCGCGCCAACTGCGTCAGGCCGGCCGTGAGGGCCTCGCCCTCCAAGACCTCGATCGCCGCATCAAGAGGGGCCTCGTCACCAGCGCAGTAAGCCGCGATCGGAAGCAGAGCGCGGGCGAGCGCCTGCGCCGCCTCCGGCGTCTGTGTTGATGACAGGGAAGCGGGTGTCAGGCCGTGCACCCTGTTGTCGACGAGCGACGCTGCTGTCAGCGAAAACGAACAAGTGCGATCTTACAGTTCGAGTCTGCGGCCTTCGCGAGGCGTTTGACTGCGCCGGCGTCGAGGCTCGCGCCGCTTGCAAGATCACGGAGAAGCAGCTCGGTGTCGAGCGAGACCTGTCCCTCGCTACGATCCAGGTTGGAGACGAGTTGCTGGATGCCTCTGATCTGGAGAGTCAGTCTACACCCAGCGCGCTGTCTGCCCCCGCCTCTCGACCGCTCACCTTTGAGTAGCTCTCGTGCTCGAGCGCATGCGTAATGTACTGCGGCAGGTCCGCGCGGGAGCGTGCGTACATCGCCTCGGCCTTGCCCGAGAAGTCGACCCAGTACTCGGCCTTCGTCGCCCTCAGGTCATCGGCGCGCTCCAACACCCACCCGAGAGCGTCCAGCTGGACCTCGCTCAGCTTCAGCTTCTCGGCATGAGGCTGCGCAGCCCCCGCTGCGCCCAGGAGGCGGTACACGCGCACCAAGGCGAGACGCGCGCTGGCCGCACTCGGCGAGTTCGCCACGATCGTCTCGAGCAGCACGGCAGCGTCCTGCAGCGGTGCCTGCTCTCCCGACGCCTTCCACACGCGCACGAGATTCTCCACCGCCGCGATCCCCATGGCGTCCGCAGGCTGCACGTCCGTCTTCGGCAGGTTGGCGCCATACTGCAGCCCGCTCTCATAGATGGCCCACAGGCGCTGGGCCTCGTCCACGCTGCCGCCCTCGCGCCGCTTCAGCGCGTACAGCTCGGCGACGGAAAGCGCGACAAACTCCTTCTCGCTGCCGTGCTGAGCAAACTGCTTGCGGCGCTGAGCCATGACCTCGTCCGCGATCGCCTCCTGGCCGACAGACAGGCCGGCGACCTCAGACTCGGCGGTCCACTTCACGCCCCAGCGCTGGAGATAGCCCTCGAGCGCTGTGCGCCACTCGGCCTCTGGCATGCCCTTGCCGTCGGCGCGGAGCCGCGCGTCGAGCTCAAGCAGGGCCAGCGCGGGGCTGCGATCCTTAACGCTCTCGCGCAGGTCCTCGAACAGGCTGCGCGCCTTCTCAGCACCGACGCCGCCGAGGATGACAGCGTCGATGGCGTGGCGGTAGAATGCGTAGTTGCTTTGCGCCTCGGGGTCGACACGCAGCAGGGCCGCCGCCGTCTCGAACTCGTCCGCCCACACCGACGCGCGCGCGCCCTCATCGTATGCAGCGATGGCGGCCGCGGCCTGCATGCTAACCCAGCGGCGGGCGAGCGCACCGCTGTGTCCCTCCCGCTTGATCAGGGCGCGCGCGTCGTCGAACTCCCTTCCGCCGATGAGGACCGCTAGCCGCAGCCAGAACACGTCCACACTCTCTTCTGCTGCGGGGAGCGTCTTCAGAAACAGTGACGCGGCGACGAGCGACTTCTCCGGGCACAGCGGGAACGCCGCCTCGGCACCTGATGCCGCACCTTCACCTGCGAACATCGGCGTAGAGTTACTGGAAGACGGGGCAGAGCCCGGGGAGGGAAGCGCTTGGCAGTACGTGCTGTAGGCAGCCATACGTGCCCAGATCGTCAGCTTGGTCTGGTTGAACAGCTTGCGCGAGACCGCCGCCATCGTCTCATAGTCGCCTAGCGTCGACGCCGCAAGGAACAGCGGGTCGCCCAACGTCGGGTCACGAGGTCGCTCCTCCCATCGCTTCTTGTGCATATCGACAACGAGGTCGGCTGCGCGTTAGCACTACTCTATCTTGTGGTCCGGCGGGGAAGTAACAGCCTGTGGGGTACTCACGCCGGTCGATGCTTCGCAGCGTAACGGTTGCAAGCCAGATCGAGCGGTCCGTCAGCCACCCCGTCTCCTGCACCTTGGCCCAGAGATCGAGCACGGCGTCGGCGTACCCCGGGCGGCGCGTCTTCTCGGCGAGCGTCATCTTGAGGGCGAGCCCCGGCTGCGAGCGCGGACGCGTGGAGAGCCACTTGTCGACGGCCTCCTCGACCTCCGCATACTGCCCCGAATGCAGCTTCTCTGTAGGTCAGCTAGAGTTCTAGTAGGACACGGCAAGCTCGATTGTCACGGGCACAGGTCGGGGCTCTCAGTTGATCATGCCCGGCCCCGTATCGCCAGACGCGGGAGAGAGAGCTCGCGGATGGGGCTGAGCAAATAAGAGGAAGGCGGAGCACGCACCGTAGAAAGGGATAAGCTTGCGCTCCTCGAACGCCCAGCTTGAGGCCATGTCGCTTGCTCGCTGTTCGCGGTTTTTGTCTTGTTAGTCGTTGACGTCCCGCGATCAGTCGCCCGATGCTGGACACCTCCACCGCAATTTCAAGCAGCAGCAGCAGGCAGCAGGCGCGATCCATGTACGGTCCCTGAGCCCACAGCTCAAGCGGAAGCAAATCGGCCGCCCTCCACCCAGAGTCTCAGCAACGAAGCCGCTCACGAGCTCTCCACTCCGTGGGCAGCTATCATGCCCGGCGCTGCCCTCGCTCTCGAATGCGGGACAAGGGACAAGGGAGCTCTCTCAAACGTCAAGACTGTGGGCATGTCTAGCGCTAGCCCGGCCGGTGGGTTGGTTGCTGGAATGCATCTCGACCGAGTCCGATTGGTTATCGACGCTCGGAGCTCCATCATCACCGAGGTGCCCTCTGTCGGCGCCGTGTCCCCGCTCCCTCCTTTGAATAATTGCATGCAACTTGTGGGTATACTACACTCAATCAAATTTCCCATGAAAGAGTCCTGAAAACGAGAAACGGTCAAGTCAAAAAGCAAAATAGAGTACGGGGTTGCTGAGGGTTGATGGGTATGGTGGTGGTGATCCGAGATCGAGAGAAAGAAGTCATAGGTGGAATGTTCATGTTGGGTTCGAACGATCTTGGATTTTGAAGGTGGAAGGATGATGGTCGAAGAAGAGAGAAAGCCGGCTGCTACGCGATACACGCTACACGTACACACGTCATGAGTTTTACACGGTTTAGAACCTCCTTCCGGGCCCTTGCTGCATCTGCTGAGGGTGGCCGCGCATCATCTGCTGGCTCGCTCCTCGAGGGGGGATGTGGACCCCGCCGTTAGGGGGCATGCCGCCGGGAGGTCCGCGGTACTGCTGAGGTGGAGGGCGCTGCATGGGGGGCTGTTGCCTGTATCCACCCGGAGGTCCGGTCGATGCGATTCCTGGTCCAGTCGACGCGATGCCCGGTCCCATCCGCCCCTGCCCGTTGGCATATCCGTTAGAGCGCTGGGAGACGGGGCTGGATCGGGCGCTGACCGCTGGTGAGTGGGCCATGGGCGACGGGGCAGTAGATGCGGGGCCGGCGCCGGTCTGCTTGCGCTCGGCGGCCTTGAGAATCTGGTCACTTGACGGGTCAGCGCTGCTTAAGATTGCGGTTGCGTCACTATCGGCGACAATCACCGAGGTGACTGCGGGCCGTTCTTTTCACTCACTCCAGCAGGTTCAGACAGGCACAGCAGACGACCCACTCGACGCAATCCTCGTTACCCACGCCGAGCGTCTGCCAGACCGCCTTCTCGTCCTCACTCCGGCCGGTAATCGTGATCCGAGTACCGCCGCCCTTCTCGGGCGGGTTCTTCGAGACCTTTCCGAACTCTACTCGCTTGGGCGGAATCTGGTGGCCGGCGTACTTGAAGTAAAACATCGTCCACCAGTCGGCGTGAGGGTTCGGTTTCGAGATCTGATACAACGGAGTATCATCCTGATTGACAATCTTGTAGGTTGGGTTCATGACACCAGTGTTCTCGATGGTCCACTTGAGGTCACGCGATGCTTCGCATCGCACCACATTGTGCTTAACCGACATGGTAGGCAGGCTAGCTGATGATGTGGCTCCAGTACGAGGGGGCGGGAAGAGTTTGGCGACGCACAGGTCTCCCTGGGGAGACGGCGTGAGAAGGTAGTTGACGCGGTTCTGGCCCAGTTAGCAATCGCCGTTTCGACGTGACGATGATCTGATCTCACCTCCTCGGTATGCCTGTAATGTCAGCACGATCTGCAGGGCGCTAGCCCACTGAATCTACTCACAGGTACGTGTAGAGGATCTGGTTGGGCTGACCTGGAGGCTGTTAGCGTCGGCTGTCTCCCCGAAAGCCGCCAGCGGGAAGCGTACCATGAGGGGTGACGATCAGCGTCGGGAGGTGGTTGGGCATCGGCGCATGATGCGGCGATGTAAAGCTGGGGCGGTCAGCTTTGAATGCATTGCAGCGGACAGCGCCAGACGTACACCGTGTAGATGGCTTTAAGTGGTCTCGGCGGTTGTTGCGGCAGCGAAGGTGGCCGTTCAAACGATTCGTTGTTGTTCATTGTTCGGGGGTGGGGCGGTGCGGTGGGACCAGGAGTCGTCGGCACGCCGAAGTGAAGGAAATGTGGACAAGTGGGTTTGGGTTTGCGGCGGCGGTCAGAAACGAGGCGAACGAGTCAGCAACAGTGTGGAAGGAGGAAAAAAGAGACACGGTCGTGCCAGACATACCGGCCATGGTTGTAATGTAGTGCCGTGTGTCAAGGCGGGGAGAGGACTGGGAGTGAGAGGCTCAGGCGTTGGAAGGCTTGGGCTCGGCTTGCAGCACGCGAGGGCGGCGTCGGTTCAAGGTCGAGGGCCCGGAGGGTAACTGTGTGCACGAACCGCGCGTTTGGCGTTGATTCGGGTGATAGTTGGGACAAGCGTCTGTGCACAACAAAGGGTTGGGCGGCCGGGAGGACACAAAGACAAAGGCGGTTGGGTGGACGTGAGAAGGGATGGAAGATGAGAAGACAGAGAGTGGGGAGGGGTGACAGGGAGAGCGAGGGTCGGTGGTGTTTACGTTGCTCGTGAGCGAATGTATGCAGAGGGTGGGGCGGGGGCGTCGTAGGCGTCGGGCGCTGGTTCGTGGCTGGACGAGATATTAGGCGGGATAGAGTAAAGCACGGGGCAGGAGATCAGGCGAGGGGGAGTGTGTTTGGCGTAGCTGGCGATGGTGGAGATCTTGTTGTTGATGGTAAGAAAGAGTCAAGTGACAGTGACAAAGGAGGGTCAGAACGGGAACAGTGGACGGAAGAGGAGATGAGGCTAGGGGCGCCGAAGCACTGAGCGAGCCTGAGCCTGAGCAGCCCGGGCCAGCCAGCCTGAGCGCTGCGGGCGGGAGGAGCACGGCACCGCGCGCCGCTCCAGAGACCCAGAGACGAGCGATGGCTGAGGTCCCAGGGCCAGGCGTCCAGGGCTGGGACAGCCTGCAGGGCGAGTAGGGCGAGCTGGGCCGGGTGCTGCAGTGCAGGACGATTGGCAGGGGCAGGGGGCACTCGTCCTCACTAAGGATGCAGGGTGCCCAGGGTGGGCCACAGCCGCCAGAGCCGAGTCCAGGGCGGACTTCAGGGCTCCCATTGCCCAATCCGGCTAATCGCAAACCGTGTACCATCACTGCTGCGTGCGACTGATGCCGCGATGCCGCCAGTGTGGTAATCCCAGCTGTTGCACCCCGCCCAGATCTCTAATGCTCCCACATTACAAACCTAAACCGTGGAGCAAAACTGAAATACCTCCACACGCCCAGACATGCCAGACACCCGTGCTAAGCAGCTTGATGCTTAATCGCCTACAACGCTACGAGAGCGGGACTGATACAGGTGGTGCGGCACGGGCGAGCATGCGAGCACGGGGGCGGGCAGGTTGCGTAAATTGCGAGGATCGCGACAGGCGCAACGTGCCGGGACGGCATTTGGGAATCTTGTAACTGGATTATGCTTGGTGCTGGGTGGAATGATGTGATGTGATATGCGGGGCGCGATGTGCGCGATGTGCAGATGCGATGCTTCGGGACGCGGACGCGACCATGCGGGGTCAGAGATCTGGGAGCTGGGGGATGCGGAGAGCAAGGGAACCGGCACGCCGGCAGCGCATTGCAGGGAGTAAGTTCTCGGGAGCAGGGCCGACCCGGGCCAAGCTAGCTTGTGTCAGCTGTCCCCGGGTGCACGAGGACGCGAGTGTCGCGCTGGACGCGCTCAGCGCGCCATGCAGCGCCTGCAGCAGCCATCGCTCAGATGCTCCAGCTGCGGCGGTGCTGGGAGCGGCGCCTGGAGTGAGGCCGCGGCGGGGACAGAAGCCAGTGGGGGAAGTAAGCGATCTTCAGCCACATGCGTAGCATCGAGACCTGAAAGTCACTGCAAACGGCAGTGTCAGCTCGTGAACTCTCCACACGCGTGCTCGACCCAGCAACGCGATAAGCTTACCTGATGGACTGCTTGAGAGCTTGGAACGCGCTAGGCGCTGCGGCGAGAGGGGCCGGGCCTCTGGCGACGGCGAACTCCATTTGCGGTCCTCGAGGTGCGGGTGGGACGCGGGGTCGAGTGGTGGTGGGGCAGGGGGCCGGTGCTGGTGGTTTCACGTTTCAGAACAGCTCAACTGCCTGACCTTCTTCGTTGGGAGGAGCAATGCAGTAGTGGTCGTCGTGAGAAGAGCATGGAACGGTTGCGAGAGCAGTTCTCGCCAAGTCATGCGCTGGAAGCGGCTGGGAACATTGACAGGGCTATAGACAGCACAAGCAGCGGGCAGACAGTGTGGGCAGTGTGTATGGGAGAGAATCCTCTGAGTCTGAACCATGAGCGGCGTCGGGACCTATGCATCTTATATGCAGACTGTTGCGGGGCCTGGGTGCAGGAGAGTGTAGGAAATGCACTGCACGATAACACTTCTGAACAGATTACGCCTGTTCATCACGGTTCTTGCGTTCTGGTGGGGTGGAGCTGGTGAGTGATGAGCGGTGTTCATCACGGATGCTGCGGCGCGTGCGGCACGCTTCGTGCGGAGCGACACAGAGCACAGAGATGGTATTAATGCATGTGTTCTGTACCACACAGCGAACGGCGATTAAAGAATGACGACGGTACTGTATACTATGTGCTTTGACGCCTCGTTGACGCAGGGCAGAGGGATCTCTCTCATTTGCTACTGCTGCACCAGCACCACTCTGTCCACTTGCGTTCGTCTTCCGGCGTCGGTCTGGTGCGTGTCAGCTGAGATCGCAGGCTGGCTTGGCTTGGTCGTCTGAGATTTGAGAATTGTGTTTCAGCCCCAAGCCCGATCGGCACGTCGACCGCGCTGAGACACGCTTCCTCTGCAATTCACGCATTCACGTCGCACAACGCTCCACACCTCCATCTCCGCGTGGCACCACTTCCGCGATGGGCGCGACGGCTGTTGCTTAGCGTGACCCCAGCGGCCATCTCGCTAGTGCCCATCGCCGCACGGCAGCCGCCGCATCTGGAGACGATTCACGCCCCTGTTCCTCACACCATCGCTATGTTTGAGGGGTACTCACAGACTGAAAGTGCTCGTGTTTGCTTCGGGCCGGTAGTAAGGACTGCAAGTCTCGACTCGCTCAAACGTATGTGGCGGCGGTCCCTGCCCGAAGGTTCGGTGCGTGCCGGTGCTGACCGTGCTGAAGTAGTTGTCGCTCGTAGAGACGCTGCTCTCTACGCTCTCGACGTCGCTCGGCGAGTGGCCGTGGGTGCTGGGTGAGAGATACCCATGGGCAATGGGGATCGAGACACCCAGGTGGTCTTGACTGGTGGGGCTGCCGAGGGTGAGAGAACCGTGGCCGAGACTTGAAGTGCGGTTTGGTAAACTGGAGTCGAGGAACTCCGACTTGCGCTTGTCGTCTAGCACGGACGTCTCCCACTTATCAGGGAGCTGAATGTCGGACACGCTAGGCAACTTCAGAATTGCCCGTTCGGGGGGCATAGGAAAGGACTGGACGCGAGAAAAGTCAAGGCTCGTATTGTTCTTTGTGTAGTAGTTGCTGATAGGCGTCGTGCCAATGGCGGGCGTTGGAGAGCTGACTGGTGTGGTAGGGCTGGAGGGGGACATTGGTTGGTAGGCATTCGGACTCGTTGCCTGTACGTGCACCCAAGAGTTGAGACTCGTCGGACTCGTCGGCACTGGCGGACTCGTTGGCACGACCTCGACTGGGGGGCTAGTGGCGGAGAAGGGGGCCGGCTTGGAGAAGTCGATCTGGCCACCGTTCGGCGCCTCCGGGATCACGCCGAGATCCTCTTTCGCAACCGTCGAAGCCGGAGGCGGCTTCGATCCCCGGGGGATGCTCGACTTCCTCAGCCTCGACAGGCTGCGCGACAAACCGCTAAGGTCGAGAGAGGGCGTGGACCTGGCCCACTCTATCTCGAGGGTCGGCGGTGGAAGATCGAGCTCGAGGCTAGGAGTCAAGGAAGGCGCACATGATATCGGACGAGTCTTCTTGCGGAGCATCATGGTGTGAGGGCCGGTGGACGATGTTGCAACGTCAAGGCGGTATCGTTCAAATGCGGCTCTGTCGCTTGGAGTCCACACTTGGATCTGGGTCGACGGGCATAGGGGGTGAAGTGACGACGACGCGGCGATGACACAAAGAAGCAGGTCTCAAAGGCGAACGCAGTGGATCTGCACGTTCTGGGAGGGTGAGTCAGACGCACCAGTCTACCCACTTTGGTGTCAGTAAGGTCTTGTGGGTTGGAGACGCCGTAGCCATTCCTGCGACGCCAGTCCGCCCAAAAGCGCCCTCGTCGCCTGCGCCATGGTCAACAGGGAGGAACGAGAGGAACGACCGTTGTAAGCTCGGCATACACACCCCACTTGATCCGAGATAGGGCATTTACACGGCTGCGGTGGTTTGCATAGTCTGTCAGCAGCCCTGTAACGGTGGGATTGTCAGTGCATCAGCGCGCGTGTCAGTGCGCAGTGTAACTGTTCTGGAACGTCGGGTCTGGTTCCTCGCTGTCGCTTCAGTGCATCACTGCTGAGCTCCGGGATCCGGGGGCTAGAGCTCAGTAAGCATAGCAAGGTTACATGCAAGCCTTGCAGTGGCCCGTGCTCTCCATGCCTATGAGACGTCCTCTGAAAACTCCTGGGTCTCCTCCTCCAGCGACTGCTTAGAGCTGCTACTCTGCAGCTGCCGCTGCTTGAGGCTGAACTGGGACTTGGCGAAGGCACTGGCGGTCGTCTCCGAGAAGCTCGACGGGGTGTCGGCCACGGGGCTGCCGGAAAGGACCTTTGACGTCCCGAGACTGCCCCCGCCGCCGAGGTAGGTGACTAGCCTCGAGTGGGCACGGACCACTGGGTCGTCAAGGATTGAATTCTGAGGGTGCAGGCTGCGCAAGTTAGCTTGTGTCTGACAGCTATGACCGCAACTGGCTAGCTCTCAAACAGGCTGAGGGCGCCGGCGGTGCTTGGCTTACTAGTGGGCAATGAGCATGTGGCCAGTCGTCTTCGGGCGCATGAACACCCTGCCGCCGAAGTCGCCCTTCTCGAGCGGGATCCGGTCCTTCGGTCCCAAGTACTGCTCCTTGGGCATCTCTGGGCTCCAGCCGAGCACGCCAAAGCGCGCGACAAAGTCGTTCTCGTTCGCGAAGTGCTCGACGCGGTGGAACGGCTGAGTCGCTTTGAGAGCGCGCAGGCCGACGTTGTCGGCTCGCAGGCTCGTGGATACGACGGGCGAGTTGCGCCCGTGTGTGCTCGTGCCGTTGCCTGCGCCATCGATGTGGACCGCGTCCTGGAACGCGGCCGGGATGCACGTCTTGACCTCGTCCCACGACATCTTCGAGCAGTTGTTCAGCATCTCCTTCGCGTCCGCGATTTCGGCCGTCTTGGCGAGGTACAGCGGGCGCGACAGGTGGTTCGCGGCAGACGCAAAGGTGTAGATCTCCAGCTTGGCAAGCGTGTCTGCGGGGAAGTCGCACAGCAGCTGGTCCTGCCCACGTTAGCTTTGAAACCAATCCAAGGGGGATTCGCTACGTACAACCCATGCGCTGCAAATGATGCCTCCTTGGGAGTGGGCGATGATCACGATGCGCTCCTTCGTCGGATCCATCATCGCACTTCGAACAATCTGGAGTCAGTGCTGCTAGTGGCAACCACCCACTTCGTAGCCGCTCCGGATATCCTGCGTCGTCCAGAAGAGATCACGCTGCAGAATGCACTCGATGAGGTCGAACCACATGCCCAGCGTCTTGTTCAGCACGCCAGTAATGGGCCTGTGGAATAGGTTCTGCAGGTAGTCGACGGTGGCCTCAGCCGTCCACCCGTCGGTCGCAATGCCATTAATGCTACTGGTGAGCGTAGTCCTTCCCCTGTTACTCACTAGATCCACTCCTCCTTCTCGTGGCCATCCACAAAGTCCACTGCACCATCGCTCTCCTTTACACGTCCACCCTGCAGCCAAAGACCAACCCAGCAGAACCCGGTGAGGACGGGAACCCAAGCAGCCATGGGCGGGATTGATGTGAAGAAGCTTGTCACAGCGCCAGCGGTCAATACAAGGGAAGTAGAGATCATCGTGACCTGGAAGAGACCGCTGAGAATGCCCTTCGAGCGGACATGCCTGTCAATGGGAGACTTGCTGATCGGGAGAATGATCGACGGCACGAGGCCGATGTTCTTGATCAGGAACGCAAAGTCCTTGGCCATCGCCTTGAACGGTGACTGGCGGAACGCTTGGGGCGTGTCCAGGAAAGGGGTGCAGATCGTGTCTTGCACGATGCAGTGCGGCGGTGAGTGAACTGGGAGGGCGGTGAGATAAGACGGGTCAGTCAGCGAGCGGCTGCGGTCCTGCACCGAGGCCGCGGCCTCTTTCGCCTGCGAGGGAGACTTGGGAAGGCCCTCCTGCACGAGTCAGCGGTGACAACAGGAGTGACTCACCGTCTCCACCGTCACCTTGGTCATTATGGGCATGGTGCCGTAGTCGGGCTGGCTGTGGGACTTGCGAACTCGGATGTTCTGGGCCCCACTCGCTCTCGGGAGCGGGTCACTCATGTTGTCTGATCGGTGTGTGTGTTTGCCACTGAGATGTTAGAGGGGAAAGTTGCAAGAACGTGACGTGAGAAAGGTGACAAAGGCTGTTATAAGTACTTGGTTCATGCGGGCCGAGTGGTGTATATCCCACCTTTTGCCTAGTCACGGACCCGAGGTTCGGTGCTGTGCTCGGCGCTTGTGCTACCTTATTAAAGAAGCTTCAGCACTGGCGGCCATGATCAGGATGCCGAACTGTCGCGGAGCGGGGGCCGGTCTGCCTGAAGGAAACTCGAGCGGAGGCCGCGGCGATGTGATGTGCGCGTCGTAACAGCGCCAGGGTCAAGGGCGGCCTAACTTTAATGCCCTCAATATCATGTGGACGAGTTCTGTGCCGAACGCGAAGGCCGCGGAAGGCGGGGCGATGAAGGCGAATGATTACTCACCTTTACCGGAATGAAATCGACACAGATTCCACGCGTTGGTGTAACGCAGAACACCAAACGCTGTGCCCAAGGGAGTGGTATGAACGATCGCGATTGCGTTCGCGGTGACGACACTAGCAATGCAAAGAGGTTTGCCGCTATGAAGGATCCAACCATCTGTTCTAGGCATGGCGGCTGGAGACAAATCACGGCTGACCGGACCGGCGATTCGCAGACCAGTTAGACGGGTAGTTGAAACTGAGTAGCGGGCTCCCACGAATTGACCGCACATTCTCATAATTCTCATGTAAACATACTGGCATACCGAGGAGCCAAGTTTCGCGAACGCAGTTAGCGTTAAGAGTTTGTGCAACTCTCGCTGATTGAAAGATCGCCTCGCCCATCCCTGACATGGCCGAGGCACGATGAAATGACAGAGCTTACCCGACACAGCACCATTGGAGGGCGCGCCATCCGCTGCTTACATGCCTCCACGCAGTTGCCGTCCATGTTGAGGAGTTTAGCAGCACGCCTTCGACCTGCCAGCGTACGCGCGCGACAGGGTGCTGAATTCGTCACTACTACTCTGGACCGCGGAGGTGCTGACTACCCAGCGCGGAGTCTTGATGTCGCCTAATTGTCTGTCACGGGCCCAGCAACATGAACATTTGCACTAGTCACGGTCCGCGGCGAAAGGCAACTCGATCCTTGACGTCAACTGTCACAGCGACAGGGTAACCGGCGATACGCGTAACACGGAACGTTCGGAACTGGAGTAACTGCTAACATGTGATTGCGATTGTGGAACGTCTGTGTATATGCTGTATGCTGTCTATGCTTGCTAGTTGTGGCTGCCCATCACGGCGGCACCAAAGTCTCCACCGACGCCCCACTCATCCATGAGCTTTTTGACCTCGCCCATATCTCCCCGATGGGAGAAGCGTCCGTAATGGGTGATGATGCTCGTGATGTCCTTCATCTCTGAGAACGCCCTGGTCGTGATCGGACTTCGAAGACGCTCCGTCACCTGTCACAGGTCAGCGCCAGCAACGCTTACGAGAGAATCTGACACGTACCTTCTTCTGGAAGCTTGGCACGTCTCCCCAGCTTTCGCTCTTGACCTTGGACATGTATCGGTCGATATCTTTGCCACCTCCCTCCACGCAAATGAGACCGGGCTTGCCAGCTAGCACGAAACCCGTCAGTCCGTACTCGAACGTGTACGTCACGATCTCTCTCGTTTTGTCTTTTGAATCTAATGACGGCAGCCAAAACCAGCATCGGCAGAATGGTCCTTCGTCTCGCACAGGCGTCGGCTCTGCGACCACCTCTGGTTCCGCAACTATCAGTGACTGATATGTTTAGCCCACAAAATCTCTTACAGGTGGCACTCACAGGAGCAGTAGCTCTGATATACTCAATCGCCGTCATGATGTAATCGGTCGGCGTCTCCATCGGTTCCGGCATATCCGACAGCAGCAACTCGAATGCCGATCGCGTCAGGAAGTCTGGCTGTCGCGGAGCAATCTTTGTTTGTCCCGACACCGGGATGGCCACAGACAGATCTATCCGCTTAGGTTCCTCTCCACTGTCGTCGATCGGTGCCCGCACCACAACGTTGTACACGTCCGCCGTGTCCTGATCTGTGTCGAGCGCGCTCTGCGATGCTGAGTCGAACACAAGTTCGTCGGGCAGCGGGTACATTGCAGCTAAAAGCTGAAGGGCGGAGAGAGCTTCGGACATGTCGGCGGCGAGGTTTTCTACCGTTCTAAGAGGCAGGCAATATCGAGAGAAGTGAACAGCTAGCAGTGACGCGCCCAGCTCCTCGTCAGCAAAGTCACAGGATCGAAACGCAACGCATCGGCAATACCCGAGCTTGACTCGATGAGCTAAGGTGGAGGTTCGGCGTCCACGTGGACTCCTTATCTGTTTGGCTCCGTCGCCACCGCATCACAGCCCACGCGTCAGGATCTCGGACCTCCACCTAGCCGGACACTTGACTTCATAGCTCGTATGTGTTCATCGTCGTCTTACCCGATTGCTTCACAGCTCGCAAGCTCCTCCGCCCCGTACGAATATCAGTGAAGAATACCATTTATGATTAGACCCACCGGCCAGTAAAAGCAGTTACCTGAGTATGTTTACCTAGGTGGTGTTCCCTGTCTAACAGCCAGTTGCGGATCGCAACCTCGCAGCGGTGAATACGTGCAGGGGGAAAGAGTCGCTTCGGCCGGGGAACAAGATGCGGATCTTCTGGCCGACCACAACCAAATCTCCTCCATCCGAGGGCATAGCAATCGGCTGGAGAAAAGAGGATGTTTTGCTCGTAGCTGCCCTTGTTCCAGCATGGGTGAGACCATTTGTGTAAGCGCCGCTGACGCCAGCGTGACGAGTTTGAGCTCATCAGTTCCGATCGTCTCAGCATTCTCGCCCGCTTTCGAGGTATAGACCAGCAGCTGGGCATTGACGATGACCCCTCGGAGCCAAGCTGTCTTATCAACTGCGAGAATGGAGTACCGGTCGCGCTCTCAGAGCCGGCTGATGTCGTCCTTTACACGCCGGCTTCCAGTGTAGCTGATCTTCTGATCTACCAGAGCGCTAACCGGAGGGATCCTGAGAGTGTGAATCCGGAAGATGACGTCCTGGCGATGGTGAGCTGGTCTTCGGTATGGAAGCTGACGTTTGCAGTTGGTGAAATCGACGAGCGTCCAGCGTTATATCTTCGAGGACACAATACCGAAGCGCCGGTCGTGGTCAATGTTCTCCGACGTCCCGCGTAACCTAGTGTTCCTGTGTAATTCTCTGGTTCGCTTCCTTCGTCCAGGTTCAAACCTCAGCAAACCGACAGTCTCTCGTAGGGAAGGGTCCCGCTTGCCCCGTCTGAGTTGGCACACTTCCCAAGAGTGGAAGGCTGCGACCCAGTTGCCAATACCGAGGCTTCGCCGTCATGGGTTTGGGTATCGCTCTGACATGGCGCATAGAGGCGGGGAGGGCCAGTGGAGCGACATGACGCTACAGCAAGTCCTGCCGGTCATTTTTGTTCTGCTTTACATCTTTCGCCGATATTGGCTGCCGCTAGTGTGGCAAACACTGCTCGCTATCGTCGTCGTTGTGGCATGGGCCGTGTATGAGATGGGCATCAGCGTTCTCAAGGGCCTCGCTGTTCTTTCTGGCCGGCTTGACTTCGTGAAAGCGATATTCCTGCATGTCTGGCACGTCATTGCCAACGCGCGCCAATGGTGTGCGTCTGTAGACGCCGTCTTCTTCACTTGGAGCCTGGCCGCACGACTCGACGGGCTGCGTGAGGATAGCTTGGCATACAAGCAGAATCTCCTTCGACTCCACGTGAGCTCCCACGAGTTTATTGGGCTGACTTGTGCAGATGGAGAACAACCTCGGTCCGGTCCTTGGTGGCATCCTCCTGCGCACGACGTCGCCGCGACACAACTTGGCGACGGTCTTCGTGGACCCGGTGATTGGAGCAATTGACTGGCTTAACTCGTGGCCTGTTGGCTTCAAGCTGAACACAGAGCTCAGCAACTTCATGAGCTCGACTCTCAAGTTTGGACTGAACATATGGAAAGGTAAAGTACCATATTGCCCAAGTCTAACAGCAGATCTCATCTTTCCTCGCCTCCCTGAAATGTACATGTACATGTTTGTTGTCGCCGGCACAATAGCCGGGCTGATCACCTTCTTTTCGCATGCGTTGGACGCCTTCCGTCTCATGACCTTGCACTTGCGAGCCGGGTACCTTTTCACGCGTGCCCTCTACCGCTGGCAGATGTCGGCGCTGGGAGGTCTGTGGAATCTGTTCCGCGGCAAGAGATGGAACACCCTCAGACATCGCACCGACTCGCACGCCTACGACCTCGACACGCTCTTTCTTGGTACCCTCCTCTTCACTCTCAGTGTCTTCCTGGCGCCCACGCTTGTCGCCTACTACGGTTTGTTCTTCGTTATCAACGCCGGCCTCGTAGCTGTGGAAGGGTGTTTGAGACTCGGGATCGTCTTTGCGAAGACGTGCCCTTGGTACGAGCTTCAGCTGCGTGCCAGATTCCCAGACGCTCTCCCTGGTGAGCCACACGACAATTGTTTTTAGCTAACTGAGCACAGGTGGTGTTGTATTCGAACCTGTTGCCCTTCCAGAGGCAGCTAACAACGATGCTGTCGCTGTCCAGCAGTTGCTCAGAGTAAAGGTGTGTGCTGTACACCGACTTGAAGCTGACCTGTATGTAGGTCACTCCGAAGTCATATGGGGAGATCATCGCGCCCATGCTTGGACACTTGCGACGTGAACTCATCTCCCTCAAGGATCGTCTTTGAGTCGCCAGAGCATTAAGGAGGACCACTTCCTCACGCGACATTTGTACTAATACCAAGAAATGCATACAATCTAGGAACTCGGTCTGTCTAATCTATTGCGTACGAAGTGTCCATTGTTCGTCATCATTAAGACTTGAACTTGCTGCTGATTCTCTCCCAGCGCCACGGGTCGCGCTTCTTGAGCCACCAAAGGCCGATGATCGCGAGGATGATGACACCACAGATGACTCCGACAACGACACCGGCGATGCCACCACCGCTGAGGCCGCCGCCACCACAAGGCAGGGCAGCGTCACAAGGCTCGTCACTTGGCCGCTGGAACGAGTCTTTGACGCCGACAAAGTAGGGGTCCTCCTCGCCAGCGGCGATCATGTACGCGGCGATGCCGGGCCAGTTGGCGTTATAGTCAAGAGCGACCTCGTTCTGGACCCAATCATCGCGGTAGTCCCAGAACTTGTCGTTCTCGAGGGGTCCACCGACGACGGCGCCGTAGATCACATGCGCCTCCTCCTCTGGCGAGTTTCGGATGTCGTTGAGGTTCGTGCCGCCCGACGACAGGCCAGAGTGCGGGTTCTTCGGCGAGTTAGGGTGCAGGCCGACCATGTACGGGACGTTCATGGGGTTCTTGCCGAGGGCGTAGTCGATTTGGCTGCGCGCGAAGTCGCGGTACTTGTTCTTCTTATCGTCGCTTGAAGCGATCGGTGCGTAACGCAGCAGGAGCGTAGCCGCCGCGATCGCCGGGTTCAGCGACGCCTCGTCCGAGTCGCCGTCGTAGAATAGGAGTCCGCCATCGGTCATCTTCGCGTTCTTGACGTTGTCGTCGACGATCGCATCGAAATACTGCTCCGCCTCCTTCTGCCATCCCGTGACGTTGGCATCGAGGCCCGCGCCCGCCGCAAGACTGGGGCGCGCGTGGGCGACCTCAGCGAACAGCACGTAGAGAGCAGGCAGCTTCGAGTCCCAGTTCCAGACCTTCTGCTGCGACGTCAGGCCGTACTGCTCGTAGTATCCGTGAGCGTCGGCATAGTAATCACTTTGGTTCGTAGCGAGTGCGAGCGACAGGGCAGCCAGTGCAAGCTCATCCTGGTACCCCGAAGAGACGTAGGCGTCGCCAATCTCCTTGACAGAGTCCGAGAAGGTCGCGTACGGCTTGGTGCTGTTCGCAGTGTTGTAGAGCGACTTTGCGTGGTTCAGCAGGGCGTCTGCGTACTTCGCGTCCTGCAGGGGCGCGATCGTTGACTCCGCCGACGAATTCAGACCCGAACCGCTGTAAAGCATCGCGCCAAGCGACATCGCCGCCGAGACAGAAGCCCAGCCGTCCGTACCCGGGTGTGAGGCGTTGATCGGGTACGACGGGCGCGGGGTCGGAATGCTCTGGTCGCCGCCCCAGTAGCCGTTGTCGACCTCCGAGCTGCCCACCTGCATGAACAACACGTCATCTTTCGGGTGCGCCTTCTGGAACCAGTCGAAGCCCCACCGCAGCGTGCTGTCGAGGTAAGCCGTTTGCTTGGCGTCCTCATAGCCTGCGCCCCACGACAGCGCGCTCCAAGTGAGCGCGTACATCGTAAACGTAAGTGGGAACGTGCACTTGATATACTGCGCGAGGTCAGCTACCGCGGCAAGGTGGGAATCTTACGTCGCCTGCATCGTACCAGCCACCCGTCAGGTCAACGCCGTAGTCCTTGCCGTCGTCCAGTCCAGAGTCATTGCGCCACGGCACCCGATTGCCGTACGAGCCCTTGTCGAGCTTGCCGGAGCGCTGCGCGTCATAGAACCACAGCGAGTCGCCAAGGACAGTGGTCCACTGGCTGTTCGGCTGGCCCTTGCTGGGCTCGGTGCCCTTGGACGCGTCCGGCGGCGACCAGGGGTCTCCAGACGGCTTCAGCTGGGCCGTCACATGGCTCAGCTGGCCAGCGACTAGGAGGGCGGAGAAGAGCATCACTAAGGACCACTCTGTAGCTCCTGGAAGAACAAGGAACCGAAAGGAGGAGGGGATCAAGGCAAGAAGTCGTGTGTGTGTATGGGCAAGAAGCAAGAGATGTAGCCGGGGGATGAAAGAAATAGATTAGATCAGACTGTCAGCCTGTCTGCTCGGGGGCGAGGCAAGTCGTACCGGAGCAAGGGAATCAAGCTCTGGGCCGAGACGCGGTGGGGTGGGATCCGAACAGCCAGCGGACCAAAATAAACAAATCAGAGCCACTTCTTCCCTAGGTTGTCCGTTGAATGCAGCCAGCCGGCTGTCGACATGACGTAAGGGGCTGCGACGAGACGCGACCTCTGCGGGCGATGAAAATGTGCCTGGCTTCGTTTGATGCTGTCAGCAAGTTCAGTAGTACGGCGAAGTGCAGATCTGTGCTGCGCAAAGCAATGCATCTCCGGACCGGCTGTACACCGTGCAGCACTTAGCGGCGACGTCGGCAGTGCGCTAGGCAAAGCAGAGGTTCCGCACATTCCTCTAGGAAACGTGCAAGGGGTGGGGCACCTAGCAAAGTGGACGAATGGTAGATGAGTAGTGACCGAGCATCGCCTCGTCGATCATCGGCGTCAGACCTGGGCCGGCCCTGCCGCCTATCGCCAGCCAGAGGCGTCATTACCCTTATGTCAGCCATTTGTCAGTAGCGCACCGTGCTCGTTAGCCGCTGCATTTCACAAAGGTACACTCGTGGTTGCATTGCTCACCGCAGGATCTAGTCGCATGCACCGTGCTGTTCAGGTGGTTGCGGTGACATCGATAAAGTCGGACGTGAACGACTCCATGCATCCAAGAACAGGCCGAGACTCCCGACCCCAGCCGTGATCTTGTCACGGACGGAGATCTCGCTCTAACCTGAAAACGGGTCCCACCGCGCGGCTTGTGTAAGACCTGTGGGGGCAGGAGTGGATATCCGTCTGTTTCTGACGAAGCGCACCTCCCTGTCTGGGCCGTTAGCTTTCCACGGGCCCCCTTCTAGGCTTCAATACCTCACGGACTAGACGGGGTATACCTCCCTATTGTTAGCTTCGTGCCAATCCGGCGACTCACATGGAACCGTACTCGATGACTCGGAAGAGGCTATCATCGAGCACCTTGTCTGAGTAGCCGACGCTGCCCAATCAGCTTCACCAGCCCTGAATGCTCACTGATCCCGCCAGCCGAGCGCGTCTATCCAGTCCTGGCCCATCTCGATCTCCCGGAGGCCGCGGCCACCCCAGTCACCGAGCTCGGAGTCTGTGAGGCCCTTGAAGATGATCTGGGGTCAGCTGCAATCAACCATGATGTCGGCAACACACAAAGATTCGAATCATCAAATCGGGACGTGGGATGATGCTCAACTGGCTGGAAGGCTCAAGCTGCTTCTGATTCAAGATTCTGGGATGTCAGCTTGTCCCCACTTCATAATGTAGATTCTGCAGGCGCCTTGCCTGACACTGACCGGTAAGCCTGATGTCAGCTTGTACTACGGCTCTGTAACTTACGATATTCTTATGTCTAGCGACGCTGGGCAGCCAGCTCGTGATGATGTTTGTCCGCGTATCAGGCGGCAAGCCAAGGGTGGACAGCACGCGGTCGATGTGCGGCACGAAGCGCTCCGAGGGCAAGCAGAACCCAGTCGTCGGGCTGATGTCGGGCCACGCTGTGGTCAGCTTTTGGCTGGAACAGCTAGCTCACCGGGGACAAGCGGGTCGTCAGGCTTGAGCGACTTGGGCTGTTCCGCTTTCTTCGGCCTGTGGCGTTAGCTCAAAGAGTGGGCGAGGGCTTACACTAGCTCGTAGAACACGCCGTTTGTCTCGATGCTGTGCAGCACATCCTCGACGATGCCACCCGGCTTGACACGCAGGAACCACCGCAGGTTGTAGTCGCCGCCGTCTGAACCGCACAGCGGCGTCTGCGGGTAGACCGTCGAGACTTCCCAGCCCTTCAGCGTGAGGCTGACCTCAACCTGGCGTTAGCTATCGCAGAAGACGGATAAGCTACAGCCGTAGTTGCCATGCCTCTGGGCACTGTCTCTGAACGATTGAGGCGACAGACGAGCGCACTCACTGCCTTCTCCTCGCCATACAACAGCTCGACCTTCGACCTGTCCGTCCGTGGCCGGAAAAGGATGCGGACGGTGTTCTTGTCGTGCGGAACGACTGACATCAGCTTTCTCACCACAGGTCTAAATGGTCAGCTTGCGCACGTTTCACTGGGTGCTCAGAGTCACTGAGCTGTGAGCCATGGAAGTGCTGAGCGTGGTTCTTGTCCACGGTGAACGTGCCGAGGTACCCTTGCCGTCAGTTCCAGTCTGAGATGGTGACTTACTCCCGGGAGGGGGCCCTTTCGCGAGCTCACTACAGGTCAGCTCTTGCACTTGGCTAGGACTCCAGCCCTCATGTGCCAGGGCGAACGGAAACGAGGTGAAGGAGGGTACTCACCCCGTCACGCTCGCGGTGCACTTCACCTCCTTCTTGTCGAGTGTTGTGGCGGTCAGGTGCTGTTCCACAGTCTTGGGAGCCGGCTTCGGCTTCTCCTTCGGGGCGTCCTTCTTGGGCGCCTCCTTTGCTGGCTCCTTGCTAGGCTTGGCCGCCGCGCTGCCTGGCTCTGCGCTCTTAGCGCTCAACTGGGGTCAGCTACATGCTAGGCTCAGGGAAGCTTACGCCGGGCGAAGGCTGTGGGTCAGCTATCAAGAGCGCAACAGGATATGGGGCTCACATTCTTCTCAAACGCGTGCACGATGAAGCGCACAAAGGGCTTTCCCGCGATAGCGTAATAGAACGAGTCGTTGTCCGAGCTGGGGTCAGCTCAGCTGAGCAAAGGCACCGCCAGAGTAGTGAAGAGAGCGGCCACCATCTTCGAATGGCGCCCTTCCATCTTCCATCTGTCGCAGACAGTGCCGAGAACAGTCTGCAAACACGCAAGAGGGCGCAGGGCTGGCAGAATACGCACATGAACACACTATCTCCCGCGAGATACTGGTGCAGGCCGTAGCGGTGCATGTCGGCGGCGGGCAAGCTGAGGCGGATTATGTGCGTCGCGGGAATCGAGAGCGCAGCCGTGATGTGCGCTACTGCCTTCTGGTCCGTCAGCTACATGCAGTTCTTACAAGGAGCTCACGTCATACGTCTCGGGTAAGGCGCAGAAGTACTCGTACCCGTAGTAGTTGAGCACCATCATACGCGGAGGCGTGGACATGGTACCTGCTGCTCCTCTGACCGCGTTGCGCTGCCAGACTGGGGACGAGAATGGTGCCCGTGGCGACTGGGGGCTGGTGGCCGGGAAGATAAAGTCGGACGGGTGGTGTGATGGGAAAGATCAAGTTTCTATGTCTGCCTACTGCACGATGTTGGCGCGTGGACGGGACTGCATGCACTGCACGCCTCGTCGCACGCACACGCCTCAGGATCGCAACGTTGCGTGTGTGTCGTGCGCCCGTGCACGTTGGCACGCCTGCAGGCTTCGCGAAGGCTGGCCACAGGGGCATCAGAACCCTTGTGACACCTCCTTCTGCCACATCTACGCCCTTTGTGCTCCGTGCCCCCAACACTGACCATCACTAACTGTGCTCCCCAAAGCGCTTGGACCTGTCGCCGCTCTATTAATGCGAATGCATGAAATCGTTACAACAACATGGTGTATCTGTATCCCTTGGGCTTATCATTTGCAGTAGTTTGATTGGTTTGTTGCGTAAGGTAAGGTGGAACATGGGAGTCCAGATGAAGAGATTTGAGTATGATGTCTATAGGGTTGCGGGTGAATGAGGATCTCACTTGGCCGTAAGTAGCCCAGTACCGTTGACAATGACGGCCAGGCCGGGAGTTCCAGGAGTCGGCGCGCCGTTGCTGCTGCCGTTCGGGCTCATGCTGCTGGCACGCATGGGCGGCGGAGGCGTGAGGGGGAAGTGCGGCCGTCGAGGGGTCGCAAGGTTAATGTTGGGTGTCGCGTGGCCGTTCGCGAAAGGCGTCGCACTCGGCCGATTCGGACCAGACACCGTGCCCAGGATTCCGACGCGGTTTCCAAAGCCGGCGAGGAGCACGCAGCTCGAGTCGCGGCCTGCAGGGCAGAGCGGGCGCACCGCAACATATCCTAACGGCTGGTGTGTGGGCACAACGTTACTCGCGCCCCCATGAGGGAACGATGCTCGCCCGTTCAGGCTCAGCATCCGCTCCGCTCGTCGCTGGCGCATAGGCACCTCCCCAGCCTCCCCTGTGCGGGGCGGAACGCCCGTGCGGCGTTCCAGAACCTCGAGCGAAGAGGTGTCCACCAGGAGCACAGAGCCATTCCACGGCTTACGCAGATCGACGTTCCAGACCTGCCATTGGCTGTCGTCGATACCGCTACCGTTGCGGCGCACACCAACGAGCGTGTCGTCCAGCACTGCCCAGCCGCCGTCGCTCGCCAGGATTCCGCCGAGAGGAATCACAACGGGCGACGAGTCCTCCATCGGCGAGAGGTTCTTCAGCGGCGTCAGCGGCGATGCTGAGTCTTCGGTCGACATGGCGAGGCTGGCCAGAGCCCCGAACGAGCCATTTCGCTCCATAGGCGAAGGAGGGCGGTCATCGAGGCGGTAGCCGCTGAGGCGCCGCGTGCCATGAGATGAGACGGGGAAATCACTCGGCGGGGCTAAGCTGGCCTTGATTGGAGACGGCGCAGTGCTGAGACCGCCAGACATGGAACGCTGGCGCCCAGCAGGCTGGAACACAATGCCATGAGACCGCATGTGAGAAGCGCTGGCCAGGGTCTCGTCTAAGGCCGAACGTCGGACGGGTTGGCAACGGCAGAACTGGGCTCGGTCCTTGTTAACGACGCGGTCGAGGAACACTTGTGAGGCCGTCGAGGCGATAACGAAGAAGCCGAGTGACGACTGCGTCCCGCAGGTTGAGCAGCGGGTGTTTCCAGGAGCAGCGATGCTGACGTCCTTGACAGGCTCGCTTGCCTGGTGCACCGCAGCGAATGGCTCTCCATAGGCGTCGAAGACGTCGACACGGCCAGAGCGCCGACCGACGACGAATAGTTCAGGCATCCTGTCTTGCCAAGGAACAGTGCTGCGCGACACAGACGTCACGCGATCCCCCAGCGGAAGGGCGGTACCCAGAGGCAGCGGCGTCCAGCCACTATGCTGCTTGTGCCAAATGTTCGTACCTTCGGCATTGCTGACGACCGCAACAGGTCCGTTCTCGGTCGCGAACAGGTCCGTACGGCACGGGTGAAGATCGCTTTTGACGACTGCGGGAATGATCTCAAATGACCGGTTGCCAGCAACCACCTGAACGCTGCCGTTCGAGATGGCGACAAGGAGGGCGGGGCAGCCAGTGAGACCAGATGCCGAAGCGGGGCTGGGGCTGCCGAAAGGATCGTCGGCAGAAGCAACGTCCTCGAAGGCAACGGCGACCACGCGGTCCTGGCACTCAGGCTGGAACAAGTTTGTGACGCCAATGCTGTCGGTCTTTCCGTCCTCCGGGGTGGCCCAAAACTGGATCAGGCCATTCCGCGTCGCGACAGCCACGTAGGAGTTGTCGCGGCTCACCGCAGCGCCGATGGCGGGGCTATCCTTCAGTGAGCTGTCGACGGTCAACATCTCTCGGGTGCCCGAAGCGTGATCAGCGTCGGTGAAACGCCACAAACAGATCGAGTTGTCGATACCGATCGACACTGCCAGTTTGCCGTCTGGGCTGGCTGCGATCACATCGACGTCGAACTCGTGACTGGCCGGGAGCATGTAAACGCTGATCGTGGACGAGTTGGCCTTTGAACTGCGGTTTCCCTCGTCATCTGACTCTTCGTCTGATCCGTGATCGTCGTCAGGGTGCTTGAGGTGGTCACGCTGGACTGCGAGTTTATCCGAGTCCTTCAGCAGGAACCTCAGGAGACCGTAGAGGGCCAACGGTGTCGACAGCAGGGGAATGATGACGAACTTGAACAGGTGCCAGACGGGCCGAATGTCAAACGCTCGAGCGGGCTTCAGAGGATCCAGCATGAGCCTGATGTCTGAGGGTTCCAGAGCATGGCCAGGGCGTGGGAGGACCACGATCGACGAGGGAGGCATAGCGATCCGAACCGAGGTCAGACCCTTCGGATTGATCGCTCGCCAGAGCTCTTCCGAGGGCGTAATAGAAAATAAACTGCTGGCGGCAGTGGCGAAAGTGGTCGGGCGAGCGGACAGGGCGTAGGACGACGTGGTGGTTGGAACGTAGCCGTAGAGGGCTGCGGCGGGGTTGATGCGGCCGCGTTCAGTGTACCAATAAATGATGCCGACGGAGGTCAGCAGCAGGATTAAGCTTCCACTCTTGGCGACACGAGCACGCAGGATTTTACGCCAGTTGATGCGCGCAGCTCGTCGGCCTGCGCGGCGCTTAGCAGCGTCTTCCTCCCGGCGCTTGGCTTCCGTGGCAGACAGGCCGCCCTTGGAGGCGAGAACGTCGGCGAGCTCGAGACGTTGGGCATCAATTGACAGGACCGTCAGGAAGAACGTGTTGAGCATGAACCAGTCGGCGATGATGACGACTGCGGCGAAGATGCAGAATTCGCGGACCGGCTGGAGGTGCACGCAGAGCGAGACGAGCGCCAAGATGAGCAAATCCGTGCAGGATGTCAGGAACATGGTCCCTCCGACCTTGCTGAGGCCGATGCCGATGCGCTCAGGAACTGAGTGCGTGAAAGGAACAGAAAAGACGGCTCTCGTGAGGACCGACATGTTCTCGACGCCGACGACGACGATAACGAACGGCAGAACGTAGGTCGGCAGCACGGTCTGGCCCTTGCTCCAGCCCCATCCTTTCCAACTGAGGTCGTTCCAACCAAGCACCGCGAGCACGCCGGATGACATGAGAGCCGAGCAACAGAGCTGCACGATACCGGTGAAGGCCAGACCGATCGGAGAATGAACCTTGGTGGCGTTTCGTGACAGCTGGTAGAGCAGGCCCGCGAGGAGCAGCGCGTACAGAACAAAGACGATCCGAGGCGTCTTGTTCGATTTCGGTGCCGGAGCAGTGGGTGGCGGAGTCGTCGAAAACTTGGAAGAGTCAGCTGATAGCAATACCTTGAGAGCTTACAGAAACTAGCGTCGAGCTGTTACCGACGCCTCGAGGCCACGATTCTGTGAAGACTTCAGCACCCAGAGGTGCCAGCACCTGCGCTAGCTTGGCGTTCCACTCGTCTTCGAAGGCTTGTCGGTCGCCTTGGACGTGAAACGGGACTGCGACGGTGCGATAGATCGAACTGTACTCCTCGGGGCTTCCCCAGAGATCGTTATGCGCGGTCGTTCCCTTGACTCCGTCGGGACTGATGATATAGCAGGGACCGTCCTCCTTGACTTCGCCGTTGTGGGGTATCAGATGCCTCACACAGCGAGCGCCGTCTTCCCACTCATCTGCCAATCTCTGCACCTGTCTCAGTAGACTCACGCCCTCTCCGTTCTCCCCGTCCAGGACCTCGCCCACGTCCGCCCAAGCTATCCGAAGCACGTCGATTTCAGGAGTGTTGGCCAATGAACCTGCTAAGCACGACTGAGCAGCCACCCAAGGCCTATCACCTTCCGGCGCCCACCACGGCCCCCATTCAACGTTTGGAAGGAGTGGCGGCGGGTCGGGATAGAATGCGTCCTGGATTGGCCTCCATGTCGTGCTAGCTGCGCTGCATGGTATCGGGGAGGCGGGATGGGCGGAGGGCACGTCGAAACCTCGCTCAATGAAGGCTGCGATTGAGGGGTAGAACAGGGTGGTCATCACGAAGCAATCGATGAGAAGTGTTCGGATCTGGGGGATTAGCTCGCACTCGAGGATGGCTGATGCAAAACAAGGTGTGAGAGTCATCAGGGGTACGGGTTCGAGGCTGCCCGTCGCGCCGAGGTTAACAGATGCTACCTGCGGGTGCTTCATCGGCGCGGGCGCTGCACGGCAAACAGAGCTTCCCGCCGCTTGTCGCTGCTCCGCGCCGATAAGGCGCGGCGAAGCACGATAAGCAGCGCCACAGCGCCGAGTCACAGCGAGGCGCGCGGTGGACTGGCAACACGAACGATGAGTCGCTCCGCCAAAGCGACTGAGTTGGATTGGGTCACAGATCACGACTTGAGCAAAGAGCCGCCCACTGGGGAGATAAGGGCATTAGGGGGACGGCGACGCACCTGATTCCTAGCGCAGTGCTCTCCGAACCGCTTGAAGGCTTCGCGGATGACGGTCCGCGGAGAGGAGAAGGAGCGGACATTGGTCTGAAGGGTCTTGGTCGATCTCCGTCGTCTCGGTCGCGCAGCTGGGCCGGCACTGCTAGCGCTGCTGCCGCGCCGATGGCGGAGCGAGTTGGTGCCGAGCCACGACATCAGCGCATTGGACGGCGAGCAGTGTCGAACGGAGTGAGCTCGGGTGTGTTGCAGTGGGGGTGGCGAGGGCGAGAGGAGAAGTGGTTGCAGGGGTGTGGGCGACAGTGAGTGCAGGTACGCGGGTGTGGGGTTGAAAGAACGGTGCTTGCTGTGGGGTGCAACGAGTGTGTGAAGTTGAGGATGGAGGATCTGCGTGCGGTTGGTGTGAGTGTGATTGCAGGAGGGTTGCCGTGCGTGACGCTCTTCCTCGATCTCGAGCCAAAGCTGCAGGCGCACACAGGGGAGATGGGTGAGTGAGCCACCCTGCGTACCTGGCTCCTGGCTGGCTCGCAGGCGCAGGCTTGCCTGGCTTACCTAGCGTCCGCCAGGCCGCCAGCCGCCAGGATCGAGCCTGGTCGCCTGGTCGCCTGCTTGCGCCATGCGCCGGCCCCCAGCGCGCGAGTGCCAGCGCCTGGTCCAGGCATCCAGGCAGACCGGACTTGCGGAATTTGGCTGAATGACAACCCGACTAGCACGCGTCCTCGGGCGTTCCAAGGCATCCTCCCTTCCGACCCTGCCATTTCAACCTGCATTAACCTGCGGCCCTCAAATTCTTATCCTCCGGCCTCCGGCCTCCGGCACGGACTCGAGGCTCGCGGCCTCCACGCGCACACGCGCCCACAGCCGTTCTCCGCCCTTTGCGCCTGCGAGGCCTTTTAGTCTGCGAGCGCTCTCCCTGCTGCGCCCACCGGACATGCACCGTTCAAAGCTATGCAAACGCGGACATGTACACCGTACACAGGTGCCGACGACTCGTCGGCGCGGCGCCCGGCGGCCATCCCTCTCGGCCCTCTCCCTCCCGCGAGCTGCGCGCGTTGCGACGCACGGCTGGCTCACAACATGCCGAAAATGTCCTCTTCTCGTAAACGTCGTCACAGGCCCACACCCAGTTCCCTCCGCCCCTGGCCTTCCTCTCAGCCAGGCGTCCTTAGCCGCCGGCCCCATCCTTCATTGGCTCTGGGCCCTCTCCGCCTCGCCCTCTGCTATCGCAACCCCACCTCCTCGACGGCCATCCCCTAATCTCCACCGTCAGTGTCCGACTGTCTCCCCTCTTACCCACCCATTCCAATGCATCACCGCCGCCGCCGCCGCATGCGCGGAATGGTAGATCTCGTGCTGCCCCGACCATGTCTTATTGTTCTGCATAATGTGCACAGAGCTACATATAGTCGACGCCACGACGCCGTCGGCGCACGGCGCGCGGCGCATAGCGGCGCTGTTCAGGAGTTCCTGGTAGCAGCTAGACTTTTTCGAGGTTCACACGTATACACGTACACTGCCGCGAGAAGCGCAGTGGGGCCGCCGCGGCGCCGGCGGCGGTTGGCTGCGCCGTCTGAGCTTCGGCTGGCCACTGGCAACCTACCGCCCCAGGTCGAGGGCGACGTTGCGCGACGCCATCAGGCATGTCCGAGCGCCAGTCCCTTGCCACCCAATTGCAGATCGCGGAGACGCCCGGACCTTCTGGCCTGGAGAAGCAACACACCCGTGCACCTGGGTTCTACACCAGGCCCCTTCCTCGCCTCCTCACTGCTCCGACACGTTGGCGGCCTCCGCATCCTCCGAACCTATGGGAGGTTCCACATTCCAGTTCCTGGCCAAGGCCAGCCATTGTCTCTCCTCCTCGTTGCCTCCCGTCCAGCGTCCAGTCAGCTCTTTCAACTGGGCGGGTGTTAGCTCCCAGGACCCAGCGCTGACAGAGATGAGACGGGCGTACAAGTGATAGGCGTTGTGATGGAACTGGTCGAGGATGAGCCGCCCTCTTCGGGCAGTGTCGTCGGGGATGGAGCTGTCATCTGGCTCAGCCGACATGACATTAACCTCGTCCTCGTCATCGTAGTTGTCGAGGAGTGAATGCACGTCCGCGTCGCGCAGCAGGCGCGCATCCTCCGAGTCCTCCAGTTGAATGCCAACGCGGCCGCGCCCTAACGCAAAGTCACAGACTCCCACGCAGAGATGCCACATGCTTTCGAGAAGCTCAAACACGACGAGCCACATACCCCCTGAGCGATTGGTAGCTGTGAAACCGACTGTGGTGGCCCGCACGCCGCGCGGACTCTGATCGAGGAGCACCAAGCTGCGGTACAGTCCCAAATCGGCAAACGAGTACGTCACCACACGTGTGCTTGGCTTCTTGCCGACTTCAGGTTGGCACTGCAGAACTGGAGGCGGAGACTGGAACTTGTCCAGCGATCGGACATCGATGTTGCCCAAGACAGACAACACATCGGACATGTCAATGAACATGTCGTATGCGTCGGTGTGAGACTTGTAGACCATGTCGCTGGTGGCTATGATTAGCGTAAAGGACCGACATTCACTCACTGGCAACCCATCCCCCTGTACGCTTCTTAATGTCATCAAGGTCCATAAGCCCCACATTACCCAGCAAGGCCGAGGGTCTTGCGCCGTTCTCCAAGGCAGCAGCCGGGGGAAGACCCATGGCCCAGATACACCAGGCAAACGCGCCGCTAGCAAGGAGAGGAGGTGGCGAGTAGATAAGCTGACATTAGTTGTCACTACTAGCGCAAGCGACCCACAATGCGCTGGCCGGCTAGCGATGCCTTGTACACTGTGATGAGCTCCGGCCCCATCATACCGAGCAGAGCTGGCATATAGGTAACGGGGTGTTGAGGCTGTGGGTTAATTATCGGTCGGAAGCCTTTGCATGGTACTCACGCGAATACGCTTGCTGAGCGCGTTCGCAAGCGTTTTGGCGCTTTGTGATTCCGGTGCTTCTCGGCTCTTCGCCTTTGAGTTCGCCCACACTTCGTCTAAGAGTGCCTTTACAGCGGCCCTGTCGGTCCCATCGTCCTCGAAGGGGTCACTGACACCTTCGAGGCGGTCATACAGGTCCTCGAGGGGACCTTCAAGTTCAAACACGTCGGTACCAGTTGCAGGTGGTGCTGTTTCGTCAGCACTCCGTGGTCGCACTGAAAGAGCTCCACCGTACAGTTATATGGCCCACTTCGCTTCGATAGATTCACTACACAGCAGCCAAGCACTCACCCAATACAACGCCGAGCGTACCCATACGCCTTCCTCGACCGGTCTCTTGAGCCCTTGACCTGAACAGTCCGGCCCCCGGAAGCCCTCCATGAGTGAATGTGACGAGGTCCTGGTCGCGCTGGTGCAGCCCCGAAGGGAGAGACGTGTGCTCGATGCGCCCAGGTGGAAGACTGTCTGAAGCTGTCAGCATACCCAGCCCCCTCTTCCTCAGCTGGCACTGATTTCCATGTCAAGACACGGCGCTGTCGGCCACTACTAGCTGTTGACTCTGGTGAACTTACCATCCTGGGAGACGTAGTAGGACACCTCCTGACCCTTTAGGTCGTGGAAATGAGTGAGGAAGAGTGCAGCTAACGGTGGTAAGCGAGGTAGGTTGGACATGATGAAGATAGTGTAGAGCAGAGCGGAAGTCAAGAGTGCGAAATCGATGTGATATGGAAGCAGCGGCGACTCGACCGTGACGCAATCGCGCTGATAGAACCGAGCTAGCCGGCCTCATCCCCTCGGCCGACGCGTACCCGCGTTTCAGCGCAATCGTCCTCCGGGTTCAATGGCCGCCTCTTGCCAACTATTCACAATACATGATGCATCTGCTTCTACCACACTGCTTCCGATCCACCGCTTGCACCTCTTCTCCCAATGGGTGCACGATATTGGGACCTAAAGTTGTCCCGTCGTCTCTACGTCTAGCGCTACGCCGGTTAAGCGAAGTACTGAGAGGTTAGCCTTTCTCGCGTTGTCGGACTCACGTGGTGCTCCTTGGCCTTGCGGGCCTGAACCTCGAGGATGCCGCCCATGAAGTGCTCGTGCGAGAGCTGGGTAGCGTTCTGTCGCAGGGCAAGCTACCATGTCAGTTACGTTTATAACGGCGATCACCCACCATGCCAGCCTCAACACACACGGCCTTCAGCTGGGCACCATTCATATCCTCGGTTGACCGGGCGAGCTCCTCGAAGCTATCTGTTAGTTACAGACTCCGTGACCGATACTCACTTGACACCCTTGTGATTCAGCTTACGAGCGTGGATCTGAAGGATACGCTCACGGGCCGATTCGTTGGGAAGCGGGAACTCGATCTTACGGTCCAATCGACCGGAACGAAGCAGGGCCGGGTCAAGAATATCGATACGGTTGGTGGCGGCGATGACCTTGATACGCTCGTCACTTGAGAAACCGTCGAGCTGGTTGAGGAGCTCAAGCATGGTTCGCTGGACTTCACGGTCACCAGCCTTGTTGCTGTCAAAACGCTTGGTACCAACGGCATCAAGCTCATCGATGAAGATGATGGCGGGCGCCTTCTGCTTAGCAAGCTCGAAGGCGTCACGGACGAGTTTGGCTCCGTCACCGATGTACATCTGCACAAGCGAGGGACCAGCGAGCTTGAGATAACAGGCGTTCGTCTGAGCAGCACAGGCACGTGCAAGCAGCGTCTTTCCGGTTCCCGGAGGACCGTACATGAGGCATCCCTTGGGGGGCTTGATGCCGAGCGTCTTGAACTTCTCGGCCTGCTGCATAGGAAGGACGCTGATGTGAGCTTGAGAACTGAGCCAGGGAGACTTACATTGCCTCGACGAGCTCCTCAATCTGCTTGTCCAGACCACCAATGTCGGTGTAGGTCTCTGTGGGCCGCTCGTCGACCTCCATCGCCTTCACACGCGCGTCGTACTCTGCCGGAAGCTTGTCCAGGACGAGGTAAGAGTCCTTGTTGACACCGATAAGATCGCCCGGCGTCAGCTCGTTGTGAGGAACAAGACCGATAATCGGGAGGAAGACAGTCTGGAGTCAGCGAAGGGTAACAGGGAAGTCACTCACCTGTCGTGTCGACGTCTTGATGACAGCACACTTGGACTTCTTCGCGTTCTGCTCATTGTGCGCTGCTCCCTCTTGGGCCTCGGCGTCTACATCGAGAATCTCCACTACCTTCGAGACAAGATAAGGCAGAACCTTGTTCTGCTTGATCTTGGTCATGTTGTCCTGGATCTTCTCGACCATCTGCTCGCGCTCATGTGAGAGACGCAAGTTCTCCGCGCGAAGCATCTTAACCTCGTTGTCGATCATCCTTGTCTGCATCCTGATCTCCTGCGCGTCGCCCTGTTCATGGTCAGCCAGTCCCCACGAGCCTTAGCAACTGTTGGCCTCACCTTCAGAACGTGTTCCGGGATGTCGTCCCAGGTCTCCTCCGGCTTCTCCGGCTTGGCCTCCTTCATCTTGACATCTTCGCCGGCGGCGGGCTGCTCGCCCGCCTGACCGGAAGGAGAAGAAGACTCCTCCTTGCGGTCGTTGTTCGAGGGCTGGTTGGGGGGCACAGGCGGTTCACCTGCGGGGTCGGACATGGTCGTTGGTTGGGGAAGGTCTAGATGATCAATTCGCAGCTAGCTCATCATGCGGCTCGATGGCGACAAGGAGGTGCGGCCAGGTCATGGCGGAGGCAAATGCGACTCGTCAGCGGGAGCGACTGACATTGGTTTGTAATCACATATTAACAGGAGGCAAATGTTCTATTGACGTCTAGCAATTGATTAGCCACCCCACGTGGAGTGACGCAGTGACGCTGAGGGCTCCCCCGAGGTGGAGGTGAGTTGACTGGACTTCGCCATCCTGGTTGTGAGCAGAAGACATAAGGTGTTCTGTACAGAAGCCCGACACACCTACGGAATACATGCGAAGAGAAACGGCATGAGATTCTCGACACGAAACGCATTCTACCTCCGAGCATCGAACTACCGGGTCGTTCCCTTGTTCCTGTATCTGGACGAGAGACATGTCGATTGGATGTCGGATAGAGTGCTTCAGCTGGTCATCGCCGACCTCAAGGACAAGTGAGCGCACAGTTATAAGAAAGCTCCAAGCTGACAATCAGAATGCAGGATCTGTTGACCAAAGAGCGCTATGATAAGAAACACAAAGTGCATGTGGAGCGTGGAGGTGAGCCTATCGCGTTTCGAAGCTCATCCCAGACACCTACCAGTACTGCTACTTCTTGCGGAAGACCACACGCACCGAAGTCGTGCTCCTGAAGGTAAGTCCGGCGTCCACCAGTCGAGCTAAAGCAAGAACAAAACATATTCCTTGCGTGTGCCGTCACCGCCTCCGGAACCAGAACAGCACGTTGAGCCGCGCGTGACGCGAAAGCGCAAACGCGCGAGCATCAGCTACAATGAGGATGGCGAAGAGGAGGTCAGTATCGAGGAGGATGACGTTCTCGTTAAGGACGAGCCTGTGACCCCTCCTGGTGAGCCAGCAGACGATACGGCGCCACCGACAGCGGTCGAGGCCGAGGCTGAGGCAGACGCCGACGAGCGTGCGGAGCGCGACATCAAGCAGATGAAGCCGGACGTCTCCCTCTCGTATCAAGGTGAGTTAGCGCACTGTCGATAAAACTGACCCCGAGGCTTCGGTACTTCATCTGTTCAGCTTGTGCTTATCATCGAGCCGTATCCGCCCCTGCCTCCCAGCCAGTATGCGCCGCCAGCGTCGCGCCTCTCAACACGTAGTGCTTCGCTTGCCCGCTCCCGCAGCCGCACCGGTACTTTGCGCGCGAGCAGATACACGTCCGCTGCTCCTGCGCCGCCGCAACGCGGCCCGACACCATCGATGCGCAACATGCGTAATGCCTCTCGCTCCGTATCTGTCGCCCAAACACCAGGGCCGTCGGCGTCCGGCAGAGGATGGAGCGCGACGCCTGGCCCGGGTGCTTCGGGCGCAGGGGGGCGTACCGGCACGCCATTGTTCTACCCCGCTGACACGCCCTACGATCTGGATGAGGAGGACGAGGAGGCGCACGAGGAATACACGCAGGCGCTACGCGAGGGACGCCTCAGGCTTCCAAGTGTCGCGCCTAGAGAAGATGAAGAAGAGGACGAGAATCCCGACGACGTCCCGGACGGCATTGAAAAGATGGGCGAGCGGATGATGCTGAGCAGTATCATCGAAGAGGGCGTTGTACGGAACTATGGAGGATGGGAGGAGAGGGCGGAGGGAGAGGATAGTGATGTCCTGGGCAGGCAAGACCCGGAGTAGGCCATGTACACATGAATGTCCTTTATAGAAATGTATAATCACCAATGGCCCCGTGAGGGTTGCAATGCTTCAATAGTCCACACGAATGGTCAGTCTTGACTCCCAATGCTTCAATTGCTCGGCGGGATACGCGCTCGCACGACTATGACACAATGCATAACTGCGATTCCTAGCTAATATGCAGGAAAGATGGCACGACCGCTCTGGCACGCTGCCATTTTGGGAACTAATGTTTAACTTGATGTAGAAATCTGCTTCTGCTCTACGACTGCTGACTCAACACTTAGTCGACCTCCTCCATGGAGCCGCCAGCCTCCTCGAGGGCGGGGGCAGACTCGGTCGAGGGCTCGGGGGCACCGACGTCGGTGTCGTCGATGGAGAGACCAAGGGAGATCATGCGGTTGATGCGAGAAGCGAAGTCCTGGGGGTTGTTGAGGGTGAAGCCCGAGGTGAGGAGGGCGGTCTCGTAAAGGAGGGTGGTGAGGTCCTTGACGGTCTTGTCACCCTTGTCCTCGTCGGACTTCTTCTTGAGCTCCTTGATGATCGGGTGCTGGGGGTTGATCTCAAGGGTCTTCTTGGAGGCCATGTACGAGGACATGGAGGAGTCACGGAGAGCCTGAGCCTTCATGATACGCTCCATGTTCGAGGACCAGCCGAACTGACCGGTGACGAGAACACAGGGCGAGTCGGTGATACGGTTCGAGACAACGACCTTCTCGACGCGGTCACCAAGGGTCTCCTTGATGTTCTTGCAGAGCTCCTCGAAGTCCTTCTGCTCCTTCTCGAGCTCGGCCTTCTCCTCGGGGGTCTCCTCAAGCTCGAGTCCCTCCTTGGAGACACAGACGAGCTTCTTGCCGTCGAACTCCTTGAGCTGAGTAACGGCGTACTCGTCGATGGGGTCGACGAGGAGGAGGACCTCGAAGCCCTTCTTCTTGAGGGCCTCAAGGAAGGGCGACTCACGAACGGCCTCAAGGGACTCGCCGGTGAGGTAGTAGATCGACTTCTGGACCTCGGGCATGCGGGTGATGTAGTCCTTGAACGAGGTCATCTCGTCTCCAGACTTGGTCGAGTAGAAGCGGAGGAACTCAGCAAGCTTGTTGCGGTTCGCGGCGTCCTCGTGGATACCGAGCTTGAGGTTCTTGGAGAAGGCCTGGTAGAACTTGTCGAAGTTCTCCTTGTCCTCGGCAATCTCGGAGATGAGGTCCATAGTCTTCTTGACGAGGTTCTTGCGGATGACCTTGAGAATCTTGTTCTGCTGGAGAGTCTCACGCGAGATGTTGAGGGGAAGGTCCTCAGAGTCGACGACACCGACAACGAAGTTGAGGTACTCGGGCATGAGGTCCTCGTTGTCCTCGGTGATGAAGACACGGCGAACGTAAAGCTTGATGTTGTGGCGCTTCTTCTTGGTCTCGAAGAGGTCGAAGGGAGCACGCTTGGGGATGAAGAGAATGGCCTTGAACTCGAGCTGGCCCTCAACAGAGAAGTGCTTGGTGGCGAGCTGGTCCTCCCAGTCGTTGGAGATCGACTTGTAGAAGGCGGAGTACTCCTCGGGGGTGACGTCGTTGGGGTTGCGAGTCCAGATGGGCTTCTGCTTGTTGAGCTCCTCGTTCTCGGTGGTGGTCTCCTTGATGGTCTTGGTCTTCTTCTTCTTGCCAGAGTCCTCGTCGTCGACCTCCTCGATCTTGGAGTCGCCGTCCTTGGCCTCGGCGTCCTCGTCGGGGACCTCCTTCTCGACCTCCTTGGTGACAACAAGCTGGATGGGGTACGAGATGAACTCGGAGTGCTTCTTGACGATCTCACGGATCTTCTTGTCCTCGAGGTACTCCTTCTGGTCGTCCTTCATGAAGAGCTTGATCTGGGTACCACGGCCGAGGCGGGGGCCGTCAGTGTCCTCGGTGATGGTGAAGGTGCCGCCGGCAGACGACTCCCAGATGTACTGCTCGTCGTCATTGTGCTTGGTCGTGACCTGGACGCGGTTGGCGACGAGGTAGGCCGAGTAGAAACCGACACCGAACTGTCCGATCATGGAGATGTCGGCGCCCGAGGAGAGGGCCTCCATGAAGGCCTTGGTGCCGGACTTGGCGATGGTACCGAGGTTGTTGACGAGGTCGGCCTTGGTCATACCGAGACCAGTGTCGCGGATCGTGAGCGTGCCCTCCTCCTTGTTAGGGGTGATGCGGATGTAGAGGTCCTTCTCGGTGTCGAGCTGCGAGGGGTCCGTGAGGGCGGCATAGCGGATCTTGTCGAGAGCGTCCGAACTGGTGAAATTAGCTTCTGCAGAGCTCCAAGCCAACTGAAGAAGCGTCTGGGGCGACAGGGCGAGGGGTTAGGCCCAAAATGACGAGGCAAGCGGCTGAATATGGCGCCCCAGCGCCACACCTCCGACATCTTGCCTCGTCACTCCATTCCTCCTGCTCCGTCTTCCAACCGTCTTCTTCAGCGTTCCACTCACGAGTTCGAGATCAGCTCGCGCAGGAAAATATCCTTATTGCTGTAAAAGGTGCTGCGCAGCAGTTAGCTGTATTCTACGTGTTCTGAAGCGTTGCTGGAAGGCCGAGAAGGTCGAAGATGTCGTAAAAGATGATGAACGACGATCCCAACCACCAAACCCCACCCAACGGTCCCACTCACTTGATGATCAGATCCAGAAGCTGGCTGATCTCGGCCTGGAAACCGAACGTCTCTTGGCGACCCGGCATTGTGGTCTTCTTGTTTTGTTTGGGGTAAAGACGGGGGGTGTAGGAAAGTTGCTGCTGACGCGAAAAGTGGTGTTGTCGATTTATATACAGTCGGAATTACGGGTCTGTGACGAGTGGAAAGCTGGGTGGAGGCGCCAGAAGGTTCTTCACGCTGCTTCCGCACTGTGGTCAGGCCACGTGGCTTGTTGCCAGCATATGCTCGCGCCGGGTACGTCAGAGGCTTGACTTCCTGATTAGTAAGCCAATTAGGAAAGCGTCTCAAGATGCACAAGACGTATTGCCTGTCGAATTAGAGTTCAGGACCTCTTGCGGCCGTGCCTGGCGCGCGCGGACGCGGTTCAGGAACGACGATCCGATCGAGAACGCTCGAGGTGCTTCACGATTTCCCACTACTGGCATGATCCTCTGCGGTGGACAAGCACATATATGCTGCTAAAAACACGTGCCAAGACGCCGATCACGTACGGAAGAATCCTGTCGCCTAAGGGGAAGGAGTCTGTGCGAGACCTGACGACACCCCTGGCCGTTGGGAACGACGCGTCGCCTCGTCATCACCGCCTTTCCCAGTACAACGGCCTTCTCCTGCAGTTCATCTTCGTTAAAGATGCAAGGAGAGGACTCGAGTGAGTAGCGCCGGAGTGTATTGCTCACGGAGCAGTCGAGGGCCTCGAGCGAGCTGTACAACAGTTCGAACTCGACCAAGGTCGACGCGAAAAACGTCACCCCCTCGACTTCAAGACCAGCAAGCTCATTCAGAGCGGCTTAAGAGAACGCTACTCCCGCTGTTCCGCTGTGGCCCGCACCACAGCTGCTGCGGCGGTGCCATGGCTCACGCGGCGTCTGAAGATGGCCCCCAAAAGCACTTCGATGTTTGAGTTCAAGGATCTGTGAGTAAGGCGTTGAGAGGATTGCAACTGATCTACAAGACGCGGCACAGAAGTCGCTGTGGGGCTTCTCGACCGTGTTTATTCGATCCACTTCGCGGCGACAGCTCTCCTTCACGTCGACGAGACTGCGACTGCCGGCGAGCAGGTTATCTGTGGGTTCGAGCCCTGCTCGCTATAGGCAAGGATATCAACGAGAAGTTCCAGAAGGAGATCCAGGCGTACGTTAACTGAAAACGCCCTTGCTGATACCAGTCATAACGGCGATGGCCCTCTGCCCCTGTCGTCCGTCGAGACAGTGAGCTTGGGGCCCGCTCGGGGCAGTACGGGCGTAGGCGTGTACGCTGCAAGGAAGCAGCCAAAGGTGATATTCGGTCAGACGACTCAGCTCGGCTTCGCGGCTCGGCTCGGCGATAAGATGTACTCTAGCGCGCACGCCGTTGTGGCGTGTCTCGGCGGTACGTTTTACCATGCGGTGACGCGGTGGAGTCACCAGCTGATATCGCAGACCAGGACCAGCGCATCGGACGCGACGACTTTATCATCTTCCCGGTCGATGAGGAGCCGAGAGTCCATCGGGCTGGCTCAGCCAGGCGCTCGAGACGCTGAGCATCGCATCGTGGGACACAACGGATGCCGCTCGCGGAATGAACTCGCGCATCGCCGACGACGGATACAGCAACGCGGGCATCGGGCCGTCCATGTACCACGAGATATGGGCAGTCGCCAGACAGGCTTCAACCGATGAACCTATACCTTGCTCAACGTTCCGTCCAGACCGTAAGTTCGCTTTCACAACCTTACTGACTCACGAGGCCCACCCTGTAACAACGCGGCGGCCTGGGCAGCCCGGCATGTCACGCCCTATCTGTCCGATGTCGTGGCGCCCTTGACAGTAGCATCGGTCGTGCGCAACCTGCACCCGATAGCTGCTACTATGAAGTACCCGTCCTTTCCGCCCATGGGACCGAAAGGAACCGTCTTCCTCCCGCTGAAGATGAAGGGAAAAAAGACCCGATACCTCAAGCACGCCGGCCACACGACAGCCCGCAGTGGACGGCGCGCCCAAGCGCCCGTGTCGGTGGAGATCTTCAACCAGAACGCCAACAACCTGGTTAGTAAGGTTTCAAGCTTGATCTCCCACGACGGTCTCTACGGCGACCGCACGACACGTCCGAGAAAACAACGCACTGCGCAGCGCATCGATAAAACTTTTGGCGACGCGTCGGTGAAGGTACGTGTGTGACGAAGAGCGGCGTTAGTTGTCCATAGGAAGTTGCCCAGTGTGAACCTAATGCATGCAAGTACAAAGCTGTTCGTAACCAAAAAAGTTCAGTCAGGTGGACTTATGACGAGTTGGGAGATGCGCGGACCATGGTGGCAAAATCAGGTCAAGAACGTCTTTGCAGCCTGCCAAGTAGTGATCGAATTGCGTACTGCCTCTGAGCCGGAACCGACTGGCCAATACACGAGGCAGTGGGGCCCCGCGAGACGGCTGCTGCGCGTGAAGTGACAGTCCATCGGCATCTAACGTCTAACAATAAGCTGTAGCAGTGTACAACAAGGGTATTATGATCGAGGGTAAACATGTGAGGTGCCTGTGGGGCCGCGAGGGGCCCGTATGCGAGTCTAAGCGCAGCTCTAGGTGGTGGGCGTGAGAAAGGAGTGTCAATGATCAACAGCTGCAGCCGCTGAGGTAACCGGGGGCATCCTCCTGCAGCTGGACGTTTGGCGTCCGGACTGGCTGGGGTCCCCGAGACCAAAGGGACGGAGTCTCAAGAATCTGGGGTATCAGCATGGTCACGGTCTGTGGCATGTCGGCCGCCGGGCCGACCTCGAACAGCAAAGCTTCGGCAAATGCGCAACTCACTCGTCGCACAAGTTCCTGGAAGGCGTCGTTAACACCAACACGCGTCTTGGCAGAGCACTCTGGGAGTATTAGCTGCGCGCGAGAGCTATATAAGACGTACCCATAAAGAGGGTTCCCATGCGGTCCGCGAAGGCCTGGCCCTCCTCCGTCGTCACTTGGCGCGTGAACTCCTGTGATGTCAGTCTCCTGTGTCGCCACCAACGCTACCTTGTCGACCTTGTTTCCGACAATGATCTTGACCACGTCCTCAGCGCAATACGTGTCAATCTCGCGGAACCACTTGATCAGCTCGTCAAAGGTGTTGCGCTGCGATACGTCATAGACTGCCCGTTAGCTACCGATCACGGAAAGGCGGCGCTCGGCTCACCCAGAATGACGCCTTGAGCACCGCGGTAGTAGCTCGACGTGAGAGTCCGGAATCGCTCTTGGCCAGCAGTGTCCTGTCACAGTTAGTCACGCCCTCGACGGACCCCATCAGATTCGCCTCACCCAGATGCTGAGCTTGTACCTTCGGCCGTCGACCTCGACGCTCTTAACTTTGAAGTCGACGCCGATGGTGGCGGCAGTCTCTTCCTCACTCAGGAAGTCGTCGTCCGTGAACCGGAGTAGAAGCGACGATTTGCCTGCACGGTCAGTTCCGACACACTTTTGCCGCAGAGCGGCGCACCGTAACGAGATCAGCCCTCCGTTGCTGAGACGCTGGACGGCACTCACCTACGCTGGAGTTGCCAATCAGCAGGAGCTTGAGATTGGAGGGCGGCTGAGGCGAGGGGTCGGCGCTCATGGGGGGCGAGGAGATCAGGCGACAGGTACTTGGTGTCTGGTCGTAGATTGGAGACTGATAAGAGGGTGGCGCGTCCTTTGTCAACAGGCGTCCGCGCTCGGCCAGGCGCGTTGATCCCGCATGTCATCTCACGCTCACCCACGCCCGCACAACTACCGGTCACGGTCACCGGCCACCGAAGCCGCCGGACCACAGCTTTCGTGAAAACGGAACTAATTTCGGCTCTGCGTGGCAAACCACGTGGCGCAAAGGATGTGTAGGGCGCGGGCTTGTCCGCACTCTTCGCTGTGCCATCTAGCCCGCCGTCTCGTTCGCGCCATCCACGTACCCAACTCCAACATGGTCATCCAGCGCTTCAATGGTGACTCGCGACGGGTACACTCTCCGCTTTGGACTCTGTCTTTTTTGCCCGACGAGCTAGTACGGAAGCTTGGGGCGTCCGCGCCGACTGGACGAGGTTCCTCTAAGTCTGGGTGCACTGACCCCGCGACTGCTGATTCACAATCCTGACCGCTCAAGCTGCGCTTGGAGAATGACCGTTCGGGGACGTGTTTGGTGTCCCGGCCCATCTCATCACAGGCTAGCTCCGCTGTCGAGCGCTGTGTGAATCATGGGTTGTAAGCTGGAGCTCCCACGATGCCAAGATAGGGCATCAGTGTCGCTGGCGAAACCTCAAACGGGTCTCTGAACATCAGCACGGGCCGGTGGGCGATCCCCCAAGCAACCTCATGCCTCTCAGAGTCCTATTCATTCCACCTCAACACTCAATGGGAGCACGCCCAACTCCATTTCTCGGGGTGGGTTACGTACTGAGCTTACCGTTTGCTCGCCCCTGGAAGACGACGAGTCGGTGCGTAAATAGCACGGCAGCTTCTTCCAGTCAGTGCACAGGACGTGACACATGACACTCACCACCAGCTAGATTCATGTACCCTTGTACCCTTGTGAGTTTGCCTCTACACAAGGGCGCCGTGTGTGTGTTCCGTGCCTGCGCCCTGCGCCCTGAACACACAATCCAAGTGTCTGGTCGGGCGTGTAGCTCAGTTGGTAGAGCGCGTCATTAGCATGCCGTCAGCCACTGCCTGCAGCTGGCTTGCTTACTTGACGAGGTCTTTGGTTCGATTCCTAACTCGTCCAGACTACTCTCTTTTTCTTTCTGCAGCGGTCTGGTCGTGCTTCCCGTCGACTGCCGTGCGCATTTACAAGCAGAACAAGTGTCAATCGTGCCAAATACTCATGCCTCAGGTACCAGTGTGTTGTGTGTCGCGATGAAACACTATCAGCACCCAGTCTGCGCCCTCCACACAATTGCCCCTGACGGGCGCTTATCTTTCGCCTACCACCTCCAGACTTCCTTACAAGTGCAACTCATCGACTGACAACCGTCTCTCTTCTCCATAGGTCTCTGAAGAGGCTAAAAACGGATGCTCTTGGACAGGTTAGGAATCGAACCAAAGACCTCGTCAAGTAATTGCTGCTGAATCTCTTCGAGAGAGCAGCGCGGCTGCTAATGACGCGCTCTACCAACTGAGCTACATGCCCCCCAAGATGATTACGTCAGCCCCTGCGCCCCGCGCTGGATCGGCGCGCGCGGTGGCTGCGATGCAGGGCGCGGACCTTGAGGCAGTGGAGGTCATGTAGGCAGAGTTTGGAAGAGTGCAGCAGGAGAAAGCTGGGGGTTATCTGTCCATAACTTCAACTACAGCTCGTGACTACTTCATCATTTGGCGTAAACCGTCGGGGGAGGACGGGGGCGTAAGTTTGTGAAAGACTCAGTGCTTCGAGCAGCTGCACGAGGTGCAAGCACAGCTGAGGGTCAGTGGTGGCGGGGTGGAGGTGACTCACTCAGAGGAGCAGCAGCCGTTGCCGGAGCAGCCACCGCAGGCGTTGACGGGGGAGTTGGTCTGGTGTCAGCTACGGCTGGGACTGGGGGCTGACGGCCCAGGAGGCACTTACGACGGTGAACATTGTGCGTAGAGTTGACTGGAGGGGGCAGGAAGGCTCTGAAGTGCAGGTAGGGTGGAATGGTCTTTCAGGCAGCCTCTCGGGGCCTCTTATATACCTGCAAGGTCACGTCTGGATCGCCGCAAGACGGAGGTGGCAAATATCCCGCACCGGCACAGTCGGCGCAATCAGGAGAGACAGTCAGGAGCGAGGGAGCGAAGCAACGTCAGCACAGTCACATTAGTCGGTTGAGGCAGAGGCAGCGCCGATAAGATCCCCAGAGCGCGCTTAGACGACACTCGCTGGCTGTGGGGAAGGGATATCTCCTCGTCCTGCGGGCTCGCCCTTCGGTCTTCCGCTTCCGGCCCACGACAGCCCGTCGCCTGAGCCGCAACCCAGATACGGAGGTCCTATCCAGACGTCGCACGCGCATCCGGGGGCACGAAGCCTCTGTGCCCTCCTCACGTATCGCTGATCGGGATTCCCAACCCCGCAGCTGTTCGGCATTGCACGCTGCCTCGCATTCACGCTCCACACAATCACACGCTAAGCGTTCGTACGATAAGACTGGAGGGCTGGGTCGCCGAAAGACCGAAGCGTGAATGAATAGCATCTCATCGGTGGGGAGAGCGTCAGCCAGTGGCAAGGCAGAGTTCAGACGCTCAGCTTAGAACGAGGCCCTGGTGCTCGCACTAGCGCCTGTGACGTCCCTCGGCTGGCATCCTGCATACCGCACAATGTGCGCCGAGCACTGCACTGTGCTGACCAAGTCTGTGCCTGCATCTCAGTATAGCCTTCGGTCTCGCCACCCGCTCGCGAGAGTGACCTGCGGTCGTGCATCGGCCATGACGACACTGCAGTTCGACTTGACTGATCGTGTGTCAGGTACCTGGTTGTCCATCGTCGTTCCAGATCTCAGTCCTTCGCTTATAATTGCCGAAGGGAAGGATGCAGCCACAACGCAGGACTCGATCGCAGACGCCACGGTACAGGTGTAGCGCACTGCGGTGAAGAGTTACACAGTTACTTGCCCAATAGCCAGCCTTGCGTTTCGTCACTCAGAGGCTCGGACATCGGACAACGGATCAGCGTTCCTCCTTGCGCGCCAACTGCGACGTCGCGCCGGTCACCTGACCATGTCTCGCAAGCACGCACGTTCTTGCCTGTAAATGGTCTAGTATCATTTCAGCTCTGGCAGCGCTTAGAGCATAAACCGACACCCCAGAACCGCTATCGTTATCAATCTGAAACCTGGATGGCCAGTTGCCTTCCCACCTCCTGGCGTCCAGCGCCAGCCAGACATTCCGCACATGCTCGTGCGCGGCGCGGCGGTCCGGAGCCCGGACATTCCGGGGCGGGCTGAAACACGCTGCACTCACTGCGCACCGAGGCACTGGGCTGGGGCTGGCACAAATGTCAAAACGGGGTGGTGTGTCCGAGCGCTGGTGATGTTCCGAACGCTGCTCAGATTCCTCGACAACCTGCGTTTCTCATGCTAGCTCGCCCACGCGCCATGCGCCCCCAGGCCCATGCGTCGTCAGGCGGGTATACACATTGCCGTCTAGAACGCCGTTCCTGTTGGGAATCGGTAGGCATGAAGCATGTGCACGAACCATGATCCTGTGCCTCGTGTCTCAGCCGCTTCTGATCGTTTCTGATCTCTGACCTTCTGATGGATTGTCTTAAGAAGCGTTCGTTGGAACCGTAAACTCTAAACGCACTCCGCCAGGTAGCAGCTTAGCAGCGAGCGCCTTGCCTGTTCCAGTGGACACCCGTTCCACGAGGTCCTACACCGCACACATGCCTGCGGCTGCTGCGAATGGCGCCGCCGCATCTCGGGCATCAAAAGCTCGCTCAGGATTCTTATGTGTCACTGCTTCATCAAGGAATTCGTTACTGAATTGTATGATTTATGTTTCTTTGCCCAATACGGCAGGTGCGTGTGGAGGCTCTGGTCTAAATCGTAGGTGCTAAGGTCGTGAGATCATTACTGCTTGCGTCGAACGGTCAAGGCGAGTGGAGCTATGTACAGGTTTATCCGAAACGCCAAACGCGGAGGGGAGCGCAGAGGGCCCATTCAGTCCGAGGCGCCGGGGCATGCACGAGGCGGCCGTCATGAGATCCTCAGGTTCCTGCAGGATTCGGCGTTCGCTTCGCATTCCGCTCCATTCATGATTCACTTCTTGGGACAAGAGCACGCGCCGGCCGCGCAAGCACAGGAGCTGCCGCAGGCGCAGTCACAGGCGGCGTTGACGGGGGAGGCAGTCTGCGCACGCGGTCAGTCTCTGCAACTCCGGACACGGAAACAATGGGCGGCGCAACGGGCGCGCTGGTAGTTGGGGTGCGTGGGTGTGTCGCCAAGGCTCGAAACGGGGGCGACGCCCAGCGCCCCTTCCACCATAACGCACTCCGTCGCGCTGCGGCCCAGAACATACAGTGGCAAGCATGGTCTTTGCTGGTGAATTGATAGAGATCAAATGTCGCGACGTGGCTTGCAGTAAGCTCACGCGAAACGCCCTTTTATACATTCAGTACGCCCAGTCTCGTCACCATTGCAGGACATCTGGAACGACTATGGCTTGCATCGTGACATCTTATCTCGACAGAGGCGCTCACACATGCCTGAGAGGTGCAGCTTTGGGGCTGGCAAGCTCATCCTCGGGTGACTTTGTTGCCTGCGGTCTACGGGCGTCTCGCCTGCAGGGCCCTTGCGCGGGGGCGTAAGGGCGTCTGGGCGTGACAGTAACATTTGCATCTCTCCGGGGTGCATGTCCGACATCTCCGACATGCACACGACATGGCTGGCGCAAACAGAGGGCAGTCATCGGCATGAGCTAGAGGCGAGTTACACGGTGCCAGCTGAACAGGTCTAACCAGGAGTCATGTCGAGTCATGGGCGCGAAGGCGTTGAGGAATGGAGGAGAGTAGTGGGCAGACGGTGGAAGGAGCAAAGGCAAACGCTAGGCCCCGACCGGGGTAGGAGGACCTAGCGCTCGCCGTGCGAGGTGCAAGAAAGGAGTCTGTTTGAGGAGTGCGAAGCGTAATACGAAATGAACGAGATCGGATCAAGAGGCTGGGAGCCAAAGGAAAGGTGCGCGACGTATCGGCTAGGAAGCTCAGCATCTGTGCTTTCGGTCGCGGGCCCCGAACCTGTACACTTAGCGAGACTGGCGTGCTTGCCATGCTCGGACGCCGTGGCGTGCGAGACTTGGGAGCGAGCGGCGAGCGGCTTGTGGGCTTAAGGAGAGCGGGCAGCGGGCTCGGGGCGAATCCGTCTATGCACAATCGAGGAGGAGAATAAACTCTAATTCTCATTCCGCAGAATGAGGAAGAGATACAATCGAAACACCCCATGTCCAAGCTTGGTGTGGACGAAGCGGGTCATACTGCGCGTCGTCAGACACCGAGACCAACCAAGACAAACCCCACAACTTACCATCCGACTGAGTCGCAGTCTTCATGCGACGGTTGCTCGGGAGTCCCGGCTTGTTCGGCCTGAAGTTCGTCAACAAGGTTTAGCCCATGCCCAAATCAGCCAGGTTGCGTTCGTCATCAAGAGGTGCACCCTCGTTCTGGGGGCCGCCGCGGGGCACGCGGGGCGCGGGGCTGAGATGAGAAGGGGTGACATACTCCTCTCCAACGTCCCTTGTTCATTTGCAGGTCCCATTAGGTCCGCAGAAGGGACGCGGGGCCGCGGCACGGAGACTTCCTGCAATTCTATCGATTCCCTTTCAATTCCAGTACTCAGTAGTGGGCTTCACTGCGTCCTGCAATTACGCAATGTACGACATCGGAGCACGAGTAGCTGCATTCACCTTCGTCCATCACTTACTTCGTTGGGATTTGGGGTGTTCGTGATAGTCGTACTAGATTGTGCAGAATGTCCGGACTTTGCTGATAGTGTGCTCATACCTGGGTCGCCGGGGCAAACAACAACTCTGAGATCGATGAGAAGCAGTTGACTCATCTGTTGCTGCGCAGACGGTTACACGTATCGAGGTCGAAGCTCGAGACGATCGATCATCGCCTACCAGCCTACGCTAGCGCATAGCGCACACTACGTACGCTCGTCTAACACAAGCCCCACCCGCTGGGTGCTACCAAGCGGTGCACGATCCGTGCATGACGTGCAGTGATGCGCAGTGATCAACAACGAGTTATACATAGATTCACCCGTTTACACCCTATGTGACAACTATTTCCCGGCAACGGACGTGTATATGCAACACTAATGTCTACGTTTATGGTTGTTTTGAATGCCGCCGATATTCTTCTAGTCGAATTCCATGCTGTGAGATGTGTATGTGATGCTTTTCTAGATGGGTGGGGCGTTGCTAGAACGTGTTTCGGCGTGGTAACGCCCGGTGCTGCATGGCCACGACGGGCCCGAAGCTGTCCCTCGTGAAGGTTGTGCCTGTTGGTGACGAAGAGCGCGAGAACTCAAAGTCGGGTCGCTGCACCTGCTCCATGTCAGGCTGGTACTCCTCGTCCTCGTTGATGGTCGGGATCTGGCGCGCTGTCTGCGGGTTCCGGCCCCGCCCCGCTCCCTGGACGTCGTTACTGCTGTGACGATGTCCTAGGAAACGCCGCCGTGTGGTCCGGCCCAGGCGTTTCAATGGGATCCTTCGCAGAGGTCGTAACGGGAACAGGAGAATGACTCGGATCTGCTGAGGGAAGCAGCTGGGGTCGACAGTGGGAGCAGGTGACGGTGCGCGCCTGGCGTACGCATGGATGTTTGCCGTCGTCGTCTGAGAGGGGATCGCTGACGGCGCTTCGGACGCTCGCCGATATTGTCGCTGGTCGAAGAGAGCCTGCTGGGCGGCGTAGGTTAGCGGCTGCTCCTGGTCGTCGAAGCACGCGTTTATGGACAACGGCGACTCGCAGTAGTCGATCGGCGGTGAGGGGTACAGCTGTGGGCCGGCGCCCCCTGTGTAGCCAGGGTTGACCTGTTGCTTGCTGTCAGCGTTGGAGTGCATGAGAGGTGCTTGACGTAATAATGGTCGCAGGGTGGTGCAGGGTCGTAATGGATTGGGGGAATGCAGGCTTGAGCTTCGGTACTTACCATCTGCAATGTGGTCATTTCGAGAAGGAGAAGATGCTTGAAGGAGAACGGGGGAAGGTGTGTTGAGCGACTGAGTAGGCCTACGGGACAGGCAGCTGTACGTCCGAGCCCTTTTTGAACAATAAAGATAGCGCGCAGTATCGACGAGGCGTTGATCCGAAGCAAAGAAGCAGGGCGGCTGACACCTCAGCGGCTCGGCGGCGCGGCGGCGGCTGGAGGCGTGTCGGGCGGTGCGCGGTGCGTACTTGCGTCCGGGACGGAAAGTGCGGCCAGGAAGCCGGACTTCTGCCGGGGCTGAATGGAGGTGTGTGTATGCGGTGCGTGCGGTGTAGTGTACAAAGAGGAATGTCTGTCTCAAGGTCGCGAGATGTATGTTGCTGTCGCAGAGTCTGGAACCAGACTTGCAGGCGGCGTAACAGCTGCGCAGAGGGTTCCTGTCGAGGTACTTCGCTTGTCGTACACGAAATGTGAACGCCTCAGGCTATGCCCAGTACATTAAGTCGTCACGCGGAATTGTAGGCGGGCATTTGATGTGGGAACTTGGACATGAAGATTCAAGGAGGAGGCGCTGGCCGTGTGGTGCGTAATGGCCGAGATGTCGAAACGGTCGCCTTGTCCGACTTTATACAGTCGCTTGCTCGCCCGTTGTTGTGCACGCAAAACCGGCCGCTAGTGCATAGCACAGCACAGTGATAATGCATGTCCAGTCATGTTGATCGTGGACCCGCTGCTCGGACGTTGCTCCGGGTGCGATGCATAAGATGCTTGTGCTGATATTCGATTTCCTTGCTCTGATCCGTACCCGGGTAATTAAGACAGAGCGTTACACCTCTTCCGGACCTGGCCGAGTTTAGTCTCCACGGGCTGGCCATGAGAAGTGGACGGTGCGGGGGGCGAGGCAGCAGGATACGAGAGGCCAGTCGCACCCAGTCCAAGACCAGTGTCCCACATCCGTGCGCCATCCGCCCCGCCGTGCTAGCGCGAGCATGGACGCTCCAAGGTCCAAGATCCAAGACGCCGAGCCTTCCAAGGCGTGATAGCAGCGTGCCAGGACTCAATACTCGGATCCACTCCCTGCCTTCCCTTGGCTCCTGATTTGGTACCTGTCCTCCTCTTGACGATGAGCACTGGGCACGGGCCTCTTTGCTGCTTAGTCCCGCCCTGGCGCCCGTCCAAGTTGTTCAGTGGAGTACGTGATCTCGCATATCGCCTACCCGTATCCACCACAGCCAGCACAGAGCTCTTGCGGTTATCCGCTCATCCACTGCTTAGCTCGGCTCAATGTTCCCTGTCCAGACTCTGATCAGCGATTTAAGGTTTCCCTATTCCGTCATTCGATCGTAGCGTTGTCGTAAATGAGCGAGTACGTCAACCGCGTGCAAGTCGACAAGACCTGACTCGGTCCGACGCGTCCGTAGGCGTGTCTGTACACGATGCTCGGCGCTACTTAGTCAGTGCCCCGAGCCAGGAATGTGCTGGTCAGAGCTCGCTGCAGGAGGGGATAGCTTTGACTTCTGACGCGTTTCATATCTTTGGCGCAGCACGCAGGCTCCGCCGTGCTCGCCCTTCCGGTTGCTTGCGGACCGCTCAACCGTAGAGCGTAGAGCATTCTCCGCACCCTTCAGCACGAACAGCAGCAACAACGGCAGCGTGAACAGAAAATACAGTCAAACATCCTAACGAGTATCCGGTCACAGATGCTATCGCAGCTCCGTCCGACGGGCATGCAGATGCTGTCTTGCATGAGCCAGTGGAACCAGCTGCGGGTCAGCGCCTTTCTCCGTTCACCCGCGGGACTCACGTCCGCATGCGGCAGCTCAGCGGCGGGAAGCACCGTCCAACCCAAGACCTCGGCTTCCTGAACAGGCAACATCGCGGCGTGTCGTCTGGGTCAATGTCGTCGAGCCAGTTGTAGGAGCAACACGCGCGCAGATCCTGGTTCTGTTGGCCCGGCTGCATGGGTTGCTGCATGCTTGACGGTTGCGTTTGTGAGGGCGCCGGCGTGCGAGTCGGCTGCCCCGTAACCACCCGCTGGTACCGTTGAGCTTCGGTCTCCACTATCTCGCTCATTGGCAGATGAAGTTCGTACGTCGGTGTGTGAAGAGAAAGGGATGCTGACCTGTCAGGGCTGGCAGACAGTAACGGAGGGGGGCACTAGTGTCTTATGTATCCTGCAGCTTCCTCGAGGTGGCCGTTCGTCGGGGTAGCTGGGGCGTGCTAGAGAAGCCTGACGTCGTCTGTGGGGGGCGTCGCAGGTCGCACCTCCCTGCCCGTACCAGCTCAGCTGCGCTGAAATGGGGCGACGAAGACGAAGACGAAGACCACGACGAGACAGAAGAAGAGAGGAGTGAGAAGGAAACGCTGTGCACGCACGTCACATTGGTGTCTTCAACCCTTCGCGTTGTCAGGTCAGAGAGGGTGCGGTTGCGGGGCGTTCGACCATGCAACCTTCCATTGTCTTCAGGCACATCCACACCGAGGCCGGGCTCTAGAAGCCTTCGCGGCACGGGTGAAGAGTGGAAGTTTGCACATTGCCGTGCTTCCTGCTTCGTACACGTTGCTGATCAGGATCGCACGTCACGTATGGTCTTCGTTGAGCCGAGGTGTTCCCTACTCGTCAGTCGTGCTATCTTTGCTGCGCCCTGCAGGCACTATCTGGCTAGCGGACGCACAGATCGAGCCGATGAAACCAGTGGCGTTTCGCGGGCTAGCGCCCCCGCCCCGCGCGCTCCCGACGAGATTACTACTCAAACGTCCGACATCTATGGTGAAATGGTATCATGCATCGTTGCCACGAGCGAGTCGATGCGGTGGGGGTTCGATTCCCCCTGGATGTATCCTTTTTCTGGCTTCTCTGAATCGTTGAAGACGCGAGATTGGCGAGAAGGATGTCTTCGAAGCGGTAGACGTCGTGAGGAATGGATTCCGACCCCACAACCGCGGAGCCTCCCGCCCCAGCTCATCTCACACGGCTGTCTTCTTGAGGGCATTACAGGCTTCGAGCCTCTCCCCCATAGAGATGGCAGTGACCCCGTCCTCGCGAGCTCCGGGAAATACGAAGGTGGGAATCGTGCCAATGACCTTCGCGGTCATGACAGCCTCGCACCGCACGTCTCCGCCACTCATGCCACGTGGCATCAGCGTGCTTTGAAGTCGGTGCCAAGTCGAATTCCTCTCCTACAATCGCAAGTCTGCATTCGCAGGGCGGATGGTCACGTAGTGGAGTAGTGGACAAAGCCAGTGAAATCACGTATCCATGCGATGCACTTCAGCGAGGCCGCAGCTCCTGCTCGGCCACCTGTACGACGCCCTTGTGGTGCTCCGAGCACGCGCGCAAACGTTTCACAAGCAGGGGCACACAGATGGGAATTAACCGTATGTGTGTGTGTGTGTCTGGGCAGACGTCCTCAAGTGGCATTGCAGGCGCTCTGAACGTCACCTCCCTATCTCCTCCACGGTCAACGTCCATCGAAGTCTTCCACGGGGGCGGCTGTTGGGCAGCCACAGCTGCATAGAAAAAGCTGTATCGTGGACGAGTTAGGAATCGAACCAAAGACCTCGTCAATTAGTCGCTACTCGTTGCTCGCTGCTCGCTGGGAGCTGCGGAGTGGAGGTGCTAATGACGCGCTCTACCAACTGAGCTACACGCCCGGACATGATCACGTAAGCCTGCGCCCCGGGGGGCGCAAGGCCGGCTGACCGCAAACCGCCCACCACATCGCCGGGAGCTTTGCGCCATCTGGACAACATAGCCAGAAATAGCCTGGAAGACAACCACTTCGAACGAGGTTGCCCACATTCCGAGGTAGCTTTGCGAGTTGATCGGAAGCAGATGCGGCGGCAGATTGGTTGGTAGCCGGATAGACGCCGAGGGTACACACGAATCGGCAACTCGGCGATGACGTCGGTATTGCCGTTCGGCGGCCTCGGCCCCGTGAGATGCGAAGCGGCGCAACAGTCATATAAGTACCGCTCGTCTCGTTACGGCTCTCTCCACAAAACCCACGATGACCGTTTCAGAGGTATGAGCTCAGTGACGATGGTGCTGACGGCGCAGTGTTATAAATGCGCCCAAGACAAGGTGAAGTCGGTTTCGGACGAACTGCGCCAGATCTCCCTGAAGCTGCATGAGAACCCGGAGACAGCATGGAAGGAGCGTATCGCGCACGACACACTCGTGGATTATCTAAAGGATGTCAAGGACGTCAAGATTCAAGAGTTCGACAAGTATCCCACCGCATTCAAGGCCACGTACTCGAACGGTGATGGACGCACCTTCGCCCTCTGCTCGGAGTACGACGCCCTTCCCCAGATCGGCCATGGATGCGGGCACAATCTGATTGCGGTATGTGGACTGGGGGCCTTCCTCGCCATCAAGGAGGCGATGGAAAAGGGTCACGTCAAGGGAACGCTTGTCCTCATGGGCACCCCTGCTGAGGAGGGTGACGTCGGCAAAGTTCGCCTGATGGAAGCCGGGGCGTGTGAGTCGCCGTATACGGGTCCGACTGATGGCAGTCGACAAAATTGACGCGGCCATGATGCTGCATCCTGGAGCAGGCGATAACAGCGGTGGCGAGGTTCTCCGCACTCTCAGTATGACCCAACTCAAGGTGAAGTTCAAGGGAAAGCCGGCCCACGCTGGCCTCGCCCCTTGGGAGGGGGTGAACGCTCTCGACGCTGCTGTTCTTGCCTACACTGCTGTCGGTGTACTGCGTCAGCAGATCTTGCCTAGCTGCCGGTACGTTGATACGGGCTCTGTGTACCTGCGGCTCTGTAGCTGACCCTCAGAATCCAAGGCATCATCACCGACGGTGGCTCAGCTCCCAATGGTGAGCCGTGCATTAAGCCAGAGTGGCACTGACCCCAGTCATCCCGGACTCAGCCTCAGTGCATTATCTCCTTCGTGCAACCACTGCAGCTCATGTCATGGACTTGAAAAAGAAGGTCACGGCTATCTTCGAGGGTGCCGCGACACAGACCGGCTGTGAGGTGGAAATCAATGGCAGTGATCTAGTCAAGGAGATGCGCAACGATGTGTCGCTTGCAGTGAGTTCTCTTTCCCTATGCAGCTGACGGCAGAATGCATACTCCGAGGTCATGTCCGACCTGTACCATATTCCCATCAGAGTTGCGCCAGAGGAGAGCATGGGCGCGTCAAGCGATTTCGGCAACCTCACACACTTCCTCCCCGGCTGCCACCCCATGTTCAACATCAGATCGAAGGGCTCCAACCACACTGAGGGGTTCACCGAAGCCAGCAAGACTGAGCAGGCCCATGGGGAGGCGATGAAGCACACATCTGGCATGGCGTGCACTGGAATCAGGTTCCTAACGGATGACCAGTTTGCCGACGAGGTGAAGGAGTCTTGGAAGCAGGAGATGGAGAAGGTCAAAAAGGAGCTGGACGGCGTCGAGGCAAACTAGTCGTTCTGACGAGACTGCGGTTGGAGACGGTGTAGCATCTGCGATGTAGCCACTATCCACTCACACGATGTTCTGCGACCTCTTCCGGGCTTGTGTCATGTAGCATGGTCACTGGCCTCCTTGCCTTCAGCCAGATTTCCTTCAATGTTCACACGTTCATCCAACCTAAGCTTACGATAAGCATCAGCCGTACTGCACACATGTGCCTAAACAAGCCCAATGGCCCCATCAAGGTTGCTCGCGATTGCATTGCTGCGGCTGGTCCGTACCGTGCTCCATCTATGGAGATACATGGGGGCCCGGCTCTGATGCCCCTTCCTGAAGGCCGGGGATTCAGATTCGGGGCCGCCAGCGCCGGGCAAGCATTCGGAGAAGCACGAAGGTTGGCCAAGCTCGCACCACTCACGATGGCGTAATATGCCGCGATAAGGCGGGTCATATGAGATCAGCGCCGTCGCTGGAGATGATAGGCGGGGCGGGTAACCGCCGAGCCTGCTACACTCGTCCCCCATGTTGTGGGAGGGGACCTTACTAATCGAGTAACGTCCAAGATCCCCCTGTAGACCCCGATGCAAACTTCACAGTCGACTGAGGCAAGACCGCTGGTGAGAGCGGCGTACAGTATCAGGTAAGAGATCCGCCATGTGACTCCGCAGGCCTCGGCCTTCCAAGCACTAGCTTCCTCGGATTGATAAGGATTTCCTTAGACTGGCTGGCACAAACCCAAGGCGCTGCTCTTGCCTTCGATGCGCTTCGAAGAGTGGGCAGATGAGAGCATTGGTGTTATGCATTCCCAAGAGCAACCAATTATCGAGGCAAGATGGCCGAGCGGTCTAAGGCGCTGTGTTCAGGTTGTACCTTCTTCGGAAGATTCAATTCGCAGTCTTCGGGCGTGGGTTCGAATCCCACTCTTGTCACAAGCGAGCGCAAGCTCGCCGATAGCCACCTTTTTCCTCCCGCTCGTGCCTTGAACAGAGCAGCAATCTCACAGCTGTACCTCCAGGTATCCCGTTGTGCGCTTCTTGTGCTTATGAGGGTGGCCCACGGTTGTCAACCGCCGTTTAGCTCCTTGGAGCCCGTGCCTCAGAATGCAGAATCTGGACACTTCGGTGTTATCAAGAAGGACGCTCTCACAGCCCCAGGCCAGAACTGTGGAGAAATCCGAGGGAATGGCAAGCCAGCGTCGTCTGCGCGGTCCGTGACCCGCCGATGTGTAACTGCGCAGTGGGTGAGCACACGTCGAGTGTGGCACATCGCCGAATTTCGGCCTTGTACCTCTCTTCGACCTGCATTCACCGTATACCTCATAATTCGACAAGGTCCATGCCTCCGGGCCACGCATGGGGCCGAAAAAGGGATGCCTGGACGAGTTAGGAATCGAACCAAAGACCTCGTCAATTAGTCGCTGCTCGTTGCTCGTTGCTCGCTACTCGCTGAGTGCTGCGGAGCGGAGATGCTAATGACGCGCTCTACCAACTGAGCTACACGCCCGCCAGGTGATTACGACGCCCTCTCGGCGCCGCGGGGTTGCCAGCGCCCCGGGAGCGAACGAAACGGATGCAGCATGTTGACGCCGAGCTCGGATGGCCGGGATGGCCGTGAATGAACGGGCATTTGTGGCATGCTTAGTGTGGCTAAGCTCGCTATCGCGACGGCTTTGTTTGGTGCAAACAGGGCGCTGTGTGTGCATCGTGCGCCCGTGCGGACACAGGCACGATCAGTAGGTCCTCGCACCGGATTCCCGTCCCCTGCACGGTAGTGAGGTCAATGAGCAGTGTTGCGGGAGGCGAAGGTTTACAGCGCAGCGCGCCATGTCGTGGTGCCCGCGCTGCACCAGTCCACCAGCGCTGATCTTCAAACGTCGAAAGCGACGTAGCTCAGATGGAAGAGCGTTGGGCTCATACGAGTTCACCCAAAGGGCAGAAGATCGAAACTTCTCGTCGCTAGGATCTTTTTGTGACTCTTAAGGGGCAGTGGTAGAACCGCAGCGGGCCTCGCGCTGCGTCGGCCATGACGCGCGTTGAAGGATGGGGCAGTGCGTCTCAGCTATGAGTTCATATGTCGCGAGCTAGACTGTGTGAGATTTCGCGTCACCGATGCCCAGCGAGGTAAGCAGTAGACCGTAGACCTGTCGCGCTCGCTTTCTGCCCGGCAGTGGCAGGCAGGTGGCCAACGTCGGCTTTCCGCCAGCGTCGATGAAGAGGATTGACGGCCCTCGGCGACTGAGGGATTGGGCTGTGGTGAGGACTGTGTTAGGGGATGACGAGGGCGCAGGGGAGCGCTAGAGTAGGATAGTGTCAACCCAGAGCATCAGGCGAAAGCGAGGGGCACAGCGAGCGGGGCAAAACCAGTGAGGCGAGGTAGCAGCTGCACGCTCGTGCGACGCCACTTGCCAAGCACCGACGACGCCTCTGCTGAGAATCAGCTGAAACGTAACAATGGTGATTTCCAGGAAGAGCTGTGAAATTGTCATCATATTCTTATTCGATTCACCATCTCTCCCCGTGCTCCGACGTCCCCCTCACAGCCCCATAATCAGTGCTCGGTCTGACTGGGCGTTCAGCTGGTCGTCCCCCTTGCCGCCCATCGTGGGTCTATCTATACCTCACTTGGCGCCCATCGTCACCCCGATCATCGTATCAAGTGCGCCCGTTCGCTAGACCTCTTCCGCCTCCCCACTTACCCAGTTCCGTCTCTCTCCGTCCACTGCATCCTTCGCCAGCCCAGCGGACGCTCTGGAGGCCGCAGCACAGCTTCGCAGCCCGCTCCGCCATTCGACTAGTCCTGTGGCGTCAGATGGCCGGGGCCGGGACCCACATCCCTGTCGCTGGCGCGGGCGTGGGCGGCAACGGCCACAGTCTACCAGATCCGTCCGGCATGGGCTATTTTAAGCATCAGCGCGCTCCGCCGCTTTCCTCTGTTAGTGCCCCCCCCTGACGAGACCTTTCCACGTCCGCCCCACAACTCTCCGACCAAAGGCAAGTGTTGATCAGATGAGCAGCCCGGCAGAAAGGCGGAAAGGGGGCGAGGTGAAGTTAACAAGCCTGGTGAACGGCAATGTGAGAGTGAATCGAACCAAAGATGTACACCCGCCAGATTCGGTCTCGTCACTGTAATCAGCCGGACGCACACGACCCACGCGGGGCGAAGGGGCGCGGGCGCTGCGTGGTTGTACCCCCGTGTGTATCGTCCTGTCAGACTACTTAGCAGGGGGGAAACTACGGTCGAGAAGGCGCAGGGATCCGCCGAAAGCGGTTCGCGGGGCCTACTGTTTGTGGTTTGAGACAAGGTCAAGTTGGGCTCACATGGGCGACACTCGTAATGGCTCCTCGCCGATGGCAACGGCCAAACGATGATGGATCGGTTGTGCCAGAAGGATACCAGGTAGACGCAGAGCTGTCATCAGTTCGCGTCGACGCCTCAGCGGGGTCATGGTCTTCACTCCGAGGCCGTCGTCTACCAGAGGTGCGCCGTGGCCAATGATGCAACCAGTGCCTGTAACCTGTTGTCAACGTTGTTTGTCAGAGTGAGACCAGATCATCGAGCATGCCGCGCCTGTCGCTTGCAGGAGTTTCTCAGCCCGTTGGCGTCTCGAGATGCGTCTGCGGTAACCTCACGGCACGCGAGTGCTTGAGATCCATCTCGTTCCAGCCATCGAGGCACTGCGCACCCACGAGCCAGTCGCATCGTCCCGCTCATGGCAAACGCAGGCGTCCGACGTCGGCCGTCTGTAAGCTCGCGGTGTGGCGATTCGGCGTCCACTGACATGCCCTGGCAGACGCCGTCATTACGCTGCTAGGGCCGCCGGCCCACGCCCCGTCCTGAGTGGCTCTCGGCGCACCCTCAATGCTGTGCTCGTCCCGTCGCCGTGACGGAGACGGAGTTAGTGAGGCCGAGCCTCGGAGCTTGAAGCTCGGAGCCCATCGTGTGCGGACTCGAGTCGGTAGGAGTGGGTGCAGATCGCAAGGGACAAGGAGCGCCCAGAAGCTGTCCGTAGCAGTGCTATTAGTGTCGCATCAGTGAGCTCGCTGCGCCGTCATTACTGCTCCAGGGCGGGATACGGCGTCGCTGGGCGCCAATCAAAGGGTAGAGAGAGAGTGCACCGCCGCCCCCGCAGATGACGTCGCCGACCTCACTCGCCGCTCTAGCCGGCAGCCGGCCCCCACCCCGTCCCGGAGCTAGTCCCCGCACCCGTTCGATAGTGCGGTATAGCGCTGTGATGTGCGAGTGGATCCGCTGGGCGGCGTGGTGGATGGGTGAGACAAGCAAGCAATGAAGAGAGTCACTTCGTGCTGTAGGATTGGTGAAATGCAAGTGGTGTGGGCGCTCGGTTGTTCGTGTGTTTGGCGAGCTAGCGGGGCTGTTTGTTTGTTTACATTGGCAGGCGAGATCAGCGGTGCCGTTTTATGCATGAGAAAAGGTTGGGAGCCGTTTGGCTCTCGGGTGAAATGTCCACATGATGAAACTGGGGCCGGGCGTGCGCGTGCGCGCATGCCATCTCGCCAGGAACTCTGAGAGGGCGTGCTGGTATTGATTGTAGCCCCGGCCGTCCTTGTGCTGACTTTACGAGTCCAGAGTCGGAGCTTCCAGAGCGACCAGCGACCCACACCAGCCTTCTCGTGAATTGCAAGTGTTCCTGCGATTGCAGGTGCATAGAGCTTATCTACGCATGTGAGTCGGACATGACGGGGCGTTGCGGGGCCAGATGAGCGTGCAGTGGGACCACGGCCTGGTTTGGGTCTGAGACTCTGCGGTGCAGTACGGCAGCGGGCTGCATGGCTCCAGCATGCGGGCGGTGCACGCTGTGTGAGAACCTCGGCGAAGATCGATGCGCGATGGGGGCCAGCGGGGTCGACATGAACGCCAAGAGGGCTGCGGCCCAAATTAGACATCTCGCAGCAAGTCATGTGAGGGCCGCTGCTCTCGTGCTTCCACAGCCCCTGCGGCCTGGCACCGCGCCCGATTCCAGACACGTAAGTGGCCGTTCGCTGGATCGTGGATCCTTCCGCATGTACGTACATGCGGGCGAGCGCTGCGCAGAAATCTTAAACGCCTCTCGATGTACCCGAACGTTCGTGGAGCGGCCCACAGGTGGACACTGCCCCCAGGAGTACGCCTCGGCGAACCCGGCGCGCCAGCGCCCAGCGCCCAGCGGCACGACACGGCCATCGGCTGTCGTCGCCAGCGTTGCGTAATGGACACCTGCTTCGCGCGCCTCCTCGGCCGGGGCGGGGTGGCGGATTCCTCAGGTGGAAGCAGGGCGAACAGGGCCAGCAGGGAGTAGTGAAAAGGAGCACAGGGATGTCGGTCGAGGTTCCTGGCATACTGGACTGGTACGGCGGACGACGCATGCGTAGTACATGGGCTCGAGGGGCTCAGCGGGCCACAGGTCTATTATTATGCCGGCGAAGGCATCGAACACAGCTAAGACCGCTCGTAGCATGTCTCACGGCGAGCGGTGGGCGTGCTGGGCAGGCCCGCTCGGTGTCCCGGATGTCCCGGATGGCGCTGAGTGTAACAAAAGATGCAGGCTCGCGGGCCTGCAGGAGCCAGGACTCGCCCTCCCGGTATGCCCGCTTAGGTCCGTAGTGCGGTCGACGGCGGTTCATGCGGTCGTTAGGCATTGAAGAGATCGCGCACGGTCCTCGCTGGGAGCTGAGGGTTAGGAGCCGGCACGCTAGCGCCACGGACGCTCACACGCCTAACTCGCGAACTCGAGTGTTCTGCATGACCTCTGAGAGTCCTGGGCCTGTCCTGTCCCTCGGGGTGTATGCACGTAAGGCAACGGCACAGTCGCTTGCCTGCGCATTATTGTTCTTGGCCACAGCAGGCCAAGAAATAACCATGTCTGGGCCGAGAATCTCGCAGCAGCCTGCGATGCGGTCGACGGTCGCAGGGATATGATTGACGCGAGGGGCGGTCGAGGCGATGCAGCAGCCTCTCGCGTCCCTGCGCGATGTGCTTTCTCGATTTCTTGGCAGACTATTAGAGAGATTGGGTAATGCGACTGCTAATGCAAGGGCATTAGGAGGCCATTCGCCGATTAGGACTGGGAAGCGCCAAGAGGTGTCGGTTCATCGCTCCCTGAGGGTTGCCCTGGGACAACCCTGGGCATGATACGTGTTCCTGGCGGTGAGCCAGTGGGAAGACGCGCACAAGCTGAATCGCCCGAGCACTGGCGCGTAGGGACTAGCCGTGTCCGACTGGCGTCTGGCGTCTGCGTCGCGAAAAGGCCTCCGACCTCTGCCTCTGAGCTCTGGGCCCACCGTTCCCAGCTGCCCAGCGCGCCGCGCGCCGCCCAGCATCAGCGCCCAACGCCCTTCGCCCGTTCTCATCGCCTGCTCGCCTGCGCCTGCGACCTACGCCCGCGCTGCCGCACTGCCGTTGCCCCGTCCGTTGCCAATTGAGCTTCCCCTTGCCCTTCTCCTGGCCTCCTGGCCCTGCTTTGTGCCGGTCGCCCCACCAATCGCCACGGTGCTCAAAGGCTGGACACTGCTTGTCACTGTCAGTCTCTCCCCCTCTTCTCTCTCGATCCCAACCAATCCTCTCAGAGTTGTCCTTCTCACTTGAATTCTCAACGCTGTGCCCCCCCTCCTAGGCCCCTCTGCCTACGTACCCTCGCCTCCTACGCACTCCGCTCCGCTCCCCACAGTGCCCACGGCCTAGCCCCTCCCACACCACACTCTTTTATAAGTAAACAACCTTAGCCTCTCTCCGCTTTCTTCTCCATACCCTTCTTCTTCACCGCTACCATGCTTCCCCAGCTCGCCGCTGCCCTTCTCGCTTCGTCGGGCGTTAGCGCCCAGGTCACCGCCGCCTTCCCCAACGGTGCGACCAACCCCGACAAGCCCGAGTTCTACCCCATCGGCGCCCAGGTCAACCAGACCTCGCTTTCTCGCCTTCTTTCGCTGAACGGTGTCGACGACTTCTGCATGTACGGCCCCCCCGAGCCCGGACCGGACTCTGTTATTGGCAACATTGAGGACCGCGTCGTCGCCTACTGCACCAAGCCCCGCAACGGCGCCCGGTAAGTCTTCATTCTTTGTTTTGCGATCAACAGGCGGTCTGTTGTATCGGATCTGGAAAGCGCTGCAGGCTGTGTCAGCGTGCTGCGAGTCTTGTCGCACCGCGACCACCAGCCGTTCAGCATTCTTGGCGTGGGCGTTGCATCGCACCCACCCACCCAAGACGACTGCGCGGGTAACGACCGCTGGGTGGTGCGACCGGACGTTCTGGTCCTAGTCCCTTCCCGTTCAATGGCCCCAGGGCCCTCGTGGCGTTCAGATCCAATTTCACCCGGTGAACCGGTGCTAACGCCCATTGCAGTATCATCCCCGACGGCACCATCACGGCTGCGCACCTGGTCAAGACCCCCGCCTACATCCAGATTCACGGCTTCTGGGACGGTACCCGCATCAACATTGTTGACGGCGACTCGGGTGGTGAGCTCGACCCCCACGGAGCCAAGAACCTCGGTAACCCCATCGGTGGTAACGTTACCACCAACCTTGCCACCGGTGAGGATGTCTTCTACGAGGAGTGGATGTCGTTCATCTCGTTCGACCAGTTCTGTCTTCGTATCTGTACCGCTGAGGTCGACGGCATGACCACCGCTCTCCAGTGCGAGCACGAGCTTGACATCATGGGATGCCGCTGGGTCATGGCCATCACCGACTTTGAGGCTTCGCGTACCACTGGCTTCACCGAGTGCGAGGGTGAGATCGCCATGGCCCCTGGTCTCTACCCCCTCAAGAACGGCACCACCTCGACCTTCCGTCAGCGCTACACTGGTACCTGGACCAACGAGGAGAAGGAGACCGGTATCTTCACCGTCGGTCAGCTCGTCACCCCCACGGCCCCTGCTTTCTGGCCCAAGTCGTCGAACTGCAAGACCTACTCGACCATCTCGAACGGTGTCGACATGAAGGACCTCATGGTTAAGGAGGCCCCCACTGTCCTCAAGGACGGCTCTGCTGTTCCCGTCACTGGTCTCTCCACGACCACCCCTGCCACCATCACCACCCCCACCTCCGTCCCCCCCTCGGTCACCCCTACCACCGGCGGTGCTAGCGGCTCTTCTGACGCCAAGCCCACCGATGACTCGAAGGACAAGGACGCTTCTGGCGACAAGGACGCCTCCGCTGACAAGAACGATGGCTCGACCGCTGCCGGCCAGCAGGGCGGCTCCGGTGCCGCTGGCCTCTCCGCGCCCGCGATCCTTGCTTCGATCGGCGGTGTCGCTCTCGGCGCCCTCGCTCTCTTCTAAGCATCTCCTGCTTAGATGATGATTTGTGACTCCTCTGTGTGTGTGTTATTTTATGAACGACCACGTCCCCGTTACAACCAACTCTTAATCTAGAAAGCACAATTATTTGGTAGTAGTTTTTAGTTACGTTCCCCTTCCACCATCCACCAACTTGCATCCGGTGAGCTAGACGACCGCAATCCTTTCCCATCTTTCACGTCCGCCCTTCATGTCTAGGAAACATACCTCACCCTCACCACCCTCCAACGCTTTGTTGCCATCGACATTTGGTAGGCCCCGTTCATAGAGATATGCATGGTGCTTGTGGCGCCAGACCTGCTGTGCAGAAGCACGTTGATCGCAGACTGCAGTGCAGAACTGAAACGCACCGGGTCGGGTGCGTGTGCAGAGGAGAGCCGAGTGTGCATGTGCCAGGGTTGGGCCTGCTTACGTGCGCCGCGATCGCGCCGCGCGCCAACGGCAGCCGACCGAAACGCCAAGGTCTGGCGTCGTGCGGACGCGTAGGGCTCAGCAGCGTACCGCGCGTGCGGACGCGCCTTGAGCCGCGTGTGCCGGGCCTGTGCTCGATCCGGTCAGCAGACCGAGCTGTAACGCGGCTGTGATTGTGTGGCTGCCGTGCTGCCAGATTCGGTAGGGGTGAATTCAGCGGTCGCAGAAGTGCGCTAGTATTCCCCTCTGCCCTCTGTACTGCCGCACTGCTGCACGCATTACGGGCCATGCACTGCTACTGCGCTGTTCGCGCTGCCGAGCAGGCATGCACGAGCTGAAACGGTGCCGTGCGGCCGGTGCTGGCGTGTCAGGATGTCCGTGTATCAGGTGCTGGAGATGGACGCTGCAGTGCAAGCTGAGGTGTGACACACCCGGAGCCTGGCGAGCCCGGCCGGGGTCAAGCACCAGAACACCAGAGGGCACCAAGGGCACCACGGGCAGAGGTACGGGGTGCCGAGGACCGGAAGTGCACCGGGAGGCTTCGTTCGGGGGTCAGTGCGCCGGCTCCGGCTCGGCCAGCTCAGGGACGCGAGCGCGGCGGGGCTTGGCACGTCTCGTCGCGCGTCGCAGCGCGCACGCTGCGGACACTCGCGCTCGCGGCACGCCGGGCAATTCGCCAGTCAGGCTGCTGCTCGCCAGGAACCGCCATCGCCCAGCCGGGGCTTTCGAAGTCGGAGCTTGGACTACTGGGCTTGGGCTGCGGGGCTTGGACTGGCTTGGAACGAACAATCAAGGGTGGACGCCTCTCCCGGACCGCGAGAACAGCGCTAAAAGAGGCAATGATGCGATGAGATTCATATGCAGATGCTGGACGGATGGTACAGTGCTGGTATGTACAACAAGGGAGCGGGCGCTCCGGACTGAATATTGGCCTGGAAGATGGGCGTATTAGATGAAGGTATATAGATGTGAACCAGAGCAGAGTTAGATAGATGATTGTGATCGGGAGACGGCGGCTTGGCACGGGCACAATGTCGGTGGCGCCGGGTGTCCTGGCGCTTGGCGAGTGCGAGTAGAAGTCGTCGCCGCGACAGGCGACGGTGGCTGGGGCTTACTGCCATCCCCAGAAGCCGTCCCACTCGCCGGGCAGCTGCCCGCCACGGCGCTTCGTCCACTTCTTGCGTGCGAGCCAGCGCCAGTGCCGGATGATGGCAAGGACGCCGAGCGCGATCAGGGTAATGACAAAGACAATGACGATGAACCAGTTGAACGGTGCGAGCGTGTCGTCTGGCTGACGGTGCTCTTCGATACCCTCGGGCGGGTCGCTGAGGCCATTGTGCGGGACGTGGACGTTCATACTCCATAATCCCAGCACGAACTGCATCGGTAGGATGCCGATCGTCACTGTCGACAGAGCGAGAATCAGCTTGTCTGTGCCGCCGCGCGAAAGCGTGCCCGAAACTTGCAGGTAGGACAGGTACGCCGGCTGGCAGTGCGAGAGGATGTACTCGTAGTGGTACAGCGAGGTCTGCAGTAGCAGGATGTGGTCGTGCACGTCGCTGAGGTACGCCTCGACGTCGTCCGCACTGTCGCGCGTACGCTTCAGGAGCGACATGACGACCGTGTGCTTCCCGCCCAGCATCCGCGATAAGCCAGTCACGAGTCTGCGCATGTTCGCTATACTGCGCAACATCGTACTGCGATCGAAGACGTCCTCGCCACCCTCCTCACGAACATGTTCGACGGCGCTTGATGTCGGCAGCATGAACAGCTTCAAGTACAGCAGCGGCCGCGCCCATTTCTTGTCGAACAGGCGAGTCTTCTCTGGCGAGCTAACGGCTGCGGACTTCCTCACGCTTTTAGCTGCAGCGGACGCCTTCTCGGACGCCGCCTTCGCCGCCTCGAACATGCTCGTTGACACGCGACGCTGCCGAAGCCCAGACTTCTCCGAGGTAGACACGCCCGTTGAGGACGCCATCTTCTCGTCAAACTTTTCCGGATCCGACTGCATGTCGATCCACTTGTGCTCCTCGCCGAACTGCGAATAGGGGTCGTCCGACGGATTCGGAGCCTCGACGTTCTGAGACGGCTGCACTGTCTGAATGCGGGGGTCTCGTGTCGGGTCAATCGTCAGGCTGTCCATGTCGTCAACGGCACCGTCGATGTAACCCATGAGGGGGAAGAAGGCGTCGACGATGGAATCGATCAACCCGTGCGCGATCCAGTCCGGAGACGGCACCGCTTCCTGCACTTGCAGAACGCGCTCGCGAACACGCGTTACATGTTTCGAGACATCGTCGTAATGGAACTAATATCAGCAGGGTGGAGAGGTAGCTATACTCACAGAAACGATGCCGTCCGCAAACACGACCAGATACAGGTTAATGCCACCGACACCGACACCTTCAAGTCCTTCCTTTCCCGGGTCGTTCTCGACGATCTCGACCTTCTCTCCGATCTTAGTCGCTGCACGTCCCGTCGCGCGGCCGAATCCCCAGCCACGCCGCCGACCTTCTTTTGTGCCGCCATCGCTATCGCGGGGAGCATGGTTGGGGCCCTTGATCTCGAGTTCCGTCCCCGGCGGACCAGATGTACCGGGGGTGTACTTGAAGTACTGCTCGTCGAGGGCACGGATGACGATAAAGTAGTACCCGAGCTTGTGGAACGTGTCGAGCTTCTCACGGGGGTCCTGGTGCAGCACGTCCTCCAGCGTGAGAGGGTGTAATGCAAGCAGTTCCCCGATGTCTCTGAGATCCTTCCATGTCGGACATGAGACGTCTAACCACCATGCGGGTTTCGGCTGCGGTCGTAAAGTCGGCGTTGGCGACAGAGGTGGCGCAGTTGAGTCCGTACTGGACCCCGAGGAACTGCGCACAGACGCAAGATCTGGCGATGAGTGGTTGCGTCCTGGACCGGCCGCCATGCCAAGCAGGTCAGATGCAGATTTCGGTCGCACTGGTCCGGCGCCACGAAGCGCCTCTACCCTGGGCAGGCGGGGAATTGGCGGGTTGACGAACTGCGCGCGCTTGCGGCCCGGAGCGGATCCACCTCTTCGCACCATGATGTCGCTGTGGTGGTGTTTCCTGTGCGACAGGTGCGGCCTTGCGTCCAGAGCGCCAGCGATCCCATTGGTTGCCCGCACCGAACGGAGAGCCTCGAGGATGGGCGGCAGCATTGGCGTGGTGATAACGGTCGCTTCACTCGGCTTCTGCGGCAGCTTCTCCCCGGGCGGCAACAAAAGTGTAAACTCTCGTCGCCTGGGAACATAGACTCTCTTCGGGCGGTCTTCGGCTGCACTGTCATTTGTAGCCCTGGACATCGTGCGAGTCAGAGCTCGTCCGAAGCGGCCGATGCTGAATCCGGATGTCGAATCGGAGCTACTCGAGCTGCTTGAGGAGTCGGAACCGCTGGATGAACTCCCGCGCCTCATACCGATAGCCTCTCCGACTCGGTGGACGATCTCAGTAGCTCGCGCACCGATACCGCTGGCGGAAGAGTCGGAACTCGCTGAGCTCGCAACAGTGATGGCATCGTCGTCAACAACAGCGGTCTCGGTCGGAGCCACAGGGTTCTCCGTCGCGCCTCGATAAAGATCTCCGTCGGCAGTCGCAAAGCCAAGTCGACTGGGTCCCGCAAGGATGGGCCGCCCGGCAAGCACGCCGAGACCAGTTCCGAGCTGAGACGGGGGCACGCGCTGTTTCCGCCTCTTCCGGAGCTGCGCCGGGGTCAGGAGCTCTGCAAACTCGGGCTGGTCCGAAGCGACTGCGGGCGTCAGAGTGAGAATGGGCGGCTGCGGCGTCGACGGCGCAGTGGCGTGGGTCTGGGTGCTCCGTGGTGTGCGCGGCGTGCTCGTCAGAATCGAGGGACGGTGCGGTCGCGAAGCATGACCGTGGCTGGCCCTGCGGCCGCCAAGCGTGCCCTTGATGCTGGGAGAGCGCTTCGTCGAGGTCGCGCGCTTGGGGGTATCGTCCCCTGGACGGAGTCGAGGGGAGTCGTTCGGCTCCTGGAAATGTGGAGTCGGGGACGGCGGCCGCGCGAAGTCTTTCACCGTGACTGGGGCCGGAGTGTCTAGAGAAGCGCGCCGCACGCCTGGAGTTGGCGTCGACGGTGCCCCTACGGGGCCAACATTGGGTTCGTCTTCCTCCATCTGCCCCGGTGGCCCGATCGAGAACTCGAGCTCCATCGAATCTCTCCGGGTGGGGTTTGCCGGGTTGCTCGGAGTGCTTCCTGTGTTGGTCTCCGAGGCAAGGACAGCATAGTCGTCAGCACCGGAGCTGGGGTTGCCGTTGCTAGCGTTGCTACCGCTGCTGTCGATGGTATCGGCAGGGGATGTGTCCTGCGTGGGTTCCCGGAGTGGGGTCGATGGAGGGGAACCCGGGCTGGGGGAAGATTGGCCCGGGCGGGAGGGTTGGGCGCTCATGGCTGGGCTGTGACCATGGGCTGAGGCATGGATGGTGGGAGAGCCATTAGTTCTCTAAGCAATGCAGGCGGTCGGAGGCGCGGAGCAGCGAGTTTGGAGGAGATGCGAGGGGAGATGAATCGAAAAGTCGAGGAAGCCGGGGCTGGAGATGAAGCGAGGTCTTGACAATGCTCAAAATAGAGGTCATGGCACGTGCGTGCTTGAGTCTGAAAGTGACGGACCTTCCTTCCCCGCGCCGACAGCTTGACCGCTGCCGCCAGGCGCCCAGATGGCCTGGCCCCGCCCGGCCCGCCCGCACTGTCTTCAACAGGTACGGTGGCAAATTCCCTAGCTTCCTCCGGCACTAGCATTGAAATCCAGCGCCCAGCTCACCCTCCCCCACTCTCGCTCTCGCGTTGCTCTGATTACCGTACAAGAAGACAAGCTGCTTATGCATGATACAAGTATAAATGGCGGTATGAGATTGTAATTCGTGGTCGTAAAGCACAGACACAATGTAGTGTATTACTCTTACTCGCATTGAGCTGGCAAATGCAATAAAGGTTGAGTCGTGATGTCGACCCCGATCCGGCCGATTGGATAGCGGGGCCAAAGATCAGTCTATGAATGTGCGACGCGGCATCAAGCCGACGCCGTGGTGATTGAGAGGATGAGGAGGCCTCAGGCATACGTCTACTCGCGTCCAGCAGCGGCAAGCTGGTCCTTGACCGAGGCACGGAGCTTCTTCAGGTCGTCGTCGCGAAGCTTGACTTGGTCGCAAGCACGCATGAACGTGTCCGGGAGCATGAGCGAGTCCTGAGGCAAGTGATGCAGGTAGTTGAGGATGACCTTCGAGTTGCGGGGAAGGGCCAGAAGGCGATCGCGAGACAACGTGATGACGGCAAGCGATGCGATGAGCAGGAATCGAGGGCCCTCCGAGATGACAGCGTCGAAGAGGCGGAGCACGGTCGGCCACGGCAGGCAGCGAATCAGCATGCCCATCCACCAGGGCTGCAGATAGTCGTGGGGAGCGACGCCGACATCGCGGAACAACTGCGCGACCTTCGGCTCGGAGCCTTGCAGGATACCGGCGAAGACGTGCAGATCCACGCGGAAACCACTGCGGTCCTTGACGTAGTACGTTTTGAGTACGCCATTGAACAAGCCTGCCAACAGCCAGAAGGCATCCTCCACCACGGCGTGGATGAGAAGCGCCCCACCGATGAGAGCGAGCTCGGAGTGGTATCCGGAGGGGGCGAAGTGCACATACGCGCGCAGGAGCGTCCTCAGGTCGGCGCGTCCAGGGGAGTCACGGCTGCAGAACGCGGAGTGATCGGAGTAAACCTTTGCAACATCACGTTCGATCTGGTCATCAAACGGCCCCGCTTCGTTAGAGACAAGGCGTTGGAACAGACCGTCAACGCGCCCGTTCATGCCGTTGGACATGAACCATCCCCAGACACGACCGCGCAAAGAGTTGGGAACGCCCTGCTCAATCACCAGGCGTCGAACCTTCTTGGGCGGTTGTTGGCCGTGAGACAGAGGTGTGGCAATGATATTGAGCCATTTCTGCTCAGCTGCCCGGACGGCCTCAGGGCTGCTCCTGGTATGGAACAGCGCAGGCGTCGGGCTTCGGGAGACCAGGAAGCCCCACTCGTCCGTTTCAGGTGCCGGCTCCTCGCTTTCGACACTGCCGTGTCCGTGGCTGCTGCTGGAGGCACTGGGCGGTTCGAGGCCAGCCATCTCCTCGGGAGGTAACAGACCCAGACTACTCGAGTCCACCTTCAACTTTATTGCGGGCGGGTCGATCTGGCGGCGGGGCGGTTGGATCATCTGGAACTCCATGCCGTCCGTCTTGACGGTAGGATCCTCGAAGTCGCGATGCGAAACAGGCTGGAATCTGGCCCTCTGAATCGATGTCCGCGCAGGAGACGCGTCACTGCCGAAGTGGTGAATGGACGTGACGGAGCCACCAGCTGAGGAATCGCCAATCGATCCCGAATCCGACCGCGAGGACGAGTTCCCAACGCGAAGCAGACCGTCGGTGTTTCGTGAAGAGGTCGATGCACGGGGCGGCGAGATGCGGAAGACGTTTGGGAGCGGGGAAATGTCGAGAGAGGCCTTCCTACGATCCTTGCCAAAGGCTTTAGCGATTCCAGCTGAGATTGACTTTGAGCGCGACCTCGTTACTGTGGGCGGCGTGTTGGAGATGGGCTGGTCGCTAAGCTGCTCCGTCTCCGAGGACGAGCTCCAACCGTTCACGACGGGATTCGAAGCCAGTTGACGCGCGGGGGAAGGGCGAGCTGATACCGGAGCTGAAACACTGATAAGCGACTGCTTCACGGGAGTCATCGCACGACGAGTGGACTCAGCGAACTGCGCTGCCTGGCTTTGCGGGAACTGTGAGGCTTTCGGTGTCGAGGCAGAAACTTCCTGATCCATTGATACACGCGGAACGGGTACGCGCGACACCTTGAACATTCTTTCGCCAGGCTGGGAGGCTGCCCGTCCTCCAGAGTCGTCGCTGATTACCGAAGGGCTCTCTGACCGCACTGTTGTTTCTGTAGGTGCAGTGTTGCTACGTTGAACATCGCCGGGAACAGGAAGGGGTCTGCTACCAGAGCTTGAAGTCCTTGTAGGTTTGCCTAGGCCGAGTGCGGCTTGCTGGTCACGGTGAGAGGTCGGTGTTGGGGGGAGCTGGCGAAGCTGAGTTGAAGGTGAGACACTGTCGGGACTTGTAGTCTGCAACGCTGGCGCTTTTGGGACTTCGGGGAGCGGACGGAACGGAACCGATTCTGGCAGGGATGGCGGCATGCCAGTTGGGGGCCCGTTTTTCGTAAGAGGCGCGGAAGGTGACGAGTTTAAGCTTGGAAGAGGACGGAACGGGCGGCTGTTATTTAACCCGCTGGTTTCCACATACTGCGCCTGACCGGACCCCACTGGAGTACCAACAATCGCTAACGGACGCGGTCGTCCACGCGACCGCCCGCCACTGTCAGGAGATGAACCCGTCTGGATGGGAGGTGGAGGCGGCGTCTTGCGTGCAACATTGGGAGGCGATGCCGTCGACAGCGACCGGTTAGGCGACTCCGAAGTTGGTCCCAGAGTAGGGGTTTGAATCGACGCAAACTCGTAACCTGCAGGGGGCTCATCCGTGGGTAACGTTGCCGAGTTGGGGTCATTCTGCGCAACGCCACGCGTTGGTGGGTCGACTAACACCCAAGAGTCGGTGTTGTTCCGGCTGGCGGACATCATCGACAGCTGCGACAGCCTGGCTTCCAGCTTCTGTCGCTCAACGACAGTCAGCATAGGGGAATGACCGAGTGCGTAGAAGTTGTTTCGCATAGCTGCCTTGGCCATGTAGCGCGAGTCGATTGACCACCGGTCCTCGTTCGGGTTCGGGGAACCAGGCGCAATGATAGATGGCGACAATGAGACGGATGACATGGCGGGCGTGAGAAGGCCTTGAGGCTTGAACTGCTCCTCCGCTGTGAAGGGAGTGAGGGTACTTTGCTCGTTGGCGTCCGAGACGTGGATCCCATTAGACACCTCCCCGATCACAGGCGCATGTGAGAAGCCAGCAAGAGGAACAGACTGCGGGGTGTCGAGCACAGTCTCTTCCGAGCCGTACACGCTTCCCCTACCCTGCACAGTCCGCTTCGATTCCGGAGAGCCTGCCATCGTCTCAGTGTCCGCAAAAGTCGGCGTAGTCTTCGCTCTCGGCGTGTCCAGCTCCAGTTGTTCTTCCTCGATGATGGTCTCGGACGGGTGAGCTTGCGCGACGTATGGGGGAAGCGGAGGGATCTCCACACCATCTTCAAATAGTCGGAAGTTCGGCCCGCTGGTGTCCAGGTCGAGGAAGCTGGTGCCTGTGCGGTCTGCGCTGAGTCCAAAAGTTGCGCCGGTTCGATCAGGCGATAACGTTCCTGGTGGGTCTCGGTTCAACAGAAGCTCGCTGGAAATGAGGCCGTCGCCGCCGAACGTGTTGAGTGAGGAAGGAGACAACTGCTCTGACGTGTCGTGGGCGGCATCCCGGTACTCGCCAAGCGAGAACGCCGACAGGTTGAGCGCCTTGATCGGCTGGAAGGGACGCGAGGACATAGGCGGCGACACCAACCGTGCAGTTCCGTCGAAGGAGATGCGCTCTTCAGCTTCGCGCACGTCATCCATCCTCATGACTTCAGTCTCGTTTGACGCGCTAGACATGACACTGACGCGCGATGTTTCAACGGCCAGTGACTGCCGCTTGGGAACTGTTAACACGGGCGCAAGGCGGTTGAATGCCTGCTGCGTCTGCGTCGGCGGCAAGGTCGGTGAGGGAAACACTCCGAGGGCGGACAAAGAAAGATTCGCTGCAGCCTCTGGTGTCGGACTGACAATGGTCTCGCGGTCGTCCTCCGAGGTCACTGAGATGGTAAGCGAAGCAATCGACGAGGCAACGTACCCGAGTGAGTCCTGGACATGTTGCCCAACACAATACCGCCTATCCGTCCTGAGCCGGAGCTTCGGTCGCTGCAATCTGAACCATACGAGGTCACCCGGCGTATGTCCCGCAGTGACTCCTGGCTCTCTTCAGCGATCGGTTTGATACGCCCCGTATGCTGCTGCGGGGAGTAAATCGAAACCTCCGGGAAGACGTCTCGCGTCGCAGAGCTCACTGTGGCCTCGTCACTAGCGATGGGCGACGGCAGAGACGGCGACGCGAAGTCGAAGTTGGACAAGCTTGACGTGTTGAATGACTTGTTCAGCACAAGGGCCGGAGGGACAGCTTTCCGGCCGGGTCGTCTTGGCTCGTCATCTCCGAAAGGCCCTGTCGCATCCGCGGGCACGAACGTCTGGTGCGCGTCACGCGGTGTGCCGGGGTATTTCTCCTCAGAGCTGGGCGAGCTGGAGCTAGCGAGGGGTCCCGTTACGTCGAAGCTCACGTTCTCGCGCTTGACCCAGCCGACCTCGCCCTCGCAGCAGGCTAAGATGAACTCGCCAGAGTCTTTCAGTATCGTCAACGTGTCTCCTTGAATGTACATGAGCTGGTCGGGACCCTCGGCGACGCAGTCGGTCAGTCTGCGGGGTCAGTAAACGAGACGGCGAGACGGCGCAACAGTCAACGGATACTTACGCAACGCCTTGACCGATGCCACCTCGGGAGGCGTGGGCGTACAGCGACTCGACATCTCGCTGATTCAAGCGGCGCATAATGGGTGGTCGAGTTCGCGATCCGACGGCTGGCGCTCACACACGATGCGAGGTGTGAAGAACACAGAATTCGTCGGGGTCGTTGTTGTTGTGGCGTGTTCGGTTTGCGCTGTTAAGGATGCTGGGACAGGAGAGCAGACGAGCGGCCTTTGAGCAAGCGTTCGAAGGTCTTGGACTGGCTTCGTGCAGGTGACCGCGACTGGACTTCCTAACTGACAGATCCGGGTCAGGATTGCGGCGTCCGGCGTCCGGCGTGTGCACGGCTCGGCTTGAACAGGGCTCGAGGGAATGACAATTGGACAGGACGCTTGGGTGCAGAGAACCTGTTCCTTTTGTTGTGGGTGCGCGGGGTAACGTTCGTAGGCAATATAAGGCCGAGTTTGCGCGACGGTCGGTTCTGGCTTCGCTGGACCGATGACCGAGGGGAGCTACGACTGGCGAGCACACGAGCTGTCGTTTGCAAAGTCGCTACGTGTTCACTTGGCGGTGGCACCGACGAACGACAATGGGGACGACATGCAACGGCGGTAAGGAGAGTGGGGCTGGGCGGTGTGTGTAGTGAGTCAAGGACAGTCGTGTCGGCAGGAAAGAGCCGGACGGATGAGGGGGTCGTAGTCGTGCAGGGAGGAAGATTGGGTGGAAGGTGGAGAGGAGATGAGGGAGATGGAGAGTGAGGAAGGGAACGATGGTCGTACGGTTGGTCGTTGGGTCGCGTAGGTTGGGTTGAGTGTGGTATGCTTGAAGTCAAGTTGAGATGAGGCCGAGCGGTTGCGGTCGAGCGGCGCGCGCGCGGGCTGGCCCAGTGAAAGCCGTGCGTGCCGGTGAACGCTTGCAGTAATTTACAGCCACCGAGGAGCGAGCGGTGTACAGCAGGACGAGGCGAGACGGCGGCGATGAAGCAAGATGCAACGCGCAACACGCGGTACGAGTGGCCAGGGGTCGTCGTTGGAGAGGTCGCAGAGAGCAGAGCACGGAGAGCTCGGATGGTGGATGAGTGAGGTGTCGACGCAGAGCAGGAACAAACCAACCCCATCTAGTGGAGGGACCAGGCACCGTCTTGTCAACAAGCTTTCGAGCTATCCTGGCCATCCCTCATCTGATCCTGATCTCCCTGCGACCCCTCGCTGCTTCTCTGCTTGTGCACCCCGGCCCTCGTCCCCTCGTTCCCTCGCTCCCTTTGGCCGCTGGCCACCCATCGCGTCCCATTTGCCCTCCAACGCCCTCGTTTCCCCGTCCCTCATGTCTTCAACCCTGGCTCGACGTGATGCTCGACTCCAGCAGATGCACAAGCGAGCGTTCCCAAGTCGCCCCGAGGACGCGTCTGCGTCATTTGACACGCCTGTCGCATCACTTCCTTCCAGCGAATTGTTACAAGAAGCGGCGGCTGCGCCTCCTCAGGTGTACTCGCTGCTCCGCGCTGAGCCTGCGCCAGCCCTCGGTCCAAGTCCGAGAACGCTACCCCAGATTCCATTGTGATACGCGTGCACGCATTGACTGTTTACAGGGAACGGGCTCGTTCGCGGCCTCACGGGCTTACCGGCGGCTGCCGGGGGTACGCTTGCAGACCGGGCCCACCTCAAGTCTGTCACCGTCAAGCACCTGTCCAAGTCTGCAGGAATAGGGTGCTTAGGTACGCCCTACCCCAGACTCCCGCGACACAAGACCAACGCAAGCAAGGCAGACGACGGGCTGCGTCTGGGAGTGTGTGAGCATGTGGATGGTAGGAACGCGGGGACGAGCAGAACGCAGGCTGCGTGCCCCAGGCTTCCAGACCCGAGGACAGAAACCCGCTTCACGTAAGAGCAAGCTCTGTTGGCAGTTAGCACAGAGGAAACGCAGGGCACCGTCACCTGTCACTCGCAGTACCTGTCATGCCCGTCCGGCCCTTGTGCATGGGCCCCTGGGCTACCATCTGCTCTATACACCGACGACAGGTCTTCTACGGTGGTAAGGTGAGCTCGCCTTTACGATGGCTAGGCGAGCACGTCTGCGCAGTGGAGTGTGCCATCCTTCGTCCTTCAGGTTGGCAGGTAGAGGTGCAGGGTCCTGTGACATCCAAGGTTTGCGTTCATTTCGAACGCACTGAGCTGCGACAGTTCAGTAAGGAGAATATCGAGCGTCGCGCGTGCAATACAAGCAGTGCAGCGGTGGGCGCGACGCGTCTGGACGTGCGCGCGTGTCTCTCTTGTCTCTCCGACTGAATTGCATGACATGTAGGCCAAATGGGCTGCACACGCCCGGACAGAAAAAAAGAAAAGCCCAGAACCGCATCTCGCATTCAATCGTGAAATGTACGACACGGGCGGGCGGGCTGCGGTCCCTATGCCCTCATGCGCTCCTGGCCCTGCGTGCGCGCGCTCCCTGCCTGCCCTTTGCCCTTGGGCCTTGTGGCCGGAGGATGGGCCCGTTTCAGTGGTTCGACAGCGGGTAAACCTTGCTGTGTCACCTAATCCCCTGCTCTGCGCTGGCTCTGGGCTGCTGCCCACCGCAGCGCGAAACAGAGTTTAGAGTGATGCACTCTCAATTGCAGTCTCTGGACATAGCTGTTGGCAGCGTTCTAATCCTTCTCTGCTGCTGCTTCGAGCGCTTCTCTCGTAGCAACACGAGCCCCTCGCTGCCTGTCCCGCGATTGCTGCTCCCCTGGCCTCCCTGGCCGGATCTTGTACATTGTTCCCTTCGTTCCCATCTGCGAGATTGTTATTCATTCCTCGCTCGTGCACCTGGGCACGAGCGCAGCACAGTGAGGGGTAGCAAGCAAGTACGTACGTCTCTGTCCGCCGTAGTGCATCCGTGGTGATCCGTAGCCTCGGTCATGCTCGCTCCTGTTCCAGGATGCGACCAGGCGTACCAGAGTACCAGCGATCATGTACACTAGTTCCAGCTCCGTTCGTCCGCCGCGCGCGGCTGAGGACATTGCACGCCGGATCGCGGACCGCTTGCTCGCTCGCAGTGGCTCGGATCGAGTTTCAGGCCGGTCACCATGCCGAGCGCGCGAGTGCGTACGCCGTGACAGCTGTGCACTCGTACCAACGGCGCGCGATCTGGTTCCAGCGTAACTGTAATTACGTCTTGCGGTTGCAACTCACGCAACTCGCGCGCAACGTGGGACTCGGCTGGGACCTGGCGGCCTGGCGGCCTGGCGGGCTCGCTGGCGTACGCGCCAGTGCTCGTTGCGGCAATACGCAGGTGGGAAGCTGGGGACGCTGTCTCCCATCGCCCAGTTTGAGAGCTTGAGTCTAAACCCAAGCTGGGCGCATCTGGGGGAGCCATGGCCCATCACACCACCACGCGGCGGTCCATCTCCAGCAAGGCCGAGCCCAGGTGAGCACAGGGAAGCGCTATGCTTGAAAGCTCAAGTGCTCACCTTACCCGCGCGATATTCATGCTTCCTGGGTACGTCCTGCGGTCCGCGCCGGCGTGGGCTGCGCGTAGGTAATAGTGAGGTAAGCCCAATCTTCCTCGCCCAATGGCAGCGGCGTGTCGATTCTCTTCCGAGATTGCTTTCCTTGGATCCTTCCCCAGCAGTGGGCCACCCGGCGTCGTTTTGTGGATGTTACTCCGCTCGACCCCAGGACCTGGTCAGCGCTGCGAACCCGACGAAAGCGGCATATCGTGCTGACAGAGACGGCCTTCAAGCGATACGACTAATATCAGAGTTACCGGACGGAGGAGGTACAGGCGCGGAGGGCGCGGAACGGCCTTAAACCTAACACAAGTGAGGTGGTGTACGACGTCTGCTGGCTGTTTCGGAGCACATGTCTTGCAGCCAGGCCAGTGCAGCCCATGGCTTCAGGCGCTGTCAGTAGCGCGGGACCGATTGCATGCCCGCGAAAGTAGGCGCTGGGGTTGTGGATATCGTGTATCCGTCGCGCGAGCTCGCACTTCGGGTTTCGTCGTGCAGTGTGATCCGAGATGGAAGTGCAATGTCAGAGTGCAATGACCTCTGCAATTCACAGTGAGTGAGCATGCAGTCAGTATGCCGTCACCGACTGCCTGAGTCCTGGCCAGCTCTACAACTTGTGGACAGTTTAAAGTGCAGAGGACCTCGGGGAGGGACGATGGAGAGATTACGTTGCTATTGCAGGCCGGACATCACTGGTGCGTGGAGAGAGGTTACGGGGGATTTACATCCGCCGGACCCATTGAAGTGGATCGATGGTCCTTTGTGCGTCCTGTACTCCCAGCCCGAGTGCTTAGGTCAGGAGTCAGAGGGCGCCGTTGCTTGCTCCAGCGCCCGAGATTACATTAAGCACTCCGAATGAGATCAGCGTCGGGCCGCGCGCTGCCCGAAACATAGGCTACGAATGCTGGAGCAGAGCCCGCAAAAGCGATCAGAGCAACTGCAGCCGACGGTCCAGATCGCATATAACGGATCCGCTTCGCGCCGGGCTTGTCCCACTGTCGCCTCCGCCCAAGCCTTCCGCCACCACCGCACGTACCGCATGCCGACTTGTTGTCTTTCCGCGAACGCCGCGTTCGGTCTTCTGCATGACCTGGCGCCTGCCCGTAGCCCGACTCAGACACTCCGACCGCCAAAACAACCAAGCGTACCTTCCCCCTTCAACGCCATGACAGTCCAACTGGTCACCTGCCGCAGCCCTTCACACCGCAGCACTACTAAGTACTAACCCCTGCAGATGAGTGCGAGACGTTAACTGGAGGCCTGAGGATGAGCTGCGGCCAAGACCTATCCCATGACCAACTGATGTAAGGGTGTCGTCCCGAGATCTGACTGGGGACTGACTGATGACAGACGCTTGCGCACACCAGTGACGTCGTGAATGTGCACAGCAAGCTCTAGCACTCTAGCTTGCTGAGCAGCTAGGAGGTCACAAAGCCAGCATGCATGGAAGCGGGACCAGTGGCGTCCGTCTATAGCGACAAAGCGGCCAGGTGGCGCAGACGTGGCGTAGCTCGGGCCGCGCGAAGGAGGGTTTGCGAAGGACAGCGAGGGAGCCAGGGCGGCCCATGGTTCCAGCCGAGCGAACCCGTACGCACGCCTGTCGCGGAACCCACTCCTTACGCTTGGAAAGCACGCAGAGCACAGTGGTAGAGTCCTGCACACTCCTTGATGCCAATTGATCCTCGTCCATGGAAGCAACATCGGAGATCACGATGACGAAAAGAACCGCTGGTTGGCCTATCACGCGAAAGTTCTTCGGATATCACGGGCTCGAAGTGACTCAAACTGTGGACGTCTTGAGCAGACTGCCAGCAAGAATTGCTGCATGCAGGACGTGTAGGACACAGGACGGCAGGATTCAAGGACGGCCACCTCAAGCCGCTGACCTTCCCCAAAGGACGCACCAGAGGAGCACCACTCGCACTCCTAGTGTGCGTCTACCTGCTCGCACGCTCGCACGTTGTATCCTGGGACCTGCCGATATTCGCCGTACGCCTCGCACAGTGCACAGACCCCCGAGCAGGCCGAGCAGGCCGACAGGCCGCGACGCTAGCACTGGAACCAAGATTTGTCGGACTAGGGTCTCGCGAGAAGACGCGCCAGCCAGAGAGGTCAGTGCGCAGGTTCGCCTCATGTGCCCTTGCGGCGACACCCTGAACATCAATCCCATCAGCAGCCTCCGGCATGCTAGCGAACGCCATCCATCAACGGAGGCGCCAAGTGCCAGCAGGTAGCCGAGGAGCGCACTGTTCAGGACGCGCAAGACGCAGGACGTCAGGAGCTCCAGAGGATCTCCTTGTGAACCCGGCCCATCACTCAGTCCCCACCCTCAGCCAAGCGGGCGACGCCAGTCTCACACCTAGCTGCTTCGGTCCAGGAAGGCCCCGGCATGGCCAGCGGTTGGCCGCTCACGGCAAGCCTCATGTCGGGAATCTAAGCCACAACCTGGAGGAACGGTGGCAGCCCCTTATCTATCTCTCCTTGCTGGGCTATGAGAGCCTAGCAGACAAGCTACAGTGCAGGAGTTCTGCGTGAACTGCAGAAGGACCAGGGCAACCTGGATGGCGTAGGATTGCCGGAGGCGTACATCCCGCAATGCTCCATCGCATGCATGCAGCGTGAGGGGCCGAGAGCAGGAAGGAAAGAAGCTACTGCGTTGGTTCCCTTCGTTGTTCACGCCCAGTCACTCTACAACCTCTCTTCTTCCAGGCCGCAAGGTTACTTAAGTACTCGACAGCAGACAGCGCGCCCACCCTCGTTCACTCATCGTCTTCGCTGCACAGGCTTGATCTTCTCACATTCCGGGCCCTCCTCTCGCACACCCCAGCGCTAGACCGACACGGAGCCCCCCTAACCTCAAAGCGCTTCGGCACCTGCGGCACCCTCACCTGACCGAACGCCCGTCCATACCGCATCTCTCCGAACCTATACCGGTTTCTCATTTCGCCTTTCCAATCAGCTCCGCCCTTATACGCGTCCTTGCCCCTGCTTCCTACGCTTCGTCTCCCCCGTCTTACGACTCACGGCCCTCACGAAGCGACCTGCTCCGTGTGATCACGTTTTGACCGCCTTCGCTTTTGTTTGTTATCTTTGGGTCATCATTCCTTAGTCCGCCAATCTCTTGACCGCCTTCCTCACCGCCTCTTCGACAGCGACTTCTGCTCACCCCCACTTCCCACCATGCCTATGCCCTTCGAGTGGACTCAGGAGGAGGAAGATGCGATGTGGCTCACTCTGAACGGCCAGACGCCAGGTCTTATGCTGACACCACTGATCATGGGGTGAGTAAAGCAGCCAGGAGCAACTCTGACCTCCCAGAATCATCATTCAATCCTGGCTCTTCGGCGCCGCAGTGGTGTCCGTCATGAACTGGTGGTCCAGTGAGAGCGCCAAGCACGAGCGACGGTGGATTCGGATGGTTCTCGTGAGTGCATAACCCCGTTACTCTGCGCACTCGTGGGGCGCATGCATGCGCTGCTCCACTGCGTTTGGCACACTCGAGTTTTGGACATTTTGTGGCGCCGTTGGCGCTGGTGACTGGCACCCTCTTTACCCGGCTAGGAGAACTCCTTGCTGACTCCCCAGCTCTTTTCCACGTTTGTCGGCACACTAGTCTGGCTCATGTAAGTGCTTCTTGAATCGGACATACTGGGGTCGCTTGGACCACGCCTGGGCTTTCCATCGAGCTAGTGCGGCGCGAGCGGGGCGATGTGGTGGCTGCTCCATGGCGCAGTACCTAGTGTACCTGGTTCGCGCCTACGCTACCAATTCTCCGGGCAGGTGACAAAGCGATAGCTAACATCTCCAGTTCGGTTTGTCTCGTCATGTACACCTTCGGATTCAACTACGGCAAGTATACGACGCTGATCGACTACCGATGGGTCGCCTGGTTCCCGTTGCTCGACTTCTTCATGGCTGCGGGCGTGCAGCTCTTCTATGCCGAGCGAGCCTGGAAGGTTACGGGCCGGTCCAACATCTTCATTGGCCTCGCCCTCATGCCGTTCCTGCTCTCCTTCGTCGGCTCGATCGGCATCTGTGTTAAGGGCATGGCGAGCAAGACGAATCTCGACGACACCTACGTTCTCTTCGGGTTCCTGTGGGTCGTCGGCATGTTCTTGACCGACATCGTCATCACCGGCACCGCCCTCTGGGGCCTTTACAAGTCGCGATCGGAGTGGGAACAGACCGACTACATCGTGCGCCGCCTCATCCGAATGGCGTGCGAGTCTCAGCTTCCGCCCACCATTCTCGCGCTCGCTCTGCTCATCGACATCATCATTCAGCGCGACACCTGGTACGCCGTGTTTTTCGAGCTCATTCAAGGCTACGTCTACATTATCGGTATGGTCTACGTCTTGAACCAGCGACAGCACCTGAACCGCACGCTTGAGAAGGCGACCGTCCAGCGTTCCAGCCAGTTCCGTCTCGGTAGCCGCAACCGCTTCCCGGCTGGCCCGGCGACGATCCACGTGCAGACTGAGACGTACGTCGAAAGCCATCAGATCAACCCCGAGTTCGCCGAGCACAAGATTCAGCCCAAGCTCCGCCAGATCTCCGAAACGGATTTCGAGGGCACGTCGTCTAGTGGACACGAGGGCGAATACGAGCTCGCGGAGAGCAGTGCCGGCTACGGCACGATCAACCAGAGCCTGTCCAACCTGCACATGACAGTGCAGGAGAACGCCCTGCGAAAACAGCGTACGCTAGACATGGACAGTCTTGGTGACAGTCTCCGGGGCGATTTCGAGAAGCGGCTGTGAGGCGCGTGTTCGTTCTTTCGTTCATACGCTCGCCTCACCTTCGCCTACACCTTCACACAGCCCATCACTGCCACCGCACTCTCGCATCACACACATACACCATCTCATCATCCTCTGCGCCGCACAGCCAGAAACTCTTCTGTTCCAATTCCGGGGTTGTGGTCTTTAGCCTTGCCACTCATAGCTTTCATGTATAACAGACACCTACATAATCGCAGCATGCACGGGGCCGCTTGCGCCGGCGTGGCGGCCTTCACACACCACTGCCAGATCCGGAGACCGGCCCATCAGCTGACGAGCCTTCGTAATATCGCCCACCCTGCGTCATGCTGGGAGCTCGCAAAGCTGACAGTGTGACATCAGCATTCCTTACGCAACGCACCAAGATCGTGGCGTGCAAGGGCTATCAGGGAGTTCAAGGAGCGGCCACGCCTCGCGTTGGCGGCGATCGAGGGACAGACGGAGGCAAGAGTGGGTCTGTGGCAGCGACCGCGATCACCACATTCCGTCCCAGCTCATTGTCCTTCAGCTTACCGTGCAGGGGTAGAAAAGGCTGACCATAAGCCGGATTGAAGCTAGAAGTCGCTTGCAACGGGATAATGCGGAGAACAGAGCCACTTATCAGTGAAGGTCCGACCGGATCATCTACGACGGCCCAAGCTCTTCATGTTCGACTGTGCTGACTGACCGGACTCGCCGGCCAGCGATCCCGCCCGAAACCCCACGTCTGGCATGAAGTCATAGCGAGATTGGAGACGACTACACCGTCATAGCTCGGCGACTATCTTGTCTGTGCAACATGCGGCTGCGTCGGAAGCTGATTCACTGGGCAGCAGGCCGAAATCGCGCTGAGCAGCTATAGACGTGAGGAACACCCCGGATCCGCGCCTTGCTACTTCGATACGCGCACGCTCCAGTCGGAATAGATCTATGGGGTTGCCTGTTGCAGTAGGTACTTGTGCATACTGGCCTGCCAGTGCGTCTACTGCTAGCTTAGTACTTTACTATATAACAACTAGGAGACTACAACGAGCTCGGGAGAGGCACCGCCTCACCCTTAGCTGATTTTAGCCGCCGTCAAGCTCTGGGGCGAGAAAGGTTGAAGAATTAGGTGGAGTCGGCCCGGAGAGCTTGGAGTGTGGATAGAGCAGCCGCTTAAAGAGGCACGGGGGTCGCCTCGCCGGCGGGCGGGACGGTGACGGTGATGGTCATAGTCTGCGGCTGGCAGTTCTGCTGCTGGTGGTGCTGCTTCCACGAGTCCTTGATCGCACCCCAGCCCTGCTCACTGTTGCCCTGGTTCTGCTGGTCCTGGCCCTGCTGACCGTCCTGCTGGTGCTTGCCGTCGTGCTTATCGCCACGGTGGCCAGGGGGACCGCCGTGGGGGTGGTCCTTGTGCTCCTTGTGGTGGCCGTTGCCCTTGCCGTTGCCGTGCTCGTAGTGGCCCTTGCCCTGACCGTTGCCGTGGCCGTGGTGCTTGTCGTCCTCGTCGTCCTCGTCCTCATCGTCGTCATCCTCATCGTCGTCATCGTCCTCGCAGTCCTCCTCCTCGGGGACGCCAGTAGGAGTAGGCTGGGCGTCGCTGCCAGAGATAGAGGGCGAGCCGGTCACGGAGGGAACGGCGGTGGGGTCGGTGACACTGGGGGAGACAGACTCCGAGGCGGAAGGAACAGCAGTAGCGTCGGTGATCTCAGAGGAGGCGGAGGCGGAAGCCGACTCGGAAACAGATGCAGAGGCCGACTCGGAGGCAGAAGGGACGGCAGTAGCGTCAGTGACTTCAGCGGAGGTCGAGGCGGAGGCGGAAGGAACGGCAGTGGCGTCGGTGACCTCGGCACTGGCGGATCCAGAAGGCGAGGGGGCAGCGGCGCACTTCTTGGAGGAAAGCTCGAGGGCGGCGGTAACATCGGCAATGCCGCATGCAGCAACGCAGGGGGTGACGGCAAGCTTGTACTCGTTGGTGCAGACGCAGGCGAGGTCATCCTGGCTCGTGCAGCCCTGGCTCTGGGCACCCTCGACGAGGCACTTGGAGGCACACTCGGAGAGACCGTCGATCACGGTGCCAGTAGTCTCGGGACCAGCGGACTCGGTAACGGAGGGCTGGACCTCAGAGGAAGCGGGGGCGGTAGCATCGGTGACCGGAGCAGTCTCGGAGGGAGCGGCAGTGACGTCGGTAGCCTGAGCGCTGACGGAGCTGGAAGCAGAGGGGGCAGCAGCGCACTTCTTGGCAGAGAGTTCAAGGGCGGCGGTGATGTCAGCGCCACCACAAGCAGCAACGCAAGGAGAGACAGCAAGCTTGTACTCGTTGGTGCAGACACAGGCGAGGTCATCCTGGCCAGTGCAGCCCTGGGTCTGAGCGCCCTCGACAAGACACTTGGAAGCACACTCAGAGAGGCCCTCGATCGGGGTGGTGCCGGTGGGTTCGACAGGAGCAGACTGGGTCACGGAGGGCTCGACCGCGGTCGCAACGACGTCGGTGGGCTCAGACGAAGGGACCTCAGTAGGGGGAACCTCAGTCACGGCAGGCGAAGAGGTCACCTCAGTGGCGACGTCCGAAGCCACAGACGAAGAGTCAGCAGACTCGGCGGGAACCTCAGACGAAGCGGGCGCCGAGGAAGCGGGCTCGGAAGGAACAGGCTCAGTAAGCGCGGGCTCGGTGGGGGCGGGCTCGGTGGGGGCGGGCTCGGTGGGGGCGGGCTCGGTGGGGGCGGGCTCGGTGGGGGCGGGCTCGGAGGAAGCGGGCTCAGAGGAAGCGGGCTCAGAGGAAGCGGGCTCGGTGACAGCGGGCTCGGTGGCAGCAGGCTCGGTGACAGGAGGCTCGGTGGCAGCGGGCTCGGTGACAGCAGGCTGAGACTCAGCCGGGGCTGTGGCGGAAGAAGCGGGGGCGGAGCACTTCTGGGCGGAGAGCTCAAGGGCGGCGGTGACATCCGCGGCACCGCAGGTCACGATGCAGGGGGTGACCGCCGCCTTGTACGCGTCGGTGCAAATGCAAGCGAGGTCGTCCTGGCCGGCGCAGCCCTGAGCTGTAGCACCCTCAGTCAGGCACTTAGCAGCGCACTCGGAGACGCCCTCGATGGCTTGACGCGGGCGAAGAGGAATCGCGTTCGCGGATGTAAGGAGCGACACAAGGATCGCGAAGGACGTGAAGGAACGCATGGTGGAAAGAGTGTGGGTTGTAGGCCAGCTACGATTTCGGTGATGGGGAGGGGAGAAGTGAGGAGAGGAGAGGAAGAACTTTGGCGGACTGAAGAACCGTGACGAGGACGGGAACTCGTTATATACCGTTCATCATCGGGAGATGTTCGAGGTCCGAGAACTGTGCTTAGGCTGGGATGGACCAAGGTAAGAAGACCGTGTCAATGGGTTGCAGGCGAGGTCGCCAGTGCGGAGCATCGTCAGTTGGCACGTCTACACGCGTTGTGGAACAAGGCGATAACTCCAGGCGAGGCTTGCAAGCCCAAGCGACTGTCCGATGCCTCGTGCTGCTGATATGTCCACTTGACCACCTGCTCAGGTTCGGGATCCGTCAGTTGGTATGTCTCAGCGGGTCCCCAAGCCACAGCCGGGGCAAGGTAGGGCCGATGAGGGTCATGGAATGGCCTCAGTCCGGGGTGGGCATCGCATTATTGATCGTGCGTCGAGCCCATGCAAGCTCGTGCGAACGCCATCGTCAGGCATTACCACAACCGGCGGTCACCCGGAACCTAGCCTTCGCCAGGTAAGACAATCGACGAGACTGCCGGACGATCCGGTACGAGCAGACAATACGACAGCAGTGCTGGTGAAAAGGTAAGGTTGACTGCGGTGTGCGTACTTATGAGCCGCTGGGCTGCCTGGCCGACACTTCGAAGATCCTGCAGAGACAAAGGTGCTCCCGCCCTACGCCGTGGGGTCAGTGCTTCGTCAGGTATGCGTCGATTCGTACCAGAACGGCCGCCAGAACGACACTGCCTCCCTCGATAGCCTCCAATCGCTCTACGGTTGCTCGAAGACCTCAGTACCTGATGGGCAAGACCAGCTCCGCAGTAAAACCTGCCTGGCCGCAGAAGCCGAGGCGGTGCGTCGGGCCTACTTCGCGCTGCGCTTTGGAACCACGGCGGGCGTTTCGACTTGCCTCATGTGAACGCCTAGACGAAGACTCCATCGTAGGTGGCTGGCAAAGTGTTGTGGATATAGAAAGCAGAGAATAAGCAAGAGAGAGAGAGAGAAAGTGATAGTCCCCGTTGGCCTCTTCTGTTTGCGCAGCACCTGACGTGGGTTGTCTGTTTGGTTCCGGTCTTGACCCCGAGACGACATGCCCCTTTCACTGGAGTTTCGCATGCTGCCAAGCTCTTCAGTGTTGCAACTGAGCCCTAAGGCGTTGATTGCGGTGCATCGCAATGTTTAGGCGAAAGGATAAGAGCAGCTGAGGGTGTCCGGAATGCTCGTAAGCCTCGGCTCAGCGGCCACTATCTGCTCTACGTAGACGCTATGACTTCGTGCCGCAGGCCCTTACGCATAGGTGGGCTTGGAGACGGCAGCGGCGCCACCGTGATCGCCACCCGCCGGGCTGTACGGATTCGTAGGCACACACTTCGAGGAAGCGGACGGAGCAAGGTCTGAAGGCGACACATACGCCGAGCTCGGCGCAGAAGGCGAGCAGTGGGCCGGGATCACGGCACCTCCACCGTGCGAACCCCCGCCGGGGTTGCACTCATCGACGACAGAGGCTGTCGGTGACGGGCTGGCTGAGGTGCACTTGGAGGTCGGCTGTGAAGTATGCCCAGAAGCAGACGCAAAAGCCGTTGGGGAGACGTAAGTCGAGGTGGAGAGGCAGTAGGACGGGAGAACGGCACCACCCCCATGCGATCCACCGCCAGGGTTGCACGGGTCGGTCACGTAGGTGCTTGTTGTAGTGGGAAGGCACTTCGACGATGAGACAGTGGCCATGTTCGAAGGCGATACATAGGCCGACGAGGTTGAGGAGGATGCTGATGCGTAGCAATGCGATGGTATGACGGCGCCTCCGCCGTGTGACCCTCCGCCAGGGTTGCACTCATCGATGGTTTGTGCGCTTGGTGTGGGACTAGCCGACGGGCACTTGGAAGTCGAGGTGCCGACATGGATCGACGAGGACGAGTAGGCAGAGGTTGACGAGGAGGAGAAGCAGTACGAAGGGATCTTTGCTCCTCCGCCATGGGATCCTCCTCCCGGGTTGCACTCGTCTAGACGGGCTACGAGGAGTGGAGAGGCATCTGCTGCCAGTAGGAGCGATAGGATGCCGAGTGTGAGAGTCGTGCGCATTGTGTTGTCGATGAGTGCTCGCAATCTGAAGGTGTAGAGGAAAGGAGAGGGCTGTCGAAGACGAGGTCTGGGCGACTTACATACATGGGCTGCAAGACGATAGACCTCGGGTGAGACTCTCGAACCATTGCTGGACGAGTTCGCCCGATTACATCGGCCGCCGCAAGCCCGTGAACGGGCAACAGATCTGCACAGCCTTCCGCGCCCACAGCGCCAGAAATCGCCTCCTGCAATGACCGGGTAGTGATGCTCAGTGGCGTAGCCGCCGGTGGAAGATAGCCTGAGCCGCAAATCAGCTGTGTCGCCCGACGCCACAGAGACGTTCTGCAGATCCAATTTTCCGATGGCCACAGCCCAGCAGTCAACAAACATTCCGAGCGATGCCACCTTCGCTCGGCATACAAACCTTCGCCCGGGGCACGAATGCGACCGAAGAGCTTTGTTAACATGTCACTTGGCGGACCCGCGGCTCGGAGCGGTGCCGTGTCAAGATGTGCAGGAAGAGTGGCCTCGCGATCCAGGGGGCCCTCCAGTTATCTTATCGCTGCCGTCATCGCGAGTAGGTGGATTCTTCCACGTCGCCTGCAGCTTCGTGAACAGCTGGAGGCACTCATGGGGTGCGCACTGGGCCCTTCATGGCCCCCCATGGCGTTGTATATGCATAGGCGGGCGCATGGCAGTACTATCAGCAACTTTCTGAGATTTCAGGCACGAGCGCTAAGGATAGCCGAGGCCGCACGGTTCTGGCAACAACCGTCTTCGGACGTTCTCGTGGTGTAGTGGTTATCATACTCTCTTAGGGTGATCTAACATCTTGAGCTTTGCCTCCAACTGTCTTTGACAGCGATTGGGAGTGGCCCCGGGTTCAAATCCCGGCGAGGACCTGCTTTTTGGGTTTATCGTCTTCCGCATGCGCCATTCGCCTCGACGAGGAGTCTGGAGCCCTGCCGTTCCCAGGCTCTCACACAACGCAGCACAGACAATGGTTAAACCATGGAAGATGTTTTCGGAGAGAATGTACACAATGCAATTTTGCATGTCCGCCGCAGACGTTGCTCCATGTTCAAATCCCTGCGAGGACCATGCCACTCAAGACGCTGGCTGCCCTTTCCACTATACTGCCACTGGCGAGACGGAACCTGGAGATGAAAAGGCAGTAGTCGACTCCGAGTTCATGAGCTGAGGGCATTCACGCATGTCCGCCATATGGTAAGCACTAAGCGATATGGGACTGGGGGACGTCGCTCATCCCCCAATCCCTCTTGAAAGGAGCGGACTAGAATCGATGTCACCACTTCGCAAATGATATCGTGACTGCAGAAGAGTCTGTGATGTTGTATGCAATTACATCGTCATGCTCAGCTATGGACTCAGACTGCTTACACCTTGACGTCCTCGACGCCAGCAGCGAGCGCGTCGGCCTTGGCCTTGTCCTCGGCCTCCTTCTCCCGCTCAGCCTCCTCCTCGGCGTAGCGGGCGAGCATTCGAGAGATGTCCCACTCCTCCTCCGCGGCGTCCTCCTCGGCCTCGGCGTAGAGCTCGCCACCGAACTCGAACATGTCCTTTCCGGTCATGCCCGTGAGCTTGCCGGCGGCACGGGCAGTGGCCTTGGCCTTCTCCATCGCCTGCGACTCGGCCTCCTTCTTCTCTATCCTGCTCTTCTTCCAGGCCGCGAACGTCTCCGGCGTGACGGGCGTGAGAGGCGGCTTGAGCTTGTGGCGCTCGACCTCGACAAACTCCTCCAGCGAGATCGTCTCCTTCTCCTCCTTCTTGCGGTCCTTCTTCAGCACGAAGCCCGGGGGAAGCGCATGTCGGTACATGCACGAGTCTCCGCCATTCGGGCAGATCCAGAACCATCCGTACTTTGAGTCCTCGATCGCCTGGATGAAGTACTTGCACACGATGTCCGTGGTCGTCTTCTGCTTCCGTCCGTTCTGCGTGATGACCTCCCTCAGCTTCTCGTCGTCCCACTTGTCCATCGTGTCTGCATGTTAGCTCAAGGAACACGACCTGGTAGCCCGGAACTCACCGGTCTTCTTGTCTTCACGAGCGTCCTCGTAAATGTTGACCTTCTCGGCCTTACGTCCAACATTAGGGTCGTGCGAGAACTTGCACTTGTTTCCTGGCGGTCAGCTCTGCAGCTGTATAAATACCTACCCTTGGCACAATGACCAGCCTTGAAGTAGACACAGAGAACGGTCTTCGGGTCGGTTCCGAAGGGGACCTTCTGGACCTGGGCAGTCGCGAAGAGCTGGGCGTCCATCTTCTTCTTGGCCGCCTCGGCCTCCTTCTGCTTCTTCCTGGCCTCGGCCTCCTTCTGCTTCGCGAGCTGACCGTTAGTCACTTGCCCGCGAATGAGTCGTGTGATTTTGCTTACCTCCTGCTTGTTCTTTCCGGCCTGGGCCTGCTGCTGCTGGACCTGCTGGACATACTTCTGGACCTTCGAAGACTTGTTCTTGTTCTTCATACCGAAGGTCTAACGGTCAGCCTAGGAACACCTCGTGCGTCGGTCAGGCGCCGCCCGGATGCAACTCACCTTGTCATCGTTGACCTTCTTCTTGGGCGGCATGTTGATTCGATTACGGGGTGGGTCGTGGCCGAGCCTTTTGAGTAAGATATGTGTATTCTATACAGGTCGATACGTCTAGTCTTCCTGCGTCTAGACAATACGCTGTTGCACGTCGCGGTCGTAAGTTATTGAGAAGTCGAATATGTCACTGGACCACAAGACCACCACCTAAGCAATCTCCACTTTGACAGCTGGTGTCAGTATCACTCCACGTGGAATGACTGGGAGCAAAATCTGTCAGGCACACATCACACCACGGTGGCCAAAGTGGAGGTGGTCCAGCTTGTGCTGCCGGACTGAATGATCAGCGCGGTGTCTCTCCGTGCATACGAGGGGGGCAAAAGGATGCATGACAGCTAGCTTTCTCGTCTGCACTCACCCCTCATTCAGAGAAATTGGACACAATGCCCCCGAAAGCATCCACTCCGAAGGAGAAGCCCATCAAGGGCTCTGAAGGCAAGTCCCTCGTCGACAACAACGCTGACTTCAAGCTGAGGAGGTAACGTCCGTGGTAGGCCATCCTAATGATAGATGGTTCTTCAGTACCTCCAGTCTGTGAGTGTAGTCGAATTCTTCGCTTCCTCGTCTGACTTCAGGTCAACCGTCCTTACGCAAGCAGTGAGTCTAAGCGAAGGCAGAGCTGACTGACAGCCGATGTCTCCGCAAACCTGAAAGGGAAGGTTACCAAGCCAGAGGCCCAGCGGGCGCTAACAGCGCTTGCCGGTGGGTGTCGGATGTATGGGAAACACCTGCTCACTGCCTTACAGACAAAGGGTCTCTCACAATGAAGCCGTATGGCAAGCAGACCATCTTCGTCTACAAGCAGGTAGGCCGAGGAAAGTGAGCCAGCTGACCTCGAGTCGCAGCATGATGTCCTGGATTCCGGCGAGCTGGACGACATAGATGGGCAGAATAAGTCACTCCAAGCGTCGCTCGAAGACAAGAGGAGGGAGCTGAAGCGTCTCACGCAAGAGCAGCAGGAGCTGGAAAGCTCCCCACCGACATCGGAGCTGAAGGGTGCTATCTCCCGCTTGGAGGCGGAGGTACGTTCGTCGGATTCAACCGTGACCTAACCTCAGAACCAAGTGGTGAAGAGCTCGCTCAAACCTCAGGACGCGACGAGCGCAAAGCCGGTGTCGCGCGCGGAAGCGGACAAGGTCGACAAGAGCTGGCTCAAGTGGAGGAAGGAATGGACTGCAAGGCGCAAAGTTTACAGGCAGTGAGTCACGGTCCTCGAGGCTTGTTGACGGTCCAGACTCATTGGTGCCCTTGAAGACGGCGGGGTGAACCGTGCACAACTCGAGGAGGAGAAGGGCATCGAGCTCGATGATGATGACGCGAAAGAGGTCGAGGAGAGCGAGCTGTGCAAGCCGACGGTAACCCAGCGTCCGCGCCCAACTCGTCAAGCACGCACGTCCCAGGTGTTGGGCAAGAGGCCCCATGGGTCGGTCTCTGGAACAGCGGCGTCGTGATGTATAAACACAAACACAGAGCATGCATTAAGCTAAGTCCGTACCCGTCCTCCGTGCCCTGCATCGTCCTGTGTCCTGTCTCGATCGTCTCGTCCCCTGCATGCTGTACCTGTGCTGGTTCGTCCCGCTCGCCCGGCTCTCCGATTCCGGTCACGCCAGTTAGGACGGATGGTGGATGTAGCCTGTGCAGGTCAGGCCTCGCCGTACGCCTCGCCTTTATTCAGCCCACCGCTTGCGCGCCTTGTCTATTGAAGGTCACGTGGCACCGGGAGGGGTGCGATGCGACGTCGTTGAGTGCGCCAGGAGCGTTGCTGGGGAGGCACGCAGGATTTGTTCCTCGTCGCTTTGGTCCCGCCAATTTTCGCCCCTTGGCGTAGGGCCTGAACTGGACCGACCCTGCGTGGTGAGGTTGGGACCTTCTCGTTCGCTGAGCGTCCACTGACGTTTTGGTTTCTCAACCGCTGGTCACAACAACACTTTGTTTTCCTCTTTCTTCTTTCTCCATACTCTAATACCCCTCGCACACACCAAAAATGGAGCCTCGCAACCTCGACCACCGTCGCGCCAACTTTAAAGGTCGCACCCAGTTCTCTGCCCAGGAGGTACGTACACCGCCGTCTCACGACGTCACGATCCACCTTGTCAAAATCAGGCCAGCCCCTCCCACCCACCCGCTAGTCCGGCTGGGTATCCCGCGTGGCCACCCTTGACCGCCACCTGGCAAACTTCCACCGCCTGCGGGCCCTTACCCCAACCAAACATGCGAGCATACGCTGACTCTCCAGCTCCGTCGCAGGCGTGAGGAGGCTCAGGTCGAGATCAGGAGGCAAAAGGTGAGTGAACAATCGTCTCACAGCCATCGGAATGGGAGAGAAGGGCGTTGTGCTCTGCCCTGGTCGCCACCGCCATTGTACTGTGCGCTGTTTGCACTCGCGGTCGTGGTCTATGGCAGGAGTGGCCTTCCGTCGAGCTCAAGCCTCCCAATGAACCCCACTGTATTGGGATCTGCTGGCTGCTGGGGTGGCAAATGCTGACCGTCAGCGTGAGGAGTCCATCGCCAAGCGCCGCAACTTCCAGCCCGTCAGCGATGACCTCGACTCTGATGACGATGTCGAGGACCTGGCCGATGCTCAGCTCGGAGACCAGCTTCCCCAGATGATCCAGGCCATCTACTCGAACGACCAGGAGACGCAGCTCGAGGCTACCACAAAGTTCCGCAAGCTGCTGTCGAAGGAGAAGAACCCCCCTATCGACCGTGTCATCGAGGTCGGTGTCGTTCCCCGCTTTGTCGAGTTCCTCTCGTCAACGAACACCATGCTCCAGTTCGAGGCCGCCTGGGCCTTAACCAACATCGCCTCTGGAACGAGCGACCACACCCAGGTCGTCATCGCCGCCGGTGCCGTCCCTCTGTTCATCCAGCTCCTGTCTTCGTCTGTTCTCGACGTCCGTGAGCAGGCCGTTTGGGCTCTTGGTAACATTGCCGGTGACTCCGCCAAGTGCCGCGACTACGTCCTCAACCAGGGTGCTCTCCAGCCCCTGCTCCAGCTTCTCAGCGAGAACCACAAGCTCTCTATGCTTCGCAACGCTACCTGGACTCTCTCCAACTTCTGCCGTGGAAAGTCCCCGCAGCCCAACTGGGAGCTCATCTCCCCCGCCCTTCCCGTCCTCTCCAAGCTCATCTACTCGCTTGACGACGAGGTCCTCATTGACGCCTGCTGGGCGATCTCGTACCTCTCTGACGGAACCAACGACAAGATCCAGGCTGTTATCGAGAGCGGTGTCTGCCGTCGTCTTGTCGACCTCCTGATGCACCCCTCGACTGCCGTTCAGACCCCCGCCCTCCGCTCGGTCGGCAACATCGTCACCGGTGACGACCTCCAGACCCAGGTCGTTATCATGTCTGGCGCTCTCCCCGCCCTGCTCAGCCTTCTTTCGTCGCCCAAGGACGGTATCCGCAAGGAGGCGTGCTGGACCATCTCCAACATCACCGCCGGCTCCCCCCAGCAGATTCAGGCCATCATTGACGCCAACATCATCCCTCCCCTCATCAACATCCTCCAGAACGCCGACTTCAAGACCAAGAAGGAGGCCTGCTGGGCTATCTCGAACGCCACCTCTGGCGGTCTCTCCGAGCCTACGCAGATCCGCTACCTCGTCAACCAGGGCTGCATCAAGCCCATGTGCGACCTTCTCCAGTCCATGGACAACAAGATCATCCAGGTCGCTCTTGACGGTCTTGAGAACATCCTGAAGGTCGGTGAGATCGACAAGGAGAACGCCGGACCTGGTGCCGTCAACCAGTACGCCCAGTACGTCGAGGAGGCCGGTGGTATGGTCGCCATCCACAACCTCCAGCACCACGAGAACCTCGAGATCTACAAGAAGTGCTTCTACATCATGGACAGTGAGTTCACGCTTTGGTTTTTCTGAACCGAACTGACGGAACAGAGTTCTTCCCCGAGGACGAGGACGAGGAGGAGGGCGACGCCGCCCCTGCTGTCGACTCCACTGGACAGTACGCTTTCCAGTCCAACGTCGCTGCTCCCCAGGGTGGCTTCAACTTCGGCGGCAACTAAACTGCAACCACGCTCTGATACCCGACCATATACCCGTCTTCCTCTAACGACCGACTCGTATCTGTCTTATTACCAGTTTTCTTATTTTCCTCTCTGATCGTCATGGTGCGACGGCCATAATAATGACAGCAATCTGTCGCGGGCTGTCGACGCCCCTAGAATCGCGTACGCAAGGATACATCACAACATCTTCATGAGTTTTCGTACACTGCCTTGCCATAGTATCATCGGACATAGCAATAGCTAGCACTCGAGGGCAACTGCCTCAGCCCCTCGACATCATCACAATCCACAATCCCCATCATTGACACTCTCATATGCCGCACGTATGTCGAGAGGACATGCATCGAGTTGAAGTTTGCAAGGGAGGCATCAGACGCATTGAGCAGAGCATCTTGACAGGCAACATTTTGGTCCCGTCGCCGCTGATTGTTTTGGCGAGACGTCATATCGCCCTGCAGGTGATCTCCATTCAACCACTGGACCAACCATGGGCGACTCACGATCACCGTCGCCGCGACGAGAGCGCGACAGCGACCGAAAAGATAGAGACAGAAGCGACCGCCATCGCCGGGACGACCGTGAACGCGACCGCGACCGTCACCGCGACCGTGATCGTGATAGGGAGAGGCGGCGATCGCGCTCTCGCGATCGGGACCACAAGGAGCGGGATCGACACCGCGACCGCGACCGCCGTGACCGTGACCGTGACCGTGACCGTGACCGTGACCGTGACCGTGACCGTGACCGACGAGAGACATCTGAGGAGCGGAGAGAGCGGAAACGCGCACGGCGCGAGAAGGAAGAGCGCCGCGAGCGCGAACGCAAAGAGAAGAAGGAGCGGAAGCGGGCAGAGGACGATGAGTGGGTCGAGAAGGGGCCGGACGACGACAAGGCCCCAGAGGTTGAGGAGCAGGGAGAGCGAGCTGCTGGTGGCTCTGGCCGAGACTGGATGGGCGGAGACGAACTGTTCACTGGCTTTGGCGTAGAGCACAAGCGAAAGGAGGACATTGTGAGTATCTAGGTCATGGCTGCAACTGACAGCAGGAGCCTCCCAAACCGCAGCACAGCAAGTATGAGCTGAATACGCAACTGCTCGAGGGCAAGACGGTAGACGAGTACGATACAGAGGGTGAGTTAACGCTGCCTGCGTCGAGCTAACCGACAGAGAAGAAGTTCGTCCCTGGCGGTCCCGGCTACCAATGGCGCATGATGAAGCTCCGCCGTTTGAACGAGCAGGCCGAGGAGCAGGGCGTGGCTGTCGAGGGCATTGCCTTGGAGCGCTACGCTTCCATGGAGGAGTATCACCAGGCACTGGAGGAGAAGCGCTTCCTCGATGACCGCGACTCGCGGCGCCGCAGCCGCACCGCGTCCAAATCCGGTACGCCGAGCCGCGCGACGCCCGATCCAGTCCGACGCATGGTGTTCAACGACGACTCGCGCCCCGGAAGCCGGCAGGGTTTCCGGCGACCGGGTGAGTCTCCGGCTCCAGGCGGAGCTGGGTCCGGCGGTGCCGCTGGCGCGAGCCGCGTCGACGCCCTCAAGCGCCAGGAAAGCTACGGCACGCCCGCCAAGACACCCATCCCCTCCGTTTTCACGCCGCAGGCTGTCACGTCAGCGACCGCCATGAGCACCGAGGAGCTGAACAGGCTGCAGGCAAAGGTGCTCCGCGCGAAGCTGATGGACGAGCCGGGGGCCGAGGAGCTGGAGAGGCAATATGAGAAGGAGGTGTTGAAGTCCCAGGCTGCGCTGGAGGGGCGCAAGATGAACGACCAGGTCGAGGAGGAAGGTGGGAAGGTCGTCCAGACCGCTGTCCTGCCAACACTCGACGGACAGGGCCGACTTTACGATGTCGGTCTCGGCAAGGAGGAGGCGCCACCGCACCCCAACCGGCGGAAGCGCAACAAGGACCCCAAGGTAAGAGAGGCTGAGGTTCAGTGCACATGCTAACGCCAGTTTGAAAGCCGCGACAAGGAGGGCAACATCATTCGGTACAACGCCGACGATGACGACATGACGCTCGACGAGATGGTCCGGCAGGAGAAGTTCGGCGGCGGTTCCAGCGACCAGAAGAACCTCGACGCCGAGATGGCGGCACAGATCGCACGCGACGGCCGCTTCCAGGCCGATCTCGACTACATGGACGAGAACTCGGAGCGGCTTGCGCGGAAGCGGATGCGGACAGACGCCATGAAGCGCGCGTTCGCCATCAACGGTGAGTAAAGGGTACTTTGCACAAACTGACCGCCAGACTACAAGCGTACACAGAAGGCGCTCGATGAGTGCCCTTACTGCTGGCACGACGAGGCCGATCCGCCGCGCCTTCCCGAGACAGCAATCGTTGCGCTCGGCAAGCGGGCGTACCTCAGCTGCACGGTGTACGAGGAGCTGACGAAGGGGCACTGTCTGATCGTCCCGATCCAGCATGCTCTCAGCACGCTCGAGCTGGACGACGACGACTGGGAGGAGATCAAGGTAAGCGGGCAGCGTCTGACGCGAGCTGACCGCAGAACTTCATGAAGTGCCTGATGCGCATGTTCGCGGAGCAGAACCAGGGCGTCATGTTCTACGAGACGGTACTGTCCTTCCGGCAGCAGCGGCACACGGTGATCGAGTGCGTGCCTGTGCCCGCGGACGTGTTCGCGGACCTGCCCGCGTACTTCCGCGAGAGCCTGATGGAGGTCGAGGGCGAGTGGAGCCAGCACAAGAAGGTGATCGACTTCTCTCAGCGGCCGTTCCGGCGCGCTATGGTGCCCAACCTGCCGTACTTTATGGTCCAATGGGACTACAGGGGCGAGAAGGGGTACGGGCACGTTATCGAGGGCGTGGACATGGCGACGGAGGACGGCGACGACGGCGACAAGGGCGGCGGCAAGTTCCCTCCGTAAGTTTATGGGCCATGCTCGAACTGACAAGCAGGTACTTTGCGGCCGAGGTCATTGGCAACCTGATCGGCGTCGAACCGCGCAAGTACATGCGGCCGGCGCGGGTCGACCGGGCGCTGAACAAGGAGCGGGCGCGCGAGCTCGGCACGCGCTTCCAGCCGTACAACTGGACGGTGCAGTAGTCTAAGGGATGCATTATTAGCCTATCGTGTGCCTAGAGAACGAGCTCGGCCACGTCGAGCGCGGGGAGCGCGTCGCCGACGTCCTCCCACCCGGGAGCGCCAATGGCGACGGCCTCGAGCATGCGGCCTGCGCGCTCCAGGTCGTCGTTGACGATGACGAGGTCGTGCGCGCCGCTGATCGCGTGCTCGATCTCGGCCCGCGCCGCCGCTAGCCGCTTGGCCATGCTGTCGTCCGTCTCGGTGCCGCGCCCGCGCAGGCGCGACTTGAGGTGCGCGATCGACGGCGGCGCGAGGAACAGGAACACGGGGTCCAGCGGCGGCGACTGCTTCGGCGCAGCGACGTGCAGCTGCTTGACGCCCTGCAGCTCGATGTCGAGGATGCAGCGGCGGGGCGCGAGCGCGCGGAGCGCAGCGAACGTCGTGCCGTAGCTGAGTGTTAGTGCGTGCGAGCGGGGCGAGCGCAGCGAGCCCAATAGTCCCGGGCACGGGTCGAGGACCACAACAGATGCCCTCACCGCCCAGGCCGACCGAAGCCGAAGGCCGCCAACGGTGAAGACCCAGGCCGCTTGACGGTCCGCAGACATACTCACCAGTTACCGCCGAACTGGGCCCACTCGAGGAACTCGTCGTTGCCGACGCGCGCCATGAAGTCGTCCTTGGACGTGAAGTGGTAGTCCTTGCCGTCGACCTCGCCGGCGCGCGGTGCGCGGGTCGTGTGGCTGACGCTGAACCCGAACGCGTCGGGGTACTTGGCAAAGAGCGACTTGAGGAGCGTCGACTTGCCGGTGCCGCTCGGGCCGCAGATGACGAGGGGCTGGGGTCAGCTTGAAGCTCTTCCAGTAGCTGGGGCAAGAGGCGGGGACGCTGATGGGGTCGACGAGGGCTGATGCCTCGGCGCTCGGGACGGCGGGAGGGAAGGGGGGAACACGATGGGAGGGGCAGGGGACGGAGGCGAGCTGGACTCACTCGGTCAAGCACGCTCGCGTTGATGGGCGACATGGCGCGTAGGATGTGTGTTGGTCGGAGAATCGTGAGAAGAGCACGCAAAGCAAAGCAAAGCAGATGCAGCGACGATCGAGAGCCAAAGCCAACCCAAAGTCAAAGTTCCAGCACAAAATACCGCCAAGCTACTGGAGGCAAGCCGTACGCAAGCGCGATCAACTTTGTTCCCCGTGGCGCAGGCGGGAGGGACCGCTTTTCCGAGATTCTCCCGTGCCGATCACCCCAGCCTGCTTGCCTGGCTGCCTGGCCGGGCGCCCCACCATAGGCCACGGATGGGAGCCCACGAGGTGGCGTCCTGCTACGTGCTTATCGCGGCTTTTCCTGCTGCGTTTGGCTCTGGCTGCCTTCTCTCAGGGCACCAGAAACGCACAGAGCAAGGCGTTCTGGAGAGTCTTCAGCGAGCTGTGCAGGTGGCTGCCTGCGGAGAGTCTACTCTATCCTGCGATTCTTCGGCCTTCGACGAAACCGAGGGCTAGATTACGCTGTCCATGCCAGCCGCATCTACTCAGAACCGCGCTGCAAGCAATTCGCACCTGTATTGCTACAAGCTCCAAGGAGACACAAATACATACAGTCTACGGCCTCGGGTCGACCTGGATGATGTCGTCCTCGGTGATGTCGCCCGCGCCGAGCGTCATGTGGTGCTCTACCTCCTCCTCGAGCTCCATCTGGCGGCGGATCGCCTCCTCCTCCTCGGGGTCGCCGCCCTCGTCGTCGAACAGCGCGTCCGCGCGGTCGTTGCGCACGTGCGGCCCGAACGGGTTCTTGGCCGGCTTGTCCTTCACGCCCATGTCCTTGAGCATGCGCTCGAGGTGGCCCTGCTTCGCGGCCGCCGCCTTCGCCTCCTTGTCCGCCTTGAGGCGCTCGAGCTCTGGCCTGTAGTCCCTGCGGGTTAGCTCGAGATCGAAGCATTTATAGCATTGGCCGGGGCACTCACTCGTCGTACTCCTTACGGCACGACTCGACCGCCTCGAACAGCTCCTTCATGCCCTCGCCCGTCATGGCCGACACACCGACGGCGCGCAGGTTGTTGTAGAACTCGTCGAGAACAAGCGACATCGAGCTCATCAGCGAGTTCATGTAGTTCTCTCCGTTCTCGTCCCGTCCCCGCTCCTCGAGCGCCGCCTGGAACTTCTCAAAGTCCGCCATCCACTCCTTCGCAAAGTCGCACGGCTCGACGTCCACCTTGTTAAAGACCAGGATGAACGGCAGTCGCGTCTTGTACAGGATCCTGAAAGTTAGCTTAGAAACAACCTCATAGACTAGCTACTCACGAGCAGGCGTAGAGCATGTTGCTCATGAACGTTGCCGGTGCAGTTGTCCGCGGCGTGTCGATGACGTACGCAACGCACGTCGGCAGCGAGGATGCGATCGCGTCCGTGATGATCGCTCCCGAGGCGGACCAGGTGAAAATCTCGATCTGTCCTGGCGTGTCGACAAGGATGTAGCTGAGAGTTAGAGAAGGATCAAGCGCAATCCGGTCCCGTGGAAGGCTGGCCATCAACACTCACTCAACAGTCTCCGCACGCTTCTCAACAAAGCCGAGCACCTGGTCAAACTTCGTCGTGAACAGGTTCAGCGCAGTCATGATACCACCATTCGGTCCGAGGTTGTACTGCTTCATGACCTCCTTGTAGTCCACCGTGTCCCGAATATCAATGTTTGCTGAGTAGCCCATGTGGCTCACTGCCGGGTCGAGGTTGACAATGTACGCCGGCTTCTGCTCCGTGTGCAGGTACGAGTTGATCCGCTGCATCAGAGTAGTCTTTCCCTGTTTCCTGTTAACAGTGTCTCCAAGCGACAACAGTGCGGTGACTCACTGATCCGGCCATGCCGATAACAAGAACCGTCATCGGCTGCTTCTTGCCGCCCGCAGCTGCTGACGAGGAAGCATCGGGGGCAGCGGAAGAGGTGGACGCAGCAGGGGCGTTCTCGGTGCTAGCGGGGGGCTGCTGGGTGTCCTTTGACGGCTCTGCCATGGTAAGTGATCGACTTAAGAACTGCGCGGAATAATGGAGGAAGGATCGAGTTGTGACGTCGTTCTGGCTGGTTCGTGCGGAAATGTTATCGACCTCCACCTTGTGGCTCTCGAGATTTCTGGGCAGGCGTCGCACATGGCATGAGTAATACTGACGGCATCAAAATAGAGTTGGGAACATGACCGTTCGAGGACGGGACCAAAACTTTAAAGCGGTCGCTGGAACGGGAGAAAAGGAGGAAAAGTGGAACGTGAAAAAGGATTGGGCGAAAAAGGGGTTGAGACGATTAATCCGCGCCGGCCGCGCCGTGTATTGCGAGGATTGGTTCCGCTAATGGGCGGTAAACAATAGGAGGAGGGCTAGGAGGAGATCGAGACGCGAGGAGAACCGGTGCCAGATATGCTAGCTGTGCGAGCGGTGCCAATGCACGCAGTGGTACCCGGTCGCAGCAGGTCGAGGATCGAGGATCGAGCGGGTCGGCCTCAGCGAGACAAGCCTGGAGCCTAGAGGCGGCTAGGCCAGGAGTACGCCTGGATGCCGCGTCCGCTGCGTCCGTCCTGACCTGACACGCTGAGACACCAGTCCCATGTCCCACGTCCCAGCGTGCCGGCGTACCGGCGTGTCAGTGTGTCAGCGCAGCGCGTCAGCCAGGCGGCCAGGCGGCCAGGCGGCCAGGCGGCCAGGCGGACAGGCAGCCAATGCACCCGTTACGACGCCCGGCGCACCCGCGCATGACCAGACCCAGGCATCACTAGCACTCGTGTTGCAGCGCATGCCGCGCGCGCGTCAGTCAGGTTGCAGGCAGGTCGACGCGCAATAGAAGCATGGTGCAGCAGGGTTAGTGGATTAGAATATGGGCTAATTAGGGACCGGAGGGAGGGGGGTCGTGTTTGGTGGGAGGCCGCAGACTTGAGACGCTGGCGGGCAGCGCGGGGGACGGGGCCGGTGCGATGATTGGGTGAGAGGCTGGGTGACTGGGTGGCCAACCCTCGATTTCCCTGTGCCGAGGGTCAGCACCCCTCGTACCCTCGTCCTGCTGTTCCTCGGTCTCCCAGCGTGCCAGGTACGCTGGCCGGCTTCCAGCCAGTCAATCCACCCAGGAGCCTCCGACCAACCCATACACGCCCTGCATCTGCACCCAGCGCCCAGCGGCCACCTCAGCCAGACCTGGCGTCCGCACTCAGCCAACCCAACCCAGCCAGCGCGCACGCTCACCGTGGCCAGCCAGCACCCAGCCAGCCAGCCAGCCAGCCAGCCGGCCCAGCCCAGCAGTCAGTCCACCACCCAGCCAGCCTCCCTCGTCCATCCACACTTCCACCCACTCCATACCATCCACTCTTCCTCGACCTCCTCTCTCTTTTACAACCATCCATCCTTTGTCTTCATCACGCGACATCATCGCTTACATCCATCAAGTCCAAGCCGAACTCCATCCCCACCCCTCCTCCGGCCTTCCTCGCCCGACTCCTCGACCCTCCGAGTACGCCGCCCTCCTTCCCCCCTCAATCTCTCCAGGCCCACTCGACCACCCCCTCGACCTAATCTTCCTCTTCCAGGTTCGTTTCAACATCCTCTACCGCGCGTCTCTTGTTCTACGGTGGCCATGTCCACCGCCGCTCGACCTTCGGACAGGCTGCTAGTCGTCGCTTCATGGCAGCGCACGCCACGTTACACTCAAATCAAGGGGAGGTGTTTTCCTTAGGTCAATGCCGCGCTCGGCCCCGTCGGGGCGGTGCCTCCTCCCCGTCACTTCTCTTTGAGTAGCGTACGCGTTAGAAGCAGCGTCCTAGCCGTCGAGTAATATCGACGCGCCAGAGCAAGCACGGCATGCGCCCTAGTGCTCTCCGTGTCGAGCGGCGAGTTCCAAACTTTTGAGGCTTTAAGCGTCACCGTGTCACAAAACAATACACAACCCTCGATCCCATCTCACTCACCCCCGTTCCTTGTCCATGTGCTCACCACAGAAACAGCACTATGCAGACCATCAAGTGCGTCGTCGTCGGTGACGGTGCTGTGGGCAAGTGAGTACAAGCGGTGCCGGTGACAGCGGCATGACCCAACGTTCTTTAATGCGACGGGCGATGCCGGTTAGCACAGCGGCAACAGGCCCACACCGCAACCCGTACTGACTCATCCAGGACGTGTCTTCTCATCTCGTACACGACCAACAAGTTCCCATCAGAGTATGTCCCTACGGTTTTCGACAACTGTGAGTATGACACTAGCCATGACTGGTCGAGACCGCGCACACGGATCGCTGACTCGTGTAGATGCCGTGACGGTCATGATCGGCGAGGATCCCTACACTCTGGGTCTGTTCGATACCGCTGGTCAGGAGGACTACGACAGGCTGCGACCTCTGTCGTACCCGCAGACGGATGTGTTCCTTGTGTGCTTCAGCGTAACATCGCCAGCGTCGTTTGAAAACGTCAAGGAGAAGTGGTTCCCCGAGGTCCACCACCACTGCCCCGGTGTCCCCTGCCTCATTGTCGGTACTCAGGTCGACCTCCGTGATGACCAGGGCCACCTCGACAAGCTCGCCCGCCAAAAGCAGCGCCCCATCACCACGGAGCAGGGTGAGCGCTTGGCTCGTGAACTCGGCGCCGTCAAGTACGTCGAGTGCTCGGCTCTTACCCAGCGAGGCCTCAAGAACGTCTTTGACGAGGTGAGTTGCCCTCTTCCGAGTGAAACTGACGTAACAGGCTATCGTCGCCGCCCTCGAGCCTCCCACTTCGCCCAAGAAGAAGAGATGTGTCGTTCTCTAAGACGCTCGTTTCTTTGAATCATTCATTTTGCTTTTCTCTTCCTCTCTTAACGCTTATTCCCGGCCCCAGTCGTTCGTCGCGGCGTCGCGTTGAGGGTCCAACATCATCTCTCGTCTACATGTTCCCGGTGTGTGTGTCGTTTATATATACCTTGATTATTTCTCTTTATCCTCTTTCGATGCCTCCAATTACTCTTTTTTCTTTTACTCCTCATTTACACTTAAGCAACGCGCACACCAACCCGCAACATCCACCACCCACGCCCACCACCACGCCCGACTCTCTCCCTCTTCTCTTTATGACCCCCGCCAATTCCCACCCAACAGGACCGACCCGACGACCCGAACGAGCCCGGCCGAGCAGAAGCAGATAGTACCCATGATATCCCTTCCACCACTTGTTCCTCTCGCCCGCCTTCTATAGAGTACTGCTACAGCCCCGCGCCCCGCTCGGCGGCGCGCGTTCGAGTCGTGGGCGCCGGTCCCCCGGCCCCAGGCCCTGCCGCGGGCCGGCCGGTTACCCGCAGGCCCAGCCTGTTTCTGGATTGTTTCTGTGATGCACGAGTGAACAAAAGCCGGCGCTGGCGAGGTGTCAGTGTGCTGCTGAGGAGCAGCGGAGCAGCGGCGGAGCAACGGGGCGCGTAGCAGTCTAGCATGTGCAGTACGCGCGACGCGTCGACGCGTGCTTGCACCAGATGCGAGAGGCACTGTGAGTCGGCACTCGGCTGTCGCAGATGGTGGCCGTTGGTACGCTGGTGAGACGCGACGCTATTGAAGCTAGCGGCCGCGAGCGGCGGCTCTGCGCTGCGTGCGCGTCCGTGTGTGTGCGCGTGGGAGAGTCAGTGGCCACTCCCAGCCCAGCGGCCCGGGAGAAGGCCCAACCCACATCGGGAAGGCGGGTACGTGCTCTGCGCGGGGGATCACGCGACACGCCCATTCATCTCGCCTCACTGCACTCACTTGACTGTCGAACGGTCAGTTTTCGAAGCACGCCCGGCCAGGCCTGCCAGTGGGTGGCAAACGAGCCTGCGGAGAACTTAGTGGGCGGATGGCGACCCCAGCCCGGCGTGACAGCGTGATGCGCGGACCGCTGCCCGGGCATCGCCACTGAGCTTACCTTGGACTCAAGACTAAAGGCCGCAGCTCCGGAGAACGCTCAGCGGGCCGCAGTAGAGTTACTCGGCTTGCTGCTGCAGTGGGATCAGTAGAGGCGCTCGCCACAGGACTCCCCATGCATGCACAGCAGTCTGTCTTCGCAGTCTGGCTTCACTTCACTTGCTTCGCTGGCTTTTGCTATACACCCTATATATAAGAGAGGAAAAAGAGAAATTCTATGTGTGAGAGAGGAGATGGAAACGGCGCGCGCGAACGACCATGGTGTTTCTTTGCTTTGCTTAAAATTGAATTGTTGATGAGGTTAACGTCCTGCGTCTTCCACTTGTTGCTACTGCTTCCGTCCTCGTCTTGGCTTGTGTTGTTGTGTTGCTTGATTATTTGATGTCTTGTGGGATAGTTCACTGGAATCCGGTCTGGGCGTACATCCCAGGGCCACCCTGCTGGTAGTAGGGCTGGTTCTGGAGGATGCCCAGTCCACCGACGTTTGGCTGGGCATCAAACGAAAGGGACTGGTTACCGCGGACCGGAAGAGCCATGCCGGGGCTCTGCATGTATGGAACGTCAATGCTAGGAGATGCGAACTGTTGTCAGCTACGGAGCTCGGAGACGAAAGCTTACAGGATTGAAAGGGTCCGAACCGGGCGAGAGCATTTGGGAGATGGGGCTCATGCGGCCGCGCTGGCCCTGGCGGGGCGTGTGAGGCTGGGCGCTGCCGTTCGGCGGCGAACCCGCGCGCATGGCTTGACCGAGAGCCATGTTCTGAGGAATCAGAAGAGGCGAAATCGTCTGCGCGAGGGGCTGGGGGAAGCCCGGGTTAATAACGGGGCCGAAGCCCAACTGCGCCTGGTACCCCTGCTGCCAGCCGGCAGCAGCCATCGGGACAGCCTGGGTGCTAGCAGGGCCCGTCGAGTTCGAGCGCTGGTAACTGCTCTGAGGGATGGGGAGACCAACTTCCTCGAGGAGGCGGCGGTAGGGCGGAGTGCTGGCGGCCTTGATGCTAGGCAGCACCCGGCGAACAGCTTCGAGCAGCTTGGGCTTCTCCTCCTTCGAGATTGAGCCAACCGCGAGAATCTTGCCGATCACCTGCGATCCGTTCGAAGCGTCGCTGAGGATCTCAGTGAGGATCTGATCGTTGGGCGAGTGGAAGATGGTCTGGAGAAGCGTGGTCGCCGCAGCAGGCTCCGTCGTCTGGTTGATGATGCGCAGCACAGTAAGCGAGGCAAGCTTGTGTGTGCACAGGTGGGCGACGTGGGGCGCGAATCGGTTGGCCAGCAGGCCATAGCGACCAGGCAGGTTCGACTGCTCGACGAGCCAGGTGAGGAGAAGGGCACCGTTGGGGTTGGTGGCGAGAGGGATCGAGTTGAGAATGACCGACGTCGCAATCCTCTTCTTCTGATACAGGGTCGTGTGGGGCGACTCGAGACAAGTGCGCATACAGCGGGCACCGAAACGGTTCTGGGCAATGTCCCACATACGGTCGATCATCGCATCGTAAACGTAGTCGCTGTAGGGGGCGCCAAAGCGGAGGGTACCCGCGCACACGTAGTTGCCGAGAGAGTCACACATGAGTGGCGGCGCAAACGGACGCAGGTTCAGAGTGATCAGGTCCTTCTCCTCGTCGGTCGTAGCGCACTCGATAATCTTCTGCGCAGCCCAGGTGCCGTTCTTGTGAATGCCAATCATAGCAAGGTGGGGAGCGATACGCTCCAGCATCTGCCGGCGTAAGTCCGGGCTGGCACGCTCATAGAGCTTCTGAATGACCGTGTTACCGATGTAGTCGGACGACAGATCAGCAGAGTCCTCCATAAGGTCGCGCGTGATGGTGTCGACATCCTCCTGCGAAGCGGCGCCGGAGTCGAGACGCTTGCGTAACTCGCGAAGGCGGGAGACGTCGAAGCGACGCATGCTCTGCCTGTCGCCGATGATCGGAATAGTCGTGTAGTAGGTGACGGGAGGGCGGACCTCGGCCGCAGCGCGGACGTCTTCCTCCTCCTCCTCCCTGCTTCCGCTGAGCACCTGCATAATCATCTGCTGCTCAGACACAGCGCCATCGGGGGCGAGACCGCGCTCCAGAACCTGCTCGTGCACGCCCTGCTTGACGAGGTCAAGAACAAGCTGCGAGCGGTAGTTCTCGACACCGCCGCCCTCGGTCGATAACTGCTGCTCAGTCGTAACGGCGGTCGCACCGCGAACAGTGTTGAGACCCTCGCCAAGCTTGGCAGGGGATCCCTCCTCCGGCTCGGGGCCGCCGATCTGAGGCGACTTGGTAGGGACGCGGGCGAAACCGATACGGATCGGGCCGATGTCAGAGCCAAGAATATCGCGACCGTTCAGAGCGTTGCGGGCCGAGATGGCCGAGTCGAGACGCTCAAAGTTGACGAAGCCGCAAGACTTGTGGGTTAGCACGCGAGCAGACTCGACGGGGCCGAAAGGCGAAAAGATCTGGAGGAGCGTGGCGGAAGAAGTAGTGCTAGGAATGCTTCCAATCCAGAGGGCACGAGTCGGGAGGGCACTCTGGTCTCCAGCGTTGTCAGGACCAGGAGCGTTGGCGCCGCTCGGCTGAGTCTGAGTGATGGTGATCTGGCCGTTGGTGAAGACCAGACCAGGCGGGGCGGGGGCGACGGTGCTCGTAGTGGGACCCGTAGGGGCAGAGTCGATCTTGCCAAAGCCAATGCGAACAGGGGCCGTCTCAGAGAGCTCCGGGACCTGGCCACCGAGGCGGTTTAAGACATCGTCACGGGCGCGGACAGCGTCCGCCTTGTCCATGAAATTGACAAAGGCGCAAGTCTTCTCCGGGAGCATGCGAAGACTCTCGATCGCGCCGTAGGACGAGAAGACGCGAAGAAGGGCTTCGCTGGTGGCGTTCACGTCAAGGTTGCCAATCCAAAGGGAGCGGGTGGGCATCTGAGGAGTGGACGACCCGGCGTTATCAGGTGTGCCAGTCCTAGAGTTCTGCGACGAGATCGACAGGCGGTGCCCACGGAGGTCTCGGGAACCCTCGCGCGAACGAGTCAGGTCGCGATCCGACCTGGAGCGCGGAGGGTAGCCGAATCGAGACTCGCCAAACGCCGAGTTGCCCGCGTACTCGCCCTGCAGAGGCGACTGAGGAATGCTCGAAAGGAAGCCCCGGAGGCCGCCGCGGCCAGAGATGTTGTCGAGAGAGCCGATAGTCGTCGCGCGAGGCCTGCTGGATTCGCCACGAGCAGCAGCGACCTTGGGGTGCAGCAGAGAACCGCTGAAGCCACCTCCGATCTGGGCCGAGGGCAGAAGCTGGTCATAGATGGAGACCTGCTCGAGCGCATTCGAGAGAAGACCGTTAGGTGCGTCGTCGAAAGCCGAGGTGACGCTCGGCCTGAAGGGGCGGTTCACGTTCGAGACGGTTGAAGCACGGATACGGCTTGCGGGTCCTTGTGCGTCAATAGCCCGACGGTGCTGGCTCCGAAGTTCCGAGATGCTCGCAGGGCCCATGTCATCGGCATTAGTGTCGGCGAGACCGAGGTAGTCGAGGGTGCTGAAGTTAAGGTCGTTGGAGACGGGCGTCTCCATGTAGTCATCTCCGCGTCCCAGGGGCGACTTGGCGCCGGCCTGACCGGGGTTGGCTAACCATGCGTTGGAGAAGGCCGACGAAGCGAAGGCAGTGTTGACCTCCGAAGTTGAGCCTGAGCGCTGGCGAGGATGCTCGTGCTCGAGAGCGGGGGCCGAGGACGTGGCATGGCGCAGGGAAGGACGCTGAACGGGGTAGGCAGGCTGCAAAGCCGAGGTGCGCTGGGGAGAAGACTGTCTCGAGTTGTCTGCCAGCTCGCGCTCCTGAAATGACGAGGGCAATGTTCTGCATGTTAGCTTGCACAGCCGTTGAGGAGCAGCACTTACCCAGCTCTCGGTCTCCCCTTCGTAGCACTGTCAAGCGAAAAGCCGGTCTCGTCCTCAATAATCTCGCGCGCCCTGTATGAGTTAGTGCAGTACTTCATGTGGTGTTGTGAAGAGAAGGAAGACTCGGTGGAAGGAACGGTCAGGAAGGAAGGCTCGGCCCAGAATGCCGCCGCCGGGGTGCGCGCTTGGTGGAGCGTGTCGCGCGACGTAGTTCGCGTTGGTGGAGACCCTGTGGGCTATGGGTGTGGGCCACGAGCGCACAGAAGGCAAAGCGAAAAGCCTCTGGCTGATCACCAGTGCACAGGCTGACCGGCATCTAAGGTGACAGGTGACAATGGGTCATTGCGGGATTCTAAGCTGGGCGACAGAGCGACTATTGTCCACGCGAGCGCAGGCAGCACTAGCTGCCTCGGCAGCGGGGCCTCGTAGGCCGCAGCGTGTCAAACCGAGGTATTCCCTTCACTGACAGAGAGAAACGAGATCCTCTTGTCGCTTGGACACACTCCAGTGGGAGCGAGGAAGGCAATGTCGTACCCGCAGCAGGCGTAACCGGTGACGGTCCTTCCGAACTTAAACTCACCTCTTAGCGTACGCGGCGCTAGGCGCCGGAGGCGGGGTGCGGCCCTCGCGCTTGGTCTCTGCAGCGTGCAGACTTGCCATGGCGTCGTTCAAGAGTCGTTCGTCTGTCGTTTATCGGACACGCGGAGTGAAACAGGCTGTTTCTCTAGTCTGGAGGATTTGCGGGGGTACTAGGTTTTCAATCGGGCGGGCGAACGGTGGCCGGGGGATATCCTATGCGGTTTTAAAATTGATGAAAATGAGGACGAACGAATGCGCTGCGGATGATGACGGGATGAGTGAACGATGCTTTGGGATGTGCGTGCTGGCGGTGGATGAAGGAATACTACACAGAGTCGACGAGGTCGTTAAGTCAAGGCGGTGGTGCTTCGGTTGGGATTATAAGGATCTCGCGGGCGTTGCGGCGCAGGTGCGGCTCTGCTCGTCGTGAGTGTGTCGGATTAGGGATTAGGGGTGTGGAAGAGTAAGAGGAGCGAAGGGGGAGGGGTAGAAGGGGGTGGGGGTGAGGAAGGAAAGACGTGAATGATATTAGGTCGATGGAGTGGAAGTGGTGGAAAGAAAGAATACGAGATACATGGTCCTCCGGACAGGCGGCCAGGAACGACCCAGTGGCCAGTGGCCCAGTCAGTAGTCAGGTCTGCACGTCTGCAAGAAGTGACGACGTGTGATTACATTTCGCTCTATTGCTCCCTTGCGTCCTTAGCCTCGCTCCTAGTCCTTACTTGCGCCCGTCTTACGCGCCTCAGCTTAGCCCCACCGGTCATGCGGCCATGCAGGAGGGGACACGCCCTGAGTCTCCAGACGGGTGCACATGAGCGCAGCGCAGCTCGACCTGCATGCAGCGGTACCGTCTCTATGCATAAAACACAGCCTCGCCTGGAGTCGAGTGTAAAGTGATCGGTGCTCGTCCTCTGTGCAAGTAACGGTAATCAGCAGCCTGCGTCTGAACTTTATCGTCATTGCCTCTCGTGCCCGCCGGCTTGGGCACGGCTGGGCACCTGGGCAGAGCAGGAAGCGGTTCCTTCCCCTGGTGTTCCCCCTGGCTGAGCAGCTTTGGGCAGCGGTGGCCCCTCGAGTCGCAGCCGCATTCACTGTTCCGCACACCGCCTGCATGCGGGCAGTGCCATGTGCAGCGCTTGCAGCTGCAGTGAAACACGACGACAGCGGTGGATCCAACGTCCGCCGTGGCCCCGTGACCGTGCTAGCGCAGTCGCGAGGTGCAGGTGAGCTGAATTGCGCACCCGAGGCAGGCGAGGCCGAGGTGGCGAATGGCGACTGCTCTGCCCGCTCTTCGCACCCTTGGTGACTCATCAGATGCATGCAGCCCGGCAGCGGACACTTGGCCAGAGGCAGGCGGGCCACTGGGCCGACTGGCCAGTCCGCAGACACCGTCACATACGGCGGGCGTGGCGGCGAGGAACGACGGCGGGCCACGAACCTCGTCACCGCGTCCGGTCGGCCGCGGGCCGCCGTGCCGGGGTGAGCCTCGAGCCTCGACGGTGGCGCGACGCGTCTGTACGGCACGGAGTATTCCGAACTCAGCCTGACTTTGCTCTGGCATGACGTGGACCCCGCCTTCTTGCTTCTGCATGCAGCGAACGGACAGCTGGAGGCGACATCTGATATGTCGCGTCGACGGACAGCACAGCTTACGCGGCGCGGCGCGGCGGGCCAGCGCGACGCCCAGCGCAGATAGCTTGGCTTTTCTTGGGTCACGGGTCGTATTTCAGGCATCGCGGCCCTTCCTCACTCGGTCCCACCCGGCACTTCCCCGGGCCCCGCCTGCTGACTGCTGGCTGCTGGCTGCGGCCTGCTGGGCCAAGTACAAGCGAGCGCGTTCTGCTTCCGCAATTATTCCGATCGCTCTGCCCTCCTGAGCCTATGAGCCTGGAGAGTGGTGCGCACAAATCACCGACTTGGCCGCCCGACCCACTCTGCTTGTGACTTTCGTGATGCACGCGACGCGTCTTCCTCGACGACAAGACACTGCGCAGCGCATACAGCGCACTCGACCACTGCGCGCGCGGCGTCACGAGCCCACAGGCTGCAAGGGCTCAGAACCAAGTCCCAGCTGTGCATCTGCACAGATGCGCAGGGTGCACTACTGCGCGCACACTCACCGCCCCGCCCTACTCACGGTACGGGCCGTGCCTTCCCCAGCCGTCCCTCGCGCGCAGGCTATGACGTCGTAGCTGCGCACAGCAGACGATCACCCAGCTTTAAGCTTCTTCGTGCCCTTGCCCTGGCCGCAGCCGCGGGGTAGACCGGCCAACACTCGCTCGTGGCAGTCACTCACTGTTGGCTGCTAGGCTGCTTCCACCACTCTGGAACTCGTTCCACTCACGCTTCTGCTTGTTCTCACTGGTCCATAAGCTCACGGCAGTTCAGTCGCTGTTCCTGTAGGCGCCTCACACCCAGTTCACATGCAGCTCCCAGCTCTAAGCTCACTTATGCATGGCAAGTACTGTAGGATACGTCTATATTGAGTGTGCGAGTGCGCTAGGCAACAATGAGGGGTTCGTGGCAACAGCGAGATTGTCCAGGTGTGCGGTGGTGGATATGCTAGAAATACAACGGGGCTTGACGTTCACGGGACTCAGGTCGGAATCAGGGGGTGCGCACGGATCAAGGTGATTGGGGTCGTTCTAATGGTGTGGGGATGATGGTGGTGGAGTGACAATTGCGGATGGAGTGGGTGTGGGAATGATGAGGGTGGTGATGGGTCTATGCTGGAAGCCAGCGCTATTACTTATTTCTAGAGGGCGAGGATAGTACCACGCCCCGAGTTCATGTGACTGATGGATGGCGAAATGGGCGAGGAAGGCTCCTTCGGCGTGCCGGACAGAGGGCCAAGCGACAGGCTCTTGATCGCGTTGTCGACGTGCTCGAGGTCCTCGCGCGAGGGCGCGCGAACGGTGCCAGTTTGCGTGCTAGTACGCGAGAGCGCAACGGGCGTCGCCGAGTCGGGCGGAGACGAAAAGAAGTGGTCTAGGCTCGAGGTCGAGTGGACGCGGCGGCCGAAATCAGGCGTGTCGAGTGTAGGCACGGGGCCCGTTGCAGCGCCGCCCCAGCAGAACTGCTCGATGAACGTCGAGTAGCTCTTCAGGCTCATGTCGTCAACGCTCTGGTTCTTCGCTGTCGTCGACGGCGTCCAGCGCGGGAGCACGTCGGACGGCGACAGCGGGGACTCAGACGGCGACAGAGGGCTCGGCTGCGGCGTGTCCGACTCGGTCGCGTCGGAGGACTCCTCGCTCACGCTGTGGATCGGCATCGAGGGCGAGTCGGATGGCGTGTTCACCGAGTCGAGCGAAGTCGTCGAGCTGCTGTTCGCGCTGCCACGAGGCGTCAACACGCCCGGGCGGGGAGAGGCCGGAGTGTGATTGACAAACGAGAACGGGGACATAGGAGGCGACGTAGGTGTGGGTGAGTCCGTGCCAGGCATGGGCGAGATGGGAGCACCAAAGTGCGCGAGCTTCGGCGTGTAAAAGTCGGCGGCGGCGAAGCGACGGCGTCCAGAAGCCGGAGCAGTCGACGACGTCGAAGCGGCAGCCGAACCCGAGTCAGCCCTGCGAGGCGTCGTACCAGTCGAAGAACGCTTGGACGAGTTGAACGCCGATGCAAAATCGTACGCAGGAAGCTCCTTGCTCGACTGGCGAGGCGAGAAGCGTGCGTTCTTCTTCCGAGGCGACAACGGCTTCGCCAACTCGGCGTCCTCCTCCTGCAAGCGGTTCAGGCGCGCACGGAGGTCGGCCATGCGGTCGGCATCGGTCGTGACACCCCACGTGCCCGAAACGCTCTTGCCGGTTCCGGGGAGAGTCACCTTCGTGCGCTTGGGCATGTATGACGGAGTCTTGGGTGCCTTGAGGTCAAACAGGACGTGGTAGTTCTGGCCACCATTCGAGTCCCAGATCTCGCGGCCCGCAGTGTTGTAGCGAATACACAGGAACAGCGTCTTCTCCTCGATGCGGTCGAGCAGGTCATCGAGCTTGAGGGTGAACTGAAAGCGGTCGAAGGTTCCGCCGCGAACGCTCTCCTTGTACGATGCGGTCACCTCTGAGACAGTCTGCCACCAGTCGAAGGTGAAACGAACGGCGACCCACTTCTCGAACGCGATGTTGCGGCAGAGGACGACACCACGGAGAGCAGTGCGCTCGTCGTTGAGGCCGAGGCTCTCCAGGTAGACATCCTCGTCGGGGCCGTGGATCGTCGGGAAGTTGGGCATGCGAACGTGCAGCGTCTTCTTGGGCGGCTCCTCCTCTTCCTCCTCGTCCTCAGACATCTCGGTGGGCGACCCCTGTCGGCTCACGACCTTCGGCTTCTGGTCCTGCAAGAACAGCTTTACGCGCTCAAGCTGAGGGTCGAAGTGCACATACTTCGGGCAGTTCGGGGTTGTCGGGCAGCTCTTCGACGCAAACATCGGGCGCTTCTCGAGCGGAGTGCCGTTCGGACCAAGTGGTCCGTTGTACTTGAGCGCTGACTTGACGACCTCGCCGCTCTTCTTGCGGATGACGGTGTAGGCGGAGCTGGCGTTGTCGGCCATGGCAGGGATAGCAGGGACAAGTCCTCCGAGGTCAAGCTTGAGGCCAGTATCACGGCGCTCGCGAGGGGTGATCTTGGGACCAGAGTCGCGGCGAACAAGAGTGGGCGTCTGAGCAGGCGAGGGCGAAGGCGACTCGTGCTCGGGAGTACGGGTTGCTGGCGGCGGCGACATCGCGTGGCGAAGCGAGTGCAGAGATGTGTCAGAGCGCACACGAACAGGATCACGACGAGGAAGCATCATGGCTTGCGACGAGGCTCCAAAGGACAGCTGCGGCTTCTCCGAAGTGGGCGAGTTGGCGACAGAGCCGTTTGAAGACTGTGGCGACGCCGGGTCTCCTAATCCAGTGAACCCGAAGATCCTCGGGCGACGTGACCGGCGCGAGCTGGGAACAGAGGGTAGCGGCTCAGTGTTGCGTTTCGGCGAACGGACTGCTGGGAGGACGTTGGAAGCGATGGTGATACCGAGTGCTGAGCTTCGGGGCGAAAGAACCTTGGGGCTCTTGCTCTCCTCGACAGCAGGCGGCGTCGTAATGGTCTTATCGCTAAACGTGGGAGAGGGCGTGGGAGGGTGGAGAAGAATGTTGGAGGCGGCAGTCAGACTCTGTGTCGTCGATGCTGGGAGACCGAGTTGGGGCACGGCCGTCTCTGAGGCTGAGCGCCGGAGATCGACGCGGCTCGGCATCTGCTCGGCGAGGCGCTCAGAGGCCATGACCGCGTCGACCATGTCGGTGTCGGCCGAGTAAGAAGCGTACGGCATGGTGGGAAACGTGCTGTATTGCGTCGAGATCGAAGTGGACACGGTCACGGCCGGCGCGGAGACTGCTGGCGACGAGCCAGGTGTTGAGAGGGCGCCGATGGAGGTGGGGGTGGTTGTGGGAATCGGGAGGGAACGTGGTACGTGAAGCAGACAAGTTTTCTTCGCTGAGATTAGACCTGTCTCACTCGTGTGTGCAGGGCGGCAGAAGGTATGCTGGGAATGCGCTCGAGTGTGTGCGAGTGTGTCACTTGTTGCTGCGGGCAGAGTCAGCAACGTCACAAGGCGGAGCGCCAGTGAACGGGATAGGAAAAGCTTCGCAGAGCGCGGTAATCTCCCCGCAGTGTAGCAGGTGTTGCGCGGTCGCAGGACGCCGACGACCCCAACGGACGTCTAAGTGGGGAAGAAATAATAAGGTTTTTTGGGCGAGGGAGATTGTGTGATATTCGTGATTGTCTTTGCGTCAGGCACCCTGCCGCTCGTACTCACCTATGCACAGATGCAGAGGTCGATGCGTTCGTGTTACAATGCAATGCTGTCGATGTTGATGTAGATTTTCGTGGCTGGGTGGTAGCAGGAATGTGAAGTCCGCTGCAGGTGTGAAGATCCCACTACGAGGTCACGGGGACTTTGATATTATAGGAGGTAGGACGCCGAGTGCTTGCGGGTCAAGGGATCGCTGGCAACGACGCGATGGCGCACTAATGGCGGGGTTCCAGGCGCTAGGAGCACTTGCCTTGCTTGGTAGCGTGGACGCTAGAGGCTGGGCTTGCTGGGTTGGGTAAGGGGCTTGGCTTGACCTTGTCTCGACCTGGTTTCGAGGCTGGCGGTTGGGCGTCCGGTGGCTCTATCAGTGGCGTCGGCCTCGCTGTCTAAGGGAATGCGGTCGCGTCGGAGACAGAAGCGGGCGGTGTAATGTGTCGTGAAGGGGTTCGTGAGCGCGCGCCGTTGACGTTGCAGTTGAAGGACGGCGACGTGCGATGAGGATGTGTGGAAAGAAAAGAGAGTAGGACACGGATGGGCGGACGAGACGCGTAGTACGAGTTGAGTAATCGCGACGAGTATAGCACAGCGAGGAGATAGACGAGCGTGGTCAGTCTCTGCGGCCACGGTGTCAGTCTCGAGTTCTGGGCCTGGGAAATCACAGGTGCAGGGCCTAGGGGAGGCAAGGGGCAGGCGGGGCAGGAGTAGTATGTACGCTGCTGCTCTCTTTCGGGTTGGGTTGCATTGCGGATGATCAGGCGGCCAGGCGGCCAGGCGGACGAGGAGAGCGCAGGGCAGGGCGAGCGTTCGAGCCGCATGCAGCTGTGATTGGGACTTGGCCAACTGCCGCCATCGGTGTCCTGGGCCGTCCTGAATGGAGTATCCCTGTAGGGCGGAGGGGCAGTGATGTGTTCCTTTCGTTCCTTGAAAATTGTACGGGCCTGACACCCGCTCATTACGAAATAGCTGTCTCTGCTGCCTCGCCTAGGCTTACACAACCCGGCGCGGGGCAGTGGCGAGCACCAGATGGGGGACCGAGCCGGGCGAGGTATGTGCTGTGTGCCCCGGGGTCTGCTACAGGAGTCCGAATGGAGGCTATTCCGGAGATCCGGTGTACGCCGAGGCAAAGCGATCATGTCAGCAGGTCATGTCGAGCACGGTGGCACGGTCAGCTGGTGCGCGGGACTGCTAGTGCCATGGTGCCGACGGAAGATGCGCAGACGACGATCGTCGAGAGTGTGGGATCAGGCCAGGCCCGTTATCAGGGCTTCCGAGCGGTGGGGCATTTAGCACTGGCACTAGCGCGTCTGCAGCAGGGCTAGCAGGGCGCGTGCGGCGTGTGCGGCGCGAGGGGTCCGCCAAATGCGCACTGTGCGCAGAGGCGAGCATAGTGTGCAGAGTGCACGAGTGCACGGAGTATTCGCCCAGCGCCAACGGCCCAATGGCCCAAATCCAGAATCGGCGATCAAAATTTCATGTCAGACGCCCGTCCGGCAGTACGCTGCCTAATCTGTACAATGCAGCGCGCGCAGCACTCGTACGCAATGCATCAGGCTCACAGAAGCGGTCAGGACAGCAGGCAAAACGATTCAATCAATGCATTTCTTTGCCTCCGGCCCGCATCCGGCACCTGAGCTCGTGCTCGCATGCGCTGCTGTCCCGCAGACGCGCGTGCACTCGAGGCGGGCGCGTCCGTCCCGCTCGTTTTGCCGCTAGCTGCGGTAGCTGCCCCCCCCCCCTGGGGTCCCATCCTCCCCACTCAGCTGGGCGAGCATGCTATTCGCTTCGCCATTCAGCGCGACTTTCCCAGTGTCTTCAAGCTCTCGGCCTCGATACCAAGCCCGCGGCTGTGCCAGCGCCTTACGCCCACGTCCAATCCGATGCGATAGGTGCTACGTTCGCCGCCCCAACTTTCCAGCTCTTGGTTCATGCATTCTCAGCGCCTTCTCTCGATTCTCCGCGTGCACAGCGCCACTGTTGGGAGGCAGCGCCGCAGCCAAAGGATGCACGCACGCATTAGACTTAAGACTTAATGTGCACCCACTGCATTCCGCATCCCGCGGAAACAGCAGAGACGGCGTGCCTGTCCCAGTCGCGTTCCCACACTTTGGCGGACTGGGCCGAGAATCCGTGCCGAAAGATTTTCCAAACCTTGCAATTGCTTCAGAGACTGCGGTGGGTGAACAGATATCCGTGCTCCGAACGAGGTGTGGCAGAAGCGGCAACTGGCGGCCTGGAGGCATGTGCCGCCCATCGTCTTGCCGCGCCGTGCAGCCCTACAGCAGCACATGCCCAGATCTGGCACTGGGACGTCCCGTAAGAGCGGGCAGGAGTCGCGGACCGCGGCGTATCCTGGCTTAACGGCTTCTGCGGGCGTCCCCATCTGGCATCTGAGTCAAGCCTGCCCTACGGCCCTCGAGTTGCGACGCCCCGAGCCGCGCGTCGGCATGTCCCCAAGTCGCACGACCAGCGTATCACCAGCTACGGTGCTATCGCACGACGCTGTGGCCTATGCACGCCCTATCGCGCCACAGGCCGCACTACGGCAAACCCGGTGAAAGCGAGGAGCTCTGGCGAGCAGGCCGAAGAGGAAGGTTGGCCGGGGCGAGCGGGCGCTCGCTTCCGCTCTGCCGCGATCTACGCCCCGCCCCCACCACCCCACCTCGCCCCGCGTCTTACGAAAACCTGCGGGGCTGCTCTGCGGCCCACTTGGTGCAACGCTGGCGCATGCGGAGCACGCGGAGCACGCTGCACGCTAGCACGCTGCCCCACAAGCGGCGCCGCAGCTACGGGGCCGCCGGGGCTAGCGTGCCGAGGCGCCGGCGCCGATTGCAGCAATATCTGCCTCCGAGGCCCGAGGCTGGCGTAGGATCGCGTAGGAACGAGGAACGCCCCGAACCCCGACATGAGATAGCAATTGTTCTGCTTCGGAGGCGCGAGGGACGTGCGCGTCCGGCATTGTCTGAGATGGCGGGCCTGGAACAGCCATGCATGTGGGTGTGCGGGCACAGCTGGGCAGTGGCCCAGTGGTGGGCAAGCCCGGCCCGGACCTCTGGTTTCTCTGGGCAGGGCAGGACGAGACACTACTGGCGACAGGACGAGAGCGGTGCAGACGCGTTGCGCACTGCGTCGCTTGGGACGCGTCGCGAGGCATCGCCCCACATGCCGCACAGACTCGACACGGGCCAGATCCAGCATGACCAGAAGGCAGGCGCGAATCGCAACCTGATACAGCTGGCGCGTATCGGTGTCATTCCCACGGACGCATGCCGCATGCCGCATCAAGGCAATCAAGGCAGCGAGAAGAACATGAATCAATCCCAAATCGCATTCACCCTCCCCGCCGCATTCACCACCTGACTCACCCGTTGCCTCATTCGTTTCTCTGCGCCTTGCATTCCTTCGCCCCTACTTCAACTTCAAGCCTGCTGACTGCTGACTGTGCTGACCGCTTTCACAGTCTCTCTAACTTCATGTTCCGGTCCAACACATCGCGCTTCGGTCGCTCGCTACTCTCGCGGAATCCCAACCTCAATGCATGCCTCAGTCCATGAGAATGTTCGTGGCGAGAATCCGTGTTATTGACAGTATAAAAATGTACGTTTGATTATTCGATTGTTCTGGTTCGGGGGGTTGTTGGCGGAACGTCTAGTCCTGCGCCCTAACTACTTGCTCCGGGTGAGGGAGGCTGGGTGCTTAGTGCGCCGAGCCGGCCCGGAGGAGGTCGAGACAGCAGCGGGCTGCCCGGTTGGCCTAGTCGCCAGCCGTTGGCCGCTGCCGCTCTCTAGCCGAGCGGCTTAGAGCTCGTTGACCTTGGGGAAGGGCTTGGCACCCTTGACATCGCACTTGCAGAGGCAGATGGCCTCGGTGGCCTGGGCCTCACCGGTGACGGAGACGGTGGTGGTGGCAGTCTCAGTCACGGTCGGGACCTCGGGGGTGGGGCACTCGAGCGACTGGGAGACAGTCTGGGAGGCGGTCTGGGAGACAGTCTGCGAGGCGGTCTGGGAAACAGTCTCGGAGGCGGTCTGCGAGTACGAGTTGATCTCGGAGGGGCCAGTGCCGGAGACCGAGGAGACAGAGGCGGTCTGCGAGACGGTCTCAGACGAGGCGGTCATCGAGGCGGTGGCGGACGAGACAGTGCCCTCGGAAGCGGTCTGCGAAGCGGTCTGCGAAACGGTCTGCTCCTGGCCCTGCGACGCGGTCTGCGAGATGTGCTCCTCGACGTTGTTGGTGTGCTGGCCGACGATGGTGCCCTCCTCAATGAGGGTACCCTCGATGACGACCGAAGTCTGGGCCTGCTGGACGAGCTCGTCGGCAACAGCGATGAGACCAACGGAGTACTGGCACGAGTCGGCGGAGGCACCCTCGGGCTGGATGGAAACCTTGACCTGCTCGCCGACGTTGGCCTCGCCGGTAAGCATGAGAGAGGGGTTCTGCGAGTTGACGAGGATCTCGTTGCGGGCACCGTTGGCGGTGTTCTCGAAGACAGCCTTGAGCGAGACCTTGTTGGCGGTGGAGACGAGCGAGACGATGAAGGCAAGCTTCTCCTTGGTCTTCTCGGGGGTGTAGGTGAACTCGGCGTGGGCGTTGTTGGAGCAGAGGCCGAGCGAGGTGACGTTGTTCTTGAGGAGACCACCAGACTGGTCGACGTCGAGACCGGAGCAGCGGCCGTCGTTGTTGGTGACACCGTTCTTGATCACCTGCTGGATGAACGACTGCTGGGCGTTGGCGTTACCGATGATGGAGACGGTTCCACCGGTCGAGAGACACGCGGCCGAGATCTCCTGGTCGAGGGGAGACGCGGGGCGAACAACAATGTTGGAGTTGCCGCCGGTGACGAGCTGGCCGGAGCCAGTCTGGGTGTTGGTGTTGGTCGAACCACCGGGGCCACCGCCGCCCTGGGCAGGAGGGGAGCCGCCGCCGCCGCGGATGCCGCAGAACATGGAGACGACCGACGACATGACGTTCTTGAGGATGCCGAAGGTGCGCTCCTCGAGCTGGCCGTCGACACCGTCGAGGCTGCGCTTGCCGTTCTTGGGGCGGACCTCGTCAGCGGACAGGTGGCCCCAAGAGACACGGATACCGGCCTCCTTGGCGCGCTGCAGGAGCTTGAGCTGCTGGGGCTTGGTGTAGTCGAGGCCGTCGGTGAAGACAATGACACCGGCGTGGTCACGGGCGTCCTGGCCGAGGTTGATGATCTGCTCGAGACCCTGGGCGAGACCCTCGGAGATCTTGGTGTTGCCCTTGGAGTCGATCTGCTGGATGGCCTGGAGGGCGGCGTTCTTGTCCTGGCCGAGGGGGTAGCGGAGGGTCGACTGGTCGTTGAACGAGACGACGGAGACGCGGTCCTGCGAGAAGTCGAGGCCGTTGATCACGTCGGTCGAGGCAACGAGACGGAGGTTGCTGGGGTCCGTGCCCTTGTTCGAGGCCGACGAGTCGACAACGATCGAGACGGAGCGGGCCGCGTTACAGACCTCGGCGTTGCCGCGCTCGCCGAGCGAGGTGGGCATGGCGTTGGCCGCCGCGACCAGGAGGGAGGCACCAGCGAGGAACTTCATCGTTGGTGTTGATCAAACGTGGAGTTGAAACGAGTGTCGAGGTTATACGAGGCACGTAACTGTTCGAGGCGTGTAAAAAGAGTGTGGGTGACCTTTTGGTTCGTCGGAGGCGGCGTCGAAAGGCTTAGGCTTCGATGAAGAACAACTCGGAGTCCGTGGATGTCGTCTTATATATGCATTGATCGTCGCACAACATCCGGTGTTCTGGCCTCGGCGTGGTACTGGTTCCCGTTACCTGCTACGCGCACACACAAGTCAAGTCCTCCTTCTCCCTCCCGTGTTGCAACTCAAACTATCGCAGGCGCGGGGAGAGTCAAGCTCTTGCGAAACTCGAGACACTGGCCGTCTCAGTGTGTATTTCCAGACTCTGCGCCAACTCTGGGCCGGCTTTGGGTCCCAAACTGTAGGCGTGGGTGCGCTTGCCGAGCGTTCCGAGCGCTCTGGCCGACACCATGGCCCACGTTACGCCAGGGTGCCACACAGAGCTACGGTGAGGATTCGAAGTCGGTGTCGGCATAGGTACCTCTGCCGCTCACTCAGGGTCGGTCCGCCCAGGTGTACCCCTTGCCCACCGTCAGAGAGTCGGAGGCCGGAAGTGAGGGCCCAGAGGTCAAGCGTTTGAGGCTGTAGGTTGTTGGCACGCTGCAGAGAGCATTACGCTTTCGCTTAGGTTCTTGACGTCCGTTCCGCAGCCTGATGCTTGAGCTACCTGCCGGCCACAGTGCTCCCCCTTTGCATCGGCTGGCTAACCAGTTCAAGTCTCCTGCTGCATGCAGCGTGCACCAGCGCTGATCCCGGGAACATGGCAGATTCATTACAGGCTGCCCCTGCTCCCTGGATAGCTAGCCCATCGATCAGCCTCACTCGATGGCAGTAGTTCTACCAAAGTTTGCTGCACGCGACGGCCTCCTAGCCCTCTTGCCCGTCTGTCCCGAGACCCGGGTGAACTGAAGCAGACAGCGAGGTACGCTTTAGAGTGCCAGCCTGGAGTGTGTCCTGCGAGCTACGGTCGCACAAGCATGTCACAGTTGCGAGCGTCAACAGGACCAGCGTGGTGCCGACCGACTGCGGCTGGGCTGCGCTGATTTGCATGAGCCAAAAGCGTCTATTGCCATGAAGATTGCTCATCGCTGCTCTGCGTCCTGAGCTAGACACGCACATGCATCGGTCATCCAGGAGTGATTCACAGCGCTAGTAGTGAGCTAACAACCCGTGCGGGCGTCGTAGATCGCTGGTGCGACGTGCAGGTGACAGTTGCTTCCTCGAACGAAGGTCAGAAAGATGGAATGCAGGGATGCGGGCGCTGGAACCGCTCGGGTCAGTGGCCCGAGACCCTGCTACCAGACCACTAATGCAGCGGCTCGTCGACGGGAACCACTTCCACGCGCGAGTCCCTTCCACACGTTGCACAGTATGTTCCAGACACACGGCTGGGAGAGCCCGTTTCCGCACCTCTGTTGGTCAGCACGCGCTGTTGGAAATCGAATGAGCGTGGCTGCAGAGAATGGCGACGCCGCAAGCCGGCGTACCGGCGAACTCTAACGGGGGCGGGTCGCGCGGGCGCCCCCTTGCCCCCTTCATGTTCCCTCCGATTCTGATGTGAGCGCCAGCAGCGCTCGTTCTGTTTCGTTCGCTGCTGCAGAGGAACGGCGCTACTGGGCTGCGTGCGCCAGTGATACGGGGGTCGTTGCTTCGCCCATCGTGATGCTCAAATCAGCGCACTCAGATGTCGAAGCACGAAGTCAAGCACCGTTATGCTTATCCCTCCGAACCCCCTATTCCTCCGTGTACTCTGCGCAGCAGGTATCATCCTCTCACCGTTGTTGGGCAGCACTGCCGTCGCCCCGTGAGGCAGGCTGAGGCAATGCATACACTCAAGCATTACAGTTAACCACAGCGAGCTTCGCGAGCGCGCCAGCATGCTTGTTGCGGATTGGCCGCGTGCGTGTTTGCGAGGCACCGTGCCGGAGTTCGGCGTACCGGCGTGTCAAGCGCGTCTCACCTCCAGGCGCACGCGGTGCGGTTGCGGCCGTCGCGAGCGAGCCCCTGGCATCACCTCCCGGTCTCACCACCATGGCAACGGCCTTCCGAGCTCCCAGGCTGCCTTCGAGCGCACTACATGCTCACCATACGCTCAGCACTGACCAAGCCCCGGAGCATGTCAGAGGCGTGGGGAAAGCATACTCGGCGCAAGGTTTCCATTACATCACGACCGGATCTAATGCCACTGAGAGCGCACGGGATGCGCTCGCTAGCCCGCCAGCCCGTTCACCCCGTTAAGCTTGCCGAGTTTGCTGCATGCTGCAGACAGCCAGTTAAGCTCTCGCCATGGACGATAGCCTGCTTGAGCCCGCCCCTCATACTGTCAGTGTACTGGGACCTCGTCAGCCTCACACCACAGAACTGCTATCGCTTCAATCGGCTCTCGGACGGAGGACCTCGTTCGAGGTCGCAGCGTTACCGTTCCATGTTCAAGCTCTCTCCCACCGGCGTTTCAGGAACTCTACTGCTAAGGAAGAACATGTGAGTACGCACAGACGGCGCCGGATTACGCAGCACAGCATGCTTAGTTGCTCCGTCGCGCCTCTGGGTCGTACGTCAGCAGAGCCCCATTGCGTGGCGGTCTTCGCTTAGTTGAGGCTGGGACTACGCGAGCCCCTCACCTGGAATGCACGGAACGAGCGCCAGGTTCCTGGCAGGACACGGCGGCATGCGCCATGGTATGCATGACACAAGCATAATCCGCCTCTGCTTCAAGCTCGCTGTTAGCCACTGATCTTGGCGGCTGGGATAGCTTCGAGGAGCACATGTCCTGCAGTGCGAGGGAGCTGGAGTGGCGCCAGGGAGCTGGCGGATCGTGGCGTGCGGTTTTCGTCGGCGGCGGTGGTGGTGGCTGCATTCAGCTCCAAGGAGGCGGCCCACGACGCAGCCCTCGAGGCAGAGCGGATAGGGTCGAGTAAATGAAGCAGATCGCCCGACCCCGGCCCATGCTGTCAAGGGTGGACCAACGTTGCGCCTGCAGCAACTGTACGTCAGCGGCCGACACGCGGGTCTACGTTCCTTCGAGCCATGACGGACTACGCATCCTCGCAGCGATCTGCGATCCGCGCCGACTCCGACTCCGGGTGCTCAGAATAGCCCGCTCGTCTCCGCCAGATGTCGCCGCAGCTCCGAGACCCGAGTCGGACCCAGCACGGCCGCCCGTGACACAGTGTCTTGGCGGAACGAGCGAGTGGCGTCCTCGCCTCCAGCCGCTGATTCACCTGCGCCAGCCAGCCGACACACGCTTCCTCAAACTGCACCACGTCTCAGTCGCCGCTGTGCCGCCGGCTTGGCACGTGTGAGAGATTCGGAGTCGGCGTTCTCAGCGCGGGCTCTGCTGTCCGCTCGGGGTCTGGTCCGCTGAGCATTCCTCGGACGATCTGTTTTCGACCCACAGCAGACGCCAACAACCCCCAGCAGCCGCAACATTCACCGATGGCTTTTGCTATCTACAGCAAAACTTCTTCAAAATGGGTTCAGGCATTCCACACAGCCAAGCAGATCTGGGAGGGCTCGGCTGTCCTCGGTTGCAAGTCGCTACGAGCGTGCGAGCGCACGAAAGTACTCGCTACCGTGGGCCCCCACACCGTAGAGCTACAAGACCCTCGTGCGGTGTGTACAGCAGCGGCTTTGGGCTAGGTGATCTGCGAGGAATTTGGCGACCCGCAGCACTACGGTGTTCGGTATCGCGTCGCTTCCGGTCGCTCCACGACCTCTCTTGGCTGACAGCATTTCAGGCAACGCTACTGTTTCATGGCCATGTGCGTAGTCCAACTGTAAGTGTGCATTCAAACTAATAGCTACAACTCGGCTAGCATAGTGCTCCGTGGATCAAGAAAGTCTATTCGTGTATCGTTCGTCAAGCCTAGACCGGGCTTAGTCAATGGGGCCAGAGACGGGCACGCGGTTTCCGCATCGTCGGCAGGTCGAGTTCTGGCGAACGCAGAGCCTGTTTATTAGTCTCGATCTTTGGGGATGGGCATGAGAGACTTACCAGATCATGGACCACGGGAAGCAGCACACGAGGAAGGTGATACCGCCGCAGCCGATGTGCGTGTCGTGACCGTAGTGCCTGCACTCCGGGTTTGAGGCCTGGGGGTCGCCGTGGCCGGCCTGCAGCGGTCGCTGATTCAGTGGTGCCACGTACCCCTGATCTTTCGGCACAAGGACGTATTGCGGGTTACCGGCGCCAGGCTGGCCAGGCTGGCCAGGCTGGCCGGGGTGTCCGGGCTGGCCGGGGTGTCCGGGCTGGCCGGGGTGTCCGGGCTGGGCAACACCCTGCGGCGGAGGGGGCGAAGCGTACTGGGGAGGGGCGGACTTCTCGGAGGACATGGTTGTGATTGATGAGTTGGGGGTTCTGTGGTCTGACCAGCTGGCTAGAAGCGTGCTCTTATATGTCTAGCATAAGACGGCTAGCATGACGGTGCACTGCAGCCGGCATTTGCGGTGCAGCTGCGTTCGGACGGCGCGATAGCGCAAAGTAGTCGCAAAACGTGCGTGTGTGCATTCTCGAAACTTTCGAAACTCAGGTCGTGCACTGCCTAACCCCCTGTCCTTCCGCCTTGGGCATCATGGCTGCCTGCAGAGCGAGCGTACCGAGCGTAACGAGTGCGATACTGGATGCGGAGTGGAGTGGTGCCCTCAAAGGCGGTGAAGCGCGTCGATGTCGTCTCAGGCACGCGCTGGGCGTCTTGGTGTGACGGTGGATGACGATAAGATCAGAAGCATCCTGCACCGCCTCAGAGCAGGCCACGGTTGATAGCGCACCGCATCTTCGCTATCACAGCCAACTACCACCGTGTAGGCACGACTTTGACTCGGGCACCGCTGTATCACCGCTCTGCACCGGGAGTACGACGTGAATGGAGTCAGACCATGGCGATCCACTTTCTTGGTACCGGTGCCAAGAACCCTGCAGAGCGGACTATGGTTAATCCTCTAGGTGTACGAGCACAGCAGCCTCGACGATCATGCCATTCTGATATCGTTCCATCGGAGCTACCTCTACATGCTCTACTGCTGCTGCGGAGCCTTCCCGGGAGGGTAGACCTTTTTGTCGCCAAAGTACGCAAAGCGGCCCGCATCCTTGGGGTACACAGGCGCAGAGGTGTCCCACTTCTCGTCCCAACCGAAGTGGCCCTTCTTGTAGTCGGCGTATGCCTGCTTAATCTCGTCCTCAGTGTTCATCACGAATGGGCCCTTGATGACCACGGGCTCGCCAATGTCGCGCGCCTGCAGGAGCAGAATCGTCGAGTCCGCCTCCGCTGCGACGGGGATGGCATGCTCGGGGCTATTGCCAGGCGACGCCTCGAACGCCTCGTTCTCCTTGACCTCCTGCTCACCAATCCGCACGTGCGCACCCTTGCCGTGAACATAGAGCGTGCGCAGCGTGTCAGCACCCTTCGGCGCCGGGATCGTGACCTTCCCACCCGCCTTCAGGTCGAAGAGCCAGATCGCGAGATCGCTCCCAGGCTCGTTTGCCCACGAGTTCGACGGCGCGGGCGGCGGCACGTGCCCCTCGTAGTCGCCCGCCATGACTGTGACTTTTACGCGGCCGTTGTCCTTCTCAACGATGGGGATCTCCTCAGCCCACAGCATGCGGAACTCGGGTGGGCAGAACTTCTTCTTCTTCGGCAGGTTCAGCCATAGTTGGTACCTTCCAGTCAGCGCTCGGGACGGCAATGTACTCACATTTCCCATTCGTTCGGGCCCTTGTCGTCCAGCAACGGAATCATCTCAGAGTGTCGCACGCCAGAGCCGGCGGTAACCCACTGCACATCTCCGTTACCGTAGCGGGCACCCGCTCCGGTGCTATCGCCGTGGTCCATGAAGCCCTTGCGCATGAGCGACACGGTTTCGAACCCACGATGCGGGTGTCTGACGTCAGCTCTACCAGGGTGCGCAGACTCACGCAGGGAAGCCGGGCACAGGCCCCGTTGCCATGTATGCGCGCCATCCGTACTCGTTCTCAAAGTCCCAGCCCAAGTTGTGTCCCTTGAGTAGTTTGGGGTCCGGCCCCAGCGTCGCCGTGCCGGGTGGGTAGTGGTCGACGTGATGGTTCAGGAGAACGAAGGGCCCGACGCCCTTCCACTTTGCGCCCAGGGGTACGACGGTGCCGAGCTTGTTGTACAGATGTAGTGTTGGTCTGAATGCCATCGTGTTATCGAGGATTGTTTGGTTGCGAGGCCAGTGACGATGACATGCCAGGACTTATAATTCGAGGTGACATTACGAAAGGCCGATGCTTGGTGGCCGATGTCCGAGGCCGCCGGGAGCTGATAGTCAGCAGGCCGTGCCTATTTGTCACCACTGGCAGTCATCACCAATCCTTCTCTGCGCGTTCAGATCGTTCAGAGCCTGCCGTCGCAAGCAGTTGTGGACGCCGCTGCCCACCAGGAGGGATTCGGTTGAGATGTGAGGGAGGCCACAGCACTTGGCTAAAAGGACGGTCGACGTCGTGCTTGCCGCTACGCATGCCGATCACTTGGCGTGCGCCAAACTGCGCCCCATGCCTCTCGTGCCGCCTGACCTCCCCTCGACTGCGCCCCGCGCTTGGCCTGCCGGCGCCTGCCCCACCCTCTGATCGGTCTAACTGCGGCCGACCTACACACAGGCGCGTGCAGGCGACTGACCTTCCTCCTTCCTTGTTTGTTTCCTCCTCTCTCTGCAGCGTAATCTTTAGTCCCTCCCTCGTCGACATAAACCATGAAGATTGACGAAGGAGAGTGGGCGGGATGGAGGGTGCGTAGCGCCCTCGGCATGCTAACTGGCAGGTGTGGCTGGAATATCTCGACGACGACAAGTACCCCCGCCTTCGTGACCTTCCTTCTCCTCCGTCTGGCTAACGAAAGGCGAGTACAAAGCGCATTACACCCCGGCCCCTGCCATCGGTGGCAGGTTCACAATCTCTGCCTGCCAGGCAGACGTTGTTGTTGCGTGCGAGCACGGCAAGGTGAGACTCGGACATGGCCAAAAGCTGACAACAGGACTTCCAGATCTGCGTTCAGCCGCCCCAGTGGAATACGAGCGAGTACGATGTGACTCCGTTCGTGGACGGAAGGCGCATCCGGGGTTGCATCACCGCGGGGGGCAGGCTCGTCACCATGCCCACCAACATCACCTACGCTTACGAGGCGAACGGTGCCACCGTTGTGAAGAAGAGTCTGAGGTTTGCTAAGCTCGTAAGTTGTTCAAAGTCTTCATCGTTAACTTGCCACAGCAACCGGTGGAAGCGCCAGGGCTCGGCGCAGTGGCGGGTCTCGGTACGATCGAAGTCGTTCTGTCGAAGGGCACTGCAAGCTTGGGTGGGACGAGCCTCCCTCGAACTTCGGCCGCGCCGCAGACTACCATAGATGAGAAGGCAAAGGAGGTGAGCTTTACGCTGATGGACTGGAGCTGACAACCAGGTCGGGCTTACGTCTTACGTCGGGTATGCCACCAGGTCGCAACAGATCCGGACTGACGCCCAGAGGCAAGGTCATCGGAGAAGCGAAGCCCCGCAGAGTCTATCACCTTAAGGCCGACGCGGGCGTCCCCAAGTGCCGCGTGCGCTTCTCAGTGAGCAAAGCTGCGCCGGGCGAATATCTCATTCCAGTATGCCACGCGCGAAGCCATCAAAGCGCAGTTGTCGGTTGCGGAGTATAACGTTCGGCTCTGCCCGGACCCCGGCCCGCCCACGCCGCTCGTGAAGATCAAGAAGAAGCTCAAAACAAACTCGGGCAGCGCACTGACCATTGTCAAGAAGGTACCCAGCGTCAAGAGGGAGCCCAAAGTCAAGAAGGAGTACAGTATCAAGAACGAACCTGATCTCTAGTACAAGCAGCCCTCTCCTGTGTAGCAGTCTCGCGCATTCGTTCGACTCTTGTTGTTGGTATCTGACTCACCCAATGTATGTAAGCATGAGTAGTTGTAGCAATTTACAGCCCATGTATCTGTGCAGCACTCCAGAGGCTTAATACAGTGCACGCGTGCGCACATGAGTGAGCTGTGCTCCAATCCCCAACTCAGACTCGCTGACCGTCGCTGACTGGAACCCAATCAACCACCTCATTCTCTGCCACTACGTGCTCCCCCGCGCGCCGACAAGGGTGCTCGAGTCCTGCAGCTGGAGGGCGAAGCTTTCGCCGACAGCGACGACCTCGGCAATCTCGTCTCGAAAGGGATGGCTCGCAGACCGCCAACCGCCAGGCGACGTCCTCTCTGGCCGCAACGTATCCGGAGCAATGGCGGAAGCGGAAACTCCTCGCCAGCCCCGACGCCCAGGGGTTGCGTTCTGGGGAACAGAAATGGGTCGCGCAGGACACGGGCAGCAGCGGCGCTCAGCCCGCTCGAGTGTCTTAAACGGTGGAATCCACCTCGCAGCAGTAGTTGCTGTTGATTATGCTTGAATCGGGACTGCCGAAAGAAGTGTCAATGTGACTCTCTTTCGGCATTTGCTGGCTTTTACGCTGCACGGACACGTTCTAGTCATACATAAGTCATCGCTGCCTAGTCCTGCCACACGCCGTAGATGGCCGAGGGGCCATGGGCGTTGTAGTCGGCCTTCGAGATCGAGTGCTTGCCCTGGGTCTCGTTAAAGATAGGCTTCGCGACCATGCTCGCGCCGAGGAAGGGGGCCAGATCGCTCGTCTGACCTTTGAAATTGGCCATGTAGTCCGGGATGTTGAGGAGACGGAGACGGGCAGGCTGCGAGTCAGACGGCAGATCCGTGCTCGTCAGGAGGTACGGCGAGAGGTACGACACGATGGCGGGCGGAAGCGCTGCGCGTCAGTTGTAGGGAAGTCGACGTCAACTTACACTTGAACTTGGCCATGTTGCCGATGACGCCGATGGCGTCCCAGATCGTGAGGCGCTCCCAGGTGTTGAGACCCTCATGCTCGATCGCACGGCCGACGGCTTCCCACACCGTGTCGCCGCCCTTCTCGGAGCCGAAGAGGAGCGGCTCGGCGAGACGGTGGCGCACGCTGCCGACGATAATCTCCTTCTCGGGCAGCGAGGGGATGGTGACGGTGATAACGTCAGCGGCCTCGGCGGCGGCCGCAGCGTCAGCCTCAGCTTTCGAAGCCGCAGCGGCGGCGGCTGCGAGCGCTTTCTTCGACTTGTGCGACGGGTTCGGGATCGCCTGCGGGATCGCGTCGGCCGTGAGCTTCTTCGCGACATCGAACGCGTCTTCCTCCTCCTCGGGCTTCTTGTTCGCCGTCACGACGGCCGCCTTGACCGCCGTCTTTGCGATCGGCACCTCGATGTCGTCGCCGACGCACTCGGCGAAGATGAACTCCCGGATCTCCTTCACGTACTGCTCCTTCTGGCCCGGGCTGAAGCTGTCGACGCCGGCGACGGACTTCAGCTCCTTGTCCAGCTTCTCGTCCGCTAGAAGCAGCTTCTCGAGATGCCGCTCGCAGTCCACTTCGCCGACATCGACAGTCGCGGTCGCCTCCCACCGCACAATCGAGTCGTACACAATGTTCACCTCCGACGCCTCCCGCCCGATGTGCAGCACGGCACCAGACACCGCGTTCATCGCGAACAGGGACGCGAGCGGTGACGGGAGCACAGCGAGCTGCGGGACATTCAAATTCTCAAACGCCATCTGGCAGTAGTGCTCCTGTACCGAGAGGGGGAAGTCGACAGGCGCTGCCGGCGGAACAAGAAGTAGCGGCGATGTGTTGTTTGTTGGTCGGAGGTCCAGCAGCGAGTACATGTACAGTCTGTTCGTCAGTTCAGCAGCCAGCGCGAACAACTCACAAGACAAACTCTCTTCCCTCCCAGTCCTCTTCTCCTCGTGTGTTGGCAAACGGCCATCGCACCTCAAACCGTTCCCTTCCGCCTTCCTCCTTCAGTGCCGTCTCGAGCCGGTCTCCGATCAGCCACTCTGACCGATTCGACACCGGGGGCTCGCTGCCGTTTGCGCCGTTCATGGACACATCGCCGTTAGCGTCTGTTGACCCCGATGCGGCGTGGTTGCTGGATGATCCGGTCCGCGGTACGCCATAACACGCCTTGATGGTCTGTTTGTTAGTTCGACAATGGGCGTGCAACTCACAAGGGTAGGCAGCGAGTACAAATCCGTGACACCTCTAGAGGCACGGATGATGTCGCTGTCGACGTGCGCAATGACTGGCGGGTGGGCCATATCTCGTGTCGCGAAACTTCGGGTCGTAGGTGTGGATGGATGCAAAGTCTAGAGTTAATGAACACACAGCGACGCGTGAATCAACATCGAGCCGCGAGCAGCCGCACAACCGGAACCAAATCCACCTCCACCTGCGGGACGGTTATGAGGTGACAGTTGGCGTCCGACATAGATGTCCGACGGATTGTCGGAGTCCGCTGCACATGCATTCATTGCCCCGGAGATAGCTCGACCATACACATTTTTATGCATCGCGTTACAAAATCTTCACAAATCAACGAATCTAACCTGGCACTTCCTTCTTTCTTTTAGAGGAGAAACGGATCGAATGGGGAATGAATAATGATATTAGGGGATTGTTCAGGCGGCCTTAAGATTGTATTTCCACTTTGTTGAGAAAGACATGTTTCCCACTTTGTTGAAAAGTTGACGAGATCAGAAATCAAAGCTTAGCCATAAAAGGTGCAGCCGAGAGCCGCCCCTAGGCCTTGTTCTTCTTGGCCTCCTCGAGGACAGCCTTGACGCCGTTGATGATCTTGTCGACGTCGCCGCGCGAGGCGTCGGCGGCGGTGACACCCATGTGGCCGACACGGAAGTACTCGGAGGCGATGTCCTTGTGGAGACCACCGGCGACGACGATGTCACGCTCAGCAAGCTTGGGGATGACGTCGGCGGCAGTAACACCCTCCGGGTAGCGGACGGCGGACATGCCGTTGGCGGCAATGTCGCGCGAGTGGGGAACGAAGCCGCAGCCAAGCTTCTCGAGCTCGTCCTTGACGCGCTTGGAGACCTCCCTGTGGACGGCGAAGCGCTCCTCGAGCGACATCTTGCCCTCGAGGATCTCCTTGAGACCCTGGCGGAGAGAGTAGATGAGCTGGACGGGGGCTGACTGTCAGCAATGTCAAGGGAAAGGAAACTCACGAGTAGCGAAGTACATCGGGCGGCCCTCCTCGTAAGCCTTCATGATGGGGAGCCAGCGCTTCCACGAGAGGTAGTACGAGGGGATGTTGTCGCGAGCCTCCATGGTCTTGATAGCACGCTCAGAGAGCATGCAGACGGACAGACCAGGGGGAACACCGAGTCCCTTCTGGGTGGCCGAGATGACGACATCAAGGCCCCAGTCGTCGAAGCGGATCTCCTCCGAAGCGACAGCGCAGACGGCGTCGATGGCAATGAGCGAGTTGGGCGAGGTCTTGTGGATGATCTCGGAGTACTGCTTGACGGGGGCGAGAACACCGGTCGAGGTGTCGACCTGGGTGATGGTAACAAGCTTGTACTTCTTCTTCTGAAGGGCCTGCTCAAGGTCCTTGGGGTCAACGATGCCGCCGACCTTGGCCTTGATCTCGTCGACGTTGGCGCCGTAAGCCCTCAGGCAGTCGGCGAACGAGTCAGCGAAGTAGCCGTGGTTGAGGACGAGCTAGACATGGTCAGCATCTACCGTATCCAAGCACGACCGAACGCAAAATCATAGCTGCCCCACTCCTCGATGCCCCGCAGTCCGTGCCAGATCGAGTCAGACACGGCTGAAACGATCGGGGGTGGACTTGTCGCGAGGCGTTGCGTGGTAGAAGCGGCGGTGGGAAACTAGATACTTACGACGTTCTCTCCGGGCTCAACAAGGTTAACGGCAGCAGCGTCCCAGCCGAGGGTTCCAGAACCGGCGATGAGCATGGGCTGGCCCTTGGGGGCGTAGAGGACCTTCCTCAGCATGCGGATGCAGTCGCCGAAGACGGGGATGAACGCCGGCGAGACGTGCGACATGCCGGGGGCGGCGTTGGCACCGAGGACTGGATGGGTCAGCTCCATTCGTCGTAGGACCACGTCACAGGGTCATCCGGACATCGGACATGTGGGAGCTCAGATGTCCGATCACCCTCATGCAGCGTTGCGGCCCCGCTCGACGTCGAGCATGCACCCGAGGGCATCATAAGACGACGCTAGTGCTCTGCTCACCGCCACAGCGGTGGAGGACGCCTGCTGCGGGTGCCACACACCACTTCTACGCCGAACCACCACCTCTTCGAGCTCTCCTTTCGTCCGACAACGTTTCCGATCTTGTTGTCGTCGCTCTACCAGACCAATACTCACCCGCATCGCTGAACTCGATAGGGCCAGGGATGACCAGGAGCTTGTGAGGAGCCTGCTTGAAGTCGGAAGTCATGGTGGAGATGGAGCGAGAGGAGGAGATGTGGGCGGTGGGAAGAGATACAGTGGAGAAATTATACAGTTGGCGGGGGAGTAGTTGGCGTCTGCTCAGAGTCGGCGTTGTGCGACTAGGGGTATTCCTGGGAGCGAGACCCTGGGCGCGGCTCTGCTTAAATGATGCAGCGAGCTCCACCGCCGGGGTGCCGGGGCAGTCCAGGCGGCTCGCGGCCCTCGCAGCGCCAGCTGCTGCTCTTCTGATCTGGGTCGTGCGGGTCATGCGGCAGGTTGTCATGTCGACGTACGGAGCCTCCACCGTGCAGTGTATTTGACTTGGAGCCGGGCCGGGCTTGGGGGAAAACAAGGTCCAATTTCGAACGGAGTGCCGCACAGTGGTGGAGGTGGAGGCACGTAGCGCTGTATTTCGATTCATTTCGATTCCGACCGCCGCGTTGGCAGATCCCCGGGATACGCTTTCATATCCCGATTAGCCCAGAGCCGCCCTGCGCACACCGCGATAGGAGGACGACGCACGCCTGCCGGCGATTTCGCCCAATCGGAGACCGCCAACATCCCGAAGGCGGACATGGTGCCCACCTCCACTCACGTGGCCCCAGTGGGCGTGTTCCTGCCGATCCATGTCTCACCGTGGGAAGACTGGCTTCCAGCCCCGATGATAAGAGCCGGGTTGCGGCTGTTGACTCAGGCCCCCAGCTGGCCAGCCGCGGCTCATCGCTGACGGGCGAGTCCGTCTAGTTTAAGTCACGTGATATTTACACCGTGGGATAGCTGTGCAGCCTGTGTGATAAGCCAGCTCCTAATCGCGTGCATTAGGCTTTCCCCTAAATATTCCCATTAGCGGATGCATTCCCACGTGCGCGCCGTGTATCATCTGTGGCTCTTCAAATGTCCGCCGATCAGGTATTGTTGTTGCTTCTGCTCCCAACCGTCTCCGACATCATTCTCCTCGGCGCGGGACGCAGGCTTACTCCCGACCTATCCAGCAGCCGGGATTAGGTTACTGACCTCAGCGGCGCTGTCACTGTCTGAAAACTTCCCACCGGGAGCGCGATCGCCGGCTTAGCGACATGGACTCGAACGCGATGGACGTTGACGCCGTGGCGGGTCCGAGTGTGTCCCTGCAGCCCGTGGCGCCCGCACCTCAGCCTATTGAGGCCGGGGCGCAGCAGAAGGAGACGCCTGTGCTCGCGGTAGAGCCGAGCGGGACGAGCAGCCCGATCCCGAACGCGCTCGCGACTGTGCAGAACACGACAACGGTCAAGGCAGACAACATCAACGGAGGCAGCGCGCGCATAGCCCGCACGGGCTACGTGTACGACCCGCTCATGATGCTTCACTGCCAGGACGGGTACGTACCGACGGAGGACATGCATGACACGGGCGAGGGCCACCCCGAGGAGCCGATGCGCATCAAGCGTATCTTCACGCGCTTGAAGGACAACGGTCTCATCCGGCGCATGAAGGCGCTGCCCTCGCGCGAGTGCACGCTCGACCAGGTCCGCCTGGTGCACGGAGACGACCACTGGCTCAAGGTGCAGGGAACAGAGAGTGAGTGCACCGTCAGGTCGTCAACGACGGTCCACTGACGTACCAGCCTTCACCGACGAGTACATCCAGGAGACGAAGCAGTACTACGAGAACCTTTCGCTGTATGTGAACCGCGAGACGGCACACTGCGCACGTCTGTCGTGTGGCGGTGTCATCCAGGCGTGCCGGGCGGTGTGCACCGGGTTGGTGCGGAACGCGTTCGCCATCGTGCGCCCGCCGGGGCACCACGCCGAGCCGGACGAGCACATGGGTTTCTGTTTCTTCAACAACGTGGCCGTTGCCGCACGCGAAATGCAGAAGGAGGGCCTCGCGAAGAAGGTGCTGATTCTGGATTGGTGAGTTTGCTCAAAGTGCTCGATCACTACCTCGAGCTGCGCCCTCTATGAACGCCAAAGCTAACCTCAGGGACGTGCACCACGGCAACGGCACGCAGCGCGCGTTCTGGAACGACCCGAACGTACTCTACATCTCATTGCACCGACACGACGGCGGCAAGTTCTACCCGTCGTCCGACTTTGGAGCTCTGGACATGGTCGGGGAGGGGCCTGGAGAAGGACGAAGCGTGAACATCCCCTGGCCGAGCGGCGGATTCGGCGACGGAGACTACATCTACGCGTTCCAGAAGATCGTGATGCCGATCGCGTACGAATTCGAACCCGACCTCGTGATCATCTCGTCTGGGTTTGACGCAGCCGACGGTGACCACCTCGGCCAGTGCCACGTCACACCCGCAGGCTATGGGCACATGACGCACATGCTGAGTGCGCTCGCCGGGGGACGGCTCGTTGTGGCCCTCGAGGGAGGGTACAACCTGCGCGCTATTAGCGATAGCTCGCTGGCTGTAGCACAGGTGCTGCTTGGCGAGACACCAGCGGAGCTGACGCACGTCGAGGCGAGCGAGGCGGCGACCGAGGTCGTGCGGCAAGTGGCCAAGGTGCAGTCGCGGTACTGGAAGAGCGTGGATGTGAAGGCGTGCGAGCCGCCCGAGGCCGGCTGCGAGGCGTCCGTGGTCGCGATTCCGGACATTCTCAAGATTTACCGCGCGCACCATCTGTTCGAGAAGTACCGCCTGTGTCCGATCCCATTAGCGAGCGAAGAGCTGGACGAGGCGTATGCGAACCAGGTACTCGCGAGCCAGGGGCTGTTCGACGCTGCGCCCGGATCCACGCTTGTGCTGTTCGTGCACGACTTTGGCAACCTGCGCGTCGAGACGGACGGCGTCGCGACGACAGACATCCAGCTTGCCAACTCGTACCTGCTCGACACGTCCGACGCGGTCGTAGACTGGACGCGGGAGCGGGGCTACACCCTGATCGACGTGAACATGCTGCGAGCGCTGCCGACGACGCTGCCGCGCGAGGGCCCGCGCATGGTTGCGAACAAGGGCGACCCGCGCGACGGCAAGCTCCTGCGCTACCTGTGGGACAACTACGTCGACCTCTCGGACGCGGACAACGTCGTGATCATCGGGCACGGGAGCGGGTGCGCGGCCGTGATGGAGCTCATCAACCACCGCGATGTCGAGAGCAAGGTCAAGGCCGTGGTGCAGGTCGGCGGGCTGCACTCGCTCGTCCGCGTCGACCCGAACAACGAGACGCGGCGCAACTGGTTCCGCGCAAGCAACCGCATCTACATCCCCAAGAGCCACCCGCTCATGAACGAGGAGCGGCTCTGGCGCCGCCTCGGCGGCCAGATCCACACGAGCGACAAGGCCAAGGTCGTCGACGTCCTCAACGACTCCATGCCGCAGATCAAGGAGTTCATTGCCTCCAAGCTCCCTGCCACCCCCGCCGCGGCGAACGGGGGAGAGAACATCGTCCAGGCTTAGCATCCGGATACCGCTCTCGCACTTGACAGATACCCTGCACCGACATAGTTGATAATGTATAGTACATAATGCCGCCGTATGCACGTTACGCGTTCGTCTCGCAGATCGCAGAGCATCTGTTGAAAGCAGATTTGCGGGTATCGCCCCGCAGGAGTCGGCGTGGGGGAGCGCGTGAGTCAACGTGACAGGATGGGACGGCCTTGTTTCAGATGAGCAATCTGTGCGCCAAGACGCAGGAACGCGGTGACTCGGTGCTGCACGCTCTCGGGGGTTCCGGCTCCTGTGTTTGTCAATTTCTCTGGTGGCAGTGAGATGCCCGTCGATGCTCTCGCGTGCTTCGATTGATCGGCTCAGTCACCAGTCACCCGCGGCATACGGAACACAGCTGTCGTGCCATCACACACAGAGATAGTACCTACTATCTCTCGAGGCTGAGCACGCGACACACCCAGGCACACGAAGTGCACATGTGGGCTTGGGTGTGGTGGCTTGGAAGGCGGGCACGGGTGAGTGCGCACAGCGGCGCTGATGGTGGCGTCTCAAAGGCTGATACCGCGGGCAGAGGGGCTTGCCGTTGCTCCGCTAGACACCGGCAGAAGGTGCCCGTCGGCTGCCTGTCTTCCTGTGCCTACAGTCGTCCTCCTGGGATTCGTATTGGCTTGTTCTAGCTGTCTTGCTCGTCTGAGGACTAGGTCACGGTAGCTCGGCACACGTAGCGTGCAGCGTTATCATTCAGAGCCGACGGAGACAGGGAATGAGGCTTCTCGGCCGGCCAGTGCGGACGACGAGGGCAGCTCGAGAAGTATCCAGAAGCGTCTGTGGGTCGTCCGCGAAGGCTTCTCGGAATGGCTCGGGGCGATCGAAGCCTCGCACTCGGCGTGCTCGGCGGTGACCCAACTCCCACCCTGTCTTCCACGGCGCGGGCGTGCTGCTGGCACGAGCCCACACCTCCGTCACGACTGAGTGATCGCGCGAGCACCGTGCAAGGTTCCTGGCTCGATCAACCGCCCGCCTAGCGGGTGTCCGGTGGGCACGGCGCGGAACCGGCTGCGCGCGCATGGGCGACGCCACGCCGTCACGCCCGGCAACCTACGCGCGGTCGCCGAGCGCGCGCGAGCGCGAGCGGCGCGGTGTGGTTGGCTGAGCGGCCTCAGCGGCTGGTCGAGGGATGGTGAGGGGAAATCGGGGGTCCCCACGAAATGACATCGCGCGCATCGCGGCGCGCGCGGCATGACGCACAGACGGACCCCAAAGATAAGCCCTGCCCTTAGCCCTTCTCTAGACATCGCCGGCTCGCGGCTCGCTGGGCTCCGTCGCTATTTCGGACGGCGCCAGCTGCGCCCCGTAGCACATGGCCTCCGCACCAGAGCGGTGGGACGCCGAGCACTACTGCTGAGCTGCTGAACGCGTCGCGTCCGCGACCGGTGGTGAGCATGGCATCTCGAGTGCGGGCTATCGTGCGGTCTCTGGTTGCATGAAACCCGCTGTTGGCTGCGCCCTGAGGCCTGCTGGCCGGCGGACCCTGAGGTGCTCGGCTGCAGATTGCCTAATGGGGAAGAAATAGCGCACCCAGGGGGCCGCACTACGTCACACGCTGCGTCTGTCACCCCGGATCACTTGTCCTGTTCCCACCAAGGACGCAGAGACACCGTTGCTGGTTCGCCTGGGGGCTGGGGTGCTACGCTGCCACGCTGCCGTTCGCGTGCCAGACGCGAGCTCGGCTCACCGACAGGCTCCTCACCGTTCCTTGGCACCGCCGAACCCTCCCCCGGTCCTTGCCCCGCCAGCCGCCCAGCTGCCCAGCTGCCAGCGCCCTCCAGTCCTCCCCACCCTCCCCTCCCCAGTTTAAGCACCTCACAACGTGTCAGCTCTTGACTTCGCTCATCTCTCCTACCTTCCTTTCTCTACACACGCAAAAGTAATCATCAGCAGTGAGTGCCCGTCGCCCTCTGCACCCTACCTCGCACCCATCCACACTCCCTCGACCACCGTTCGGATCCTTCAGCTAACAACAGACAATGGTTAAGGGTACTGTTCCTACCGGCACCATGAAGGCGCTCGTCTACGAGAAGGTGAGCTTAGCACAATCCGCAATCAGCTAATATCAGCCCCGCGAGTTCGAGGTCAAGCAGGTCCCCGTCCCCGAGGTCGGCCCCCGCGACATCCTCCTCCAGGGTGAGTCCATCGTCGAGCTGGCCGGTGTACCTCACTTAAGCTAACCCCCAGTTCTCATTTGCGGCTTCTGCGGGACTGACGGACACATCCACGAGGTGAGTGTGAGAGATGTAACGAGGCGCGCTCCGCTGCGCAAGCACACCGGCCAGAGCTGTAGAGCCTGTTGCGATGCTGGCGACTGCAAGCACCAGGAGGAACACGTTGGACGCCCCGGAAGCAGCAGAACGGGGCGCCCGAAGGCGTTCGACGCTTCCGAGGCGCTGGTAGCCTTGGTCACGAGTTCTGCCGATCGCTGTGTGCCCCGTCTGAGATATCAGCGTTTCAGCCCTGCATTTTGTTCCCAAGCTGACGCCCAGGGTGACTTCAACCCCAAGTTCCCGCTTATCCCTGGCCACGAGGCCGTCGGCAAGATTGTTGCCATGGGCGACGAGGTTAAGGGCTTCGACCTCGGCGACAAGGTCGCTGCCGATGTCGGCTCGACCTGTGGACACTGCCACTACTGCCGCCGCGGCGAGGTTCTCATGTGCGAGGACTTCGCTGCCGCTGGTGTGCGCTCTGACGGTGGTTTCGCCGAGTACATCCGCTACCCGTTCGAGAAGTGCTACAAGATCCACAACCTGTCTGACGAGGAGGCCACGCTTCTCGAGCCCGCTTCGTGCGCGATCCACGGCATGGACAAGCTCAAGATGCCCTTCGGCGCCACCGTCCTCCTCATCGGTGCCGGACCTACTGGTCTCATTCTCGCCCAGCTCATGAAGATGGGCGGTGCCGCCAAGGTCACCATCGCGGCCAACGCTGGTGTCAAGATGGACCTCGCGCGCAAGCTCAACGCTGCAGACGAGTACGTCGACCTCGACCGCGCGAACCCGGGAGCCCAGTGGGAGCAGCTCAAGAAGGACAACCCCTTCGGCTTTGACGTTGTCGCCGAGTGCACCGGTGTGCAGAAGATTGTCAACGACTCGATCAACTACGTCGCCCGCGGCGGCACCCTCCTTGTCTACGGTGTCTACGAGGACGCTGCCACCGTCACCTGGCACCCGGCCAAGATCTTCGGTGACGAGCTCCGCATCATCGGCTCCTTCTCCCAGGCCTACTGCTTCCCCCGCGCCATTGCCCTGCTCGACGGCGGCAAGATCAACGTCAAGGGCATGGTCACCGATGTCTACACCCTTGACCAGTGGCAGGACGCCATGGACAAGATGAACTCGCGCAAGGCCCTCAAGCTCGCCATCCGCCCCAACTAAGCGAAAGGAAGAAGCCCACGTTGTAGCCCTTACTGACAAGACAAAACGAAACAACAGGTTGTCGTTTGACACAATCAGCAGATAAACAGATGCATATTCTTAGTCCTATATCTACTCACAACAGCGGCAGTCTCGTTCGCGTATGGGTTGTGTGCAGTCCTCCGGAGTACGGCTCACCGGGGCACCCCTCTGCTATGGAGAAACAGTGGGACCGCGGTGGCCATGCTCCTACGGGATAAGCCATGCCTCGGGTTCAACAAGCGTCTCGCTCTTGACATCTCGCAGCCTCTTGGACCTACGCCCCTCGTTTGTGCTGGCGCCTTCGCCTTCGCTTTTGACCACTGGGCTTGCTGGGGGCGTCGACAACTTGGACGAAGTGCTGCTCGGCCGCCTACGCTTCTCCGCGGGGCGGTACTCGAGTACAGCAACCTCGTCATTCTCGAAGGGCGAGCAACTGAGGTCGCGGTACCCGGCGCGGTTGCGAGTGCCCTCCTTCGCATCTTTCAGCAATGCTGCAACCACGTTGCTTGTTGCGTACTGCCATACGTCAGTTGGACCATTGCTGTCTTGACGACTTACGGTGAACTTGATCGAGCAGGAAGGAGTAAGCGGGTCGGCGTCGAGGCGGATCAGCCGCGGATACCGGTATGGACCGGTGATCTCGCCTCTTCCCGGTTAGCGCTGTTCGGTGGTGTCACTCACCCGATGTAGGAAGTCAAGCGGACCTAACAATCAGCTGCAGTCCCTGCTCATCCGGCGGATTCACTCACCTCCTTCAGTTCCTCGTCGACGGTTGACTGCGGCTGGAGTGTGATGCACGGGTGCTGGTTCGCGGACGGGCCGAACACTCCCTTGCTGAGCGTGACCTCGACGGTGCCGAGCTGTTCGGCAGCAAGCCTCTTGTCGCGTCCCTTTCCGCCGTTTCCCTCGACCCAAGTCTATGTTCTCAGCGTGCTCAGCACCACTTGCCCCCACTTACCAGCTCCTTGAACCGCAAGGTCCGCAGAACAGTGTAGCCGTCAATGACCGCGAGGCAGTTCTTCAGCACTTGTCGCTGCGCTCCCAGCCACCCATACACCGCGCGGCCCTGTATCTTCCTCCCGTCCACGGAAGGCGTGATGTTCCAGTCGCGCTGGTTGCCGAAGGGGGCCTTAGCGACGATCCTGAAGTCCTGTTTCGTTATTGACCTGCACTCTCAGGCGCCTACCTTCTCATGCTCGCACTCCACCATGGCCTCGGCTTTGCACTCGAACGCGGTCGCGCTGTAGCGGGAAGGGGCCGGCTCGTACTTGTGATCGTGCTCAACTACGTCATTAACCGTGAAAAGGCCTTTGAGACTCACCCAACCGCCTTCCGTCGGCGAACTCTAACCACACCTGAGGGTTAGCGCTACGACCAAAGGGGTTGTTGCCATACCTCCCATCCACTCCAGGGGCCCTCTTCGATGATCATGCTCGGTCGGTGAGCAGTTGAAGTGAGTGCAACGAGGCCGGAGAGAAGGAGTGGAAGCAACATCGTGTTCAGATGGGGATAGGGTACAGCCCGCAATGCAGGGCGCAGCCGAGGTGCAACGCCATGTGTAGTACAAGGTTGTGCGTGGTGCAAGGAGAGCGAGGGCGTTGCGAGAGGGGGCATGGAATGAGGCGACCTCGTGAGGGTACATTGGAGGTGATGTGAACTGTACGGGCAAAGTGACGGCATTGTGTGTGTATGAGTTGATGAAGCCCTGTCGGTTCTATGTTATGACCAATGTCCACATCTGGAGGCGCTACTAAGCACCTGCCCTATGCTTCCACCGTAGAAATAGTACTCAGTACACCGCATGATGCTGGCACGCAGATAAGGCGGGCTCGATGCACAGCCTGGCTTGTCCCGGCGGCCTTGCTGTGGCGCAAGACAATGACAGATGACAGCCAAGAGATCTTGATGACATGTGGGCTTGATCTCCTGGGTCGGGAACCTGCGCATGAGGAGCATAAGGACGGAACAGCACAGCTGCAGGACGAGCAGCTCGAGGTCCTCTTGGTCTGGTCCATCTCGGCAACTCGGTGAAAACACCACTGGACCCTGAAGGCCGTCGAGATAAGATTGGCTTCACGACCTCTCAGCCTGGCCTCGGAAAGCTGTGAACCATCAAGAGACTAGCATCTGTTGGTCAAAGACACCAGGCATTCATGCGCGTCTGTTATTAGTCTTCCAAGTACCTTTCAGATGGCTACGGTACGTCATGCACCCTTCGTACGTGAACTCGAAGGAGGCTTGGGGTGCTCGGTGGTACGACGTTGATACGTTGAGCTGCCTCGGGGCGAGCCTTCGAACCCAAGCTCTCTCACGGTCACGCCCTTCGAACATAAAGCGAAGTGTTCCAACCTAGACCCGTGTGTGTGCTGACCGGTTTTTCTGATTCGGAGGACGCCTTACCTAGATGCAAGGGTTCCCACGGTCACCTTTCACCCCAGAGACCACATCAATGTCGGGCCCTTGCTGCAGTCATGTCTCCCACGGTGAGCTGTCACCCTAGGGCGAAGTCTAGGGCAAGGAGGCGATGCAATTTCATGATCAAGAACGGCCGTTGAACCAAAAGGTAAGCTTCGGAGCTTCGAGGGCGCCCTTGCTAAAATCAAGGGTTCCCACGGCCGCCGTCCTCACTCAGTGGGAGGCTGCATCCGTATCTCTCGATCACACACCCGGTGCAAGAACAGCGTTTTCCTGCTAATATCCACAGATTACGAACCACGGGCGCATGCACTTTTCTAAGGCCGAGCTTGCGTCAGAGTATGGGAATACGGCGCTCCCCGGTCACCGCTGCCCGCACGGCCCTGAGCCGAGTGCGACGACAGCTGACGCACCTCGGACCCTCGTGGGACCTGGAGACCTGAGGGCCGAAGCCTGAAACCGAGTATCAAGCGATGAACTGAACTCAAAGCAGGTAATCCTGGCTTTTACGAGTGTTTCCGTGGGGCTGGGAAGGGAGCCTGTCGGCGAGGTATCGGCTGCCGTAACGAAACGCTCACTACATAAAGGCGCATGGACGCATGCACATTTCCCAAACCATCGAAACCAGATAACCCAAGCCATGCTCTGCCTCTCCGTGCTGACCTTCGCGATGGCCGCCCTCGTCTCGGCGGCTCCTCCCCCGAAGAAGGACAAGAACCAGTTCACTATCCGCCCGTTCTCCCGGCAGGACTTGTGCCTGGACGTCGAGCCGGCTGCCGGCGAGAGCGTCGGCTACTCCCTCATGTACGTTGCGCATACGAGCTCAGCTGACACGAAGTAAGCCGTGCCGAAAGGAGCGCGGACGTGCTGTGGCCTCGCAGACGTTCCAGTGGGAGACGCATGCGCCGGGCGACGACGCGAGCGACTGGGAGTCAGAGCTCCTTCGCCTTCCGAACTACCAGGTGAACGGCGCACCGGGATGTCTCTGGACTGAGGAGGCCCGTGAGTAACCCGTCTCAGCAACGCTAATGTCCCAGCGGACTCCCCGTACCCGGGCGTCGTGCCATCAGTCGCGGCGTGCCCGGCGAAGGACAGCGAGGAGTACGAGTATTTCCGGTGGCGTAAGACGGACTACGATGGCCTGCAGATCTATCGTCGCCGGGGTATCCGTCCTGGACTCAGGATGATTGAGCTCGCACGTGACGACAACAACCAAACGAACACCCTCGGGGCCCTCAAATCCTTCAACAACAAGGACGACATGAAGTGGGTCTTCATCCAGGCCTGAGCGTCGTAGATCATCGAAAGCAGTGCAATCGGACATTGAGCAGTAGTAGTACATCATGATGCATCCCTTGAACTCTGCCGCTGTCGCTCGGGGTGCTGTCCGATCTACGAGCGCGAATGACGTTCGGTGCTCCGTTATGCAAGCGCCGAGGAGTGCTTAAAGCATGTGATGTAACGATCTCGTCTCGATCAGCATGGGAGGATGCGAAGTAAGAGCGCTCCTAGCGATAGTGGGTCGCGAGCGTCGCACTTGCAGCAAGGCCTGCTGGCATTCGTCTGTCGGCTCCGAGACGTTTCGCCTTGACACCTTGACGACCCCAGGACTCTGGATCGGGCGTTCCAACACCGCCACTCAATTGCAGAGGTCGTGATCCAGTTCCCCGGGCCCGTTTCTTTCATTCATGAATTCTCGTCATCCCCGCATGCCCGCATGCCCGACTGGGTACGAGGCGCCCGTTGCAGAATGCGTCCCTGGGCCGACTGAATGAAACTGTTTGAGATGGATCTACCCGCCGAATGGGCTTGCTCTACCCACAAACAAATATCGGGCATCAGGCACTTTGGGAGCCCGATTGCGAGTGCTAGCGGCGTTCGGACAAGCAAGCTCACGGCCATCGCCTCCGAGCGCTTCTCACGATTCGGCACGCAGATAAGGGGGCTTCACGGACGAATTAGGCCTCAAGCTTCTTACGTTTAGTTCAGAGAGCACGGAGAGTGATGCACCTGCCCTGGCACAATGCACCTGGCTTGTAGTCGACGAAACTCCAAGGTTAGAGTTCAGACCGTACATCCTCTGTCTCTTGGGCCCCGCTGAGGGCCGAAAGCCATCGCCTTACGGTTGCGAGAGGTCATGTCGACGTCAAGGAACGAGCTACAGTGCCGGCATCGAGGAACGGTCTGAGACACCCGTTCGGACGCAGCCCTCAAACGCTCCAGCTATAAAAGTAGTGCCTTCGCTGGGTTACGAAAGACCCCACCGGCAAACCTGCTATCAGCCACAGCCATGATCAAGACACTCGTCTGCCTTGCTACGCTCAGCCTCGCGCTCGCTGACGGGCCCAAGTTCACTATCCAGCCCAAGGCGCAGCCGGACAAGTGCATCGACACCAAGCCTCTCTCTGGCTCAGACTACTCCTACGCCTCTCTGTAAGAAACTTCCCCCTCTAGCACTGCTGACACTGCAGGCAGCCGTGCGCATTCAACGGAGACGGATCGCCAGTAGTGACGCAGACGTTCCAGTTCGAGAACCAGAGTCCGCTTGCGGAGCCTGAGACCAGCGAGAGGCTCTACGGCTTCTACCCCGACGGAACCAGGGGCTGCTTCGGCCGCTTCGAGCCTGGTGCGTATGGAGCGGGATGAGCACGCTAACAGCCAGCGGAGACCAACACCTTCCCGGACGGCGGAGACCCGCCCCGCGTCGGCGAGTGCTCTACTACCGAGGAGGAGGCGTACGAATCCAAGTGGTGGTTCTCTAACTGGGGAGAGGCCGGACTTCAATTCCGCAAGGCCAAGGCCGGCCGCCACGGCCTGGGTGAGTGGTTTGCACAGAGGAGGCGCTGACTAGATAGCCCAGGCTTTGGATCTCTTGCCCACGAATCGTACCGGACATGGAGAGCCGCTGACCCCTGTCGTGTGGCGTGTCAAATCGGTCGACACGCAGCGCTGGACGGTAAAGGTCTACTGAAGAGATGACAGGAGCTGGGGAGCTGGGTCGAAGGTTGAATCTTGTAGGTGAAGCGCGTCACATGTAGCACGTTCCGAAGTGAAAGCAGACATAAACCCAGGCATGAATTTCTGGCGAGATGACCACGGTGTAATCGGCTGCATGGCCGACCATCTTCCCCGCGAAGGGTATTCTAAGGATATTGTCGAAAACAGGGAGAAAATATCCTTCCCTGGAGCACCTTGTGTTAGACAACAGTGACGATTGCGCTGCTAAGGTTAGAGTTCAGTCCCGTAGTCTCGGATCCGGGTCCCCACGGCCCACTCAGCCCTCACGCCGCCGTCAGTGTGTGAGAATCGGTTGTGAGGAGAGTTGGGTATAAGAACCACGACATGCACATGGTTTCCGGGTCAGTCACCTCTGCTTTCGCAATGTTCAAGGCCCTCCTCCTCACTTCAATCCTCTCAGTCGTAGCTGCCGAAGGACCCAGGTTTACCCTGCACCCGGCGACCAAGGATACTCACTGCGTAGATGTCGCGCCCCTCCCTGGTTCCAACCTGTCGTATACCACTCTGTAGGTCCGCCTCTCATTCATTTCTGACAACCAGGCAACGGTGCAAGTTCGACAAAGAGGGGCAGCCCATTCTGAGCCAGACGCTCAGGTTTGCGACGCAAGACCCGCTTGTGGATCAGCCCCAGCCCGAGCTGCTGTATGGATACTACCCCGACGGGACCCAAGGGTGCATCGGCGACGTCGCTGATTCACCCGACAGCCCTTACGAGGACCGGGATCCGCCGCGGGTCACGGACTGTCCCGCCGCGGACTTTGAGGACCTTTACCAGTTCACGTGGTGGTTCTCCCGCTTTGAGTCCGGCCTGGGGCAATTCCGCAAGTCCAAGCCAGGACGCTACGGACAACGTGAGTTTTTGCACGCTCAGGAGATTGAAACGCGCTAACGACAGACTTGACCCTCGATCTCAGGCCGCTGAATCACACCGTTTGCGGGGAGGTGCGGTCTCCGCTCGTGTGGAGGGTTGGCAGCGGGGAGACGCAGCGATGGGTCGTCAAGGTTTGGAACTAAAGCGAGACTGGTAATAGTGTCCGATACTGGAAGAGAAAACGGAGTGAAAGAGAGAACGGAGTGATCACATTTTGCAACAGCGGCCGTACGAACGAGTCAGAAGCATGCATCCAATGGAGAGGCTCAAGGAGCTTTTGGCTATTTTGAGCTTGCAGGCTTAATCGATCAAGCATAGCTCAGATCGAAACTTGTGCTTGAACTGCGCCAAGCTGTAGTTGCCCAGGGTGACGTAATGTAGATAAGATAACAGGAGCCTCAAGACATCCACCTGACTCTGCTGCGCTTGGCATGCTCAGCTGCAGTTGCGGAACGACGGTGTACGGTTGAAAGTTGTGCGGCGCGCGTGCCCATGAGATTCCCGCATTTATAGGCGGTGCTGACGACAGAGGGCTTGCAACACCATGAGACTACCCATTGTTAGCAACCGGAGCCGCACAGGCCATGTGATCTACAACGCAGCGAGAGTCAACCCTCAGCCACGCACCGCCCAGTGTGTACCAAGCATGCAACACCGATCCACCGAACAATCGTGCTTGTTTGGGCGCAGCACGGTCGGATCCGATGACATGCTTCTGGGGAATGGATCTGGCGTAACGGCTGCGTCGCCCGATCGCCACCTGCGAGTTCCGGAAATACCAAAGTGCATCGTCCGCCAAGCCGCATAACCTCGGGCTATATAACGAGCGCCTCGTTCTGTTTTCCTCTTTTCACAGCACTGCACTCAGCTTCACCTCCTTTTCAGTATGTTCAAGACTCTTGTCGCACTCACCATCGCCGCGGCAGCTACGGCGGCGCCTTGCCCCTCGACCTTCCGCATCCACCCTTCGGGGCATGACGACTACTGCGTCACTGTTGCGAAGACGACCGACAACCCAGGTCCAGCTTATGTGTGAGAGCACGCCTAACAGCTTGTCCGACTGATGTCAGCACTCGCTGCAATGGCTCAGCCGGCCAGCTGTGGAAGTTCGAGACGCCCCCCGGCACGACTGAGATGCACCACATCCGCACGGCGGACGCCGGCCCGGGCCAAGGAACTTGCCTGGCAGCGGAGATCTGTGAGCTTCCTTAAAGTGACTCTGGCTGACTACAGACCGGGTCGAGCCCGCGTACAACGGACGCCAGCTCGCTCTCTCAGGCTGTAAGTTTCCGCTCAGCACAGAACTAACTGCCCACAGGCTACAACGACGGCGCGCAGAGTTGGAACCAGATCGAGTACACCGGCCAGATCAAGATGCTCGGCCAGGTCGATGGGCGCCGTGAGTTTTGATTGGGAGGCGAAACTGATAACGCAGCTGTTTGCATGGATCTTCGCGATGGCAACTTGAATGGTGGAGCCGTCCAGATCTGGTACTGCACCGACGGAAACTCGAACCAGAGGTGGACCATCGAGGACTACGGCACCCATTGAGCCGCCTCCCCTTACCTCAGACTGCCGTAGCTCCCAGTGGTAGAGGATGCTTCGAACATTGCTATGTTATGAGCTGGACATTGACAATGTACAGCAGTCTCTGCTGCTCAAGGCAGTGAGGACACGCTGTGTGCTAATGTCTATGGAGCGCAGAGCACGTGTTCGGCGATCACTTGTGAGAGCATGGCGGAATTGCTGTAGACACCGCTTGGCTGGACATCATGGGGAAGTCGTGAATTTGATCCGCAGCAGAAGAGCACCCGATCCGAGGTTTGTGACACCAAGCTCAGCGCTGTCTCCGCCTCCGAGCTACGGCATGCGGCACGAGATCTACCTTGAGTAGCAGTGCAGCGCACCTTGCCAGAGTCAACGGACTGCCAAGGTCGGCCAAACTCTATCGAACGTGCATAAATAGCACTGCTGCGCCTGCGTCGTGGTCTCCACTGCAGACAGCACACGCCCCACTGTAACGCAGCGACTATGCTTACCACTCTCCTCACTTCTGCACTCGCCCTCTCTCCTCTTGCGGCGGCAGACATCTGCCCTGCCCGATTCTTGCTGCACCCGAATGGAGATCCCGACGCCTGCTTGCACGTTGACACTATCGCCAATGGTGCGAAGGCTAGCATGTGAGGCGCCCGAATGGGCAATCTCTGACACAACAGTCAGCGCTGTAACTCCTCCGCCGGGCAGTCGTGGACATGGACGTCGAACGGCCAGCTCCGCCTCTATGGCACGGGCATGGAATACTGGTGTCTGGCCGCAAAGTATCGTGAGTTGTCCTGCATAGCTGTTCCCCCATCAGCGCTGACCTCAGACGGGATGGACCCGCAACCACTCTACAACGGCCGGCAGCTGTTCATCACGCCGTGCTACACGGAAGCGACTATGCAATGGGAGCAGAACACGGCACTGCAGGTCGTACTTGCCGCCTCCTTCCAGGGACGCAAGGTGTGCATGGACCTGAAGGACGGGCAGATCGAGGGCGGCGCGGTCCAGATGTGGCACTGCTACGATGGGAACCCCAACCAGCGCTGGACTGTTGACGACTGGTAGCGAGCGGCCACACAGGGCAGGCATCGGAACCTATGAAGCTTGGAATGCTCTCGCAGATCTGGATCTGGACAGCTGCCGAATAGCGAGTCTCGACTGTAGAAAACCACAGGGCGGTGCGTTGGAGAGTACCGGACACTTAATCGTATCAGCTGCGGATCCGTACGCTTGTGATCGTGGAATGCAATCTGTGGTGATGTACAGTGTCCTTTAAACCGTCTATTGTCAGTGACCGAGGTCAGTATAAAGCACTAGGCGACACCGAAGCCCTCGCCGTACCAGTCAACACGATGCTGTTCCATCTCATTGCCGTCCTTCTCATAGTCCTCGCCGTGCATGTGCGCGCGGACACCTGCCCCACCAGCTTCCTCGTGCACCCAAATGGGAACAAGGACTACTGCTTGACAATCGACGCGGTGCACACACCCAACTCGCGCGCTTACGTCCGGCGCTGCGCCTCGCCCCCTGCCTTCGGGCAGGTGTGGTACTTCATGCCCTTCCCGCGCAACGCGGGCTACTTCCTGCGCAACCTGATCGCGGGCACCAACAACTTGTGCCTGAATGCCGAGGTCTGTGAGTGCTCCGAGACAGCGCCTTCAGCCAGTCGAAAGAGACTCAGGGGACACAGCTGACGCGCAGACCGCATCGAGTCGCCGTACAATGGCCGGCACCTGGCCATTTCGACGTGCTATAATGACGGCGCGAACGACTGGAAGCAGAACGTGCACCACCAGATCGAGCTGGGCGCTCTTGTCGACGGACGCAGTACGTTTTCTGTTAAGCTCAAGCTGACGCACCAGAGTCCTGCATGGATCTCCGCGACGGGCGACTCGACGGCGGCGCGGTCCAGATCTGGTACTGCGACGAAGGCGGGAACAACCCCAACCAGCGCTGGGAGATTGAGGCGTACGAGTACTAGGGGCAGTGCCAAGACTCGGGTGGCCGGGGCCCGGGGACTAAGGCTCGGAACGTCGATCCCAGAGATGAGGCTTCACGGCGTCGGAGTGTCGGTGATCCGTACTCGCCGTGCTGCGGAGATAACGGACTGGACGATAAGAACGGCGACCATGCACAGCTTGCTCAGCAGCAGATGCTAAAAGCGGTGGCTCGGCCTTTAGTTCTGGCAGATTCAAATTTCCCCAAGATGAACAATGATGGGTCGACGTTGTTGCTGTGGTGATTGATGAACGATTGTTGCACAGCTTTCGTGACGCAGAGCACTACTGAGACACTGCGGTCAGCGATGAAACCAGGAGGTGACGTCAGGGGCGGTGGTGATATCGGCTGGGTCGGTAATCTGATTATCAGTGATGTACACGTCACGGTGTCAGGCGAGCGAGGCACGAAGCGGTGCTTTCCGACGGTATGTGTTAGCCCAGCGCTAGCCCGAGCTGGCGGCCTTGCACGCCCTGCGTGGTCTGCGCACGGCGCCGGCGCAGCGGCGCTCGGCGCCAAGCGCGGCCGCTCAAATGCTCATGTTCGCAGTCCATCGAGGGCCCCAGCTTAAAGCACCTTCGAGGTCAGGTCCAGATAACGCCCTCCATCTCGCTCCTTACATCCTCCACATCCACCACACTTGCTCACCCTCTCACACACTTCGCCACCACCACTCACCCTCATTCAACAGCACATGTACGCAACAGAGAAGAAGAAGGACGGTTCGTTCGCACCCCCGCCCATGGCGCCGCCGCCTCCGGCGTACGGGCAAGCAGCTCAGCAAGTCGCACCGGGCACGTACGCGCCGCCGGCCGTGCCGCCGCCGGCCGCGCGCATGGCATCGCAGTCCTCGGGTGTGCCAGCGGGTCAGGACCGCAACTGGCCTACGGTCGAGAACGTCTTCAGGCAGCTTGAGTACTGCGTCACAGACGTGAGTTGCTCATACTGATCATAACTGACATGCAGCAAGGAATCGCGTCGTTCTACCCTAGTAAGCAGCAGCTGCGTGCCATTGCCGAGCGCGTCGTCGCGACGCAGGCGGTCGAGAACATCGCCGAGCGCTGGAACCTTCCGCTGGAACAGGCGATTAAGCTGGTCAAGCTCGCGCTGTTCGACGTGGTCATCTACGTCGACGACTCGGCATCGATGGAGCGCATGGAGGGCGGACAGCGTGTGCAGCAGCTGCAGCACATCCTGAGCCAGATCGCATTCTGTACTGCGCTCCTGGACGACGACGGTATCGACATCGAGTTCATCAACGCGCCCTTCAACGGCAAGCACATCCGCAACGCGGATCAGGTGCAGGACCTTCTCTTCCGCGTGCAGTACAAGTACAACACGAGACTTGGCACCCAGATGCGGGCGAAGATCCTCGACCCGTTTGTGCGCGACGCTCAGCGCGGTAATCTGCAGAAGCCCCTCGTCGTGATCACCATCACGGACGGAGAGCCTCAAGGCGAGCCTCGAACCATGATTTACGATGTCATTCTCAAGGCCGACAAGGAGCTCCGCAAGACGAGGTACGGTAGGGACGCTATCTCGTACCAGTTCGCTCAGGTCGGCAACGACAGACAGGCGCAGGACTTCCTGGGCGAGCTCGACGAGGACCGCCGCATCGGAGATCTCGTCGACTGTACCTCCCGCTACGAGCTTGAGGCCGAGGAGTGGATGCGCAAGACTCAGTCGCCCCTGTCGCGCGAGGAGTGGCTTACGAAGCTCCTCCTCGGCCCGGTCGACACGAGCTACGACGGCCGCGACGAGACCCTCATCGAGGCCAATCTCGGCGGTGGCTTCGCCCCGAACCTGAAGCGCGGAGGGACGATGAAGAAGCTCAAGGGTCTGTTCCGCTAAGCGGGTGGTTACGAGGCCAGGGGTCGTCACAGTGGGTGGCGACCAACGCGTGCCGCCGCATGAGTCACGTTGTGCGACGTCGGTCCATGGCGCTCGTACCAGGGCGATATGTCGGGTCCGGTTGGGAAGCATAGAAGGGAGTCTAGAAGCACTGTCGTTCTTGTCATAACGTAACGTTTCCGCGTTGTCATCTATATAATCTCACTCCGCATCGGTTGTCATCCGGCCATGATCGCATGTACTGTGTAGAAGATTGCGTGCGCCGTCGAGGGCGCGACGGGGCGAGCGACTGACGCGCAACTGACTCCGTCGAGGCTCACACACGCTGACACACCGCGCTCACATGCAGGCATCAGTCCCTCCTTTGTCACCATCACCCGCGACTAGCAGCTTTCGACTTGCGCATCCACATCCGGCATGAAGCGCAAGCAGCGAAGCGACAACAGCAGTGATTCGGGCGCCGGCTCGGGGTCGGACTTTAAGCCCTCGCCCTCCCCACCACCCGCTGACGTGAAGCCGGACGTGAAGCCGGACATCAAGCCAAAGGTCGGCAAGTCCCCCAAGCGAGCGAGTCCGTCCAAGGGCGGCGGTAGCGGGAAGCTGCCGCGTGGCTCGAAGGCGGCGCTCGCGTCGCTCATCGTGCAGCGCGGCATTGCGTGTCTCCCAAGCCATGCCGAGTGCGCCGAGATCGTGAGTACGCTCATACCTTGTCCAGTGGTGGTTCTTGGCTCCGGCCACAGGCACTTCGCAACGGCCAGTGATGAGCCAGTGACGGGCCACGGACAGCTGTACGGAGCTGCACGAAACTGACAAATCAGACAGGCATGACACCGGCGCAGGTGAAGAACCAGCTAACCCGCGCAAGGGCGTGCGCAAGGAGTTGCTGAAACTGGCAGAGAATCTGGGCTAGCGCGGGCGACCCAGTTGGCGGCGGGGAAGGGCCGGGCACGGCCGGGGAAATGAGTGTGTCCACTGCAATCGGGGACGGTCTGAGAGTTGTATGCATTGGCGCATAGGCCGCGCATAGGTGCTGTGGCAACGGCACAACAGAGAACGGTGCACCATGAGCGGTCCGCTCACCGGATCCCCGCTCCCCTTGATCAAGGTACTGACGATGTCCGTCGGGTCCAGACTCCGCCTGATACATACCGACACCGCCCCCACTGCTCCAAGCCAGTGACCGACAACAGGTGGCAAATGATTACGATGCATGGTTCAGATTATACAGTCTTGGCGCAAAAGTCCGGCTTGTCGGGCCTATGTGAGAGCTTTGCGTCTATGAGGAGCGCTTGGCACCCGGAGCGTCTGAGAGGATGGCCGGCTTCGGGAGGATAGGAAGGCTAACCTGCGGGACGACCAGGTCGGGGTGCGGGGCGCTGGAGTGCAGGTCTTCGACGACGATGGCCGACTTCTCGTCCAGCACACACGGGGCCTTCTCGTCCAGGCCGCAGACACTCTCCTCCTCATCCTTGGCGTCGGCCGGCAGGTCGTCCTCACCGAGCGCGACCTCGCCCTCAACGAGGATGAACACGTTCCTGTCCCATTTGTTCGATGCGTCGCTACGGAGAACGAGGCCCAGCTCGATAGCAGCCGCGACGCAGATGGCTGAAGTGCACACCGTCTCCATAGCCTTGCCGGCGAGCCAGGGCAGGGGCCAGTGCACCTCGCGCCCGCAGACATGGAACAGCACGCCGAGGGTGACGAGGACGCACATGTTGTTGGTCACCTGGAGGAAGGCGGGGTCGCGAGTGCGCGCCACCTTCTTGGCGTCGAAGTACCTGCGCGCATAGGCCGTGACCGCGGCCGAGGACACGAGCGCCATGCTGCGCGTCCTGTCGGCCAACATGTCCTTCACGTTGTCGATTGCCCGGATGATGGCCTCGCTCTGGAGCTCTGCGCGTCAGCGTCGCCGGTTCCCCGGTAATGTAAGTACTCACTTTGGTCCTCCCAGATCCAGCTCGCGACCACGTTGCCCGCATCGCCGATGACGAGCACGACGGGCCCCAGCAGGACGCCGACAGTGTACAGCGCGTACACTGTGAACATGACGCCAGCTGTGCCGCGCATGACGTGGTGGCACGCGTTGAACGCTCGCAGCGCCCCCGGCGCTGTGAGGTGCTGCTGCATGACGACCTCGCGGCTCGGCACACGGCTCGCCAGAACGCTCGCGAGCCGCCCGGCGTCCCGGCCGACGCCGGCGGCGGACCTCGCCCACGGCTCCACGTCCTCGGCCGCCTCCTGAACCGAGTGGCCGCCCTTGGCGGCGATCTCGTGCAGCGTCTCGGACACGCGGGCGGCGCGGATCTTGGCGCTCGCCGGCCCCGCGACGGCCATGACGACCGCGGCCGCGGCAAGGGCGATGGGCGCGCTGCTGTCAGTCTTTTGGCCGGCTGCGTGCGCGACTTACGCATAAAGGCACACGAACGGGACAACCTCGACCCTGTCGATGCTCGTCTGCTTGTTCGTGAGGACAGACGTCAGCAGCCCGAGGCCGGCCACGGCGCTCGCGGCGCCGCTGCCCAGCAGCAGCCCCGTGGCCCAGCACACGCGCAGCGCGCGCGCACCCCAGTCCCGCCGCATGGCCGCCGACAGCACGCTCACGCTGTGCGCGCACAGCGCCACGTTCGGCAGCGCGCACACCAGCGCCGGCACCGCCGTGCGCCAGATGCGCAGGTCGTCGTCCATCTGCCGCGCCCGGCGCTGCTCGTAGTCGTAGTACCATGGTCCTGCGTGTCAGACGCTGCTGAGCGCCAGAGAGTGGCTCGGGGACACTTACCTGGCGCAAACAGAAGATACACGCCGGCGATGGTGCACAGGCTCGTTACGAGTGTTGCCGCGGCGCCGAGCGCGACGTGCAGGAGCAGCCACGCCGTGCCGGCGCTCGAGGAAGGAGCGATTCTAGGTCTCTCCATTGTCGTCTGAGGAAGGGGGAGTGGAGTCAACATCGCTGCATTCCTCTTCCTTAAGCAGCGACAGGCCGGGGCATGGAGCATGCTATGCATACTGGCAGTTGGCACGACGCTCGGAGGGTAGCGAGAAAGCGGGCTCCCTGCGCGTGACCGCTCTGGAGCTTGACTACGGGGAGGAACAGAGGAACGGTGCCTCTCGGAGTCCACGCTGGCCTGGGTCATGCCACGACTTGCCTCAAGCAGCAGTGGCAGACGACTGCACCTCGTGTCTCGGCGCAGCACGCGGGAGTGCAGCGCGCACCGCCGGTACGGCCAGGCGTGAGCTGGCACAGCTTCGGAGCTAACTGGCCTCCTGCCATTGCAGCATTCACCAAACCTTGTGCTGCCGATCACTCATTCACCCGGCCCATTGCACACGACCTGACGCTGCCTTAAGGTACCGCGCAGGCTGTGCTTCTGACTTGCCATCCTGAAGCGTCAGCACACATTGCTCGCCGTCTGGTGACTTGAACAGCGGCGTGGAGGTCATCGATCCGTAGTGCAATGTACCTGGCAGAGAATGTGGTAGAAGACGCAACTGCCTTTATCGGCGGACCGATCTCCGTACACGGTGCTCCGCCACCGTGGAGGCTCATGAGGACGTCGTGTTGACGTGCAGGGCCACGTCCATCGACGAGGTGGTCCACGTTGATCTGTTCCACGACTGTCGGCGTGCTGAGCCACGTTCGTTGACAAGCAGTCCACGTCCTCTGTCACACTGGAGACCAACTGCTGGAACATTCTCTAGTGGGCACCAGCTGAAGTGTGACTGATGGTGTTGTGAGCGGCGTGCAGAGTGGACATCGAGGGAAGGCATTACATCGTGTCGTGCCCTGCGCCCCGGCTACTGTCGGCGCCCTCAGTCAGTCGAGTCAGCTCTGCTCAACCCACATATCCGTCAATGCTGGAACGTTGATGAGCCGCTGTTGATGCGGGGGCGCCGGGCCAAGACATAACCACACCTCGGCGCTCAGCACGGTCAGCACACTAACCTGAGACAACACACAACCTCGCCCTTGCGTTGCCCTCCGCCGTCATCCATGCCGCCCTCGCTGCTCACACTCCTGCTCCCGGGCCAGAGGAGCTGTCCGCTCCCAAAGACCATAACAGTGTGAGCGTGCTCGCCGCCAGCAGCAGTCATCTCCCCTCTCCTCCTCACTCAAACTTCCTATCGCCTCCCCGAGCGTGTCACTATCACCCTAGACCGCCACCCCTCTAGCTTCTCGATCACCCCCTCTAGCCCCAGCTCAATCCGAAACTACCCTGCACCGCAAGCCACAGCACCAGCCGGCCATGCCCCGCCGCTCTACCTCGCCCGAGCGCAAGCCCTCCGCCTCCGACGACGAGGAGAAGCCCAAGATCAAGAATGAGAAGGCCAAACGCGGGCGCCTCGACGGCGCCGCTCGTGCTGCTCTCGCATCGACTGTGATTCAGCGCGGTGTCGCTGCTACCCTAGCCGATATCGACACGGTCAGCGCTGAGGTGAGCTGGTGCGTCCTTGACCTGGCTGACAGACAGACTGGCCTCTCCGCGCAACAGGTCAAGAATCAGCTCACAAGCGGCCGCAAAAATCTCCGCATGATCTTGGAGGCCGCCGCGAATGACGCCTAGTTGTGTACTACTTCGCTCGTTCGCTTGAGCGCTTCGCACCCGCTCGCTGCTCGGTTCACTAAGACATTTGACATGCACGGGATACCACTCTATCACTCTTGGCCGGGACCCCGGCCCGTGCACGAGACCGCGCGACCTAACGGTGTGATCGGTCCTGTCAAAATTACTCCTGCGGCTTCCTTCTTCCTTCTATCGGTTGCACGCGTGCAGATGCTAAGTGGTGGCACTTGATGATTGCGTATGAGGTGATGAGGCGGCGATGTCGAGTCCTTGGACAAGCAGGGCGCGGCCGGTGACTGCTGAAACAGACAGCCAATGCAGATCTTGCTGAGGTCTTCAAGTTAGGTCGTGATTGATGCAAAAGAAACGGGGTATCGGTGGGTATACTGGGAGTCGAAGATTCCCGGGAGGAGCGTTTACTTGGAGAGCTCCTTGATGGCCTTCTGGGCGTAGGCGGCGTTGGTGCGAGATGACCTCGAGGCACCGCGCTGGCGGCCGATGGAGATCGCCTGCTGGACCCACTCCTGGCAGATGTCGTCGCGGACGGCCTGCTTGTAGGTGTCACCGAAGTCACCGATGAGACCGAGGGCAGCGCCGACGAACTCCTCGGTGCGGTCCTCCTCCGCAAGGCACGTGCGGAGGAAGCCGAGGATGCCCGGAACGTACTGCAGGAAGGGCGTCGGGTCGCCGGCCTTGAGGCCGTTCATGATGCCGATGAAAGCGTCGACGATAGCCTCGCGCATGGTCCAGACGAACTCGTTGAGCGCAAGGTCGGTCGTCGAGGCAGCGGTGGAACCCGCCTGGCTGAGGATGCCCATCGTGGTCTCGAGGTACGGGACGAACGCACCGCCGATCGCGAGAGCGACCTCTCCGATAGCCGTGATGGCGGTAGGCTTGACCTGTCTCTGGATAGCCGGGGAGCGGAGGATGTCGATGAGAGCAACCATGATGCGCTCAGCGAAGGGCGTGAGCTGCTCTCCGATGGCGCGCGAGATGTCGGAGACGCAGTAGACGGCGGCCTGGGCGACCTGGTAGTCGTCGTACGAGCTGAGGGCCTGGAACAGGAAGGGCGAGAAAGCCTCCATGTACTTGACGAAACCACCCTCGAGGGCACCAGAGACGGCACCGACGGTCGCGAGGACGTCCTCGAGCACACCAGCGTGCTTGCCCGAGGACGAAAGGATGGTGAGGAGGTTGGTCATCAGGCGGTCAGCGTAGGGCATGACGAGAGCCGGCGACTTGTGGATGAACGACTGCAGGAGAGCGCAAATCGAGATCTGCATGTCGTTCCAGTTCTGGCGGTCGTCCATGCCGACGAGCTGGTTCTCCATGCCGATCAGGGACTCCTGGCGGCCGAGCATAGCGGCGGCGACCTGGTCGACGATCGGGAGGGTGTCCGCAGCGGAGCAAGTGATGTACGTAGCCATGGTCTGGTAGGCCGCGGCACGGCAGTTGTTGTCATTGTTCGGGCGCTCCGAGACGGGCATGAGAGCCTTGAAGATACCCTCGTAGTACGGCGACATGGGCGAGGTCGGGGGAGCGTCCTCGGCGACAATGTCGGCATCCGGAAGGAGGTGGGTGACCAGGTTGCTGAGAGCGGCGCAGCACGAGTTGATGATGCGGGGAGTGCCCTGGAGACCAAGAACGAGCGCAGTGACGAGGTTCTGGAGGTGCATGCTGGGGTCAACAACGTCGAGCATGAGCTCGGTGATGCGCGAAAGAGTCCAGGCGACTGAGTCACGGACGTGAAGGTCAGAGTCGCCCTGGAGCATGCCAATGAGGGTGCTGAGAGCCTGGCTGACGAGGGGCGCAAGAGTCTGCGAGCTGGGGCCGTCGAGGATGGAGCCGAAGGCCATGACGGCGGCCTCACGACCCTGCCAGTCGGGACGGCGGATACCGGCCTCGACGAAGGGAACGACGGGCTGAACGATGGCGTCACCGACGTTGCGGGCGAGCAGCTCGAGACAGGCAGCGGCGGCCATGGACTTGGTCCACTCGTCCTCGTCGGCGTCCTCGTCCTGCTGGGTGAGCAGCTCGAGAAGGACGGGAAGAATCTCGGGAAGAGCAGCCTTGGCGAAGTGCTTCGACTCGAGCGCGGGCTCCTCGCCGTACTGGAGAGCCTCCTGCGCCTCAATAGCAATCTCAATCTCCTCCTCGCAGACGGTCGACCAGAACTCGATGGCCTGGAGAGCAACAGGCTCCTCGGGGTTCTTCATACCCGAGATGGTAAGCTGAGGTTAGCGATAGCCGCACGCTGCAAACCTACGCCGAAGAGAGCACGCTCCATGTAGAACTCCATGTGCTCGTAGTACAGGCTCATAATCCGGACGAGACACTCGAAAGCGCCGACCTGGACGGTGGCCGAGGGGCTCTGAGTAGCCTCGCAGACGACCTGCATGATGTAGTTGCGCTCTCCCTCGCGCTCAAAGTTGTCGCGAATGAACTCGAGCGAGTTGTAGAGGGCGTGGATAGCGGCAGCCTGGACATCGGTGCTGGGCTCCTCCTTGCGGGCACCCTGGACGACGGCGGTCAGGATCTCGTTCGAGCGGGCGGAGAGGTACTGAGGCTGGATAACCTCGCACACGTATCCGACAGCCTGGAGGGTAGCGATACGGAGACCGGTGTTCTCCTGATTTCCGACAAACTCGAGGAGCTGGCCGATGAGCTCGGGCCACTGTCCCCGGGGAAGCTCAATGGCGGCGACGGCGGCGACGCCCTGGGCAGAAACGAAAGCAGCCTTGTGGACGGGGGAGCCAAGGGTCTGCAGAAGAGTGTGCTTGAGTGGTGTGCGAACATCTTCAGGAAGTGCCATCCAACGGTCGCTCAGTGCAGGCTGGTTGACGACGTCCTGATGCAGGTCAGTACCTGAAATTTCGCATGACCACCTACACGGGCCGACAGAGCGTTCTTGAAAGCGAGACCGGCAGCATTGCGGATATGCGGCTGGGCTTGCTCGTTAGCAAGTTCGTTGGCGAGGGTGTGCAGGTAGGCGGGCTAAGATGTCAGCGCTGACCACGTCAATTACCATAGGGTAGGTGGGGTTGGACCCTGGCTGCGAGAAACAAAACATTGGAGGCCAACTCACAAAGTTGTCGCGCTCGGCGGCCTCAAGCTGCTGCTGAGCGGTGTTACGAGTGTTCGCGTCTGGTCGGGGGTCAGCCTAGGTGCCTCGGCAAGAGCTCGGCATGCGCGTACCTTCTGAGAGAGCGTTGGTCAAGAGGGTGGCGGCGTCCATGTTTACAGAGCGATGCTTTTGAGTTGCCTGGTGATGATGATAAGAGTCGTATTATAAGGAGGGGGACAGGCGCCGGGGGAAGGGAGAAGGGTGAGGGTGAGAGCAGGGTCGGATGGGCGACGACACTGGTGATGCTCTACCTCGTACTTGGGTGCTGGCGTAAGAGAGAGATGGAGATGTCGAGAGAACGAAGTTGACGAGATGTCAGTGCCTGCCAGCTGCCAGTGCCAGCGGTGGTTCCTTGGCTCACAGCTCACAGGCTCACTGGTTGCGCGCGCGCAGAGCTGGCTGAGCTGAGGCGCTGAGGCGAGGCGGCGAGTGGCCAATCACGCAGTAAGTGGGGGGGCCACACAGCGCGCGCCATTGACTGCTAATCGTTTGGTCTGTGGAATGTGGGATTAATGCTGCGAAACGCGCGCGAAACAAAGACCGCGCAGTGCCTGAGCGCCGGTTGGCGACTGGCGCCTGGCTCGCCTCCCCGCGTCGGACTAGGCCTGCGCTTGTGTGACGCACCCGCACCCGCAGCGCCCGCGGTCTGGAGCGTGGGTGACTCGTGGCGCGTGGCGGAGCTTCTTTCCGGCCGCTCGGCGTATTCTGATTGGCCGATGCGGCTCCCACCCGCCGACTCACTAATCATTTCGAACTTTTTCCTTAGCTCTCGACTCGTCGGCCCTAATAAATCCGGCATTCGGTCTGTAATCACGCGGTTAATTCATCGTAAGCCGCTGACATCTGCCCCCCGGCGCCTTGGCTCTGACTCGTACGCAGAGTAAAAGCTTCAGGTTCGCGACGGCCGCCGTTGCCTGGCCTGGGCTTAACCGACTCGACTTTGACCACGACTTTCGTCACCGCTCATTCATCTTCAAAAACGCTTGACACTCTCCAGCCAGTCTGTCGAGCGCCATCTGACATCTGATCCCCCCTCTGCACACCCCTCCGCGACGAACCAGCAATCATGTGCCCCCACGAGCCCGCCCCCGAGACCAACGGCGCCGACGCCGAGATGATCCCCGTCGACCTCGGCCAGGCCGTTAAGACCAACGACGGCCCCAAGCACGGCGAGAAGAAGGGCTTCTACTCCCGTCCCTCCGACTTCCTCAGCAACACCAGCAACTGGAAGGTGAGTGCCGTTTGCAGTGTTTTTGCTCGGGTGGAGGTGGAGTCGCCGGGGTCGGTCACCGTCATCGGTTGCGACTCACCCGGGAGGACCAAACACGGCCCATGCTGTGGCATGGCCGGCCTGGTCTGCACCCTCGGCTGCGCGGCTGCAGGCAGTCTCTCTTCCGCGAGCGCGTGTGCGTGCGTGCTGGAGAGCGTTGGGCGGCTGCGTGGCTGCAGAGTGGGCGGGCAGTAAGCGGTGTTGTGGCCTTAAAGCCACCGTCGCCGTCACCGTTCCGCTCCGCCCCTCCGACCCACATTTGTTCCCCTGCACCTCGCCATGCATTCCCTCGCGCATTTAGCAGTGCCGCTGCGCACCGCACGCAGTGCAGAATGCGTGCATATGCGTGGCCGCGCACGAGTGTGGCGTCTCCGCAGCCGAGTGGCACCTCCACCCGGTGGCACCTCACACCACCCGGACTGTTCCTACACCTCTTTCACTCCCTCCAACATTGTTCCTGACGTCTACAGATCATCGAGAGCACGCTCAGAGAGGGCGAGCAGTTCGCCAACGCGTTCTTCGGTGAGCCAACGATCCTCTTTGCGAAAAAGACGACATCCCAAGTCGAAGAAATGGATCGTAGAGGTCGGGAAACCACTCTGGACCGCTTCTTCGGGGTTGTCCCCACTCTACCTACCTTCTCTCGCCCGATACAGGCTCTGGAAGGGTAGAAACAGGCCTGAAAAGAGTAGAGAGGTGTGTGGCGGCGAGGGGGAACATTCCGCGAACGCGCGTTTACCTTCTCTCGAACTCCGCACCCTCTCGCCATTCGGCTGCATTACTGCTCTCTGAAAGGCCACAGGCCGCCGTGGAAGCCCCTTTCGCTACATGGGTTGGCTTCTAATACATCCCGCCCGGTCTTTTGGCGGGCAGAAGCAGCTGCGAAGGTCTTGGTGCCGTGTATCTTGCCTCACACGACCGGTGTGACTCGACACGGCATTAAGGTTGACGAGCCCGCGGACAGACTCGGCGACCGTAGTCACAGTGCTCCCTCCCCCCTCCTGTCACGTTTGAGCCGCTGCTGACTCCTCAGACCTTGAGACCAAGATCAAGATCGCCAAGGCCCTTGACGAGTTCGGTGTCGACTACATCGAGCTCACCTCGCCGGCCGCCTCGCCCGAGTCGCGTGCCCACTGCGAGGCCATCTGCAAGCTTGGCCTGAAGCGCTCGAAGATCCTCACCCACATCCGTTGCCACATGGACGACGCGCGTATCGCTGTCGAGACCGGTGTCGACGGTGTCGACGTCGTTATCGGAACGTCGTCGTTCCTCCGTGACCACTCGCACGGCAAGGACATGGCCTGGATCACCAAGACCGCCATCGAGGTCATCGAGTTCGTCAAGTCGAAGGGCATCGAGATCCGTTTCTCGTCCGAGGACTCGTTCCGTTCGGAGCTCGTCGACCTGCTCTCGATCTACCGCACCGTCGACAAGATCGGTGTCAACCGTGTCGGTGTCGCCGACACTGTCGGCTGCGCCGACCCCCGCCAGGTCTACGAGCTCGTCCGCACCCTCCGTGGCGTTGTCTCGTGCGACATCGAGTGCCACTTCCACAACGACACCGGATGCGCCATCGCCAACGCCTACGCCGCGCTCGAGGCCGGTGCCACGCACATCGACACCTCGGTTCTTGGTATCGGTGAGCGCAACGGTATCACGCCGCTCGGTGGTCTCATCGCGCGCATGATGGTCGCCGATCCCGAGTTCGTCAAGGGCAAGTACAACCTGCCCATGCTCCGCGAGGTCGAGAACCTTGTCGCCGAGGCCGTCGAGATCCAGGTCCCGTTCAACAACTACATCACCGGCTTCTGCGCCTTCACCCACAAGGCCGGCATCCACGCCAAGGCCATCCTCGCCAACCCGGCGACGTACGAGATCCTCAACCCCGCCGACTTCGGCATGACCCGCTACGTTTCCATCGGCCACCGCCTCACCGGCTGGAACGCCGTCAAGTCGCGTGTCGAGCAGCTCAACCTCGTCCTCAACGACGACCAGATCAAGGACGCCACCGCCAAGATCAAGGAGCTCGCCGACGTCCGCACCCAGACCATGGAGGACGTCGACCAGATCCTCCGTGTCTACCACACCGCCGTCATGGAGGGCAAGCTCAAGGTCGGTCAGCCCGAGGTCCTCGACCGTCTCCTCGAGGAGCACGCCTCCCGTGACGTCTCTCCTAACGGAAGTGCCGCCAAGAGGCCCAGGACCGAGTAAAGAGCAGCGCTTAGCTACGTAGGATCGTGTATAAATGCATTTTGTTGATATGAGCTACCATCTGGAGCGTTTGGATAGTAGCAGCGTGTCGGCTGACACCCCAACTGCAGTCGAGAGTGGGCAGCACGATACTTACGTTCGGGTGTCCACCGGAGGCAGGCCACCTGTCATCACCTAAGCGGGCCCCATGGCTTCTCTCGCATGCTCACCGCACAGCTGCTGCTCTGTACTGTCATCTCCGATAGCGGGATGTGCCAAGACACGCTCATTGGTCGGCCAAGGTGCCAATGTGACCTGGCGTGCAACGCCTGGTGATCGACCCCGGCGGTCTCCTGCGGCCTTCTCGATGTACGTGAGAACCATCCGCGGGAGCGGGCCGATTCGACTGAGGGTTGTGGTGATCTTGCAGCGCCTCGTGGTCGCAGGCTATTCCATGGTTCCGCTCGTTCGCGGACAGTGTCACCGCCGCCATCGGACGTCCTTTGACGATTGAGCAAGGTAACTCGGACCAAGGAAGCGGGGCGACACATTGAAGCTTCATCATTGAGCGCATCACAGAGCCAGTCAGCCTGCAGTCAGTCGCGGCATACGCATGTCAGTGGTACAGCTGAGAAGTTAGCCGGGACATAATGAAATTGATCAATGAACGACGAACGATGAGCGACGAAGAGATGTTAGAATCAGAGGAAGAGAAAGGCATGGTCTGCCTCAGGGTCCAGATCTCGCAATGCGAGCGACGACTAGCTCGCCGATTTCCGGACAATTCCCAGCCCCCTCCACACTCCTCTCTAGCAACACCATGTTCCGACCAACGCTGCGCGTCTCTCGCGCCCTCTCATCGCACGCCTACCTCCCGCCGACGCCGAAGGGCCCGCCCTCTGCGCCTGGCGCGCCCGCGGGCGGCGCTGCGCTGCCGATCTCAGCCCAGCCTGAGCAGCACCCCGGCACGACGAGCTCGCCCTCGCTCACGCCGGAGCAGCGCCGGCTGCTCGAGGAGATCGTACGCGTCGACCACGCCGGAGAGCTCGGTGCGAACTGGATCTACCGCGGGCAGAAGTGGGGCAGTGCCGTGCGGGGTGACGGCAAGACTGTGGGAAAGGTCGAGGTGAGCTCTCCAACCAGAGAAGGCAGCTGACGGCTCGCAGGAGATGTGGGAGAACGAGCGACACCACCTCTCGGTCATGACCAAGGTTGCGGCGCAGCACAACGTCCGCCCGACGGCGCTGTATCCCGTCTGGCAGGGGCTGGCGTGGGGCATGGGCGCCGTCACGGCGCTGATGGGCAAGGAAGCCGCGATGGCGTGCACCGAGGCCGTCGAGACAGTCATTGGAGAGCACTACGACGAGTGAGTCGGGGACAAGCAGCTGAGCGCATCCCGTCGGCAAGCTAATGTGCAGCCAACTCCGCGACCTGAAGCCCGTCCTCGAGGAGAACGCGAAGAAGGCGAACCCCGACCCGTCCCTCCCGCTGCTCGCGAATATCCTTGAGGAGTTCCGCGACGATGAGCTCGAGCATCTCGACTTCGCTGTCGAGGAGGGCGCGCTCAAGGCTCCGGGGCACTCGCTGCTGAGCGCCGCGATTGGCGCCGCTTGTAAGATTGGAATCACGGTTGCGCAGAAGGTCTGAGCTATGTATCTGTTATCATTGTTGCATGTCATGTACAGGTGAAATACAAATCTAAAGCGCATCCTGCGCCCACTCGCATGCTGGTTTCTAAGTAGCAGAAGGAGGTGCGCTTACTAAGCGCGGGTCCTCTTCGCCCTGCTGTGCGACATCTCCTCGTTGCTGTCGCTCAGATTCCGGAAAATACTGAAGTTAGTCGATCGTTCGAGGCCCAGATAGCAACTCACCCGCCCTTGCCTTCGGCACCATAACCGAGACTGGACATCGCCGACTTCGGGAGGCCGCCCTGCATATCGTTCGCCCTGTTGGAGAGGTTGTGCATGGCGTGGCGTTCGCGCTTGTGCAGCTCTTCCTTGGCTTGTTTGAAGGCGGCGTCCTGCTCCTTTTGGTATTGCGCCGCCTGCTCCGCTTCTTGGATCGCGGACTCGCGGGCTTCCGCAATTTGCGTATCGAGAGCCTTCAGGATCGACTCAGCGTTGCTTGACCTGTCGGTCAGCTTAGGATCGCTCAGCGGCGTAGGTTACTCACCATGTCTGCAAAGCAGACTCCACCTTGCGAAGTTCAGCCTCGTTCAAATCGCGCGCTGAGACCTGGTCGACGTGGAAGATCTGTTCGTGGTGGTGCATCTTCCCAGTGAGAAGGTTCGAGTAGATACAGTCGATGATCAGGTTCTCCAGTTCCCGCGTAGTCTTCAGGTCGAGCGTCTGCATGAGATCCGCGTACAGAAGTGACTGCCGTTAGTCGGGTATCACAACAGTATCTCACCCTGTGCTCAAGAGCAAGCGACACGAGAGTCAGATGTTTTAGCTTGGTGATCTGCTGAGGCAACAAAGGAGGGTAGGAATCGGGCGCTGCATTGTCAGTGAATTGCGCGCAAGTGACGGCTGCGTACAGGAAGCATAGTCCTTGAGAGTCCCATAAGCGAAGAGTTGCAGCAAGTTCCAGTGCTTCTGCGATTCAGGAGACTGGGACAGCTGCGATGTCAATATACGTAAGAGTACCTTGCGCACCTCCTTGATATTCGGGACGTCCATCAGAGCGCCGAAGGTGTAAACTCCGTTCTGAAAGTCAGCACTTGCTGGTCCAGGAGACATTAGCAGACCTACCGCTGCAGTTGCGTTCTCAACCACCTTAGCCGCCGCAGCGCCCTTGACACTGCGTGCCAGAAGTAGGAAGGGCTCGAGACGGGAGTCTGTCATCGGTGGCTATGACCAGACGTGGTTGTTGTCGAAGTGAGTTGCGCCGTCGCGAACGTCATGTCTGACGCTGCTCGTCGGTCCGGGGCGATTGCGGGGTATGGATGGGGCATAGGGCGAGGTCCTAGTAGTCACGTGGTCAATGATTAGCCATTTGGTCCCGCTACTAATGGTTCGCATCACTTCGTATGGCAAAACAAATGTGCTAAGCAAGCTACGAACACACCACCTCAACACTTCGCTCGTTTCGCGTCGACCTCCTCCACTCGTCATCCACCTTCCCCGTCGCCTCGTCCCACAGCCATCCAGAGATGGCGGTCGCCGTGGACAAGATGACGGTGCAGGACCAGCTTCTCCTTGCGCAGGCCGTCTACAAGGTCGGAGCATCGAACTGGCCGGTTGTCAGCAAGCTGCTCACAGAGCACCCTTGCTGCAAGGACCGGTCAGAGCTCTTCACGCCGGAAAACTGCGAAAACAGCTATGTTTCGCTCATGAAGGGCATAGAAGTCAATGTGTAGGATCTCTTTCCGGAGTTCTCAGCTGACTTTCAGACCTGCACCCGACAGTGCAAAGCCGCAGGCCAAGGTTCACTTACAGCTCGCACAAACATTCTACGTTGCGCGCATGCAGGAGCTGAAGGATCAAATCATGGGCTACGAAGCTCGATTTACGTGGGTCTGCAGACTCTGTATTGTGTCTAACGCCTAGCGAGCTCATGAGCGACATCAACGGTATCAAGGCTGGCGAGATGGACGAGAAGATCCAGGCCGAAATTCGAACCGCTCTTAACAGGAAGTACGGCAAGAAGCTCGTCGACAGCTGGGTTCCCGATCCCGCGGATGTGAAGAAAGCTGTTGAGGGTGGCCCAGAGTCTGCGAAGACCCCCGAACCAGAGCCTGAGCCAGCCCAGCAGCCCGAATCGAAAGAACAGAAGTCGGAAGAGGCTGCTGAGAGTGAGCAGGTCGGCGAGGCGGTAGATGCCGAGCAGTCTAAAGAGCAGCAGGAAGCGCAAGCTGTCGAGGCTGCTCCGGCTGAGACTGAGCCCACGACAGCAGAGGCTACTCCGGACGAGCCAGAAGCCATGGACGTGGACGAGGTCCCGGAGGAACCCTCGGAAGGGGCCACAGCCGAACCAGAAATGGATGCGCAGCCGGCTGAGGTCGCGGCCCAGCCTCAGGAGACTGCTGAAGCATCCGCAGAGGAGCCTAGTGAGGAGCCGGAGAAGGAGTCGACAAACGAGCCAGCAGATGCTGAAGCCGCTGCTGAGACTGCTAAAGCGGAGGCTCGGAGGAATGAGTTCTCGAAAGAACCTTCGGCGGAGGCCGAGCCCAAGGCTGAGAAGATCGAGGAGGACGTAGGGGACGAGGAGGACGACAAGGAAGAAGAGAAGGAAGAGGAAGAGGAGGAAGAGAAGCCGGCCACGCGCTCCTCAAGACGGAAGCCCCGAAAGTCCACTCCGACGGCGGACAAGAAGGAAAATGGTGGCAAGAAAAACGATGCCGAGGTCGACGATCAGGCTGCGACCCCAAATTCCGACCACGGCTCCGAGGCTCTCTCCGACATTGAACTGTCCCCTCTGCCTGCAGACGAGTCGGCCGCTGCCGATGCTCCTCCCTCGTCGCCGACACCTGCCTCGAAGCGTGGCCGGAAACGCAAAGGAGAAACTGTGCCCAAGGTGGGCCGCCCTCCGAAGCGTGGTCGCAAGGGATCTTCTGCCGTGGAAGGCGACGATGCCGAGGGAGAGGGAGAGGCCGATGCAGAGGCAGAGGAGCCTGAGAAGGAGGTCAAGGAGGAGGTTCATGAGGAGGCTGAGGAGGAGACACCCCGCGGTCGCCGCGGTCGGCGACGACGAGGCGAGTCTCCCGCCAAGGAGGCGAGCCCGCCGGCAAAGCGAGGCGCCTCAGCCAGCTCGACGGCCTCGGGGACGCCGCAGACGGAGGGACGGAGCAGCCGGCGAACCCGACAGCCGCGAGGCTCCATGCGTGACGACGTGGTCTCCAAATCTGTCCGTGCCGCCTCCGAAGCCATCAGTGTCAAGGAAGAGGAAGAAGACAAGAAGGACGACCACTCTGAGGAGGAGGCCGAGGGTGAGAAGCGGTCCACCCGAAGCAGGCGGAAGGCTGAGGCCGCCGCCAGCGCTGCCTCAACCCCTGTCGAAAAGCGCACAAGTAAACGCACCCGCAGTAAGTTCATTTCTACTGTGTGATGTGTTCTACATGTGACAACTTTTGACGGGCTAACAGGTAGCCCCCCGGCCAGCCGCACGAGAATCGGCCGGCGGTGAGGCTGACGACGAGGATGACTCTGGTCTCAGTGGTTCAGTCAGCACCCCCGCCAGCTCCGTTGCCCCTCCCTCCACGAAAAGCCAGAAGACAATGCAAAAGCTCCTTCTGCAGCTTCTCGATTCGATTCAGCAGCACAAGTATGGTCCCGTGTTCGCCAACCCGGTTCGCAAGGTGAGTTTGGGTGTACACGCTAGTGCTGACATCAGAACGAGGCAGCCGACTACTATGAAATCATCAAGCGACCTATGGACCTGAAGACGCTCCGTGCGCGAATCAAGGACGGGAGCGTTGGCAACATTGAAGAATTCGAGCGCGACGTTCGGCTAATGTTCGCGAACGCTACGATTTATAATGGACGAGGAAGCCAGGTCTCAGACATGGCCAAGGAGATGATGGCCGCGAGCGAAGTGCACATTGCGCACTTCAAGAGCATGCAGCATCACCTCGGCCGATGAACGACCGTATTGTAGACGGGTTAGGCAGTGTGCATAGAACTCTTGTAAACTAGATTGCATAGCTTATTCATGTTTGACTGGTTGGAGGGTCGTGCCGCCCTAGGCGTTGATCGGTGGAGCCGGAAAATTCATCTGTCGCCAGTACTCTTAGCACCGGTCGGCCGGTCAGCTGCCAGCTCCTGCAGCGGACAGCGGATAGCTGACAGCTTGAAGTCACTGCAGTTGTAGCGAATGAGCTTCGAGGAAGTGCGCCAAGTGGATGAGATTGGTCGCACGAGCATTTGGGCGTGCGGCATGCAACAACGCAAGCAGCACCGGTGATCTCCGTTGACGCCATCACAGAGGCAGGTCGCCTCATCCGCGCACCACGCTGCGATCTGTCATCTCCCACCACACCATGCTGCATCGTACGCCCGCCCGTCCAGTATACAGCGTCGATGCACTCACGACATGCACACTCATGTGCGCCGCAGGCCACCAGTCCTGTGCCTGAACGCCGCGAGCACGTCAATGGACCGAGTGATGGCGCTGGACATGGTCGAGGATGCTGGGGGCCAACATGAGGTCACATCCGGGGTATGACATGTGCAAGGCCTGACCACTAGGTGAGCTCATGGGCTCGTCAAGATCGGCTCAATATCAGATAGCGAGAAGAAGCCCTCCCCGAAGCGTACCGACGACCGCTCTACAGGTCACTAAGAGTTGCGTGCTCGTCCCCGCCGTCGCTCATGTCCGACAGCGAAGTGTTCTCGACGACGATCTTCCTCGCATATAACAGCTGGAAGCTGAGGCATACTGGTCCTCATCAACCCCAAGAACACAGTCAGCGAGTTCCTCCCAGCGACAATGGCCCCCATCGCAACCGAGACCCAGTCCGAGACGGTCCTCCCGTCGGTGCAGGACTTGAAAATCTCAAACAACGCGAAGCCGAACAAAGACAAAGCCCAGCCGGCTAAGAAGAAGCTGCAGTGGTTCTCCGAGACGGGCCAGCCAAAGTCAGCCTACCCCTATGCGCACCTCCTCCCTTCCTTCGACCGTGACGTGACGTACCCGACTCTAGAACCGTTCGAGCACGTCGACCCGGGCCACGCCGCCAAGACGCACGCCGACCCCCGCGCCTTCCTCGCCGAGGCCGAGATCGACAACCTGACTCCCGACTTTGGCTCCGAGGTCTCCGGTGTGCAGCTGCACAAGCTCGACGCTGCTGGCCGCCAGCAGCTCGCCCTTTACGTGGCGCAGCGCGGCGTCGTTGCCTTCCGCGACCAGGACTTCGTCGACCAGGAGCCGAGCTGGCAGATCGACGACTGGGGCTCCTTCTTCGGCCGCAACCACGTGCACCCCACCAGCGGGCAGCCGAAGGGGTACCCCGAGCTGCACCTCGTGTACCGTGCTTGGGGTGAGGAGCCGGGAGACGGGCTCGACAAGCGGAGCGGCAGCTCGAGCGCCCCGCCCGGCCGCGTGTCGTCCGTGGGCTGGCACAGCGACGTGAGCTACGAGCTGCAGCCGCCCGGCCTGACGGCTCTGTGGCTGTACGATTCGCCGACCTCGGGGGGCGACACGGCGTACGCGGACGCGCGCGCGGCGTACCGCCGGCTCTCGCCCAGCTTCGCGGCGTACCTGGAGACGCTGCACGTCGTGCACTCGGGGCACGAGCAGGCGGCGTACTCGCGCGAGCGCGGCGAGGACCCGTCGCTGACGGCGTACGCGCACGTGCGCCGCAAGCCCGTCAGCAACGTGCACCCGCTCGTGCGCCGGCACCCCGTCACGGGCGACAAGGCGCTGTACGTGAACCGCGTGTTCTCGCGCAAGATTGTCGAGCTCAAGGACGAGGAGAGCGCGGCCCTCCTCGAGCTCCTGTACCAGATCGTCGAGCGCGGGCTCGACTTCCAGGTCCGCCTGCGCTGGCGCCCCCGCACCGTCGTGCTCTGGGACAACCGCATCACCTCCCACAGCGCGCTGGCAGACTTTGACGGCGTCCCCGGCTCGCGCAGGCACGGCGCCCGCGTCACGCCCCAGGCAGAGCGGCCCTTCCTCTGAGCGGGTCGGGGCGCATGCGGCGCTCCCCGCGCGAGCGCGCAAGGGATAGCGAAAGGGTGGTGAGAGACAGCCACGAACGCCAGTTGTACATAGTAGTAGACCGGATAAAGCAAGAGAAGCGGTATGCAGCGCGTTCGGAACGGACAATTGAGGCATGTGGGACGCACTCTGCTCCGTATTGGTGATCCGCAGGGCTCGCATATCGATCGCCTAATGCCCTCGGCCTGGAAAGCTCGGCTTGGGCTGCATGCTGCAGTGCGGTATGCACTATGTTCGGGCGACTGACCGTGGCTGACCTACCGGGCGCTAGGTGCTGGGGACCGATCACGATCGGGCGTGGCTCACGCAGGCTCGTGCAGTGGCTGCGGACCTGTACCCAAACACCGCCAGGCAGGGCGTGCAGCACGGCGTGCACAGTGGACGACAGCAAGGACGAGAGGGGCAAGGCGGCACGGGGCAGAGGGAGCAAGGTCGGCAAGCCTTGAACGCTCGCTATCGAGAGCCACCGACATAGGCGAGCGCGGCAGCGCGAGAGAGTGGAGGCAGCGCGAGAGAGTGGAGGCAGTCGCTCCGCAAGGCTATACCCCCGTCGCACAGAACGCCCCGTCCCGCCTCCGCCGGGTGGAGGTGCTGCAGAGTGGAGGTGGAGGTCGCCCAGAGTGGAGGGCTCGTCGTCGCCGGCACAGTGGAGGTGAAGTGGTATTTTCCCCGCCTCCGACCATGCCAGAGCGACGAAGCACGGGTGTCGCGAACGAATCACGCTGCCTTGCTACAGCATACGGCATGCGCAGTGCTCCCAGCACGCCCAACGAGCGGAGGAATGCCCAGCGCGATCGAGGTGACGCGGTGGAGGTGCGTGGGGCAGGGCGGAGTAATGTCGATCCACAATTGCGCAGCTGCCGCGGCAAAGGTTAAGCGGGGGCGTGGCCGGCGTGGGGGACGTGGGAATAGCCAGACCTCGCGGAGAACCTTCAGTCGTGCAGATCGGATCTCGAGAACAAAGGAACCGCACTCTGAGGCCGTCACAGAAGACGTCGAGGAGCACAACAATGCAGAGCGGCGCCCGCCGCCGCACCCAAGCTTCTGCGGCACGAAGGACTCGACTCGATCGACTCGGCCGTTCGGCGCACAGACACACTGATGCAGCATGGTGCAGAAGAACGGAGCGGCCTGGACGGGAAGTGGGGCGTGCCGCCTGTGCAACGAGCGCGCCGAGGCAACGGTGACGCCAGCGCGCGCGCGACGCGCATGTCTTTCTTCGTCCCATTGTCTCGGGCGCGCAGCGTAGCCGGCCCTCTTGGACGCTTACTTGGCTCCGCTTCGCCTTCTCGGAGGGCTTCTCGGAGGGCTTCGCGGCAGTGCCTGCGCCCGCTGGACGCGCGCCCGCCCACGCCGCCATCTGCGCAGCTTCTCGAACGCGAGGAAGCCGTAGTGCTCAAGGCGACCGAAATAGCACGCCCCCCTGTCCTCTCTGCCGGGCAGGCCAGGGGCGCCGCCGATGCATGCCCCGTGCCCCGCCGTGCGTGGTCGGTCTGTGGACCCGGCTGTGGGTCGCTGGCGCCGTCAGCCATCGGGGCGCACGGAGCGTCCCGCTCCCATTCAGAAACACACGGCCTGCACACATCCACATCAAGCGGTGTGTCACATGACGCTCGAGCTTATCCTTATCGCTCAAGCCACTGTGGCTCTTTGTGTCCAGTGGAAGGGACGAGGACTGCAACGCTGCCGTGCTGCGAGGCAGTTTCCCCGCTCCCACCGGCCCCCGATGCCATGGTGTCATGTGCGTGTATTGCGAGGTGCGTCCGCCCCGCGCCTCGACCGGGCGCGCGGCGGGGCATCCTCCGAGCCGGAGTGCTCGGCCCAGAACTTGCCGAAGTCCAGCGGAGGCAAAGGACGCAAGGCGCGGCAGCAGCGGGGGCAATCTGGGCAATCTTGCCGACGCCGGACAAGCCGGGCAGGCCGGGCGGAGGTAACGACGGGTGGTTGGAGCTGACGAGCGGGCTTGCTCCGGTGGCCGGTGGCCGGTGGCCGGTGGGTGGTGGACCTCGCGTCTCGCGATCTTGCTCGCTCGCGGGCCCTGTCCCAGGCGGCTGGAGAGGCGTCGGGCGGGTGATGTCAGACGGGCTGGCGCATCTGGCGTGCGTCGGCTGGCCAATCCGATCGCGCAGGACATAGATGCGAGGCAGCAGAGTTCCTCGACGTTCCTCGCGGTGCAGCTCAAGCCGGGCAGCGGGCGGCGTCGGCGAGCCGCAGGGCGGGCTGTGGTTGGACACGGTTTGCAGCCGTTTAGGCTCCGTGGACCCCCATGAGCGCGCTCGCAGGAGGAAGAGACGTCGCTGGGCACGCCACCCTGAGAATGCGAGTATCGATGCCCCGCGCCCCTGGCGCTATCAGCCCTAGGCGGCCCTGACATTGGCGTAACTGACGCAGGCTGCAGTGCGCAATGCAGCGAGCGAGCAAGCGGTTGATGCCGTGCCGGACTGGCATGCCGCACCCCGCACACGGCCGCACCCAGTGCCCAGCGCCCAGCCCAGCGACCACCGACCAGGTGCCGGCCTGCACGGGCGGCACACACTGCACACCCCCTCGGTCCCTCGTACCCTCGTCCCTCGAGGCGCTGGCGCTGCCCCATACCGAGCCCAGCGCACGCCAGACGCTCCGCCCGTGCCGCCTCGCCGTGCATCCCGCCAAGAGACCAAGATAGCCGGGCAATAAGCCCGCCGCTCGCGCGCGCGCGCACGCTGCCGGCAGTGCCCAGCTCCAGGCTCGCGGTATGCCAGGTTCTCAGTCGGCAGACGGCAGCGCGAGGCTGTTCGGGTGCCATATATCTACTAGGTTTCCCCGCCTTGTCTTATCTCCTCTTTTTCCTATCACCCAGTGGTCACCCCCTCCCGCCCCCCTCCGAGCCCCCGCTCCTCCCCGCCTGCTCTCTCCTGCTCCGTGCTCTGTGCTCCCCGCCCAAAACCGCCACCATATCACCCATCAAGATGACCGCTGACCTCCTGAACGGCCACCCCGTCCCCGTCCCGTCGCTCAAGAACGGCGACGTTGCGTCCTCGCTCCCCCGCGAGGCGCCCCAGGCCTGGTCCAAGCCCGTCGGCAACGCCAAGGCCTACCAGCCCGACCACCCCGGCCGCTTCCATGTCGTCTTCCAGGAGAGCGCCCAGGACGGCGTCGAGGCGTACTCGTCCAAGCTCGTTGCTGACCGCGTGAGTGCCATCATTCGTGGCAGTGGGAATGGCTACTGACGGAGAACAGGACTACGCCCCCGGAGAGCAGCTTGCGCCCCTCAAGAACATCTCCATCGCCCCCGTCAAGGCGTACTCGTCCGTGCAGTTCGGCCCCGGCGAGCACGACCACTTCGAGCTCAACTCGGACCTGCTGTTCAGTGAGTCGCCTCAGTCCACTCCACCACCTGCGTTCCCCCACACCTCCTGCCCCCAGTCCCAACTCCGGCCCCACCGCCGATCCCCCCATTCCCACCCACCGTCCATAACCGCTGACCGCCAGTGAACCACTCGTGCGCCCCGACGGCCGAGATGCGCCTGTACGCCGGCGCGCCCTCGCGGTGGGAGGTGACTGTGGGCCCGCAGGGCCTCAAGGCGGGCGACGACATCACGTTCTTCTACCCGAGCACCGAGTGGGACATGGCGCAGGGCTTCGACTGCTCGTGCGGCGCGGCGCAGTGCCTCGGCCAGATCCGCGGCGCCAAGTACCTCTCGCTGCAGCAGCTCGAGGAGCGCGGCGTCGTCAACGACCACATCCGCGCGCTTAAGGCCGCGCAGCAGTAGGTCCGCGTTCGCGGGCACGCGGCGGCAGCACAGCATTCGGCGGCGATTTCGCGCCGCAGAGCGGGGCCGGCAGAGCAGATACGGAGGTAGGAGGGGGAAGGTAGACGCCGCAGCGGGCGGCCCAATCGCCCAGGCGACGAATCGACGAATAGACGACGAGGAGCAAAACATGTCTGAAGAATAGCCAAAAGTCTGTTTACATGATCTACACGAGAATACATGCAAAAGCGTCTGCCTGCACTATCGTCCCCTATCGCAGGCTTGGCACAGGCTAGTGCAGAACTCTATCGCTATCTGACTGACCTGATGCCTGATATGGGCGTGCCAGGTCGACGGTCCGAACCGCAGCCCGTAAGACCTTAAGACCTAAGGGCCGGGCCTTGACGCGGAGGGCGCAGAGAATGGACGCAAGGGCGGGCAAGGGTCGCCCACACGTCAACGGTTAAGGGATGCGGCCGCGAGTGGGTGGTTGCATGTGCTCCTGCCGAGCATGGAGCACCGCCTGTGAGCTTGAGATCAGCGGATCCGTAGAATTCACCGAGCGGCGCGAGGGGCGCGGGCACCTCGCCGTTCTCGCCTGCGATCATCTGTGGTCTTAAGGTCTTGGCCCTGGTCCTGGCCCTCCTTCTGTGCAATAGCACGATCTGCATATCGGCAGGGGCTGTTCCGAGCACGTTCATGCACCATACCGGAAGCGGCAGACGGACGGTATGCCGCTGCGAACGGACAAACACCGGCGTTGCACCTCGCCAGCGCGGCAGCGCCGGCGGCGCCGGCATCGCCAGGATGACTCACCCGCAGCGAGAACGAGACGTCATACCGTCCTGCCTGGCTCATCGTCGGCCTCGTGCCCTTTCGTTCTCGCACGGTGTCCAGCGTCAGACACATCCTCCACATCCTCAACGTCTGCAACTGTATCATCCTCCTTGCCGCTCATTTGACAGCGCTCACCCATCCACCAACAGTTCAGGAACCTCACTGCCTTCCGCCGGAACGCGGAACCGCCCACGAGCCACCACAGTCATCAGCTGAGCTAATCCACTTAATCCACCTCCCCCCTTCGTCAACTGTACACTAAACACGGCACGAGGACAGCAATGCCAGTCCACCTCAAGGGGTATGCTGTCTCGAGCACTCCACTGCTGACGCCGCAGATCATGCCACTGCCGCAGGATCAAGTTCGAGCTTGAGGTGAGCAGGATGGATTGGGGGAGCGCCTGCTGACGCGCAGTCCAACACGCCTGTGCCGTACCAGGTGAGTCTTCCTCCCTTTCTGCGCCATCGGCCAGTACGGCCCAGCGCGAGCGCAATGCGCTCGCGCTTGTAATGCGCTGGGCTGTTTGATGATCGATGCCACCTGCGCTGTACAGGTTCGCCTGGGACTAGACATCACGCAAAGCGACAGCGCTACTAGCTGGAGTCCGAACCGCAGCTAACGACAGTTGTGCCAGTGCTCCATCTGCCGCAAGATCGGCGGGTACATGGGCTCGGTGAACATCATGGGCAACACGGACACGCTCAAGATCACGCAGGGCAAGGACGACATTGTGTGAGTATTGCTGTTCCTTGGTGCGGCTGCGACTCTATTCCCCTTCACCACGGTCACTTCAACGCGAGCGGTCGCCGTCGCAACCCAGCCCAGCAGGCACGGCCCGCGCTGCCCGGGGAAAGCTCTATGCTCCCTCCACTAGCTGACACCGCAGCGAGTACCAGCCCCCGCTCGCGTTCGACGAGAACGACAAGCCGACCAAGACGTGCACGTCGAAGCGCGGGTTCTGCAGGCACTGCTCGTCCGTGCTCTGGAACGCGCACCCCGAGTGGCCGCAGTGGATCTACCCCTCCGCCTCCGTCATCGACAGCGACCTCCCCAAGGTCCCCGAGGGCATGGGGTACACCATCCTCCGCGCCAGCTGCCCCGACTACGTGCCCACGCCCGCCGGCTTCAAGGTGTACGAGGACTACGGGCCGGCCGAGGGCATCGAGAAGTGGCACAAGGACAACGGCTTCTGGGTCGACTGATTTGGGGTAGGGTTGTGCAAAATAGTGGAATGTCATGTCGTGCTATCATGTCTGGTCTACAGTGTTCGGTGGTGTGGGTGGGCGATGATGGGAGATGGAGAGAGGGGGGAGAGGGGGGGTCTACAACTCCTTGCTGCCGTCGACGTTCTTCTTGTTCGCCTTGGCCTTGGACTTTGCGCGGGCGGCCTTGCTGCGCTGCTTCTTGCGCAGCTTTTCTTCCTCGAGCTTCTTCTTTGCGCGCTCTTTGATCTCCTCGCGCTTCTTCTTCTCCTGGTACGCAATCTGCTCGGGCCGCAGCGGCATCTTGCTCGGCGGCACGCCGACGCCGCCCGGGTGCGCGCCGCGCAGCCGGATCCGCCCGTCCTTGAGGTACTCGGTGATCACGGGCGACTCGGCCGGTCGGAAGCGGAACTCGTCCGAATATCTATCAGAGAGTATTAGCATGCGCACGAGTCTTAACACGTCTTGTGGAGCGGGGGTGAGTCCTGGGTTAGGTGGGAGGTGTTTCACGATGCGCCTGTACGGGCATCGCAGAGATTAGAAATAGACAATCAAAGACGACCAAGTGGACTATACTACTACACAAAACAACGCGGGGCGGACCACAGGTGGAGCAAACACTTACCGAGTCGCGTAGATGATCTCGGGCTGGCGCTTGCTCTCACCCCACTGGCCGAGGCGCACCGCGCCCCACCCGAGCAGGATGACGGCCGCGAGCACGGCGAGGCGCTTCCACAGCGCGGGGGGCGGGCGGTTGAACTCGTCGATCGAGCTCTGCGTCAGCGGGTTCTGCAGCGAAAGCGTGTCCTGCTCGTCCTGCTCGTCGGCCTGCTGCGCCGAGGTCGGGATGCGCTGGTAGCTCGCCATGGCGTCGGAGTCGGTGGTGGTGGTGACGCGGGGGATGGGGATGTGCGAGCAAGAAAGGAGGAAGACAAGAGTTCTCAAGATTTCGATGACTCACAACGCACACAGCACAGCACATAGGTTGCGACAACGGCGCGATCGGTGGTGCCACGTTTTTGCTCCCGCCCCTGAATGCCTGGGTCCAGCCAAGTCCGGCCCTCCTTTCACCACTGGGCGACGCTGTGGCACTATCGCCGCAGCTGCCTGGCATGCCAAGCACAGCCCTGCGGCGCGCGCCCTGCGTGCATGCCTGCGCCCTTTCGCGACGCGCAGGCGCGCATCCGGTATTGTGATTGCTCGGCCAGTTACACGGCTAACATACAGCTCGGATCTATGTATCGCGCTACAGTCTATAGGTGGGATGCGGGGGTGGTTCAATTCTTGCGGCTCGGGCCAGCGTCGAGCGTGCCATAGCTGCGGTTCTCCTTGCCGAACACGCGCTTCGGTTTCGGCCGCGCCATCGACAGCTCGTAGAACGAGCCCTGCGGCGGTTCGTCGTCAAAGTTGCTCAGCACGTCGATCGGCCGCCCGCGCGGCGTGTACCGCGCCTTCGGCACGTCGACGAGCAGCTCGCTCTCCTCCTCCGCCGGGCCACCCGCGACGCGCACGCCCCCGTCCACCTCCTGGTACCCCTTCGGCAGGCCGTGCTCGTCGAACTCGATCGGCTGCGGCGCAGGAATGTCGTCCAGGTGATCGACGTCCTGCTGTCCCGCAGGCGTGTCGGCGAGGTCGCCAAAGTCCTTCTTGAAGATGCGCTTCAGCGTTATCGGGATCAAGACAGCGACGATGACGGCTGCGAGGCCGAGAACGTTGCGCACACTGATCAGGTGGAAGTCGTCCGCGGACGTCATTTGGTCAAGCGACGAGCCGATCATGACATGAATCACCGACATGGGAATCATGCCGATGAACGCCGTGAGCCAGAAGAACGCAACATTGATGCCGAGATGCGGCGCGACAAAGTTTGCAATCCAGTGCGGCGGGAGAGGGAGAATGCGCAGAATGACCAGCACTGTGAACACGCTGTCCCACGACGCCTGCTGGCCCTTGCTCGGGTCGCCCATGATCTTGATGCGCCAAGTCTGGAGGCGGGTACGGTAGAATGGGAGCTCCAGTAACGGCGGAGCAAGAATAGCCGACAGCGTGTAGCACAGCACAGATCCAGTCGCTTCACAGAAGCAAGATAGGATGAGGCCAGGGAAAATGCCGAACGCCGCCCCGAGCAACATGGAGATGTACATGGAGCCCGGAAGCGTGAACGCCTGCACGTAGAGGTACGCGACGACGCCGCAGAGCATGATGCGCGCAGGGTACAGCGTCTTGTACTTATGCAAAAGCGAGCTTGACAGAGTTAGCATGGAAGACGGGTGGTAACTCACTTGAGAGCCTTCAGATCCTCGAAGCTACGTGGGAGCTTGAGAGCCGGGCGGTCCTCACTGTGATGTCAGCAACGCCATGTACGATGACGCGGCGCCACTTACGGCTCGACCTTGGGCATTCCGAACCAGAACGTCAAGATGCAAAGTGTGGAGAACACGGCGAACAGAATGGCGAGCTTGATGCCCGCCTGGAAGAGCGGACCATGGTACCACCTCGCAGAGGGGCCATGGCGTTCGGGGAAGAGCGAAGTGTGCTCCTGCGCGGGATCTCCAGCCAATGCGCCACCGCTTTCCGCTAACCGTGCACTCGGAGAGTACGGACGGTCTATCGGTTCGTTCAGAAGTCGGGCAAGGTGAGGCGGTGGTGATCGTGGCCGTGTAGAGCCGGCTTCGCACGGGTGTTGTCCGGGCGCCGGCGAGGCACTAAGTGAATGCAGGAGTGGAGCGTTCTGTGATCGCTGCGAGCGTGGGGAGCTTAAAGGAGATCCAAACTCCGGCAGCTCGACCTCACTGTCCGCTGTCGGGATAAGGAGGTCTGCCGGGCGCCGTTGTGGCGGAGAGGTGAAGGGGTTGGACATCTGGAGGTACGACGAGAGTCGTCGATTAGGGGGACGGAGGCGAAATTATATGGCGGCGGGAACAGTGAAGGTAGAAGTCGAACTTGAATAAAGACGACGCTGGGGCTGTCGGCTGCTGGTGATAGAAGGAGAGCGGTAACAAAGGAGAGAACGGGCAGCGGCAGGTAGGTAGTCGAAGGAGCTCAGCAAGGGAGGCGAATGAGATGGTGTCGAGTGTTCGAAACGCGGAGGACGGGGCCGACGTCGACCTGAGTGGCTTGATGGTGAGGTGATTGTTGAGCCGAAAGCGTAATCAAAAGCACGTGGGTGTTGAAATTGTCATTAACGGGACCGGATCAGCGATTAGGAGGTGGGCAAGTCAAGGTTGTAATGCCAGGATAAAGGGCAAAGGCGGGGAGATACGGGGGGGCCAGGGTGGGAAGGTGGAGGCAAGGGCGGCGTACGGTGGGCAGCGGTGAGCGGTCAGAGGAGGCCCGGGACCAGAAGCTGAGTCGATCTTAGATTGCCCTTTCAGGGACCGCCCATGTTGGACAGAATGGTCAGGGCACAGCGCTGGGCGCCTTAGGCTCGAGGCAGATCGGCTGAGGGCTTGAGGTACGTCATGCCACGAGACCACGAGGCCGGCGACGTCTAGAACGGACGTACGTGCGTGTTTGTTTTGGTCGGGCTCCCACCTGACCCCGGCCTTCCTCCGTGGGCCCTCAACGGCATTCCACTCCTCTGGGCTCTCTCTCCCTTTCCAGAACACTAAGCACTGCTCGTGCCCCATCCCCACCGCCCGTCACTGCTGGCTGCTGAAGCTGTGTTCCTCAGTTCCGAGCCCAAACCATGTCGGGCGTGCCCGTACCTCTTCCATGCTCTTACTCATGGGTCTCTGCTCGGCATACGATCACTCACCGTAACGGCGTCATCATCACCGCCGCACGCTCCGCTCCAAGAACCAGCTCACCTCAGATGACCACCCAGCCTTAAGTTTATGACGAGAGACATTACGCCGCCCTTCAAATTCCCGTTCCTTGCAGCTAGCGGCCCACTCGGGATCGAAACTTTATAAGACCAAGAGCACACAAGGGCTTGAGTCCCCCTCGTCATCCTACATCTATCCAGCCTCACCATGTGGAGAGCTCTTGCATTGAGCTGCCTGTTGGCAGCCGCAGCGCAAGATACAGCGAGCGCCTCGGCGAGCTCGGGACAACCAGCAGGATCCCCGGCGCCAGGTCTCAGCTCCGCCAGTCGCCCCGCTCCAACAGCAGGCTCGGCGGGGTCGCATAGTGGTGGCGACCTAAACTTCGGCCCAGTCACCTTTGCAGGATACAACAACTACGTGCTGCGCGATAACAACACCTCGGTGCAGATTGTGCTATCCGAGTGAGCTCGAGGAGTAAGGGGCGAAGCTGACGTGCAGCGACGCTGAGTCAGAGCCGGGCCACCCCGTGAGGCTCATCACCGCATTCCATCGCGCAAACACTGGGGCGCTAGTGTATTTCGTGCCCGCGGACAAGAACTCGACAGTGACGGCAGGCCTGGACCAGCAGTCATTAAAGTCGTTGCGCGAAGCCGACGAGCAGCGGGGCGTCGAGGGCGACCTGAAGTTTGACAATGATGTCCGGTTCGGTGTGACTTTAAGTGAGTTGTCGAAGCGCCCTTGACTCTAACGATCACAGTTGGCAGTGTACGGACACTGCGAGACTACACCGAATCGGGCGGAAAGGTCTTCAACTCGGTCTTCAACTATACGTTGGGCGAGGTGACGAAGGACACGGTACAGCTGGTGCGGCATTGGTTGAATGGCACCACGGTGCAGTACCTCTCTTTCAAGACCGGCGACAATGCCGGGATGGCGGTCACAAAGCGAAGCGATGGGCCGCCCGGGATCCGTTTCTGGCGCATGGACAACAAAACCCCCATGACGCTGCACTTCCGCAGCCACTTCAACTGGACGGGCACGACGCCCGAGACGCCGTGGGTATCAGCCAACGGTCTGGGCCCCGACGACCTGTTCTTGAAGCCCACCGGCAGCGGAAACGGCACTGCGACGGGTGGGCCCGCCGACCGCACGATCTCGGAGTCTACCGCCGTCATCACCGCCACGGTCTATCCGCCAGGGATGACGACGACTAACCCGATCTATACATTGCACGAGAACCAGACGCGGCAGGTGGTACCGAATGTGGCGTTCACACCGGCTCTGAACGGGACTGGCGCTTCGGGTAGCGCCTCTCCGTCTCCGCGGCCTTCCCAGGCAATGCAGTCGCCGATGAACGGCGCCGGTCCGGGCAACCGCACTTCCGGTAGCACGTCCGCCAACCTGGACAAGGTCCTAGCTGCGATCCAGGGCCCGGGCTCGGAGGTTGCTGAGCAGATGTCTTTCCTCACGTACGACACGGAGTTCCTTGCCGGTGGCTGGCGCTTCCTGACCTGTAAGCCCCTTCTTCAGTTGGAGCTAACCCCAGACTTCGGACGGGACACGCTGATCGCGGCGCGGCTTATGCTTCCTGTGCTTTCAGCTGAGGCGATCGAGGCGGTCATGGCCGCTGCCATCGAACGCACCAACGGCACGAGCGGCGAGCTCTGCCACGAGGAGACGGTAAGCTCCCCTTACCTGTCGCAAGCTGACAGCAGGTCGGCGACTACGCGAGCTTCCTGAACGCGAAAGACGGCCACCCCGAGCGCGGCAACAAGCCAATCTACGCCTACACGATGGTGGACACTGACTTCCTCCTCCTGCCCCTTGTGGCGGCTTACGCTACTACACCGCAGGGCGAGGGCCGCCTCGGCGAGTTCCTGGGCCGCAACTCCTCGCTCGTCGAGGGCTCATACCGCCATCTCCTGGAGGTGAACGCCGAGCATGTGATCGAGCTTGCGCGCGAGTTCGCGACGCACCCGCGCCGCTCAAATCTGGTCCAGGTGCGCTCCTACCCCGTCGGCAACTGGCGCGACTCGGCCGCCGGGCTGGGATGGGGCAGCTACCCGTTCGACGTGAACGTTGCGCTCGTCCCGGCTGCTCTGAGGGCCATCGCACAGCTGCACGAGGCGGGTCTCATCGACGGCAAGCGCTTCGGCCAGGCCACGCGCATGGCGAAGCGCTGGGAGGACCGCGCGCTGAAGTACTTCCACGTCAACATCGCGCACGTCAAGAGCCAGGAGCGGCTGGAGAACTACGTCCGCCTCGCGAACCTCAGCGAGGCGCTGCTGTACGGCGCCGGCAGCCTGAATGGCTCGCAGACCGCGGACGGATACAATGCGCCCGGGTGGGCGATCGGTGTGCCGAACAAGACTGAGAGCGACAACGAGCGCCGTGACGGCGGGCACGACGAGGACAATGACAAGGACAATGACCATGATGGCGACGACGATGACTGGGACGAGGAGGACGACGATGAAGACGGCAGCCGCCCGAGCAGCGACTACCCGCGCTCCCAGCGGGACACGTACTACGCCCTGTCTCTGCGGGACAACCACCGGCCTGTGCACATCCAGCACAGCGACCTGTCGTTCCTGTTGCTGTACGGGTCTAACGTGCGGCGCGAGGCGATCGTCGCGACTGTGCAGGCGCTGCAGCCGTACCCGCGCGGCCTGCTGACGAACGCGGGCATGCTGGTGGCGAACCCGGCATTCAGCTGGAACGACAGCGACGCGACGCTCTTCTCGAACCGGGCGTACCACGGCGCGGTCGCGTGGGGCTGGCAGCAGGGCATGATGGCGGCGGGCGTGGCGCGGCAGCTGGCGCTGTGCGGATCGGGCTCGAGCAGCCTCGAGTCCGTCGCGTTGAGCACCGCGCCCTCGCCCGGGAACGGCACGCAGGCGCAGCCCAAGTGGTGCGCCGACCGCGGGCTCGTGCTCGCGCTGCACGCCGCCCAGGGGCGGCTCTGGGACGCAATCGCAGGCAGCAAGGACGTGCTGTACACCGAGGTGTGGAGCCCGGTGTTCGTCCCGCCGAAGCAGACGCGGCAGGCCAACGCGACCGCCAGCGCCAACGCAACCGAGCCCGCCGCCGGAGACACGGCCGAGGGCGGCTCGTTCGCGATCGGCGACCTCGGCAAGCTCTCGCCCGAGGGCACAGAGGGCGACGCGATCCAGCTCTGGAGCTACGGCTTCCTTGCCCAGATCGACCCGCGCACCGGCACGCCCGTCGCCAGCTGGCCGTCCAGTGGGGGCGCCAGCTCCGCGATGGCGGCCGGCAGCAGCACCGACACTCCGAGCGATGCCGACCCGTCCTCTGAGCCGGGCATGGAAGGCGTCGGCAGCGGGAACGGCATCGGAGGCGTCACCAACGCGACGGCAAAGGCAAGTGCCGGTGCCAGCCCCAGCACGCAATAAGCAGGAAGAGTCGATAGAGCGTTGTAACAGAGCAAACCACGATAACGATAAACACATCTTTAATTGATCTTACATGAACACTGTTGTGAACGATTGTGAAGCAACTGCATGCGCGCCTCGCGCGGCCTATCTACTACTACTAGTGACAGCGGGTCACATCTGCTAAGCTCAGAGCTTGCCCTGGAACATGGCCTTGACCTTCTCGGGCTCGAGGACCATCTCGGGGTACGGGAGGGAGGCGTGGGTGAGGTGGCGGTGGCCTCCGTCGACGACGAGGGTCTGACCGGTGATGTACTTGCCCGCGTCGGAGAAGAGGAAGACGGCGGCGTCCGAGATCTCCTGCTTGTATCCCTGGCGGCCGAGGGGGATGACGCGCTTGGGCTCGTACCCCTTGGTGCCGAGGCGCTTCATGCCCTCGGTCTCGCCGATGGGGCCGGGGGCGATGACGTTGGAGCGGATGCCGCGCGGGCCTTCCTCGACGGCGAGGACGTTGGAGAGCGCGTCGATGCCGGCCTTGGCCGCCGAGACGTGCGGCTGGTACGGCGTGCCGCGGTAGTGCAGCGTGGCCGAGATGTGGATGTACGCGCCCTGCGTCTCGCGCAGCGGGTGCAGCGTCGCCTTGATCGTGTTGTACGTGCCGAGCAGGTCGATGTCGATCACCGTCTTGAACCCGTTCTCCGACAGCCCGTCGATGGGCACGAGGAAGTTGCCCGCGGCCGCTGCACGTTAGCTGCGTTCCGCACACGAAGCAGGCTGTTTCCGCATTTTCCGCAAGCGCACGGCCTACTCCACTCCCAGCGCAGACGGCCATCTGCGACGAGGTGGAGACCGCCGCTGGATGTGGATCACCAGGAACACTCGGAATACTGTGCACGCATGCAGCATGCGTGGGCGCCTACTCACCGCAGACGACAAAGTCGATCTTGCCGAACGCCTCGAGCGTCTTGGCGACGGCGGCGCGCACCTGCGCCTTGTCACGGACGTCGGCGGCAGCGGCGATGCACTTCTTGCCGTTGCCGGCCTCGCGCTCGAGGTTGGCGGCCGACTTGGCGAGGCCCTCGGCGCTGGTGGGCGTCAGTACTCTTGGTTCAGTAGTTTATGCAAGCCGCGTGTGGATCACACACGGCGCTCGACTCACTCGCGACCGACGATGACGGCGTTGGCGCCGAGCTGGAGCATGTTCTTCGCAATGTCGTATCCGATGCCGGTGCGCCCGCCCGTGATGAAGAGCACCTTGCCCTCGAAGATGCCGTCCTTGAATGTCTTGCTCATGTTTGTGTCGGCGTGAGTGGTGTGATGGGAGTCGTGGAAAGAAGCTCAGATCGTTGATATTTCTACGCATCGACAACATGCCGCGCCAAGTGCCGGGCGGGTGGGTGGGGTGGTGGGTGTGCCCAGTCACGGCCTCGTCCGCCCCACACCCCGGCTATCTCATTCGTCCCTCACCCGGCGGCGCCCCTTGACATGACCTCTCCATGCCTCAAGCTTCAGCCCGTCCTCTCGACCCCGCACAGCTGATCGCACCTGGTGATCGGTGCCGAACCTCGGGGAGGGCGATCTCCGATGCACGAGTGCGGGGACCGACCCTGCACCGGCCGAGAGCACCCGTTCCAAGCCGGAATGCACGTCGAGACAAGCACCTCTCGCTGTTCCAGACGACCGCTAGGCACGGCCATCGTGGTCAGTTGGCGCGCGGGGCCCTTCCGGACATGACATTCTCGAAAACTCTTCATCCTCCCATTCTTCGAAATCATGACAGCCCACTCAAGGAGGCGGCGAGGACAGACCGCGATCGCCGGCGGCCTCGCTTCTAAGGATGCTGCAACTGGCCCGCAGAGGTAGCGCTGTAGCGGGAAGAGGTCTCTATGTCAAATCTCTCGGCCGTTGACCGGTCATGTCTCGGCGTGCGCGGACGTGCTTTCGTACGAAGTGCGCCGGTGGGCAGGACAAGCAATGCACCGCAGCTTACAGTGTGATCGCGCAATGCCACCACGGTACCACAACGACTAGTGACATCACCCAGAGAAGCCCAGTAATCCAGACGCTGGAGTAGCTGTCGACATCACGTGACTTGTACATGCCAATGACGTGTGGACCTGCCTCTGTATCACCGATCGTCACCGCACGAGGCCCAGACCAGCTGAAGTTGGTTCGAACAAAACGACATCAACAACAACAGACCCCCGATCGTCCTCCGCCATGTCTGACTGGTGGACGCAGCCGAGCACGCCGGCGCGCCAGTCGGCGTTCTCGTCGCCCGCGCGTGCGTCGTCCTCCCGCGCGCGCTTCGTGTCCGACGACCCGGACCCGAACTCGGAGGCGCCCAAGTTCTTACCCACTTTCGCCGCCTCGCCGGCGGCCAAGGTTGCTCTTGTGAGTGAACGTTGTCCCGCATTCTCCTCAGGCGCGGAGAGCTGCATTATTTGTCCGGTTCACATGACTCTGGAGACTATTGCGGCTATCGCAGGCAGCTGCGACGGCGATTAGGGACCAGCTAACGTCCAGGGCAGCTCTCCCGGCGCTGCTTCGCCGCCGGCGCCGAAGCGCTCCCCGACTGCGCGCTTCTCGAGCTCGATCAACGAGTCGACCTCGTCCCCGCGCGGAAACATGACGCGGTACCGTGCCGCGCAGGCGGACGAGGACGGCATCCCGACGTCATCGCTGCATGACGACCCGCCGGCGCGCGCCGCGCCCTCCGCGCCCGCGAGCATCCCCGTGCCTCCCGCCCTCGAGCCGGACGCGGACACCACGACGCTGCACGTCTTCGGCCCGCCCGTCGAGTTCCTGTCCACGCTGCGCGCGTACCTCGAGTCCATCGGCCCCGTCGTGTCCTACGTCCCCGGCCCGGACGGGAGCAACTGGTGGGTCGTCACGTACGGAGATCCCCTCGCCGCCAGCTACGCGCTCCGCCGCCACGGAGAGATCGTCAACGGCAGGTGGATGCTGGGATTTAAGATCGCCGGCCCCGGCTCCACCCAGGGCCTCACCCTCGTCAGCGGCGTGTCCCCGGCCCCTGTCAACTCGTCGGCAGCGGGCAACGCCGTCGAGCTCAAGAGCGCCAGCATCATCCGACCCAAACCAAAAGCGAGCGAAGTCGCAAAGGAGGATTACGCGTGGGAGGAGCCAGAGCAGCCGTCAGGCATTCTCGGCCGTGCCGCCGAGCTCATTGTGAGTTAAGAAGGGTTCGATTGTAACTGACCCCAGTTCGGCCGTTAGAGTGTTGATACCATGTACGATAGACTCATGTGATGCATAGTGCCCCGCAGGCTATGTACAACCGGGGTACCGAACTAGTGGACCGAGGCGAAATAACAACATGGTCTCATCGAACGATGCTTACATATCTGGCATGACAGGCGTCAAGGGGCGTGAGGTCGACATTATAAGGTAAGGCTGAGAGAGGGTGGCAGAACAGGTTCTATGCCGGTACAGGGGACGCGATGCGTATTATCGGATTCGGTATGCGAGTGAGTTGTTTGGGGGGCGGGGCTTACAGCAGACCGCCCATGATCATGCTTTCTCCTCCATGGCCATGCCAGCGGCGAGAGCCTTGTCGCAACCGTTGTCCGAGTGATCAGACTCCTTCCCGGAGTCGGACGAATCACTATCGAGGGAGATAACGTGGTTGGCCAAAGCCGCCTTCATCTTTCCGACCATCTTCCCGGCATGAGCAAGAGGAGACTCGTCCGCCTTGGAGTTAGGAACGAAGGGAACAGAGTCCGCATTCAGGCGCGTTGCGCGAGGAGGAAGGGACTGTGGCGTCTGAGGGAGCACAGGTCCCGCCTTGTAAGCGGCTTCGTCGAGCCAGCGACGGCTTGCCTCAGCAAAGGGGTCGAATGCTCCAGGGGTCATAGGAGCAGCGAAAGGACGGGTCTTGAGAACACGGTCGCCGAGCTGCAGGCCGTTGGCATTGATCAGGGCAGTCGCGGAAACAGGGTGTTCGAACTGGATCAGAACGGACAGAGGCGAGTCTGTGAGTTTCACGACACGCTGAATAGGCCCAAAGGTTCTGAAGATCGAGCTGACAGTGTCTGTGTCGGGGAAGAGGAACGAGTCCTAGACCGTCAGCTACAGGCGAAGAACGCGTACCCACAAGGTTCTCAACAATGACAGAGCTATCGGGAGCCGCGTCTCGACGGATAGACACTGAAGGAGGGTGGACAACGCGGTTCGGCAGAGACCCCCCAGTAAGAGACAGGCGGAGCTCGGCTTCGTTGTTGAGCATATTCTTAGCCTCGCGCTGGACAAGGGCCCACGACACGTCAAGCTTGGACCCGCTCATCGTAAGCACAACACTCCTCGCTGACTAGTGACTCACTCGATCCACTTGCCATGCATCTGGTGCATGGCCTCGACAGCCTCGCGGTGCGAAGACATGAGGACAAACCCGCTGTCATCAGAACCGACTTGGAGCGTGGACTTACCGGCGGCGACCGAGCCCATCCAACTGCGAGAGCAGAATGGAATGCTCGACAACGCCATAGTTGATGAAGAGGTTCTTGAATTCGATTCTGGGCTGTGAGTAGGATTCTTGCAAAGCACCTACTGAGTGAGATCGAGAGGCAGGTTCAGGACATAGAGGTTGCGAGGAAGGGTAGGCGACTGCTCCTGACGAGGGAAGAAGGGGCTGCCTTGAAGAGCCTGAACTGCAAAAGGACTCTGAGGGTAGGGGGTCGACACGAAGGGGGTCGTAGGAGTTGTAGGGCTACGAGTGGCGCGGTTAAGCTGGGCTAGAATGTCCCAGGACATCTGAGGAGGCGTAGTGAACGACTGCTGGGGAACCGCACGGTTGATGGTGCTTGAAACGTAAGCCACGATACACAACAGCAGGGAAGGAAGGCAACTCACATGCCATTGACAGCGAGAACGTCACGGAGATCAAGCAGCTGGATAACTTCACTCTCCGTTGCAACCCAGACCTGCGCCCACTGGAATGGGCCCTTGGTCTGGGGATGGAGGAGAACACCTCTGACGCGAACTTCTGCGGTCAGTGCTGCCCTAATGGGGCCCACGACATACCGCCTTTGCCGAGGAACTCTCCGAGAGCCTCCGTGGTGACTTGAAGAGATTAGCGAGACTATACAGGGCGACGACACTTCAACTTACTGCTCTTATTGAGCCCCATCATGCGGACTTCGAGGAGGTCGGAGCCGGGAGACTGCATGATGGCAAGTTGTTGACAGGGCAAAGAGAAGGTGTAGGGAGGGGAAGATGGCTTTCGAGGTAGCAGGCAATCGAGCAGGCAGGAAGTAAGGAGCGCTTCCCTATGCTAGGTTGGAGGTGAGAGGTCGAGAGTAATGTTGGGAGAGGGAGGGTTGGGAGCTCGACGTGGAAAAGTGTGAAGAGATAAAGCGAGGGAGTGGAAAGAGGGAAGAGCCTGGAGCAATTGAGGAAGACCAGCAGCTGGGGGGTAGGTCGCTGAGCCGCTGGACGGTGCAGGGTTCCGATGAGCGTTGAGTGCAAGTGCTTAGTGCCAACTTGTGTATCACCATCTGCCGGCGCCAAGCAGTTGGACAAACCACTGCTCCCCTGAGCACATGGTTCATCGCTGCTGCGCTGATGGTGTCGGAGTTCCGGAGATGATGAAGTATTGAGCAAAGCGCGAGCTGTGACATGTTTATGCGTATATGCTTTCGTCCCCGCTGCATTTGATCGCGTGTCCCGCGATCGTCTCTCGTCGATCACACGAGGACCGCGGATGGTGACAGCTCCGCCTCCACCGCTTAGCTACTCCGGTCCCCAGTCGCCAGCTCTAAGCTGTCAAGGCCACATTCCTGGTGCAAGCCATGTACGCCATGCACTCGGTTCCTGCTTCTAGCTTGAGCTAGTAGCCAATACTCCGCGATGCGCGAGACATTCCGCTCACCACCGTGGACGCCGCCGTCGCCACTCACAACAACATATCGTTTTGGCTCCGTGACACCGTGAGAGACCTCCGCACCAGCGGAGCCATCCAGCCACGTGAAAGTGACGACACGAGTCGTCCACAGCCGTCGATGTGCTTACTCTCTGCAGCCTTTGTCGTTGTTACTCATCTACACTTACTCCTACCTGCAACGTTCCCGGCTGTCAATCACCCCATTCTGGAGTAACCGAAGCCATGAATCACGGGTACGACGACGACGACGGTAAGTTTGATGGCCTGTTCGGTGCCAAATCGCCGTTGACATAAACGCGTGTCGCTGAGTCACCTCATCCTGGATGATAACACTGACAACCCAGAGGAATTCACCGCGCCTCTTCCGCAGGCTCCTAGCTTCTTGTCCCAGCTGCTTGGAGGAGGCAGGTTCGGAGCAACACCCTCAGCATCGTGCGTAGCTCATTGCGATGAATGCAATTGCTGACTGAAGGTCCTATGATGACTACTTCAAGGCCTACTCGGTGGCGACTATGCAGCACGGGCACGAGCGCCCGGAGCTCATGTACGGCGGAAAGAGTGGGTAGAAGGTCCCCTTCGAACGACCAGCTGACGATACAGTCATCATGCCTCCGTCGGCACTTGTCAAGCTCAGTGAGTAACCTCGTTGTGCCTTTCTTTCGATTCCGAGGCTAATCACGCAGCTTCCCTCGACATCGACAGCCCGTGGACATTCCATTTGAGGAACCCTCGCAATCCTACCGAGAATCAGACCCACGCCGGTGTCCTGGAATTCATTGCCGAGGAAGGCATTGTTCACCTTCCCGCCTGGGTGAGTGACTCAGCTGGCATTGGAGCCATATTAGCTAACGTCAGATGATGAAGAAGCTCAATCTGAACGAGGGTGACCCCGTCCGTCTGACTGGCGCTTTGCTTCCGAAAGGAAAGATGGTCAAGATCCAGGCGCAGTCGGTGGACTTCCTCGAGGTCGCTGACGCGAAGGCTGTGTATGTTACATTGCGCAGGTTGGTTGGCTGACCCACAGTCTTGAATCGGCGCTCCGTTCCTATTCGGCTCTCACCAAGGGGGACATCATCGAGATCACCTACAACTCGCTCGTGTTCGAGTTCCTGATCATGGAGACGACTCCGGAGGGAACCGGTATCTCTATCATCGACACCGATCTCGAGGTCGACTTTGCGACGCCTGTGGGCTACGTTGAACCAGAGCGTAAGGCCCCCGCTCCTACCCCGACCATGGCAGACAAACTGAAGATCGACGTCGGAGAGACGACCTCAGTTGACCCGTCCCGCCCTGTGTCTTCCATGTCTATCAGGACACAGGGATCTGGCGATGGCCCTCTCGAGAGCTTCACTGGTGTCGGACAAAGCCTGAGTGGCAAGCGCATTCGCGGGAAGGGCCTGGCAAAGAAGATCGAAGAGGTCAATCCCGATAGCAAGATCAACCGCTTTACGTGAGTTCTCTCCGTTGTGGGTTGAACCTAACATTTAGCGGCCCTCGCATCATCACGTCTGACTCGCTGAACGACGACCGCAAGGTCCCCGCGGCCTTGGTACTCCCCGAAGGCAAATTCTTCTTTGGCTACAAGTATGTTCCGTTCGACAAGTCCAAGGTCAAGAAGAAGGAGGAAGCACCTGCTCCCCCTCAGTCTTTCCAGGGACAAGGCAACTCGCTGCGTCGCAATGCCCCTTCGTCATCGACACCGGCGCCGGCTGGGGCTGAGCCGGCCAAGGAAGAGAAGGCCGATCCGTGGGCGAACCTTGGCAGCGGCCAGACACTGTCGGGGCGGGCTCCGAAACGCGCTGCTGCCTCTCCTGCGCCTGAGCCTACTCGCGCTCCGTCACCACCCAAGCAGACGGAGCAGGATGTCATCGACGCCACAATGATGGACGAGACCGACTTCATGTTCGACGACACCGCCTACAGCGACGACGACGATGTCATCGAGATTGACTCGGACTAATCATAGAAGCACCACCACATCCTCACAAATGCATGTACCATTACAATGTGACACCGGAAGCCCTGTTTACCGATCTATAATAACCTTGTATTCATTACACTACTGCTCTACAACCTAAGCGCGGGTAAGGCGCTCCTCGTACGCCTTCCAGCCCTCCTCGCGGTACTTCTCGGCCTCGGCGAGGACGGCCTCACGTCCGCCCTGGACGCCGTAGATACCGCGGCCGACAATGATGACGTCGCATCCAGAGTCGTAGACAACCTCGCGCGGGGTGCGGTACTGCTGGCCGAGCTTGTCGCCCTTGGCGACGAGGCCGACGCCAGGGGTGAGGATAAGGAAGTCCTCCTTGCCCTCGGGGTCGCTCTCGGCGTCGACGCGGCCCATGGCAATGAATCCGACAACCCAGTCACGGCCAGCGTCACGGGCCATCTGGACGGCGGTCTTGGTGTACTCGCCCGTGGCGAGGTTGCCCTTGCTGCTCATTTCGGCGAGGAGGAGGAGGGCGCGGCCCTTGGGCTTGCCGACGGTGCCGAGGCCGGAGATGATGCCGGGTCCCGGGAGGGGGTGGGCGTTGGTGATGTGGGACCAGTCGGCAATCTTGTGCACGCCGGACGAGTACTGCAGGGCGACGGTGTTGCCGATGTCGGCGAACTTGCGGTCCTCGAAGATGACAAAGTCAAACTCGTCCGCGAGCTTGCCAAGCTCCTCGGTGAGCGCAGGGGTGAAGTCGGAGATGATGTCGATGTGCGTCTTGACCATGCATACGGCGGGCGCGACGTTGCGCACGACCTCGAGCACCTCGGCGCTCGTCGTGACGTCGACCGAGACGCAGAGGTTGGTCTTCTTGCGGTCCATGATCTCGAGCAGCTTGCGCGCCGCCGCGTTCGGGTGCGCCGCCGCGCGCTCGAGGTACGTCTTCACGGTGGTGGGGTAGACCATGGTTGCTTTCGGCCGAGGGTGCAGGTGGACAGTCGCAGCTGGGGGTTGGAACTGACGAGATTTTCTGGACCGCGGTGACTCGCAATTCAGAAATCTCGCCATGGTGGAGGCGCAATGCCCCGCTCCGGTCGCGACCGTGGGAACCTCGCTGTACGCCGGTTCGGCACAGCGCCCGCCGTATTACCGGGATATGCCAGTGGGCACCTTCCAACCACAACTCCATTCACCACATGTCGCACGCTACGCCGGTGTTCCCAGAGGCGGGGCCATCAGAGTCGCCTTATCGGCCGCATCTGGTAGAGCTCATCCCGCAGGAGCAGCTGCGGACAGTGCTGCACCCTGTTTTCCGATATGTTTTGACGGTAAGTAGCCGACACGGAAGGCAAAGGAGCTGACGCGGCCAGTATCTCGCGCAACATTACCCTCGCTATTTCCTCCGCATCGTGAACAGACACGAGGAGGCGTTTGCTTTGGTGCTGCTCCTGCTGGAGAAGCATCATCTATGGAAGCATGGTGGGTTGAAGGAATGCAGTTTCGTAACTGACGTGCAGACGCCTCTCTTTCTGAGCACTTCTACCAGCTCAAACTCGCGCCCGCCCGCGTGCACACCCCGCGTCTAGGCTCGATTCATGCCCAGCAGCCATCGCGGTTGTCTAACAGGCAGCGGTGGGGAATGCTGCTGGTGCTCGTCGGTTTGCCGTACGTCCGTGCACGACTAGACGATTTCTACGACCGGTGGTCGACGCAGAACGACCCAGAACTCGCGCTCGCGGACCAAGGACCGCCGCTGACCACCGGGCAAAAGATCTTCCTCAAGGTGTATCCGACGGCGGTCACGGCGTTCGAGACGACGCTGCTCGCGTACGATGTCGCGTACCTGTTCGAGAAGACCGAGTTCTTCCGCCCGTGGCACCGGTGGCTTGGTGTGCGGATCGAGCGTGCGATTGACGAGGCGCCGCCGTCAACCACTCAGTCATTCCTCTCGAAGCTGCCGCCGCTGCTGCCGCCTCTCCTTCTCACGCTCAAGTTCGCGCAGTGGTGGTTCTCCCCCACGTCGCCGCGCTCGCTCCCGGCCGCGAACAAGAGCGAGGAGCAGTCCCTACACACGTCGGTGCTGCCGCCGCGCCCGCTTCCGATCCTTCCGTCCAGTGGCCTCCTCACGCCGCCGCTCTCGCCAGAGGACGAGAAGCAGGAGCTCAAGGCCGACCCCTCAGAACAGACGTACCAGATCGACGCCAAGGAGTTTGGCCACTGCCCCATCTGCAAGGGTAAATGGCAGAACCCCGCCATCCTCCCTAGCGGCTGGGTCGTGTGCTGGCGCTGCGGGTGGGATGCGATCAGCGGTGAGGGCGAGTTGGGCGAGGCGGGCAAGAACCGATGCCCGATCACCGGCGTCGCCGTGAACCAGAGCGACCTGCGGCGAGTCCTCGTATGATCCTAACACATTCTTTAAGTATTCTCATTTAGATGGGGATGTAAAAACACATTGGCATATAGCGGTAGATCTACAATGGTGACGTGTGAGTGACATGAAGAGCCCAAGTGTGGTATGAGAGAGGGTGGTGAATGGTGTGGCGCTCGCTCAGCGTACCAGCTCACAGGGGGGACGCTCAGCTTGAGCGCTGCCTAGCTGGCGTCCACGGCTTACTGAGCGGGCGGCGTCGGCGGCGCGAGGCGGTACGACGCCTTTTGGTCCTCCCCGTCAAAGTCGGTGAAGGCGAGCATCTCGAACTAGCTGTCAGCTTTCGTACCACCGGCTAGCTCACCCTGGCATCGTCCTTGAGCGTGGCGATGAGCTCCTGCGCCTCGGCGGCGGGGAGCGACTGGTCGCGCCCGTTGATGCGGAGGTTGCCGGCTGACCAGACGTCGACGGTGCCCTGGGGCTGCAATGTGTCAGCACCGAGTACGCACGAGTGGAGGCGACTCACCTTGATGAGGAGGCGGTCGTAGAGGTCGTCGGCGCGCGAGCCGGCAGAGGACGACGAGGAGGACGACGTGCTCGAGTACGAGCGCGCCTTGGCCGAGAGCATCATGGAGGACATGTCTGGTGGCGTCTTGTTTTGGAAACGAGAGGCGAGTGGGGTGGGCAGGTGGCGGAGACAGACGGCTGAGACACGCTCCGACGAGGTTATCTATATATGATATCGCGTATCTGCGTCCCTAGTTTTATGCGCGGCTCGCGTCCTGAACAGAAGTGGGGGTTCAGACAAGCAGAAGCGGGGTGGAAGGCGCTCGGGCCCCGCGGCGGCGTCGCTGGAACACCGGCACACGAGAAAGAAACAGCTGTGCGAGACAGACGCAGGCCAGGCGGTCCAGCTGAGCAGCTGAGCAGCGCTGGCGCGGAGCCGCGCGAGGTCTTGCCCTCGCCCGATGCAGTGCCGCTCTCGTGCGGGCGCTTCCCTGCGGCCGACGCTCGCTTCGCCCTAGACCAAGACAGGCCTGACTGTCAGGCCTGCCCCTCACGCACCCCATAAAGCTCCTATCTAAGGGGAAGCTCCGGGGCACGCCGGGGGTCCCGGCGTGCCCCGGGTTCGGCGCGGCGCAGGTCGTGCAGGTAGCTGTGAGGTGGGCTGGATGACCCTGCACCGCCGGATTCCCATGCCATCCGCAGGCCGCCGTGCCTTGCCCCGGAAGCCCTTGGCTCTCGGGCAGTCGCCTAATCCGCGAGAAGCTAACACAAGCCCTTCCGACGAGGCGAGGATAAACCTCGCAATCTCTCGAAATTCGCGTGCATCGCGTGCATCGCGTGAGCGCTGAGACTGGCGCGCGCGCGCGCCGTCGCCTTGGCTCTTCCTCAGCCGTGCAGTCCCTGGATCGTGCGATTAACTCGACGCACACGAGCCTAGCCCACTGCGCAGCCTGACAAACGCGCGACTGCCTGGCACAATTGCCCGTTCCTCTACGACGCGGCGCGGGGCGTACAGGGCAGTCACATGCCTGCACATGGTTTCATGAATGCACCCCGGCGGGTCAGATGACCGCGCCCTGGGCAGGCCTGATGCAGGCCTGATGCAGGCCTGACGAGCTTAAACGGCGGCAGCGGCGTTCCAGCGAAAGCCTATGCCGTCGCGCAGCGCAGACACGGGAGACATGACGATACCAGAGCCAGATTCGATAACGTATGCGATCCCCAACGCCTCAGCATGCGTGTGCGGTGACGCTTCGACGCGGCCGAGGTCTGTGCTATCTCTGATCACCGCCTGATGGGCATCGCATCGGGAGAAGGCGCGATAACGCCTCAGTCAAGGGCGCCCTCGCACAGCGCACAGCAGGCATAGCCATTCAGCCCGCTGGGGGTTGGGCGCGCGTGCAGTGCCGTCGTCACCTCCCTCGGCACCCAAGACGCCATTAGCGCATTTCACGTTCCAAGTTGGCTCCCCCACGCGCGCCCCCACCTGTCGTATGAGCGTTTTCCAACAGTCCGACTTGAGCTGCCAAGATTCGTGTGACCTGCGCACCGTCTAGCGTTTCGATCACCCTTTCGCTGCCCGTCGCGCCGGCCTCGAATGTCAGATCGTGGGAGCGGCCGCAGCACAACGACGCTAAACGCTGTTTGTCCTGGCGCTTGCGCGGGGCGCGACGGGGCCTCAGCCTGCGGACAAGCACTGGGGCGCTACGGCCTCCGCGCCCTGGCGGGCCAGGGTGCGCGGTGAGTAGCGAACGAGAGCGCAGACGTGCAGAACGGGGGGTGTCACGGTGTGTCAGCCCGCTCGCTGAGCGCGGCCTGGGCGTGCTCGGCGGCGCAGACGCTGGCCCGCCATTGGCAGCCGCGGACTGGGGTCCCGTCCTTCGGACCTTGCAGGCGTCGAGGAAGGACATGTCCGAAGGCACGAACGAGAGGAACGGGGATGGATCAAAAGGAGGGACCCCAAAATTCCACACGGCCCCAGGGGGCAACACATCCCTGGACGGCGCGGAGACGCGCAGGGCGAGCGTAGCGAGCGCAGCGAACGCCGAGACGCCGAGACCTCTTCGCCTTGTCGCCTTGTCCTCTGCCCTGGACCTGTGCTGCCCGTTGTACGCTCCTAACCTCAGCTCAGCAGGTGAGCCAACGAAAGGCTACGGACAGGTCGCAGCACTGCTCACCCGATCACTCATAAGATCTGGGCATGCGTGCACGCGGCGCTCACGATTAACCTCGCGGATTTGCCCCTCGGGCCCTTCTGGACTCCTTCAACAGCTCTAGTTGGGACTTGGCATTACATTTCCTCGCGACCAAGGTGGGTCAGGAACCGCAGGCCACTGCCGCGCAGCACATGTCCTCAGGCCCGGGCAGGTCCCACTCACGCGCACTCACATGAGCAGGCATGTGGGCTCCCGCTGCCGGCTTGCAGCCCTAACGGCCTCGGTCAAGCTGAATAGCTTGCACTATTGTTGGCAACGCGAGATCCCGATGTCGGGCCAATCGATCGCTGCTCGACTGCCTTGCTTTCACCTCCATCGCTGGCCAAGGTGTAAGATGTACCGTGGGAAAGCTCAACTTGGACAGCCGTGGGAGAGCAGACGACAACGGCCGTGGGACACCATAAATAACCGCATGGCGGCCCTGACCCACGCGAATAGCCACGGCTGATGGCATCCGCACCTCCGCACCGCACCACCGAGGTTACAACCGACCATCGACAGCTGCTTGGCACGCGACAAATACGAGGCCATCGAGGAGGCCATGCATGCAGCAGCGTTCAAAGAACATCTATCAGTTTTCAGCTGACGGATTTGGAGGATGACTGATGCTCTCAAGCTGCACGATTGGCGACGCGGACAATGAGCCGGACACACGGCATACATCATCTCGGCGTCCCTGCCGTGGCTGAGCTGGGCCCGTGACTCATGGCAGCGGAGCTAAGTGGATAGTCAGCATTCCCAGGCGACTTTCTCCATCACTCTTTCTCTCAGTAACACCATGGACATGCCTGCTCCTGGCCCCAACACACTCGCGCCCTCAGCGTTCGGCTCTGTCTCGGCGCCGTTCTCGGTGTCCGTCAGCTCGGTCGCCGCGACTTGGGCGGCGCTCGCTCCGGCCCTCGAGGCGCGCTACTCGGCCTTCAACGCGTGGTGCGCCGAGATGCAAGCGACGCCGGCAGGCAAGGTGATGATAGCGCTCCTGTGCCTTGTCGAGATCACGCTGGTGACACTCGTCGTTCTGCGAGTCCGTGAGTAACGTGGCCCCCGTTCGCCGCTGACAGGACAGGCTACGTCCGGCAACAGGTGCGCTCTGAGTCTCCCGCGGCAGACGGGGAGAAAGCCCCCCTCGCGTGAGACACGGCCACAACACGGCCAGCGTCCTACTGTTGTGTAGCATAGGTTCCCAGAGAAGCAGAGCAGTTGTATGTCAGTCCCCTGTCAGCGCAAACAACGGATCCAGTGGAGCGGACCGCCTGGAATTTTCACAGAGAGAAGGGTCGGTCCTCAATTCGCTATGATGTAAACACTGACTTCGTGGGACGCCACCCACGCCACCCGAACAAAAAGCACCGGCCAAGTGCGACGGACTCCGCGTACACACGCGTCACACGCGATTGGCTGATGGCACAGATTCTGTCTGGTGCGGAGCAAAGTTGCGAAAGTCGAATCCGCTGTGCTGCTTGCGTATTGAACAACAGATATGCATGGTGGCCCGTCTCTAGTTAATCTAAACGAAGTTGGCGTCGCGCAGCTTGCGCGTCTCGGCCCTGACCTTGTTGTCCCAGTGGTGGTCTGCAAGCTCGTCGAGCTCGTACAGCGAGGTCGTGTAGGGATTAGTGAGCTGAGGGTCGTCCATTTCGGGGCGGTACACGCCGTCGAACATGCGCTCCTCGGTGTCGAGGAGGTTGGCGAGCTTGGGCTCCTTGGCGCTGAGGCGGCGGACGAAGGTGACGGCCTCGCGCGCGGTGGCGGGCGGGAAGAAGAGGGCGCACTCGACGAGGCGCTTTGCGAACGCGGCGGCGCGCAGGGGCGGCGCGCTCGCGGTCGACGCAAACAGGCGCGGGAAGAAGATGGCCTCAAGGCAGCGGAACAGCAGGCCGGCGGTCGAGAGCGTGTGCGTCGGTGCGCGCTCGGTGCGCTTTGCGCGCGCCGCCTGCTTGGCCGCCGCAACCGCCGTCGCCTCGGTCATCAGCGGCGGGTCCTCGATGCCCGTGTCGAGCGCGAGCGGGCGCAGCAGCCCGAACAGCTCGGTCACAAAGTCGCCCAGGTCGATGTTGAGCGCCTCGCCCTGACCGCTCAGCAGGTCGAAGGCCGTCACGATGCCCAGCATGCGGATGCGGATGCGCTGCGTCGCGCCGACGGGGTCCAGGTCCTCGTCCTCCTCGTCGTCGGCCTTGCGGTCCGCGATGATCTTGCGGATCACCGTCAGCAGGTCCCGGAAGAAGTCGACGTTGATGAGGTGCGAGAAGTGCGAAATGCCCTCGAGCGCAGCCGGCAGCAGCGGGCTGCGCCCCGGGTTCTTCAGGATCGAGAAGTACAGCACGAACAGGTTCTTGAGCGTCTCGGTCTGCACCTGCTCCCGCTCCTCCTGGTCGACCTCGGCCTCGGCCTCGGCCATCTCCTTCTCGACCTCCTTGAGCTCCTTCTCGCGCTTGCGCTGGTTCTTGGTCTGCCACTTCTTGCGGATCTCAGACTTGAACTTGGGCGCCTCGTCCTTGCCGCCCTTGCCCTTGCGCTTGTCGAACTTGCCCTTGCGCTTTAGGTCCTTCTTGTTCGCGCGCATATGCGTCAGCTCCGTCCGCAGCCGCAGGTGCAGCATGCAGCTCAGCACGTTCGGGTGCACCTGGAACTTGCGCTCCTTGATCATGCGTGCGATGAGCTTGACGAGCGCCTGCGAGTAGGTCGCCGCCAGGTCCGCGTGGAACACGCTCACGAACGTGTTGAGGATGAGCTCGCTGTCGTCGTCCCACGACCGCCGCCCGATGCGGCCGACGAGCACGCCCATGATGTTCTCTGAGAAGTTGAAGTGCGGCACAGCGTTCAGCAGCTCGCACAGACACTTGAGCGCGACCGTGCCCAGCGGCGTCCGCCCCTTGACCTCGACCTCGAGCGCCTTCAGGTACGTCTTGTAGTTTCGCACAAGCGCCTTCTCGCCCTCGCGCATCCGCCGCACCTCGTCGCGCACCTTCTCCGCCTCCTCCTGCGCCGTCAGCTGGCGGATGCGGTAGCCCGGAATCAGGTCCTTGAACACCGCGAGCTGCGACAGGAACGCCGTCGCGCGGATCGACGCGGGCACAGGGAGCATCTTGCCGTCGTCGTCCGGCGACTGCACCTCGGCGAGCGAGAACGTCGCCATGCGCGTGATCGTCGGCGCGACATCGACGAGCTCGCCGCCGCCGAGGATCTCCGCTCCCGTCTGCGCGAGCTGCTCCTTGGCGGCAGCCAGCTTCTGCGCATTCTTCCATCCCTTCGCGGCAACGATCTCGGCAATGTTCATCCGCCCGAAGCGTCCCGGCTGCGCGGCGAGGTGAGCCGCCGCCTCGTCGACGTCGCTCGCGTCGTCGCTCTCGTCCTCCGACTCGGGATCGGCCTTCTTCGGCTGCTGCGGCTGCTTCTTTGGCGGCGGAAGGGCAATCTTCGTCGTGCCCTCGACGAGCTGCACCTCACCCGTCGGCAGCTTGATCGGCAGTCGTCCGACCTCGGCGTGCTCCTTGTCCTCGTCCGACTCGGGCTCGGCCCACCGCGCACGTCCCGCCGTCTCGTACTCGGCCTCCTCGTCCTTTCTCTTCTTCTTCTTCGGTTTTGGCTGCTCGTCCTCGGACTCGTCGTCGCTGTCCTCGCTGAGCGCGTCGTACTCGGCGGCGAAGGCGTCCTCGTCGTCAGATCCGAGCGAGCCGTCGTCCGAGCCATCCTCGTCCTCGTCTTCATCGTCACTGTCGAGGTCAGAGCCAAGGTCAGAGTCGTCAAGGTCTGAGCCAGAAGGAAGCGGCTGGTCATCGCCCTCCTCGTCGCCCGACATGCTGATCTCCGAATCGAAGTCGTAGTCCGAGATGTCAGACGCCGATTCCGGAGACGGTTCCCGCTTCTTCTTCTTCTCGGGGAAAGTCTCGCGCGCCTTCTCGTTTGCGTGAATGCGCCTCGTCTCCTTCGTTGTTCTGTCACGTCAGCTAGGTTCAGCGGCATGTAAGCTCACCGTGACAGGGCGTTCCTGTCGAGGCCGGCGGCGAAGCCTCCCGCCTGGCCGATGTCGAGCTCGTCGTCCTCGCCGAGGTCCAGAAGGTCCTCGTCGTCGTCGGAGGCGAACTCCGTTTTCGGTACGGGGATAAACTTCTGGTCGCGCAGCTTCACCTTCTTCGGCTGGTCGGGGCGACGCTTCGGCTTGCCGGTCGGTCCAACCTCGCGCTCCGGCTCCGCCTTGGCCTTCTTGTTCGCCTGGCTGTCAGCTAAAGTCAGCGGGGCACAGGTAACTCACGCCCTTCTGAGGCGCAGGCGGCGCCTTGCGCTTTCCGAGAGCCTTCTTTGACGGCTTCCCCATGCTTGCTTGTCGGTGAACGGGGGGTTCAGATGCTGTCTGAAATCTCAGTGCTCATGACCTCAAGGAGGACCGCCAAAACAGAAATTCTTCACGTGACTCGCCAGGCACCGCTGAGCGGCGCCTCGGCCATCTGGTCCCGCCACCCAGCGAACGCGGGCAGCCAGTCACCCAGCGCGGGCGAGGCTGCGTCATAACAACAGCGGGTTGAGCGGGTGAGCGGGGTAATGAAGCGCAGGCGCAGCGTGCCAAGCGTGCATCGCAACATCTCCAGCGAGCTCACCCGACCACCGCCATCGCCTATATCTGAGGCCCAAGCCCTCAGACTCTTGTCCTTCTCACCATTCGCCTCCTCTCCACCCTCCTCACTGCCGGGCTCCTCGCCGCCGCCGCCGTCGCCGCCAAGATGCCCCCCGCCGAGATCCACCCCGACCGCACCTACATCCACGTCACGACCAACGACCCTAAGGCGATCACCAAGTCGCCCTCTCCCGGCGTCGGCCTTGAGTACCGCGGCCCCGTCGGCGAGCTCGACGGCGAGCACGTGTTCGAGGTCACCAGCGCCGACGGATACCTCGCCCCGGACTCGAGGCAGTGGAAGCGCGAGGGCCCCGAGCTCCTCAAGGAAGTCAAGGCCATCCCCGGCGTCCAGGACGCGCAGCAGCTCACGGCGAAGCCGCGGGCGAAGAGGGACGAGCTCTAGAGCGCCCTGTCCGATCGAACCGAGATCTTGTCACTTGGAGGCGCCAGCTGTGCTGGACATCGAGCGCCGCAGCCTGGCGCCCTTCCTCGACCCAACCACCGCTAGAAGCGTACACGCGACCATGTAAACACTAAGAGTGCACAATCGTACATATTACATGCGACGTGCCGCGGGCACGGGACTGGAAGATTATAGAGTAATCGTACAGAATGTAAAGATACACGGGAGACCAGAAACCCAAAACTGGACCGCGCGATCACGGTAACCGTGACAGCTCCTCGCGGACGACCTGCACTCTTTCGGCTCGTGATAACTGCTGAGGAGCATTCTGATGTTAGCTGTGAATCGGGCCATAACACTTACTGTGGCCAGATCGGACAGATCGCTGACGACCTTGCCGAACGTCTCGAGCACCTCGGCGTGCCGTTCTGGTTTCGCGATGTCCGCTAACGAGACATTCTCCGCAGCTGCAGTGTCAGTTACGATACGTGGAATCAACTCACCCTCTTGAGCTTTCTGTTCCTGCCTCTCGTCCTCCTCGGACGGCTTCCAGATCGCGGCGTCTCGTCGCAGCTCCAGGTCGTCGATGAGGTTGGCGACCTCGCCGGCCTTGATGCGGCGCTTCTCGACGACCTTGGTCTCCCAGTTCACGCGCTCCGTGTTGAGCGCCCAGATCTGTCGGTCGAGCGACTCATCAAAGGGTTCCGTCGCTGCTGTCAGCTCTTATGTGCCTCATGGAGCTCATCTGTGCTCACTCTCGACAAAGTCCTCGTAGTTGAATCCGTTCACGCGTAGGTTCGGCTTGGTCATCTCCCACATCCTCTGCCTCACGCTTGAGAGGTGCTGCTCGAGCGCGGGTCGCAGCTTCCTAGCCTGCTCCCCCTTGCTGCCTCCCGGGAGGGCGGCGAGGCGGGCCTCGAGCGCGTCGGCGAGCGCCCGGTTCACATTCTCCTGCACGCGGAGCCACGGCTCCTCCTTCTCGATAATGATGCGGGGCAGCTGCTGCTCTCCGGGCATGGTCGACTGCCTCCGCTTGCTCTTGCTCTGTTGTCGCATGGTGTTCGCGGGTTGTGGAGGTGGGTGACGCCAAGTTTCAGATCCCGGCCTGAGGATTGTTTACACAAAGCGTGGGAGAGCGGCCTGGTGCGGGTTAGGCCCGCGTGGTGGCGGTGGAGGGCTAAAATAGGCCCGCTCAGGCGCGTCTGACTTCTCACCCTGCAACACCCCTGCGCGCTACATGACCTGTTGACTGAAACCCTTAAAGTTGAATCAACCAGCCCGCGCACAGCGCCGCGACAACGACATGGACGAAGAACCGCCCGGCATGGTCCCCTCTTCCCAGCCCGAAGAGAGCGAGAGCCTGGGCGTCGGCTTCGAGCGCCAGTTCGAGGGCATCAAGAGTGAGTCGTCGCGCGGGGTACGGATACTGACAACCCAGCATTCCAGGACCAAGTACGGTGGAGCACGGTGCAGGAGCTGACAAGCAGCTGAGCAAGTACGGCGACGACCTGCAGAAGCTGCAGGCGCGGTGCGCGCGCCTGAAGCGCGAGTGCACCAAGTTGCAGCAGGACCGGTCCGCGCAGGAGCGCGAGTACGCCGCGAAGGAGGGCGAGATGGCGACGCTGACGCGCGTGATCGAGGGGCTGCGCGGCGAGCGCGACAGCCTCCAGATCGAGCTCGCGGCCATGTGCGAGGAGGAGCGCGTGTGGCGCACCGCCGACCAGGCCGGGCTGCAGGAGCTCGACCGCGCGGGCCGGCTCGCGCGCCAACTCTGGCTCCGCAACGAGGAGGTCGCCAAGCTGAAGGAGCGCCTCGACGCGATTCACGACGAGCACCAGCTGCAGCTCCGTGGTGAGGCGGAGACCGCTGGCCAGCTGAGGCAGCGCATCGCCAAGCTCGAGCGTAAGCTGAGGCATGCGGATACTCCCCACGGCACGCCAAAGGTTGTCGCTGAGAAGCTCAAGAGTCTTGAACACAAGGACGCGACTCTGAGCGAAGAGCTGCTCAGGGTGAAGCAACACTACGAGGATGCGCAAGAGGCACTGCAGGAACATGCGAAGGCGAAGAGGCTCCTCGAGGAGCGGATAGAGGCGCTAGAGGATGAGAGGCGGGTTGCTTTGGAGGAAACGAGGGTGGCGAAGCTGGAGAGAAAGGCGGCTCAAGACGCCTGCACGACACTGAGGAAGCAGCTCGAGAGTGCAAAGGGCAAACAAACAACCGACGAGAAGTGAGTCACAGCTGTGTGCCCCGTGTGTGTTGGTCACTGACTCCAGTTCTCGGGTCCTCCAAAGCATCTCCCCGAATGTATCCACCCGGTCTCAGACCTCTGCGCCATCGACGCCGACCAAGTCGCAGCCCTTCGACGACACGAACCTGTCCCAGCTCTCACCGAAATCCAAGGACAAGGCGTTCCAGCACCTCTTGAACCAGAATGCGTCACTGAAGAAGCAGCTCGACCGCGAACGCAGCAAGAGGGCTGCTGACATCAAGCACTTCAAGGAGTACAAGGCTGTACAGGACGAACGCAAAGCGTTAAAACAGAGACGGCGCGAGGAGCGGGCCAGGGCAGAGGGTGCGAGCAGGTCGGCTAATGCGACACCGGTCTCGTCATCCGTCCCTCCGCCAAGCGACCCACCAGCACCGCCGGAAGACGAAGTCGTCCGCGGGGCTGCACCTGTTGCTTCCCTCCACGCTCCCTCGCCACCTCGAGAGCAGCGAACGCCTGAGCCTGCTGCTGCACCGGCGCAGCCGGCAATGCCCGCCGAAGCCCGGCCGCCGGCACGAGGCGACTCGCAGCCGAGTAGAGTTCGCTCCGCGTCTACCTCAAAGTTAGCGACGCCGACCGCGCTGAAGCAGGAGAATAACACACCCTTGCGACGCACGGCCACTGGTGTGCCGACGCCGACGTCTGCACCCAGGACGTTGAGCCGCGCCCCGTCCCGCGTCACGCCATGGCTCGGCGGTACGCCCACCTCGTCCAGATCCGGGCGAAAGCTGAACAAGGTGGAGTCGTTCGGCTCGGACGAAGACGACAGCGCTGCAACGCCGACGGTGATGAAGCCGCTCGTACGTGACCGGACAGGGACGGCGTCGTTGCTGAAGACGGCTCTTCAGCGGACAACGACCATCGGTGGACCTTCGGCTGCCTTTGACGCGGAGAGCCCGGCCACCCCGTCGAGCACGAGCCGGAAGCACTCTCTAGACTTTGAGAACCTGTCGCCGGCCGAGCGCGCAGCGCAGCGGCGCAAGCTGAACCAGATGACTCCGGCGGAGAAGCGCGAGTTCTACGCCCAGTACAAGGGCGGCGGGCGATACCTGCGTCCGGAAGAGGTGACGCGCTCTGTGGCGGACGAGTTCGAGATCGACCCCGCGCGCAACAACGGCGTCGGGCACAAGTACCACGAGACGGTGCGGAACCGCGAAGCGCGCCGCCAGATGCACGGCGGAGACTGCGAGTGCTGCCGCGAGGTGAGTAGCGGGGGCAGCGACAGACGCTGACAGGCAGTACTACGAGGCCATCGGCCCGTTGCCCCGGTTCAACCAGGCCCCGGCGTGGAAGCGCAGCGCCGAGGACGACGAAGACGAGCTCGTGGAGCACCGGAACCGCGTCTCGAGACACCGCGAGACGTGGCAGCGCCCCGCTACCCCGCCGGACTTTTGGAAGATCGGGTTCCCGAGCACGCAGGACGTCGAGGCCGTGAACGCCAAGGCGGACGAGATGGTCCGGGAGCGCGAGGAGGAGGTCCGGCGCGAGGCGGCGCGCAAGGACAGCAAGTGGCGGCGGAAGGGGGCGCAGGCGCAAGCGCCGTAACGATATCACGCCCGGACACGAGCGCTGCGGCACTGCTGGCTGTTGTTGTATTGCTTATGATGTACAAGTGTTGCATGGTGGCGGGTGCGATGCCGTACAACGAGAGGGTGTCCCGCTCCTGTCTATCTATGGTGAACTAGGGCCCGGGGGCGGATTAGAGTAGTTATACACGCGTGCGAGCCAGGCTCGCGTCTAAGCTTACTGGCCTCCCTGGCGTGCGCGCGCGTGCATGCTCGGGATGCGCGGGACAGGTGGTGGCGGAGTGTTCTGGAAGACAGGGTAGGACGTTGGCCGCGAGGGCGTCGTCGACTTGGGGGCCGGGATCGACGACGGGGGCAGGGACGCCTCGGCGGGGCCCAGGCTGCTCCGGCGGGGCACGCGGCGGTACGTGCCGGTGGCGGACGCGCTGAGGCGCTGGCTCTTGCCGAGCGTGCTCGAGCTGAGGGCCGGGGCCGGGCGGCGCGCGAGCTCGCGCTCTAACGCCTCCTCGTCGATGAGCTCGCCATCGTCCTCGTAGCTTGCGCGCGAGACGGTGCGCGAGCCCGCCCGCGACCCCGGGCGCGACAGCGAGCTCGACGGCACGAGGAAGACCGACTCGCGCAGATCGCCTGAGTCGCCAAAGGCTGGCGACGCAGCGCCTGTCCGCGACGCGCTGCGCGAGTCGGCGCGCGAGTGCGAGCGCGTGTGGCTCCGGCTCGGCGGGCGCGTCGACGAGCTGTCCGTTCGCCGGTGCGTGCGCGACGGCGGTCGCATCGTCGCGCTCTCGCTGCGCTGGTGCGACCGCGACGGCGGGCGCGACGTCGACACGCCTAAGCCTGCTCGGCTCGTGGTCGACGACGTAAACCGTGACGACTGCGACAGGGCCTGGGGTGGCGCACGGACAGAGCGCGACAGCGCTGGGGCAAGCGGGGACGGGATCCCAGGTCGTTGGGGCAGGGACCGAGCTGATTTTCGATCTTGGCCGAACGTCGACCGCTCTAACGGAGACGCGGGCTCGCTACGCCGCGGCGCCCCGTGGCCGTTAGCCACAGGTGTCTCCTCGTTGTCAGACACCAACACCCAGTTCGTAGGCGAGAACAGCCCGTCGGGCCCCTTGTCGCCCGCCAAGGTCGTGGTTGTCGTCGACTTGGCGAGCTGCGATACCCGACTGTGGGTAGCAGTCGAGTTCAGGTTGGCGGACGTGGCGGACGTGGGGAATCGCCTGGTTCCTCCGATGGTCGACCCTGGCGTTGAGACATTGCGCTTCGACACACGAGTGTTCAGCCGGTCGTCGGTCGCCCTGATGCGTGCCTGGAGATCGTGCAGGAGCTTGAAGCCCTTCGTCTTCGCCGCCAGGTTGGTGCCATTGTTAATGTTACTAACTGCACGGGCAGTTCCAGGCGAGGGCTGGTAGCCTAAACGTTTAGCAGTTGCTGACGCCGTAGTGGATCCAGCAAGGTTTCGCGTGGCCGTCGAACGGGACAGAGCAGGGATGCCAGAGTTGGCGGGCGAAGAGGTACTTCGCTTGGTCGCTGGCGATAACGCAGGGATGGAGGTGCGTGCAACACGGGGCGAGGCTGTCGTGCGTGCCCTCGGCGTAACGTTGGGGGACTGGAGGGACCGCCGGGGACCTGCGGCAGCTGACTTCTCGGATCGCTGGGTCGCAGTCGACTTTTCGCTGGGGGCGGGTGAGTCGCTTTCCGTCCGGGAGGCAACAGAGGCTGCACGAGACTGGTTCGGCGGCTCGGCATTCTCTGGCATCGGGGACATCGGAGAGTTGGAGGCGGGAGGGGTAGGGACTGTGGCACGCGCGAGTTGGTCGCGGAGGATGGAGATTTCGTTGTTGGCGTCTGGAGTCAGCGTTCCGCACACGGCCCGGTACTCACCTCGGCACTCGTCCTTAAGACGCTGGTTCTCCTCCTCAACTTCTTGTTTGACGATAATCTCCTGCTCCAGAAGTGTCTTCTCCTCGATGGCGCGGTTATACTTTATCTCCATGTCAAGGAGGGACGACACGGCGACACTAGCCATTAGCTCGGCAGACAGTGCGACAGCGCGTGGACCTACCGCTCGTTCCGCTCGAGCTCGTCGTTTCCCATCTCCAGATCACGAAGAGCGACGAGCGTCTTGTCGCGCTCCGTCCGGAGGTTGTCCATCTCGCGTTGCATAGCTGAAATGGTGGACGAGTGCTGCTTCTGCTGCTGGACAGACTTGGTGCGCCATTCGTCCTTCTCCGTTTCTAGTCGATGGATCCGGTCCTTCAGCTCTTGCTGCTTGGCCTCGGTCGCCTCGAGCTCTTTCTCCAGCTCCTGCTCGAGCTCGCGCGATGACGTCTGAAAGTCATCTGAGGTCAGTCAGACACGGTCAAGGCTCTGATCACGCACCGAGCTCGGCTCGCGTCTCGTTGAGCAGGTCCACGGCGACTCGGTACTTGTCGCGGTAGTAGCTAGCCTCCTCGTCGGGGTTCTCAAAACTGCATGACGCGTCAGCATGGTCTCGGCAATATCGCATCACGGGGGAACGCCACTAACGTGAGGTCCTCTTCGTCATTGTCACCGAACATGGCGGGGCTCGCCAGCTTGTCGTCGGTCGGGAACGTCGAAGATGTCGGGGTTGCTAGCGCTGCGCTCGCAGACATGGTGAGTGTCCGCGCGCTCGAGTCGCGCGTGGAGGCAAGAAACTGGGAGGGAGAGTGGCGAGCTGGCGGAAGAGTCGGTCGGCAGGACGCGACAGGGTCACGCGTCAACAACAAGGCAGGGGGGCCTGGGAGTGCAGCCCGCCAGGGTGGTGGAGTGCCACGGCACCAATTGCCGCCGAAACGCCGCCCGCCTGGCTGCACGCTGGGACTTGTCACTCAGCAGGCAGGCAGGCGAGTGGATGGGCTCGCTGGACATCTCCAACAACTCTCGTCGCCGTCTCGTCAGCAGCAAATTCACTAACAACACCGGCACCCCCTCCCCCTCCGCCACCATGAACGCCGACCTCAAGCGAGTCCGCGAGAGCTCGCTCGATGGTGGCCCATCCTCTAGCAAGCGACGGGCTGTGGCTTCCAGCGCCGGTGGCTCATCACCAGCATCGTCTCACACGGCACCCGAACCCGAAGATGATGGCGTCGAGGACTGGATGCGCGTCGTCGAGACGAAGCGCAAGGAGGCCATCTACCGCCAGATGCTGCAGTACCGACGCGCTTATGAGCGGGAGCAGGCGCGCGCCGCCGCCCTCGAACGACAACAGCGCGCCTTCGAAGCCAGCGTCCAAGGATACAAAACCTGCTGGGCTCAGGTAAGCTAAAAGTCTCGGGAACGCTTTGCATCTAACAGGCGCAGCTTGTGTCCTCGATTCGTGACCGGGCAGGGCGGACTAGTGACCTTCCCGCGGCGCAAGTGATGGATTGTAGGTTTCATCGGACTGACTGCGTGTACCGCCCGGCTGACAAAGCGCCAGTCGACCTTTCGGCCCCGCAATCCGAATGGGAGGCCCTGCTGGAGAAGCAGCTTTCGTCCACCATGGGCTTGGTGTCCATGTTTGCGGAGACTGCCTCTGGACGATCAAGCTCGCTACCGACTTCAGAGCTCGAGAAACGAGTAACTCAGCTGCAATCAAAGGTGCGTCAAGAGGCGGCATTCGCGCGCGGCACACACAAAACCGGAACTGACATGGCTTCAGACAGATTCTCTGGAGGCCGCAGCGGCTCGGCAACAGGCTGAGATCGAGCGACTGCGGGAAACGCGGGACAGTTATCAGAGCGATCTCCTGCGCGCCGAGAAGCGGCTGGATCGACAGCGGATGGAGTTTGACAAGGAGCGAGCAGGCTGGCGTACGGAACGGGAGTCGACAGCTACCGTCTCCAAGCCGATAGCCAATGGCTCTGGACATTCGACACCAAACCCGGCGGCTGCCGACCCGGAGAGCAAGCCGGGAAGTCCGCCGGTGCCGAGTTCGTCAGAAGAGGTGGCCGATCGCGTCACGGAACTTGAGGGTCTGCTTGCTGCGCGGAAGAAGCAGCTGGAGGAGGTGCAGTCGGAGAACGTCAACCTGACACAGGAGCTGGACCGGATCAAGGTTCTTGTAGGTCGTGCGACTAGGGCTTTCGCTGACGACAGGCCCATCACCCGCCGGAAGCCGCTCTCCGAGATGCGCCCTTCTTCCAGGTCTACCTGCAGCAGCTGGCCGCCAGCATCAGCCGGGCAGACGCCGCCCAGGAGCGATTCGAGCAGTCGGAGCGGAAACTCGACCAGCTGCGCGACAGCAATTTGGAGTTCCGCGAGGCCGTGCTCGCCGAGTCTCGGCAAGAGGTGGATACGCTTCGGCAGCAAATGTCAAAGAAGGACACCGACCTCGCGCGTATCCGCGGTGCTCGCGACGACCTGCAGGGCCAGCTGAACGAGCGTGTCGCCGCCGACAACGAGAAGGAGCGCACGACCAAGGGGTTGGAGGCCTTGTGCAAGACACGGGAGGAGCGCATCGTGTTCCTCGTGTCTGAGGTGCGACGACTCAAGGGCAAGCTCGCCGCGAAGGACGGTGCCGAGGGCTACCTTGCGTTCCTGAAGGCGGATGGCGGTGTCGACGGCGACTACATCAAGAGCCTAGAGGAGCGGCTAGCGACAGCCAACGACCAAGTCTCGGCTTTGACCGCTCAGATCGAGTCGCTATCGGCTGGAGAGGCTGCCGCCGCGGCTGCGGAAACTGCGGTTCGCGCTGAACTCGAGTCCGCCAAGCGCCTGCTCCAGAAGTACCAGCGTGTGCTCGGGGAGAACCCGGAGATTGCCGACGACGTCAAGCAGCTCGCCGCGCGCCTCGAGGAGGAGACGGAGGCGAAGCGGAAGCTGGAGCTCAAGGTGTCGGAAGCCGAAGAGTCCACGAACGCCCTGTACACCGAGGTCGAGGGTCTCTCCAAGCTCTGGGACGGTCTCGAGCAGACTCTGCGCAGCCAGGTTTTCGCTGTCAAGGACAACGAGGCGATGATCAAGGGCCTGCAGACGGACAAGGCGAAGGCCGCGAACAAGTACTTCCAGGCGATGCGCGCGAAGGAGGCCGTCGAGGCCGAGTGCAAGACTGCGCAGCGCAGCGTCGACAAGCAGAGCAAGCTCCTGGAGCGTGCGCAGGAGGTCGAGAAGGCTCTCAACAACCAACTGGTGAGCTAGAATGGGTTATCGGAAGCTGACGAGCAGGCGCAACAGGAGCAGGGCATGACGACGCTGAAGAACGCGACGCTCGAGCTGCAGACGCAGCTTGCGACGATCACGGCGGAGAAGGCGCAGCTGGAGCACCGGCTGCAGCACAGCCAGAGTGTGCTGAGCGAGACGCAGCAGCAGTCGAAGAGCCGGGACTCGCAGGCGGTCGCGGACCGCAACGCGCGCACCAAAGCGCAGGAGGATCTCGAGGCGGCGCAGAAGACGGTCAAGAAGCTGCGTGCGAAGCAGGAGACGCTGCTGGCGGCGTCGGCGTCGGGCAACGCCAACGTCGCGGCGCAGACGGCGATCGCGGAGCGCGACAAGTGCATGGTACGTGTTGTGCTCGGCGTGGCTGGAGCGTTCCTGTCATGTCGCGGCGCGGATGGTGCTATCAAGTTGCGGCTTGGCTGACGTCAGAAACTGCTCAAGTGCTCGTGCTGCGACCTCAACTTCAAGCAGCAGGTCATTGTCAAGTGCATGCACACGTTCTGCAAGGAGTGCCTCGACTCGCGCATCGCGTCGCGCCAGCGCAAGTGCCCTGCGTGCGGCATCGCGTTTGCCAAGGAGGACTGCCAGACGCTGTACTGGCAGTAAGCCGCGGCTGGGCGGCCGCCAGGCCGTCCTGCCGGGTGCCTGCGGCGGCGTGCCGCGCTGTCTGCTGTCTGCAGGCCCAGTCGGCAGCCGGAATGCGTGCTGGGGCCGGCAGTCCGGCTCTGCGACCGTCGGCACGCCGGGATCGTCCGAACGTCCCATTCTTCGTACCCAGCGGCCGTTGGATTATATTTTGGGCAATGCTGTGAAGCAAGTCTTAAGTCTTGTAGGCGGGGCGCCGCGCGCCGCTCCGTAGCGATATGTAGCCTTGTATTTTTGCTGCGGGCCTCCGGCGGCGACGCCACAATTGAGCAAATTGAGCAAAGAACAACAACAACAATAACAACAACAATCGCTCATGAGTGCGAGCGTGAAATGCGGGCACCCGACTCGGCCCTGCAACAGCTGCAGACTCTCCGATCGGTATTCCGACTCGGACGCGGTGCGTCTTTGAGGACGACGGGTTCAGGCACGGCCGTCTAAATGAGCGGACCGGGGACCCGGCCGGTGGATCGTGCACATGCGTTCACACGCGTCCACATGGGCGGGCGGGGACGCCTTCTGTGCGTTCCGGCGGACATGTGGGCGGCTGTGTGCCGTGGGCGGAGAGACCAGGTCGCGCGAGCAGCGAGTGGCCTGGGGTAAGGGCAATATGTGGTCAGCTGGGCAGGTGGCAGGTGGAGTGGAGTGGACAGGTCGCCGTGCCGTGCCGTCTCTCAATGTCACCGTGAGTCGCCCGGGTCAGCAAAGCTGCCCAGTGACGCTGCGCCCCGCGAGCGCCAGCGCCATCCCGCCTGCAATGTTCTCGGTGCTGCGATAGGCAGTTGCGTGTGGCTGGGTCTGGGCCCTCTGCGCACCTCTGCTTGCGGCGGAGCGGCAGCGCGGCAGGGAGGGGAGGGCGACTGCCGCACCCTGCTGGCCTGCTGGCGCTGGCCAGTCACATCCCCGGGAGGGGCGAGGGAGGGCAACGGCCCGCCGACGTGTTCTTATCTCCCGTGAATTCGAGCGGCACGCAGCGTCCGGTCGGCACCGACTCGGTGCTCATATCTAGGGCCGGGGTGGTGCGAGTGCGCGGCAGTGCGGCAGTGCGGCAGTGTTCAGGAGCGGTGCGGCAGTTGCGACGCGCGCGCTGATGGGCCAATGATGTCGTGCCAGCTTCGTCTCGTAGCCTGCATCCTGGCGACGGGTACGGGGTGAAGATTTGTTTTGATGATGCGAGTCGGCCTGGGTGCTGGTCGGAGGGTTGGCCGCGTAGCCTGTGCGCTGTGCGGGCAGAACTGACCAGCGCTGCGGCTGCTGGGCTGGGCTGCTGGCTGGGCCGCGGCCCGTGGATGCAGCTGACGCATGGAACGGCAGCGACGACACGGCCGCAAGCCGGTGTCCGGCAGCTCTCCGTGTCGGGTCGCAGCTGCGGCCGAAACACGCTACCGCCGTGAGTCACCGCAGCACAGTAGTGGGACCTGACACCTGCTGCCCTCGCTTGCGCGCTGCGCTTGCGTGCGGTTACAGCTTTTCGGCCTTGCGTGCTCTGTTGCGCCGGCTGCGCTTTCGCCCGAAGAACATTTCGCTGACCGAGCGAACAAGCGCAACGCACGTGCTGCGTGACCCTCCCCCGTCCATGCTGAGGGGTGTGCTCCCCGGGCCGGATGCATGCACGACCTCTGCACAGGAAGAGGGGCTGAATGCAGTGGAGCAAGCAAGCAAGGTTCACTGGGACAGGGTCGCCACTGCCCAAGGGCCGCCAGGGCAGAGGGCGCCGGGCCACAATTGGAATCTGCGCGAGCGAGCGAGCGAGCGAGCGCTGGCTGATCACCGCACACACGGCGCAGGCGCAGCACCGAGCGGAGCGGGCTGCACCGACATGCCAGCAGGCGCCCTGATTATCTGCCGGCCATATCGTGCACCCACTGCTGCAATCGGTCCCCGCCGCTATCGCACCGCTCAGCACGCAACCCATGCATCTTTTCTTCTGTCCTCTGTCGCTATCACCCACCACTTTGCATTGTTGTCGTCACGCCTAAGCCTACGCCTACGCCCGCCCCCTTAAGGTTGGCATTCACACTCGACGCCCAGCGCAGGGGCTGAGACACTCGACACTCGCTTGAAAGCCGGACCGATACGACACCTGACACCACGCGGGTCGAAATCATCCGATCCTCGGCCCTCGTGCCCGCACCCCTCAGCGTAATCTCAACTTTACTGCCGACGTGCCGACGACTGACTGTCGACCGAAATATTTGTCCGCGCAAAGGTAAAGGTGTCATCAGTGGCCACCCGGCAACACACTGCTCCACCCACGCACGCAGCATCCCATCCCCCCTCTTTGTTGTTCTGTCTCGACTCATCGCTACCACCTGCTCGCAACTCACGTTACATCGCTCCACCCGGATCCCCACACCGATCCCCACCGGCACCACCCGCCGATCCAGACATTCCGAGGAACACGGCTGCAGCGTGTTCCGCCTTCCGAGTGCAGCACCCCCGCACCATGCCGTGGCGAACAGGCTCGGGGGCGAGCACCCCGGCGGTGAGCCGCCCGGCCTCGCCTGGCCTGTCGTCCGCCCTTGCCTCGTCCGCGATCACGCCCGACGACCCGCTCAACGACTACTTCGCCGGCCAGCACACGGCGTCCTCGTCGCAGGCGACATCGCCGCGCCTTGCCCCGCATTCGCAGGCCCCCGCCTACGCCGCCGAGCCGCCGACGCCGACCCCCGCCAGCATGGGCAGCGCCGCCAGCAGCGGCTTTGCGCCCGTCTATTCGCCGACGATCCAGCCGTACCACCCCGCGCCGGGCGCTGAGCGCAACCCCGTCGAGATCGCACTCGACACCGACAACCTCGTCCTCCGCGGCCAGGGCGGCGAGATGAACTCGGCATACCTCTCCGGCTGCGTCGTGCTCCGCCTCCCGGAGAGCATCAACGTCAAGGACGTCCAGCTGCACCTCACCGCCAAGGCCAAGGTGCAGTTCTCGGACGGGTCAAAGTGAGTCCCCCCGAATTCCGCTCAGTAGGACGGCGCGAGGAATGCGTCCATGGCCGAGACCGAGCTGACCAAGCCCAGCCACTCGTTCACGCACCCGATTCTGACGCACGACTGGTCGTTCCTGCACGCCCCGAACCCGGCGAAGAAGACGCACCTGCTCAAAGCCGGGCAGCACACGTACCCGTTCTCGTTCACGCTGGACAACAGCCTGCCGTCGTCGATCACGACGCTGACGGGCACGGGCGACATCCAGTACAAGCTGCGCGCGACGGTGATCCGCGCCGGGCTCGGCTTCAACCTGCACGCGACGCGGCGCTTCAACCTCGCGCGCACGTTCACGTCCGAGGCGCTCGAGTTCAACCAGACGCTCGAGATCGAGAACACGTGGCCCGGCAAGATCATGTACAGCATCACGCTGCCGTTCAAGGCGTACGCGGCTGGCGACAGTATCCCCGTGCTCGTCAAGTTCATGCCGATCGCCAAGGGCGTGCGCGTCAGCTCGATCGTGACGACACTAAAAGAGTTCACGCTCGTGAACACGCGCGGGTCCGTGAACCAGGAGGAGAAGGACGTGATCGTCACGCGGCACGAGGTCGCCGACGGCAAGGCGACGCTCAAGCGCCAGGACATTCTCAAGCCGCTGCACCCGTGGGTCGGCGGGAACCCGTCGGCGTGGAAGCCGAACAACCGCGTGCCGAGCCCGGACGGGACCGAGTCGGTGTCCGCGTCGGCGTCGGCTTCGGCGTCCACGTCGAACGTCGCCTCGGGATCGCGCGGCGAGAACCCGGACGACATCATGGTCGGCGACGAGGAGGTGAACACAATCTTCATGGTGCCGATCCCGCCGTGGACGACGCCGTCGCACTCGCTCAAGCCGGTGCAGGTGACGCACAAGCTCAAGTGGTCGTGCGCGATCACGAACGCGGACGGGCACACGAGCGAGCTGCGGTGTGCGCTGCCGATCACGGTGCTGGACCACAGCCTGCTGGGCGAGGCGCACCAGGCGGGGCTGCCTGCGCGCAACCTGCTGCTGGGGCTGACGACGGAGGAGGGGCAGCAGAACGAGCTGCCGTCGTACAGCAACCACGTGTACGACCGGGTGGCGATCGCGGAGGCGGCGGGGAGCTCTGGGTTCAGCGGGTTCTCGAGTGCGTCGACGCTGCGGAGCGCGCAGAACTCGCCGGGCCACTCGCCGCCGCACTCGCGCCCGCCGTCGCGCCCTGCGTCGCCCGACAACGAGCTCCCGCCGCGCCGCCAGCTCACCGACGCCGAGCAGGCGATGCTCCGCTCGCTCGGCAGCGGCAGCTTCGGCGGCAGCTCGGGCTCGGGCATCGGGTCGAGCAGCGCGTCGCGCTTCGGCAGCCGCGCCGGGTCGCGCGCCGGCAGCCGCGCCGGCAGCCGTGCGGGCTCGCGCGCCGGGTCGCGCGCGTCGTCGCCCGAGCGCGAGCACGCGCACGCGGCCAGCCACAGCAGCACGCGGCTCGGCTCGCTGTTCCACCTGCCGGGCGGGCTGAAGATGAGCTCGATGAAGGGGCGCGGCAGCGCCTCTGGGCCTGCGAGCGGGCACGCCAGCGGGCACGCGAGCGGGCCGGCGAGCAGCCACACGTCGCCGGTGCTAGCCGCGCAGAACGGGCACGGCGGGAGCTTCAGCTCGCTCCCCGGCGCGGCTGGCGCGGCGGCCGGCGCATTCTCGGGGCGCGAGCCGAGCGTGTCGTTTGCGCCGCCGCCGCGGCCGTCGCGGCCGGGCGCGCACCGCGCCCCGGCGACGTTCTCGATCGGCGCGACCAGCGACGGCGAGCTCTCGCGCGTCCCGAGCTACACCGACAGCTCGGAGCCGTTCGTCGTGCCCCTCGACCCGAGCCTGCCGACGTACGACGCGAGCGAGGAGATCCAGCGCGCGCGCAGCGACATGGACCTGCGCGCGATGCGCGAGCAGAGCCACACGGAACACGAGCCCCAGCCGGCGCACGCGTAGGGACACGTGCCGCACATGGGGCTCCGGCTGCGCCTCGGAGAGCTCGCGCGCGCAGCCAAGGACAAGGGCGAGCAACTGTACCACCACCAGCATCACTGGCATCGGCATTGTGACTAGAGGCGTAGATAATATACTGCTATGAATGTACCAACAGTGTTACGACTAGTGTTGCGGGTCTGGACTGGCTGTGGGGCGCATTCGGGCTGCACTGGGCTCCGTGAGCTGCGTAAACAGCCGGAGGTGCATATTCCGTTGCGCCGGATTCGACGGGGGTGAGGGCGGAGTTGGCGGTGGCTCGTCACTGGCCCTCGCTCCGTCGCCACACGCTCGTCTCCAATCGCTTACGACGTCGACACACCTTCTTATGCGCGTAGAGCCGCACAGCACACGAACGGCCACAGGAACTTGCACCCCTCTCAGGCTGCCACGCCCGCTATCGGCAAGGCAAGTCCTCAACGTCCATGCCGCGTACGAGCGGAGTGGCAGCGCCCAGCTCTGCCACCCTGCGCCCCGGCGCTAAGCTTGGGCGCTAGCCCCTCTGATCCACGATCCGCCCTTCACCTCTGGCACCTCACCTCTCTCGAGTCCACCCACGTCCCCGCTCTCCACGATCTGAGACGGATGCGAGCACGAAAAAGATGACCTCTGGCGGGGTCGAACCGCCGACCTTATGCGTAAGACACAAGTGTTAAGCATACGCTCTAACCAACTGAGCTAAGTGGCCCGAGCTGGTTGCCCTGCGCGGGCGGGGTGGTGTGCGGTCGGCTGCGGGGTCGGTCGTGCATCTGCTTCGCTGCTCTCTGGAGCACTGGGAGGCTATGGCGGCTGACTAGCGGGTGGAAGATGCGGGCAGAAGGGCCCGGAGCGCCGTCGCGGGCAAGGCGTACGGTGAGTTCTGGTGGCAGTTCGCCACCTTGTATCAGTGGCCGCACAGTACAGTATGCGCGCCGCGCTGCTCTCATGGCCCCTTGTCACCTTCGCGTACTTGGGCATTCCTCCTCCTGCATCTGGTAGCAACAGCTCAGTGGCACACAGCCTTCATGCCCTCGCGCGCGCAGTTGCCGGAAAACGCCCAGTTCTCGTACCCGCCATCGGCGAGGTTCTCGAGCGTGCCCTCGCCCTCGAACACGATCCCGGCAAAGTACTCGTTCTTGTCCCCGAACCCGGACCCGTAGCGGTACTCGGTGTCGAAGATGTGCGCGTTGGCCGTCGACCACCGGAACTCGTCGTGGTGCGCGTGGTACAGGAAGATGTTCTTGCCCGGAAACGCCGACTCGAGCTCGCCCAGGCGCTCGAGCACCCAGTCGGCGCGCTTCGAGGCCAGCGCGCCGCCGAGAAGAACGGTCAGGGGGAGCAGGTGCGTGAGGAGCATTGCTATGGGACTGGGCGTCAGCGTTGCGGGGGCGTGGGCTCACGTAGCCGGTGTGTAGGTAGGCAGCTGTTGCGGCGGTGGTTGGGGTTCTTGCGGAGTGGCGAAGCTGCCGGACTATAGAGATGTTCAACTGCACCGAGCGCCTTATGTATTCTCGCGGATCGACTGGACGCGTGAGCACCGAGGTCCGTCACCTGCGCCCTCTCTCAGCTGCATAGCATGCTTTCGTCAACCACTGTGGCTCATGCCGGACTCCCACTCCGTTGGAAGCGGTCAGCATCGCTTCCATCAGCCACTGCCACGATCCCTAAGCAGACGACGCTCCATTGTGCACATGTCCGGCGGAAGCGGCCTCGGCACTGCAACGCTGCGACGCCGTGTCCAGCTCGCGGACGCCGCGGACGCCGCGTACTCGCCAGGCGTTAAGAGTCGCTCCGCACCAGCCCGAGATAGCTGTGCCACCGAAACGCGGGCATGGTGCGCACGCCGCGCCGAAAACGCACTAAACCGAATCTGCACCCAGGCGCCACAATGAAACTCACGCCGGCACCTGACACCGCACCGCATCCGGATTTCGGCACAAGAGCAAAATGCATGGGCATGCTTACAACGTGGATGAGATCTGGTTCTGTTGCTTTCGGTCTATGGAAGTGATGAGATGCGCTTTCATGTTTTCTGCGGCCGGCTGGGCCGTGTCCATGGGTTGAGAATCGTCGAGACGTGTTCGAGCCATCGGACCGCCGCCGGACCTCCCTTCGGTCGGCCCCGGCCTACAGGGACAGCCCCGCCTGGTCAATGCGCCAGAAGAGCCACACCGTCGTCGCCAGCAGCAGGATGCCAATCTTCCACCCCACCTTGTATGCGACGGCGTCCCAGTCCCAGCGGCGGCCCCACGTAAAGACCTTCCAGCCGGTGAGGCCCTCGGGCGGGGGGCGGAACGCCGGCTTGGGGCTCGCGGCCTTGCCTCTGAACGGGCCCGGCGTCACGTCGCCCGGGCTGCCCGACTCCTGCAGCACGTTGCTCGTGACCCACATCTGGATGCTGCGCGAGCCGCCCGTCGTGACGCCGATGCACACCCACGCCAGCAGCGGGCGCGTCGGGCCCAGGAACCACAGCGTCAGGTACGTCGCCGGCCAGCACAGGCACTGCAGCGACACGAGGCGCGTCACCGTCGACGGCAGGCTGTAGTAGCTGCGCCAGCGGTACGTCAGGCCGTTCGTGAGGTAGAAGCAGAAGTGGGCTGTGAGCATCGCCTGCGGTGTCAGCGCTGAAGCAGAAAGAGGCTTACCCAAGCCATCGCGAGGAGCATGTCGCCGCGGTGCACGGGGCGCTTCACGCCCTCAGTGATGTTGCCCTGGACGAGGCGGTCGAGCTGCTCGCGGCTGAAGTCGACGCCCCACGGCCACGGGTCCTCCCACAGGTACCCCGTGCAGAGCGCGTGGGCGAGGACGGCGCAGCCCCAGAGCGCGGGCACGACGGCGAGGAGGCGCAGACCAATCAGCGACGAGCGCTGGAAGCGCGCCTCGATGCTCGCGGCGCGGATGTCGACGATGCGCGGGCTGTCCTCCTCGCTGTGCGTGCTGTCGAAGACGAGGCCGAGGGCGGCGGCGCCCCGCGGCTGCCCGACGGGCAGCGAGCGCTGCCGCCGGCGCGCGCGCGGCGAGAACGACAGCGACCCGCTCGACGGCGAGTCGCCGTCCAGGTCGTCGTCCGCGTCCTCGCTGCCCGTCATGCCGCCCGGCGGGCTGTGCAGGACCGGCGACTCGGCGTCCGAGCTCTCCTGGCTGCTGCTCCCGCCCGTGCCGCCAGCGCCGGGCGCCCACGTCGTGAGCGGCGCGAGGTGCGGCGCGGGCTGGCGCGGCGAGAAGCGCGCAGTCGAGTATGCGTTCAGCGGCGTCGTCAGCGTCTGCGCCCGGATCGGCGGCGTCTTGCGCCCCTGGCTCCGCCGCCGCACAATGTTTCCCTCGGTGCGTGCCGCCTCGCGCCGCCGCTCCTGGTCCTGCGTCGCGGCCCAGCGCTCCACCGCCTTGGACCGCAGCGCCTGCAGGTCCGGCTGCGAGCGCGAGCGGCTCTGCTGCGCCCGGATGCGCCCCGGCACAAACGTCGAGTCCGAGTCCACCTCTGTGTCATCCGATGAGGCGGATGACGCCTTTGAGCTTATCCGCGATGCGACCGGCATGCGCCGCTGCGCCTGCACCGACGGCTGCGGGTGCGACATTCCGCGCACTCCGCCCCCGTTCGCGCCGGCCCCGTGGGCGCCGGGTCCCATCGGGAAGCGCATCATGCCGGGCGCCTGCTGGGCGTTCGGCTGTGTGTTCGGCGGGAGCTGGCCGTGGGGCAGGGCGCGCAGCGCGATCTCCGGCGAGACGTTCACGCCTACTACGGGGTTGGCTGGCGGGGCGTGCATGAGGCGCGGGTCGAAGCGCTGCTGCTGCTGCTGCAGCGGGGGCGGGAAGGTGTTGGCGTGCACCTGGGCGTGGCCGTTGGCGAGGTGAGCCTGGGGTGCATGTTGTTGTTGCGGCGAGCCTGAGCCCGGCAGGGCGTGCGCCTGCTGGCCGAGGTCGAGGGACTGGATCGTGCTGAGCGGGCTGAGGCCCTGTGTCTGTGCCTTGCCCATCGGCGACGACGGGGCCGACTTGGAGTTGCGGCCGTCGCTGAACTGCGCGAGCTTGATGGACGACAGGACGGGTGGCTGCGGCTCTGCCGCCGTCGAGATGCTCGTAAAGCCTGGCAGGGCATGCTGGCGGAGGCGCGGCGACTGGCGGGGCGAGGGCGCGGACAGTTTCCGCTGGTGTGTGAGGTGTTGCTGTTGCTGCTGCTGCTGGAGCTGCTGGGCCTGCTGGAGGAGGAGCGCCTGCTGGACCTGTTGCGCTTGCTGGGCCTGCTGCTGCTGCTGCTGCTGCGGGGTCGGGGTGATGGACGTCGGCTCGGTAGCGTACGGCAGGTCAGGCAGGATGGCCGCGCCTCCCGAGAAGGAGCGCGGACGAGCCTCAAACGACATCTCAGAGCATGGCGCAGAAGCAGCGGGTCACGATGAGGTTGGAGTGTCGTGGGGAGCGGGCCAGCGATGCGGGATGGGGGTGGGTGTCCGCTGTGGTATTCCGAAGTCTGGCTGGAGGTAAGCGCGATGCGGCAGGAGCGAGCAGGTCGGCGGGGGAAGAGTGTGTTGCCCAAAAGCTGCTGGAGACGGGGGACGGTTCGAAAGACGATGCGGGCGGGGCGGGAGTGCGAGAATGAGTAGTGCGGCGATGGTGCAGGCGAAGAGTGGAATGTGTAGCGGCAGCGGTTGCGGGGAGGAGCGAGGAGCGAGGTGCGAGGGACGAGGGACGAGGACGGGCGAGCGATGACGCTGTGGTTGTGTGGTTGGGTTGGGTCAGATGACTTGGGATGGGATATGCGAGTGGGAGTCGCGGTGATGTGATGCCTGGTGGTCAAACCTGAAACAGCGCAGGACGAGGACGGAAGCGGGCTCGCTGTGGTTGGCTGAGCGTAAGATGGCAAGGTTGAGGACGAGTTAAGCGTGCAGCGCAGGATAGGCGAGACGACGCGGCGGCGGTGTGCGCGAGGGCGCGAGCGGTGGACGCGGGGAGTGCTGCGGGGCGGGGCAGGCTGCTCCTGCTACTGCTAGTGTGCTGCTAGTCGCGCAGAGGAGACTCGAGACCGGAGCAAGGGCACCAACGACGAGCGGCGCAGAGTGGCCAACGACCGCATGCGGCAGTCGCTCCAGGCCAGGCACGCTCGTCGCCGCTGCAGCTGCATCTCATTCGGACCCCCACCCTCGACCTCCACCGGTACGCCTCCGGCCTCCACCAGCCACGCATCTGACATCAGACCGCGCCAGCCTCAGCAGTCGCTGCTCAACTCTATTCCCTCGCTTCCGTACTCTCGGCACGCACTCGACGTACCCACAGCGACAACGTCAGCGTCCACCTCCCTCAAGCTCGCCAACCGGCGACCAGCGCTTCGTCTTGGGTTCGTCACGTTCCCAATTCAGTCGAGCCAACTGTAGCGCGCGCGAGCGCGACATACTCCGGCCCCCCTCGGACTGCCATTTGCCTCGGCGCCGTGCTGCACCATCCGGCGAGCCGGCCGGAGATCCACCAGTCACTACTACTGGGTTCGTCGAGTAGCTGCGCACGCTAGGCTTGTTTTCTGGACCGGGCCACGTTCTCCGACTCTGGCCGCTTGTCCGTTCGCTCCGTCCGCCCGCGGCTACGAAGCGCGCTCCACCACACCGTCAGCGTCGCCAACCTCCCCGTCCGCGCACTGCACCCCACCATGCGGAAAGGCGCGGGCATCTCGGCGCTGCAGCGGCACACGGCGACGGCCTCGTCGTACTCTGCGCTCTCGTCTACGCTCTCGAGCCAGCAGCTGGTCTCGCTGGAGACCTCGCTCGCGTCGTTCCGGGACGAGCTCTCGCGCTTCGCGGCGGCGCACGGGAGCGCAATCCGGCGCGACCCCGCGTTCCGGCACCAGTTCCAGCGCATGTGCGCCGCGATCGGGATCGACCCGCTCGCGGCGTCGGGCTCGGCGCGCCCGAGCTGGTTCGCCGATTCGCTCGGCCTCCGCGAGTGGACGGCCGCGCTCGCGCTCCAGGTCGTCGATGTGTGTGTCTCGACGCGCGAGCGCAACGGCGGCGTCATCGAGCTCGGCGAGCTGACAGACCGCGTGCGCCGCATGCGCAATGCTGGAGCTAGCAGCAAAGAGGAGATCACGGAGGAGGACGTGCGCAAGGCCATCGACACTCTCGAGCCGCTCCACGCCGGATACAGAGTCACAGAGGCCGGCGGCGTCACTTACGTTCGCACCGTGCCTCGCGAACTCGACACGGACCAGAGCATGCTCCTCGTCCTCGCCTCCGAGAGCGGCGGGCAGCTCACCGCACGCGGCATCCAGGAGAAGACGGGATGGTCGCGCGTCAGGGCCGAGACGGCACTCGGCGACTGCGTCATGCGCGAGGGCCTCGGGTGGGTCGACGACGTCGACGGGAGCGTGTGGCTCGTTGCTGCTGTGGACTTTGCCGACTAGTAGTAGACTGCTTCTATGTTGTATGGATATCTTGGCCCCTAAGCTCAACGTGCTGCCAATTCTTGCATCGCGCTGTACAATCTACATCCCCCTCAGTAGCCTCAGTAGCCGAACGGGTTCTGCTGCTGCTGCATGTACGGGTTGTAGCCCGTCATCTGCGGCCCCATGCCCATCATGCCCGTCGGCTGCATGCCCATGCCCATGCCGCCCATCTGGCCCTGCATGCCCATGTTGCCCATGCCGCCCATGCCCGTCGGCTGCATCATCATGCCCGTCGGCATCGGCTGCTGCATGCTGCCGTTGTACCCCGTCGTCAGGGGCCGCAGCGCGTCGTACTTGTTCGACGGCTGCGGGTTCTCGCTCTCGTTCTTGCTGAAGTCGGTCCGCTTCATCGCAGAGAAGATGTTGCTCGGTGCAAACTGGTCCCCGGACCCCGACGACTGCGGCTGCTGCTGCTGCGGCATGCTCGGCGGCGGCGCCTGCATGCCCGCGACCGCGTTGAACGACGAGCTCTGCGCCGGCTGCTGGAACCCGGGGAAGCCCGTGTACGCAGGCTGCATCGGCTGCTGCCCGAAGCCGCCCGGCGACATGCCCGGCGACACGCCCGACGGCGACATCGGCGACATGTACCCCGTCTGCTGCGGCATCATGCCGCCCGACGTCGCGTGCGTCGGCACGAAGCCCGTCCGCGCTGGCTGCAGCGGGTTCAGCAGCGGCTCGTTCGACGCGACCGGCGCCAGCGGGCCGCGCGGGCCGCTCATCGCCGTCATCTGCGGCTGCATCGGCTGCTGCTGCTGCTGCTGTTGTTGCTGCTGCTGGAGCTGGCTCATGGGCGCCGTGCTGTTGCCCGCGCCGAGGCCGTAAGCAGACGGAGGAGGCATGTTGCTCGCCTGGCGCTGCAAATCCGCGCGGCCGGCGACACCCGCCTGCGCCGCCTCGGCCATTTCGCTGCCGCCCGGGGGCGGGCCGGTGGTGGCAGGCCGCATAGACTGGATCTGCGCGAGCAGCGCGTCCGTGCTGTTCGCCTTGGCGGCGGGTGCAGGCGACGGCGTCGAGACAGGGGCCGGCGCGGGCGACGCAGGCTTGGCCGCAGGCTTGATCGTCCATGCGTCGTCGTCAAAGCTGAACTTGGGCTTTGGCGGCTCCTCCTTCAGCAGGTCGACCTCCTTCTCGGGCGGGGCGGGAGGGGGAGGCGTCGGCGCCGCCGGTGGCGGCGACGGCTTGCGCACGGGCTCGGCGGGGGTCGGCGAGATCGACGTCTTCGAAAGCTGCTCCGTCGCGGCGGTGAGGGCAGCGCCGTCGACCGAGTCGGCACCCGTGTTCTTGCGTTCCGGTCGTCCACGGCGGGTGTTGTTGGCGAGCTTGCCGTCCGGACCAGTGAACAGTCCGGGCGCAGGGGCCGCAGGCGCCTTGCCGGCGTTCTCCTGCTCCTGCAGCTTGCGCGCGTACTCCTCGTCCTGGTCGATCTGGTTCTGCTGATCGGGTGTCTTTTTGCCGTACTTGGCCTGGATCGCCTTGCGGACACGGATCACGTCACCCTCGCGCAGACCCAGTGACCGCATGGTCGGTGCGTCCAGGTCGCCGAGAATCGACTCGTCAATGCGATCGCGGTCAAAGTTGGAGGCGTAGCGCGTGCAGTCGTCGACGTCGCAGCCGGCGTCAAGGAAGAAGGCGAACCAGTCAAAGTGCTGCTTCGGCGGGCGCTGCGACCGCTCCCGTCGGTGGTGGGACTCGTAGCTGACCTGCTGGGACGGCCGGCGCGGCTGCGTCTTCGCGAGCGGAACATCGTCGTCGTCAACGGGCGCAGACGAGCGGTGCTTTTCCCGGCGGGCCATGTGCTTCCTGATCATCCCTGCGTCCTCGTGCGACATCTTCTCGATCGGAACCTCGATGATGACGCCGTTCATCTTGTGTAGGCGGAGCTTGTTGCCGTTCATGCCAAGGAACTCGGCTTCGACCTTGAACTGGCCCGTCCGGTCGCTCCACACACGCGTACGAGCGGGGTTCGGCTTCGGCCGGTTGCTCTCACTCGGGGGTCGCTCCGGCGCTCCCTTGTTCTTGCCACTGGGGAGGTTGCGGGCGGCGACCTCGACGTCCTGGGCGGAAGGGCGCTTGCTGACCTTGGGCGGCTCCATGCGGCGAGCAGCCTCGCGTCTGTTTGTCAGCTATGACTCATGAAGTTAGCCGGGACACACACCTCTTGGCAGCCTCCATCTCGCGCATGCGGCGCTCCTCGTCCTGGTGCGCCTGGAGCGCACGCTCGCGCTTGGCGCGCTCCTCAGCCTCGACCTGCTCGGCGATGGCCCGGTCGGCAGCCTCCTGGGCCTCTCGTTCCCGAGCAGCGGCTTCGATAGCGCGGCGCTGCTCCTCGGCCTTCCGGGCCTGCTCCTCGCGCTGAGCAGCCTCGGCCGCCGCGGCAGCAGCGGCAGCCTCGGCATGACCATTCTGTGCAGGGGCGGCAGCGGCACCACCCTCAGTGATCTCGACGTACTGCGCAGGCACGACACCCTCCTGGCCGCGGGAGTTGCGAACGAGCCACCACTCGTCGTTCTCCTTCTCGACGATGGTGAGGTTCTCGCCCTCAGACACAGTAAGCTCGTCGTCGCCACCGGCCTCAAAGTCGTAAAGAACCACGCATGCCTCCTCACCCGAGGTGGGAGCAGCGGCAGCAGGAATGGTGGCGTCCTCAGCCCATCGCACAGACTTGGCCTCGGCGGGAGGAGAGACATTGTCGTCCTCCTCGGAAGTAGCCCCGCTGGCGGCGTTGGAGGAAACCTGGAGGGTCTCACCCGTGGCCTCCTTGCTCTGACCGAGCTTGGCGATAATCTCTTCGGCGGTCGCAGGGGAGCCCGTGTTGAAGACGAGAGGCTGGCCGAGGGTGGCGATGGTGAGGTTGATGACCTTGGACGACGTTCGCTCCACGTAGGTGAGATCCTCGATGGGGTATTGCTTCACTGGAGACTGGGTGTCAGTTACAGCAGATGATGAGTTAACTCACCTTGTCCATCTCCGACGCGAAGAAGATCGCGCCGTTGCCGACGCTGAGCGTACCCTTCTTCTTCAGGCTGCCCTCGACCTCCGAGATGGACCACATCTCCAGCTTGTCCTGGAGCTTGAGCTGGCGCTGGCGGTCGGCGGCCGCCGCACGCTCCTCCTCGGCTGCACGTTGCGCCTCGACCTCTGCAGCCGACGCTGAAGCGCCCTCCACCCCCACCTCATTCGCTGCCTCCAGGGGCTCGCAGTAGTTCTTGGGGACAAAGCCCAATCGCTCGTCCCCACCCTCTACCCGCACAAGCAACCACTCGTCCTCCTCAGCGTACACATGCAGAACGTCGTCCTCCGCCATGGTCAACTCCTCTGGAGATGTTGACTCATACTCGTACAGGGCGCGGGTCGAGTTGATCGCGGGGATCTGCGGATTAGCTCGACGCTTCTCCGCCGCTAACGCACCTCTTCAACGTAAGTGCAGGGGATCAATCCGATGGGCCCCTCCACACCTCCGTCCTCCTTGAGCTTGGCCTTCCACCATCTGATGATTCAATACGATTGCGGACACGTGGGGCGAGCCGCGGAGGAGCGATGTCAGCACGAGCTCTCTGCGGCAGCAGGGCCTACTCACTCGTCGTCGCCCTTCTCGATAATGTACAGGACCTGGTCCTCCTTGAAGGAGATCTCGTCTTGTGGGTCCTGGGCTGTATAGTCGTACAGCGCCTTCACGACGGCGACGTAGGCCATGGCGCCAGAGTGATTGAACGGGGTGAAGCGGTGCTGAAGTGGGCGGTGCGCGTGCGCGGTCGGGTAAGAACGATGGTTATGGTATAGATGAAATGGAACGAGAGGGTGAAAGCGGTGTACAACGGCCCAAGGAACGAACGAGCTCTATAAAGAAATGTTGGTGATGAGAGCGAACTCAATGTGGACGAGGTCTGGCAGCGTGTGCGCTGGCCTCGACGCCGAACCGAGCACCGCACCAGTGACATGACACCACCGCGATCGCCCTAAGAGTGGGGGTCGAATACGCCACACACGTGGCTCTCCCCGCCCCCCGCGCCCGCCAAGCCTAGAGCCGCAAGCGGCAGGCGGAGTTGCTACCCTGCACGCTGCACGCCTCTATGACGCTCGAGTTTGCGATCTCGATGTTGTCCGGCCGATCCAAATAACCCATGCTCCTCTGCCCTCGTCGTCACCCTCGTCACCGCCGCCGCCATGTCTAGGCCAAATCAGTCCAGGCCGCTGGGAAAGACTCCCAAACCCGCCCCGCCCGTCCCAAATGCACCCGGTGCTACCGGCGGGCCCATACCCCGCAGATCGGCGGGTACGCTGCCAGGTATCGCCCGTACGGCCTCGACGCTTCGACAACTTTCCTCGTCACCCGGCGGGCCGAATACGCTCGCCTCGTTGCCCGCGCACCTCCGCAACCTGTCCGCGCCCAGAGTTCCGTCGCCGCTGGGCCAGGGCACGCCTGGCCGAGCCATCCGGCAGTCCTTCCCCGCCCGTACCTCCAAGACGACCGAGAAGCATGTGTTTCTGCCGGAAGATCCCCAGCTGGCGCCCCTTCCACATGGCAGAGGCTCGGGTGTCGAACCACCGCAGCGACCTGGCCGACCCCGTTCCCAGTCTTCTAGCAGTTTGACCCACCATGGATCCTCGAGCCAGCTCACGCGAAGTCAACAACAGAGTCTGAACCCGTACGATGAGCAGAGCGACGCGGAGAAGATGACGAAACGCGAAAGGCAGGAGAACGGACTTCCCCGTCTTACCGCCTACAACACAGCAGAGGGCTATCGACTTAAGCTGCTGCAGGCCTTCCTCAAGCGAGAACACGGCGTTGGCGTCGTGCGTGTGTACGACGACTGCGTGTACGCGGTGAGTTGCGCGAGGTTTCGGCAACTAACCACAGGTCTACAACCTTCCTCTCCTGCCCGGATACGGTGCCGGAACTCGCGTCCGATCTTCCCCAGCCGTCAGGTCCCCTGGCGGAACCTCCATGATGGAACAGATGACTCAGGCGGAAGAAGCTGGCTACGACGACGAGTACTTCCCCGTCGTGCCAGAGGAGTCCGCTCCGCCCGTCACTGCCCCCCATGACCCCTCAGAGTACATTCTGAGTCACTCGCCGCCTCAGCCTATGCCGATTCAGGAGCCGGAGCCGTCCATGGAGACGATCATCGAACAGCCCTTGAAGGAGACCGATGACCCGACATCGCCGACTTCGCCTACGTCTAGCGAAGGTCGGCAAGGTGGTACGAGCTTGTCCCCGCCGTCCGACATGTCGTCGTACAGGCGATCAGAACAGCAGGGCGACGAGGAACGTCAGGGCGTGCACATTCCTGGAACTCACATGTCGCCGACTCACCCAGGCTTCCTTGAGCACATCCCTTCGTCGGCCCTCTCGCCCTCCGAGCTACACCGCTCGTCGGGCCGCAGGAGGTACCCGTCGCCCACGAAGCGCCGTCGCGACCGCGATCGCTCGCAGCACCAGGTCGCCGAGGCCGTGTTCTTTTCGTACGGTGTCAGCGTCTTCTTCGGGTTCCAGGCCGACGAGGAGCGCGAGATCATGGCTGATTGCGAGACTGCTGGCGTCTGGCAGCAGGGCCTCGACGAGGACGACTGGGAAATCGAGGAGTTCCACTACATTGTGAGTCGTCATAGCCGGTGACGCTGACAGTCCACAGTATGACGATGATGCCGAGTCGCCGCGCATCTACAACGACATGTTCAGTGAGTAACGACAGCTACGGCGGCCGAAGCGCTCTAGCTGACCTCAGCCTTCAAATCGCGCTCGCACCTGTTCAAGCTGTCGCTTGCGCACGCCATCGCCCAGTCGACAAAGCTATCCGTCTTCGAGAGCGCGATGCAGGAGTCGCTTGAGCTCACCTCGACGTTCCCGAAGGAGCTGAGCACGACGGGCCACCTGCAGATGAACCGCATCGAGGCGCTCAAGATGACGGGTCGCCTGTTCAAGCTGCGCATGGATGTGAACCTGATCAGCGGCGTGCTCGACACGCCGGAGCTGTTCTGGTCCGAGGCGTCGCTGTACCCCCTGTACGAGGCGATCAACCAGTACCTCGAGATCGGGCCGCGCGTGCAGGTGCTGAACGACCGGTTGTCCGTTGTGGGCGACCTGCTCGAGATCATCCACGACTATATCGACCAGCGTGCGACGCACCGTATCACGTGGATCATCATCTGGCTCATTGTCGTGGCGTGCATTGTCGCGTTCGGCGAGGTGCTCGCACGGCTGGTGTTCCACTCGATGCCGCGGAACAATGGCGAGGCGATGTTGATCCGTGCGACTCGCGCCGTTCTCGGTGTCCAAAAGTGAAGGCCGCCCTGTGTCCCTGCCGAGAGGGCCGAGAGGGCGAGGTCGGGGCGCGCCACGGCGGCCGAAGCGTTGTAGCCAGCTAGCTTTGCATTCGAGTATCAAGAGTGTCACGATGTATAATGCCTATCCTTATCAGCTGAGACAGCAGTGCTAAAGGCAGGCGGGGACGGACGACAAGCGACACACTCCCGAGATTAGGCGGTCGAGTGGTGTGGTGAAGCTAAAGCATTGAGCGGGCTGGGTGCGTGGTGAATCGCGGGATGAAACGTGAATTACGTTAGCTCAAGGTGTCGCAGTGTCTGCGGGGGAGTCTGCACGTGGAGGGGGCGTCCGGGGCGTCGGGGCGTGCAGGGCGTGCGAGGGCGCGACCCAGGAGTCGGACAAGATTCAGAACGGGAAGGTTAAGGGGTGACTGAGCCTCGAGCCTCGAGCCTCGAGCTGGCCTCCAGCTGAGACGTCTCCTGCCGTCTGGCTCTCCCCTCGCACATGCCCTGTTCCCCTACCCAAGCAAGCAGACCACCGAACCCACGTCCCCCCGCGCTTACCGCGCACCCCCGAGTGTGCGAGTGCACAAGTGCTCAGCGAAGCGAACCGCTGGTGCTGAGCCAGAGCCAAACGCTGTGTGTCCACTGCGTGGAATCCAGCACAGGGCATGGGCGTGGGCGTCAGGACTGCCCCGTCTGCCCTGCAGCCGGGTCGTCCGGGTCGTCCGCCAGCGCCACAGCTACCCATCATCAAGGCCGACATGAGCAGTGCGTCACCGTCACTGCCAGCGTGCCTGGACAGCGAGCGTCGTGCGCGTCCCGGACTGGGTTCATGGGAGCGTACCCTCCCCCCTTGCATCTCACCACACCCAAGCACGAAGGGCAAGGAACCGACAATCGCTGCATTGCACAGGGCGATCAGTTCCTGGCATGCCCAGGCATCGATCTGTGTGATCCTGCGACCTGATATGGCGTACGACTGCGGCCAGCGTGCATCGCTCAAGGCGCAGGGGCACGGCCGGCACGGGCATCGCGCCCAGCCCAGCAGCGCCTGCAGCGCCTGCAGCGCCCGGGACCGCAACAAGCGCACAAGCAGGCTTCGGCGAGCACGCATGCCGGGCCCTCATGTGCAGCTGCTCTACATAAAGCTAGAGTTTGTGTCTGTTCTCCCTCGACGCTCGTTCTGCTATTTCTCCAAACACTCCACCAGCGACATCCTTGCACTGCCGCCGTTTCTTCTCTGCCGACTTTCGACGCCGCTCTTCGCCTCTCCTCAGCTCGGCTCTCCCTCACTCCCCGTCTTGTGCCCCGTCCCTCACGTGAGTTGGTCAATTGTCGAGCGCTGACACCCCAGCGGCATGCTCCTCGCCCCTCTCCTCCTCCTCGGGTCCGCGGCGGCGGCGCCGCTCTCTGCCGAGGCGTACGACTTCAGCGTGCGGTGCTCGCACGGCCCGTCGACGACGACGGCGGCGTACGTGGGCGAGCCCGATACGGGGTGCGTGAACGTGCCGGCGTGCTTCACCTCGTGCCAGGCGCGCGCGCACGACGCCTGGCAGTGGGGCGCCGGCTGCAAGATGTACGTGTTCGCGGAGCGCGACTGCGGGGGCGCGTACAGCGCCGTCGAGCTGTGGACGCCGCGCCCCGACTTTGAGCACCTCGCCGGGCCCGCCATGCGCCTCGAGTCGGACGGGTGCGTCCGCTCGTACTCCGTCCACTGCCCCATCGGCAGCGCGCGCTGGCCCGCCGGCGTACACAGCTCGCCAGGGCTCGTTGTGCAGTAACCTTCCACAAGCCGGCCTGGCGCCGCACCCTCAAGACCACCAACAGCATCACCAGCACCATCACAATAGTTGTATCACGCATCGGCATCACACTTGTACGGCCAGCAGGCCTCACGACATGACATGACCATAATCCATCACTGCGCTCGCCTGTTTGCTGCTCGCCTGACCGTATCCAGGCAAGCTCTTCGGGGGCATCGCCGTCCGTGTTGTGAGTTTGCCGGAAGAGCTGCGCAACGCAACCGGCGAGCGGCGTGCGTACGTCCCAGACAACTCTGCCAGTGCAGAGCTGAAACGGCACCCTTCACCCCTCCCTTTGCCAGCCCCTGGTAATGACTGTGGTTCGGACTAGGCTGCCTGGGCCCGGCCGGCGCTGCCGCGTACGTCAGTCCGAGGGCCGAGGGCCTCAGTAGTGTGTGTGTGCAGGGTCCCTCGCCCATGAAGCGCAGAGAGCAGCGGAGGGCGGCCATGGGCCCGAAAGTCTGGGTCGCACCGCTGGCTAACGTAACGCGGCGACCGGGGGTGCGGCCGCCCTCCGGTCACCGCTTGTCCCTCTGTACCTCTGTCCTGGGGCTATGGCCCGGGACCTATTGGTACGGCGCGAGTGCAGAACCCAAAAACGCTGGCCCGCACGTCCGAACAAGCGGCAGCAGCGTCGATTCGAGCGAGCGAACAAGAGCAAGTTGAGAGTGAGAGGCAGACCCGCCGGCGTCGTCAGCCTTCCCCCGCGCCCGCCCCCGCAGCGCGTCCCACGCACCCCGCTCGGTGAGGCCTAGCGTGCGTGCGTGCGTGCATAGACCCACCCAGATCCCTTCCCCGTCCCTCCACGGCCTCCACGGCCTGCACCCATGCCCGCACACTCGTGCCCCGCACCGATCACTGAGACAGCCGAAATTACCACCCCGCGAACTGCAGCGCAGCAGCTCTCGGCATGCCCTCACTGCCATGGCCCCAGCAGCAGGGCATGTCAGGTCACACCGGTGCAGCAGAGAACGAGATTGCGGGTCCAGGAACAGGTCGCTTTCGGGGCTTTGTGGCCGCCCTGAGCCAGGGCTGACCTTGTTTCAGGTCTGCTGGGTTGTGGGTGTGCGGGTGTGGGTGTGCTGGGTGCTGGGTGGTGACAACAGCATCAGGTCGTGGTAGCTGGTCGCCTGCTCGTCAGAGCTGCGTACCCCAGAAGATGAGGCATGCATGCCAGCGAGCGACGCTTGTCATGCATCTTGAACGCATACGTTACTCGGACCCAAACTCGAACAACGTTCGTACGGCTGATCTGCTGAGGCGCGCTGCACAGCCCAGCGGCCCCTCGCAAGCCGACGCTTTGGGTTCGCCTTCCGGCGCAGATCGCCAGATCGCCCTGCACCGCCGTGGCCGCTGCCGAACTCGGGCCTCCTGCAACCGGTGCGGGCATGCTGGCGCTAGCGTGCTTGCCCACAGCCCATCGCCCACTGCATGGAAGTAGAGGCAGTGTGCGACGGCAGGGGCGGCAGAATGAAGCGTTTCAGGCGCTAGTGCGCGAGTGAAACGGCACACTCAGTAGGCGCTAGGCAATGGGTAAGCCTGGATCGCGCATCTGCCCATATCAGATCCGGGCTGCCCATATCAGCTCCGGGCTGGAGCCGTTCCAGTGCTCTGCGTGCACAGCTGTAACAGAGGGGTAAGGTTCTGGAAGCAGACTGTGTCCGGTGCTGGAACACGCCGGCCGGCTGGCTTGCCTTGGACGTCAAGACGCCGAGAGCCGAGGATCAGCTAGGCGCTAAGTGGAGTCATCAACTCGCAGCCTGGCACACACTGCTCGCACAATCGCACCCCAGGCCGAGCGGCGTCGCACCCGGCACACAACTCTTCGGCGCGTTCGGGCCGGGAATCGAGCTCGGAGGAGAGCTTCGCTGTCTCCCACGGCGTTCTCCCACCGTAGGCTGCTCTTATCGTCGGCCGACGCAAGTCTCCTCCTCCGGTGGCAACCTCCAGTGTGAGTCCATCGCGCACCTGCCCACACAGCACAGCAGTCGTCTGTGTATACTGGTGCTTGTCAGCGCTCTCGAAACAGGGACGAGCGAGAGGTTTCCCCTAGGAGGAGGCGATCCCCAGCCCATTTGAGCTATGCAGCCAAGCATCACAAACGGCTCAGTACCGCAGCCTGGAACCCTCCCCGTGGCGCCAGTTCCTCCCCTCGCTTACAGGCATCGGAGACCACGCTATCTACATCCACGGTCTCCCACGGGCACACCTCCCAGCGGCCACATCGACCAGCTTAGCCCGTGTGCCACTGCGCAAGCCGTGCACACCTCGCACTCATGCACACAGTAAGAATCTTCTGCACGCACGGCGTGGAGTCGAGGTCTGAGGCGCCGTCGCTGCTCAGCGTCTCCTACGGTCACTTCCGTGGCTCGCCGAGACGTGGCAGACTGCCATGTGCCACTCCATCCGCTGATCGAGCTGCTGTTAGTGTCGCTTGACAGGCATGACACGCTCACAGCGCTCTGGCCAAGTGCACAGCCCAGCGCATCGTAAGTCGTCAGCGGCTATCGCATGGCTGTGACTTGTCAGGAGACGCTGTGGTCGGCGTCATTTTGTCAGTGGTGGAGTGGGGGCGAGGACCCGGTCTGCGATGTGGCAGGCTGCACTTCGACTCGGGGTCGGAGACGCCCCTCGCTAGAGGCAGTGTCTCCCACGGTGGCCCAGTGCATGAAAATGGATGCACACAGGCTGTGTGTGTGAAGAGGAACGAGGGCAGCGTACCGCTGGCTGACGACAGACGCTATCGCCGGACGCGGGCTTACCTCACCCGAGCATTGTACCACTTCCGCACGCCGTGCAGACTATTCGCACTCACGCACACGAGTCGTATTCCTTTGGCCAGAGCCTGGTTTTGCGGTTGGAGCAGGCTTCGCTAGATCTGATGTCTCTCACGGTTGCCCGAGGCGCCGAGCGAGCGCCAACTCCTGTCGTGAGTTACGCCAGCGCCAGCCCCTGTCATAAGTCACGCGCGCTTAGCACCTCAAGTCGCATGCACGAAGGGTCCTGGAATGCATAGGATGCTGGGAATGTTGCTCTAGTGTTGTATGTGAGGACATCAAGACGCGGTCACTGTCGTGCTGGATGCTATGCTGTGTTGCGTGTCGTTACATGGTACTGCTTGCGCTCTGGGCTCATGCGCTCTCGGGCTCGCCGACCTCAAACTTGCTGCGCGAGCGGCCGCGCCGGAGCCCCGGCCCAGGCTGCGGCGAGCCGTGCGGCGAGTGCCGGATCAGCGGCTCGTCGTCCGTCAGCGCGTCGGGGCTCTTGATGCCGAGGTCCGCGAGCGACGTCGTGCTCAGGTGCCGGATCAGCGGGCGCAGCGAGTCGACCGTCGTGTTGCTCGCCGCGCGGCTGCGCCGCTCCGCCATCGCCGACACGCCCGCCGACGCCGTCTCGTCCTCCTCCTTCTTCGGCGTCGCCGCCGTCATCGCCAGCGCCGCCATGCCGCCGACCGTGCCGAACAGGCTCATCGAGCGGCGCACCGACGACCGCGACGACGAGCGCCGATGCCGCGGCCCCGCGACGATCTGCGAGCCCGGCACGCCCGACGCCCCCGACGACGACGACACGGCCGACGCAACGGACGCGACGGACCGCACAGACGCGTCCGACGGTAGCCGTTTCCGCCCGCCGATGCGTGGTGACCGCCCAGCCTGCGCGGCGAGGCCGAGCTTCGACTTGATCACGACGGGCGAGTCCTCGTCGTCCGAGTCCTCGACCACTTGCCGCTTGGCATCGACGTGCAGCTCCTCGTCCGCGACACGCTTGCCCTGCGACATGGTGACGTCGGCGGGCGCTTCCACCTGCAGGTGCTGGCCCCGCTGCTGCTCGAGCTCGGCAAGCATGTCCTGCTCGGCCATGCCGCGGACCTCGGCCCGGTACTCGATGATCTCCTTTGTGAGCGCAGCCTTGAGCTCCTCGGTTGTCTCGAGGCTCTCGACCTGCTCCCACTGGTCAAAGGGCTCGCACGTCGGCTCGTCGGTTGGGTCGTGGTAAGCGCCGACGTACGGGTGCTCGAGGGCCTGCGTCACGTCGATGCGCTTTGACGGGTCAAACGACAGAAGCTGGGCGAGGAGGTCGAGGGCGGCAGGATCGGCACCCGGAAGCACCTCGGCGAGGTCACGCTTCTCGCTGTGGGGCAGGGTCGCCATGTACATGCGTGCCTTCTCGGACGACATGCGCTTCAGCGTCTCGTCGTCGGGCGTGCCGAGCACGTTCAGTATGAGGTTGAGCTGATCGACGTAGTCCTTGCCCTTGAACAGCGGCTTCAGCCCCAAAAGCTCGCCGAGGATGCATCCGATGGACCAGACGTCGATGGCAGCAGTGTACCGCTTGTTCGACAGCATGATCTCGGGCGCACGGTACCATCTCGTCGCGACGTCTGCGACCAGTCAGCGTGCCGATTCTCACACAAAACATCCCACGAAAGCGCAGGCGCTGCGCACTGCTGCGTCCGCATGCGTGTTTCGCACCGCGCTTCCACGAGACTCTATACTCACATTCTGTCATCCTGAGTTCCTCGTTCTGGGGCGCCTCGCCCGTGACGGGCTGGTACCCTCGTGCGAGGCCAAAGTCGCAGATCTTGAGCTCGCAGTCGCTGTTGACGAGCAGGTTGCCCGGCTTGAGGTCGCGGTGAATCACGTTCGCCGAGTGGATGTACTTGATGCCGCGGAGGAGCTGGTAGAGGAAGAACTGGATGTGCAGGTTGCTGAGGGGCTGGCCGCTGCGCACGATCTGGTGCAGGTCCGCCTCCATGGGCTCCATGTAGAGGTAGATCTCGTTGTACCCGTCCCAGACATTGTCGAGGTCAATCAGCCCCGTCAGGTTCTCGTGTTCTCCAAAGTGCCGCAGCAGCGTGATCTCGCGCAGCGCCCGGCGCGCCAGGATGGGCTTGTCGAAGACGCGCGTGATGCACTTGATCGCAACGGGCTCCCCGGACACCGTGTCCTGGACGGACACGACGAGGCCGTACGCACCCTGCCCCAGGGGCCGGAGCAGGCGCCATCGGTCGGGGACGTGGAAGAGGTGATTCATCGCGTGGATCGTGTGGTACCCCCTGCATTCAGTCAGCACACAAGGCATTACGCATGATAACACGGCAGCTGTGTAGCGCAGGGACGCGACTTACCGCTCCGCCAGTCTCCGGTCCGACAGGGGGTGCTCGTCCTTGTCCTCCTCGACCATGCCTCTCCGCGCCGCCTGCGCAAGCATGCTCGCGCCGTGCGTTACCGGCGTCCCTCGCCCTGACGCAGTTGTCGAGGTAGCGGTGCCGGCCGCGTCGTCTCCAACGGGCGTCGGCACCGCACTGGCACTGGGATGCTGCGATCCGGCTCCACTAGCCGGCGTGCTGCCAGGCGCCGAGGCGGGCGACAGCCGCACGTTGGGCACGGCCAGATCGCTGTTGCCACTTGGCCTGAGGTCGCCTGCTCCCGCCTCTCGCGGCTCGCCGGGGCCGGTGCCGGAACCAGAGGCGTTTGATGGCCCTCCCCCACTCTCGATTTCTGCCGGGCTCGGGACCTCGGAGCTCGCCGCGGTGGAGCCTGTCGTCAGGCTTGCCGTCGTCGCGGGCACGGTCGACGCGCTCTGCGGCCGCGCCGAGGGGAGCACCGCAGAGATGCCGTCGGCGGCGGCAACAGCCTTGGCGCGCCGGGGCAGGACGGCCTTGATCGGCGAGGTCGTCGGCGGCGCGGGGGACGCAGGGGGGCTGATGGCCGTGGGCATGGTCGGGGTCGCGGCCGGGGCGGCGTCGTTGTCGCCTATGGTGAACGTGGTTGGGGTGGGTATGGGATGGTGAGATGGAACGATATGTCACGAGGCGAGTTGCTGGAAGGAAGGTTCAGGTCGATAGGCGATCGGACCAATGCCGACGAAAGCGCCGGCGGGACGAGGGGAGGGATGGAGGTCGGCAGGGTCGAATCGAATCGAATTGAGCAGTGTCGATCGTTTCAAAGGACGCGGGGCCGTGTATCGGTGCCGGTAGCGACGAGCAAGATGCAAGAAGGAGGCGAGGCGGGTGGTGAATGAACAAGAGAGGGGAGCGAGCTGCCTGGCGCGTTGCAGGCGGCAGAAGAAGAAGTGGTTTGTGTACGAAAAGGAATCGAGGAATTGATCGTCGGGTAATGACTGGCCTGCCTTGGCCACCCGCGGCCCAATCCCAGTCAACACCGGATATAAAAGATCTGCCTAGCAAAAATAACAGCCCGTCTGCAAGGGCGAGACGCGGCTGCTGCTGTCCTTTGGCACGATGCATCTGAGCCTGTCGCGTTCGTGCTTGGCCCGCGCAGCGCGCACAGCACGTCAACGACGTGAAAGGCTCGGGAACAGCCCGCTGCGGGGCTTATCTCCTGGGAACGGGGCGCAGCGCGCGCCAGGCAGGGACGCGGAACACGGTGGCGCACTGTGCACTGTCACCCACGCCCAAGCGCCATCCATGTCCGAGGTGCCTGCCGCTGTCCTCTCTTCGTCCGTCGTCTGTCACACACTGCCCAGCTTCTCGCGGTGTCACAGTGTACTTCGCGTAATGAGATCACCAATGCATACGTGCAGGTCCTAACGATACTAAAATACTTTGCGGTAGTGGGAATAAGCTATTAATGTACAGTGGCTGTGGATATGATGGATTTGACTGGCAAATGATCCTGGGGATGTATAACGGTATCGCCACGCCTGCGTTTCTGGACCGACTTCGCCACAGTCGGCCCACGGGCCGCAGGCATGTCCTCTCTGCGCGCCGGCTGTGGCTCGCGCGAGGACGTGCTGATAGTGGCGCAGACGCACTTAGAACTCGTGGTTGAAGACGGCGTCGGGGTCGTTCCTGCGACCGCCGCTGCTGCCGCTGCCGCGCGATGACCGGCGCTGGCGCCCGTAGTCCTTGCCCCACACGGGCACGTCGTCGTCCGTCGCCGCCTTGGGAGGGTACGAGCCGTACGAGTCCTGCGACGAGACCGTGTCGGCGCGCGCCGTCCTGGTGCGCTCCCAGCGGTCGCTGCCGCGGGACGCGGTCCGGTTCAGGCGGTTGCGGCGGCTGCGGCCGTCGCCAACAGTGCCCTCAAAGTTCATGGGGTAATGCCAATTGCTCTGGTTCGGCGCCTCGTCTGGGATGTCAGCTCACAGGTATCTGACTGTAGCTGCGGAGCCTGGACTCACCCTCGTTGTAGTAGATCTCGTCCTCGCGGTCCCAGAGACCCTCGGAAGGCCTGCGTTTCTGCTGGCCGGGGACAGTGGGGACGTAGTTCGGGCCCTCCTCGCCCTCGGCGAGCTCCTGGCCCACGAACGTCGACTCGGGAAGACGCTCGTCGTAGCGCTTCGCCCACTGGCTCTTGCGGGCCTTGCGCTCACGCTCCGCGTTGTTCACGAGGCCATAGCGGATCGCCCACTTGGGCGTGCGCGCCTTGTTCGAGCTGCCGTCAGACACTGAGACTTGGCCCTTTGCAACCGCCGCACTCACTTGTTACGGATGTTCTGGATGTAGAAGTTGTGGCCGTGTCCGGGGATGTAACCGCACAGCGTCATGATGATCTGGAAGGTCAGCATGGCATTCTAGGTCTCGCAGAAAGGGAGTGCGTGAACGGCACATGGGCAGATCTGTCTCCGCTGTGTGCTGCGCGATCGCGGATTTGCCATTGTTCACGTCCAACTCCACGCCGGGTGACGGCTAGGACACCCACGTTGATGAAGAAGTCCCTCCCGATTCCGAAGCGCACGGCGACGGCTGGTGATGTCAGCGACTAAACTTTGCGTGATCGGAAAGTGCCCCGCGTAACCTTGTTGGACTGAGACGACTGGTGGCGCGCGGCAAACGGCGGCGCGACAAGAGCCCAACGGTCCAGCCGACTGTGCGGCGGCAGCACAGCCCCCGCCGCAGAAGCATGTTCCGCAGTAACTCACCGAGAGGCGGCAAGAGCCATCCCAGGATGAACAGGACAAACTGGAATCCATGATGGCGCTTGGGGGTGAGATCGACCTTCTGCGGGAGGTAGTGGTTGTACGACATGGTAGGGACCTTGCACTGGCGCTAGGGGGAGCGTATAGACAGATGCACAGGGTCCGGGGGTGCGGGGCGGGCGGGGCTGTCGAACAATCGGACAACGACGGCTCGATGGTGCTGCCCACTTAGGAGAGGGAGCGTGGTGACGAATGCGCGGGGCGAACGGGGATTCGGTCGCGGTCGCGGACGCGGTCGTGTGTGGGTGCGGGGCAGTGAATGGATCGACAGGGAGGGAGGTGCCGGACGCAGGCTGGGGTCACCGTCTGGGCCGAGCGAAGGAACGTGGGGAGCAAAAGTCGGAGGGAGAGGTGAGTGGTGAGGACGAGAAGACGGCGAGGACGGAGATAGACCTCTGGAGTGGGGTTGGGGGCAGCCCATCAGCACCGCTGCAGGCGCGCCATGCACAGGCATCGAGCAGCCAGGCGCCAGGCGCTAGGCGTCTTGGCTGGGCGCTGCCCAGTCGCAGCGCGCCCAGCGGCCGATCCAGTGATAACGCTCCGTGCCAGGCACACACCCTCGCCTTCGCGCCGTGCGGCTCTACACGTCATTGTGCGACCCCGGATCACGTGCTGTGGAGCTCCATCGTGGCGCACTGAGTGATCTGCGCCGCCGTGTCCAGAGCTTCCGTACCGCCGGCTCCACTGATCCTCTCGAGCCTTGCACTGCCGAGGCTTCCGACGCCGCAAACAAAGTCAAGCAAAGTCGAAACGAGCAAGTTTCAAGAACAGACAGCCGCGCCTTGCCGAGTTGACGGCCGTCGCGCTACGCCCCTCACCGAGGTGCTGGAGTGGGGCGTACCTGGCCGGCGCGTCGGGGCTGATCGAGGTTTCCAGCGGAGGCGAGCGGGCGCCTTGCCATGGCAACGCCGGCGAAGTGCTCATATATGCGGTGCGCAAAGGTATGTGAACGACGGGCAGCGCGCGCGGCGGCGCATGCGCTCGCAGGTGACGAGAGAACGTGCCCAGTGTGCGCAGTGTCGATAAGGTTTCTGGTAACGACCCTGGACCCAGAGTCGGCTTGGTTCCGCAGAAGCTCCCTCCCACAGCCCACAGCCCACGGGCGACGTTGTCTTTAGCGTGCCGAGTTGAAACGCCGCTGCACCTGCGTCTGCGGATGTTCGGCGCGACGCGCTCTCGTAACTGCCGGCGCGCGGAGACGTCAGAGGCGTGTCACGCTGCCACCGCCGGAGCCCAGCGGCCCACATCCCTCGTGGAGATAAGCCATCAGCTCTCATGTCATCGTTACGCCTCTAGGTGGGAACGGCAACGAGCGCTCAGCGTTGTTTTGCTCGTCGCCAGCCTCCTGATGTGACGGGCGGCCATTCAGTCGCGCCGATCTCGCAATACATTGCGCCTTTCACAGCGCACCCCGAGATCCACCGCCCGCTTCGACAATTGTTCGCCATGCACCGCTCAATGAGCTCAATCAGAGCCAGAGTCCCAGGCACTGTTCAGTGATGTCGAGACGCCGAGGCACGGCATTCGCTGTCACAGAAAGAAAGTTGTTCGTTCTTTGACCCTTCGCTACCAGAGCAAGCTTATTCCGTGGCCAAGGTTAAGAGATGCATGTTGCTGGGAGTGTGGGAGGGTGACAACCTATAGTTCTGTTGGTACTGTATAGAGATGGCGGCAGAGGGTGGGATCGTGGGAGGTACATACAGATGGGATGATGGCTTGGGAGACTGTAAACAATTGTCCAGATGTCCTAAGTGTTCCGGCCGCGAGACGTTGCGGGCAAGGCACGTTTGCGATGCGAATAGTGCGCGGGCGAGCCTGGCCTCACCGGGTCGCTCCTGTTGCCATACGTGACCGTCAAAGGATGTGATGGACCGAGGCGGGGTGGTTCGTGTGGTGTGGTTTCCTGATTGTGTTTTCACTTTTTGTTTTTCCGGTACAACAAAGTGAACGCGCAGCTTGAGCTTGACAATTTCATTGCAGGGGGAGGTTGCAGGGAGGGGATCTTCAGATTCTCATACACACAGTGTAGTCGTCATAGTGGTGAAAGATTGCGATGGGGTCAGTTCGAGAGACTGCGACGACTGGGTGGAGAAGCCGTCGGCGCTCTCGAAGCCGTCCAAGTCTTCGGGCCGAATCCAGTCGTAACCCTCGACACGCCTGACCTTGCGGAGGTGGTTTGGCCGTTCTCGCGTGCGCTTCCTGGTCGTCGTTGTCGTCGTGGTGACCTCGCGCAGCTTTGACGGCGGCGAGATGTAGACGTGCGCCGTACGCTCTGGGTGCGATGCAACGTGCGGCCGAGCATACCGCGATGCCTTGTTCTGCGCTGCGAACTGGCGCCACCCGGACTGGGCTTGCTCAGACTGTTTGGATGGCGGGGAATCGATGATCGAGTGGATAGAGGTATGCGTGTAGGCGGACGCCGTGGGCGGCCGCGTCGAGCGGGCCCGCTTACGGAACGTCCCAACCCTATGGTATGAGGGCGCGTGCGATGCTTGCACAGTCGGGGTCGCGGTAGAGTTCGAGGAAGGTACAATGCTGTGGGGAGCGGCCCGCGCACCGGTCTCAGCGGGAGACGTTACATCTGTCGTTACAGAGACGGGCGTGTCGGTGTGAGCCGTCTCTTCCGGGACATCGGGGAGTGCCGATCGGTTTGCACGCTGCGATGCAAGCGACGACGCCAGCGAGTTTGCACTCGGGCTCTTCTTCAGACGCTCTTGGGTCTTCTCCGACAGTTGTTCCTGCGAGCCCAGCTCACGGTCGATATCGGAGATCGAGGCCAGCGTGTGACTGCTGTCCTTTGAGTGTCTCGGCGATGAAGTCGCAGTGTTGTTCGAACTGTCGTTCGTCTTGTCGTCAAAGACGACTGACACTTGCGACGTCGGGCGAGACTCTCTTGAGCGACGGCGGGAGCGGTAGACGAAGGACGGCGGGCGCGAGCTCACGTAGGACATGCCGGAGGGCGAGCGAGACAGAGGCTTCGGGTGGGAGATGACGACCGGGGCCGCTCTGCGGCGACGGCGACACGGGGCGGAGAAGACCGCACCCATCGTCGGTTATGACGAGGAGAGAGTGTGAGGTGGAGAGAAGAGAAGGAAATGGGTGGGAGGGGGATTGGGGGGGCCGGTCATGACGAGGAGAGGTTAAGTAGGGGCCCAGGGTGGGAGGATGCCGAGAGAGGTGAAGCACGGATGCCTGGCGAGGCAGAGGCAGGGCGCATGGAGAAGGAGGGAGGGATCGGGCGGAGAATAAGGTACGGCGGCGGCACGAGAGAGCGGGGGAGGGAGTGCGATCGTGCGTGCGTCGTGTGTCGTGCGGCGTCGTGTGCGTGTGTTCTCGTGTTCTGGGGATCCGATCCGGGGATGGGAAGCGGCTATAGCGGGGACGGATCGAGGCGCGAGGAGGGGGCATGGACGAGGGGTGGCCATGGCCGTCGAAGCGACCCTGCAACGTTGCCGTGTTCGTCTTGTGTTCGGCGTTGCGGTGACGAGTTGGCGTTCAGCCAGATCAGCCCGGCCCTCAGCTCTGTGCGCACGGAGCCCAGCTAGCCCAGCACACCTGGCAACGCAGAACGGTGGTCGTGGGCACGAGGCAGGCTGCAAGCTGCATGCTGTATGCAATGTGGGCCTGGAGTCCTGGACGTCGCTGTCACAGAGCTTATTCTGTAACGCACCCAGAGATAAGCGCGGCTGGAGCGCACCTCAAACTCCAATCATGCCCGAAACCCACTATGCGTCTGGTGTCAGCAGAATCAGCAGCGCTTCACCTTAGACACGCTCGAAATCAGCCACGATTCATTCCTTATCCTAAATCTGCCTCCGCTAATCCCAGCCCTAGTCCAGGGCAGCACGCTCTTCACACCACCACCGTAATCACCCCGGTTGCCATCGAACCCTTCGGCATTCACCACCTCGTCCGCCGGCCGCTGCCGCATCGCTTCTCACTCTCGATACGGCGACCACCCCGGCGTAGCATGCAGCCACGCGACGATGCCGACGACCCGCCCACCGTAGGGCCCTCACGTCGCAGGGGTCTTGGCTTCTTCCCCGAACCTGTCGTCATCAGATCAGATCCGTATCCTGGTGGCGATGAACTCGATGCCTCCGACAACCGGCTGCGTCCTTCACGGGGCGCCCCAAACCGCGTGCCGCAGAGCTACTCGTCGTGGGAGGAGTGGAAGGCTTGGAACACAGGACACGCTTCGACGCTCTCGCACAAGCCCCCGCCCGTGTTCGTGCGTCCTGACGTCGTGAAAACAGGGTTCGAGCAAGGTGAAGAGGAAGGATTTGGGGTCGACGTCGAAAACGAAGGCGAGGAGGACACAAAAACTGCTCCAATTCACGACGCAGGGAAGATGCCAGGCAGTGACCTCGCAAATTGGTACCGGAATCTTGCAACTGGCACAGCTAAGGATCGTGAAGAAGTGAAGAGGGAACCGGACGCGCCTGATCTTGAACTCGCCGCGCCCTCAACGACTCAATTGGAGAACACCGCCGTCGACGTCAAGCCGGACACAAAGCCCTCACCTTTGCCCCTGCCCTCGCCCCCGACTTCGCACAACGAGATTTCAGCTGAGAATCGCCCTCAGCCATCTGTGACTTCTTCAGCTTCGCAGTCGGGGTCGTCAACCCCTGCTGCTGCTGCCCCTGCACCGCTGCGCATTCCTGCGTCGGAGTGGTTCATTCGCCGTGCCCTCGCCAAGAGACATGCGGCGGCGCCTGACGCAGCGCCGCCGCCGAAGAGATCGTCGTCAATTGGCGGCATGCTAAACATCGCCGGTGCCTCGACACGCCCGCCCCCACGCCCGTCATACGCCATCGGGCCCGACAATGTGGGGTACGCCCGTCTCTCGGGTCTGGGATGGGGTGGGGGCGGTCTGGGACGGCCCCTCGATGGCTCCCCGGGCAGCAGCAGCCCGCGCACAGCGACGCCCGAGGGGTCCGGGCGCTCCAGATCGCGATCGCCGGGAGCGCGAGCGTCGCTCGAGCCGCTGTCAGCCGCCGACGAGCTCAACCTGGAGCAGCTGGAGGACGAGGAGGGGCGTCCCTCTGGGCCGGGGCGGACGGAGCCTGTCGCGACCGCGCTCAAGCTCGACCGCCGGGGACTGGGCAGCGGCAAGGCCGACAAGAAGGTGACGCACACGGCGGCAGAGATCCGGCGCGCGCAGCGGCGCGCCGGCCGCGAGAAGGGCGAGCACGCGCACGCCGCGAAGAGCAAGGTCAAGTGGGCGCAGAAAGACAAGAAGGAGCGCGAGGAGCGCAAGCGCCTGCTGGCGGCGCTGAACGCGTAGTCACAGAGCACTCGGTTGTACATGGAATCCTGTTTGTATGCATTAGTCAGTCATCAGTCAGCGCGGGCATGGCGGTCTGAGCGAGATCTGGGCGTGGCGGGTAAGTGGCGTTGCGGTGCTCCGCTCTGTTATCTACCGTGCTCTGGCCTTGATCTCTTCGATCTCCTAGCGCCTCCAGCCTTCTGCGTGCCCGGGGCATCGACTAGGAGGTGCTTCGGGGCACGGCTCGCGAGCACACAGGCCTGAGCGCGTCCGTGCGCGCGCGCGAACGCGTAATTCTCGAAGCCTGGGTGCTTGGTGTGGGGAGTGCACAGACTTCAGCTGGTGGAGGCCAGCTCGCCAGCTCGGGTGTAGAACGGTGGTTACACCCAGGCACGGCGGTGACGTTCTTTCCTCGCGGTGGAGAAACATGGCTCCGGGGTGCGGGTGCGGGTCCGGTACGGATTGTCCTTCTCTCTTACCTGCTGCTTCTTGACGTGCATGCATCTGCTCGTGGGAACAGGCAGAGGCAGCGTGCAAGCACAACCTGCTAGAAATATGCATGATTGGCGGGCGCTGGACGCAGCGGCGGACGCAGGCCTACGCCCGCGGACGCGCGGACAAATGCGGCCATAATAGAACACGGGCCAGAGGCGACGTAGCCGGTTGTGCCTCGGCCAGTCACCGGCCAGCCTGCCCCTCGGCGTCCGGGCTGGGCTGCAGCGCTGCAGCAGGCGAGCCGAGACCGCCGGAGCCGTCCCTACCCTACCCCGCACAGATTTGGCCATGACATTAGGTGGGGTGGGACATTGCTTCGGCGAGGCTAATCTGGACGGCCTGCTGGGGCTGTTTGGTTCGGCGCACGGGTTGCTTCTGAGCATTACTCTCTTCAGCACTCTTCAGCACTGCCAGCACCGACCGCCGCATCGAAGCTGCGACGAACACCTGCAGTTGACAGGAAGACACTGCACACGACCACCGGCTTTGCGGACGCCACCACCGACGCACACCCGGACGAGACCCACTGGCAAAGTTTGCAGCCTGCTGATCGCGCGACCGAAAGATCTGCACGTAGTCACGCATTCTGGTGACTAGCACGAGCTGTCTCGTCGCTGCGCTGGCCGTGTCCAAGAGAAGAACAACGGCACGCGAATATCTAGGACCCACCTCGTAACGCTCGCCTGACCCCTGGTCACCCAGCCTTCACGCCTAGCCTCGCGCTCGCTCGCTCGCCCGCCCGCTCGCGCACACGACATGCGCAAACCGACCCTGCCCCGGCTCACGTTCGGGCCGCTGCGGAAGCGCACGCCGAGCGTGCTCGACATGCCCGAGAGCGAGTACGACCCGGCGACGCACCTGCCCGACCGTATGCAGGTCGGCAAGTACCTCGTCAAGCCGCTTGTGTCTGTGCAGGATGGTAAGTGTGCCGGCGCTGCTCGGAGTTGGCCGGGCGCCGGCGAGCCGGCGAGCCGCGGCGCGGCGCGGCAGTCACATGCGCTCTCTGTGCTATCTATAGTCCCCTCCAGAGCTCCAGTCGCCCAGTCGCCCAGTCGCCCAGTCCCCCAGTCCCCAGCAGTGATCGCTGACCCCAGTGCTCGACCACCTCGACCTGCTGCACGCGTTCCACGACCTGTCGCACCGGGACGACGGCAGCTCGCACCGCGTCTTCGACGCGGCGGCGATGCAGTACGAGCAGTGGGCGCAGAACGTGCTGCCGTTCCAGCTGCAGCGGCGTGCGCGGGAGCGGGACGCGCGCGCGTGCGCGTCCGCGCCCATGTCGCGCTGCGGGACGGCCGACGGCGACAGCCCGCTCATCCTTGACCCGGCGCCGGTGTCCCCGACCTCTCCGCACGGGTACACTGGCGCGGGCGCGGGCATCACGGGCGCAGACGTGTGCCCGTCGCCGACGTCGTATGAGCCCGCGAGCCCGGCCAGCCCTGCCGGGCCCGGGCGGAGCGGGGGCGGCAGCGGCAGCGGCGCGCCGCAGCGGGCGCCGCTCGGGCGCAACGCGAGCCATGCGGGGCATCCCCACCGCCACGCGTCGGACGGGTACACTGAGCTGTCCGCTGAGGAGCTGCCGCCGCTCAGCGTGCTGATGTGCTGGCACGCGCACCTGCTGAACCCGCCGCAGTTTGCCGCCGACACCGGGCGCGGGACGTACGCGGCGCTCAAGGCCGTCAAGTTTCCCCTGCACGCCGCCGCAGACGCGTACCGCCGCCACGCGCTGCCGCAGCACCTGCCGCACATCCCCGAGAGCGGCAAATTGCGCGTGATTCCCAGCATCTCGGGCTGGACCGTCGCCGACATCTCGGCGGCGGTGCAGCGCCAGAGCAAGATCATCGACTCGGTCAGCGCGCTGGGGTGGTTCCGCGCCGACTTTGCGCACAACACGGCGCCCATCCAGCGCGCGATCGTGCGCTACCACGCCTGGCTCGACCTCGTCGCGCACGTCGGCAACCACGCGCACCTCGTGCCCGACATCGACATCGAGCTCGTGTGGCGCACGCACGAGCTCAAGGGCGAGCGATACAGGAGGGAGACAGAGAGGCTGTTCGGAGAACCGTTCGACGAGCGCATCAGCCGCATGGACACCGTCGGCATCAAGCGCACGGCACACCTCTGGAAGGAACGCTTCAACAAGGAGTACCTCCTCCACCCGCCCAAGAGCCACACGCCCAACCCGCAGAGGCGCACGACGATGCCCTGGTAGACCCGCACCCGCACCGCCTGTAGTATTAGTACCCACCCCTCATAGTCGACTACTCATCCCCGTCAGTAATATGTAAGCATGTATGCAGTATCTCTTGCTCCGAGCGGAGCACCGTCCCTGGCGCGCCGAGCGTCCCCTCGACCTCCACCGGCCGACCGCCATCGCTCCTGACCTTCAAGGCCACCGAGGCGAGATATACCCCTTCACGCACACCGATGGACCCACGAAGCACCGCCTGCGATGCTGCAATCCTATCCATACACTATTCTAAGTGCACCTAGTGGTGGCTCTTCTTGGGGGCGATAAAGTCGTCGTAGACAACGTAGGCGACGAACAGTCCGAGGCCGATGCCGAATCCGGGGAAGGCGTTCCTGTGGGTCAGCTAAGTGTTGTACAGAAAGCTGGCAGCGCAGCGAGCAGAACGGTCGGCGACGGGCGGTGGAGTGTGTCCGTAATCCCAGGGCGATCATTGGCTCCGACGGCGCCGGGACACCACCGGCACTCGCTCCGTCCAGCCTGCGCTGCCTGCTCGCCCCGCCTGCCCGACCAGCACGCACTTGAACATGGCCTTGTTGGAGAAGATGGGGGACTTGCGCCAAGCCTCCCTAGGTCCCCAGGGGTCGCGGAAGAGAGAGCCGGGCATCTGGGTTGTTAGGTCGGCGGGCGGACTCGGGACACGAACGGTGCGAAGGGAGTGGGCGGGGTGTGAGGGCGGAGAGGAGGGGGCGGCGGGTCGCGACGGGTTTGTTGTTGTCGGCGGAGTGTGGTCGCTGAGCAATGTCTCGAGGTCGACGACGTCCGGACTCGCTAGCCATGCATGCCGTCGAGCGAGCGAGCGAGCGAGCGGCAGCGGTGCGGTGGGAGTGAGCGAGGGAGAGCCAGGCAGGACGGGGTTTGCGGTAAATCCGGACATGTGGCGTCGAATGTCTGGAATCCAGCGGATGAAGCACGAGGGGCCTCGTGCTGGTGTGCGCAGGGCTGGGCGCTGGGCGCTGGCGCTGGGCGGGCAGTTCTGCAGCGAGCGAGCTCACCTGGCACCTGGGCCTGTCTGCATGGCTGCGCTGCGCCTGCGTCGCTAAGTCAAGTGCAGGTTTGGCACTAAAGGGATCACCACCATTATTACACTCCAACTTTGATCCATTCAACCCGCGAGACCGCCTCTTGTCGCTTGCTCCACTCCAGTCCCCGCCGGTCTCCCCCTCCCCCGCCCCGTCGCACACACCCCGCCCCCGCCGTCCGACACCCCCGACCGCCGGACAGCGACGAGCGCCCCCCTCCCCGTGCGACCTTGGTCCGGCCCTCCCGATCACCGCCAGCGAATGACTCCGCGCATCTGACCCGCCCGCCCTCCCCCCCTTTCCTCACCTGCCCCGACCCCCCTCCGCCCAAGCGCTGGACGGCCAGCCCATGCCGTCCTCGCTCCTCGGCGGGCTTAGTGCTCTCCGCGACCGCTCGCGCGGAGCTGTCGCGGCTCTGGGCTTGGCAGGGGGCAATGTTGATCACAGTGCCACACCCCTATGGGGACATGGATCGTTCGACGATGTCCGCCGCCTGATGGCGTGGGCCATTGCGCTCTGTCTCCTCCTTGTACTGGGTGAGTCGGTCACGCGCGCGTTGTTGTGCGCAAGTTGTGGGGTCGCGCGTCGCATTGGCACGGCACACTGGGACCCATGCGGGTACGGGTAGCCCCGTAGTGATCGATCGGCCAACGATCAAAATGAGTCCTGACCCTTGTGTGCTGCGCACGCTGTTTGCGCCGCGGAACGTCTGCGTCGCCCATCGACCATCGCGCGACCACACACCACTAGCCCCCCGCTGACATTGCAGTTGCGGTCACAAAGCCAAACGAGTCATCATTCTGCGCCTACCTGACCGAGCTCGCCTTTCGCCGCCACCTCGCGCACATCCGCTCGTCCTCTGATGACCCGGAGGAGCGCCATAACGCGACCAACGGGAACAGCAAGGGAGGCAGCGGCAGTGGGACGAGCAGCGGTGCAGACACGCCGCCGATCGCCCCCTTCCGCTTCGCCAACCATGTTGCCATCTCCCTGCGGACGCCCAGTCTCAACTACCGATCGTACTTCTTCTTCGCCCTCGCCGTTGCTGGAGCGCCGGGCGCCCCGGCCTACCTGTCCGACCCTGTGCCCGCGAAATCGTCCAAGCAAGCATCCGGCGCCCCTGCCGAGCCGGCCGTCGCTTACCTGGGCGTTCTGGGGCACTGGTTTGTGCTTGGCCAGGTCCCCGAGCTGTTTCAGTGGATCTGGAGAGTGCTCCACTCCTCGCGCCGCTCGGGCAAGGGCCGGAAGAAGAATGCCGCCTTGGACAAGCCCGGCATCCTCGAGATGCGCGCGGTCATGCCCAAGGACGAGTCCCTGTCTTGTAAGTCGTCTGTTGGGAATGTAACTGACGCGCAGCCCGAACGTCTGCCCTTGTGCCCAAGCTCCTGTTCAAGAACGAGTCGGCCAAGGACCTTACCGATCTGCTCCCTCTTCACTCGACTCCCTCAACGGCGACCCTGACCGAGTCGAGGTCGCGACGCGGCTCCTCTGCAAACCTTGCTGCTCCTCCGACCCCGCCCACGACCGACGCGAATGCCGAGATCAACTCGCCCGTACTGGCCGCCCTCAAGTCCGAACTCGCGTCGGCCCAGAGTGTGCTGGCCGAGCTGCAGGCGCAGCTCGACGCCCACGACGAGTCGGTGTCTGCGGCGCAAACCCACCTGCAGTCCACGCTGGATGACTTGCGGCGCAGACGAAAGGAGGACGACGCGGAACGCCAGGATCTCAAGGCAAAGTCCAAGACTCTCGAGGATCAGAAGCGCCAAGCTGAGGGAGCTCGGCGCGAAGCTGAGAAGAAGCTCAAATCGGTCGAGTCGATTCGTGATGGGCTGAACTCGAAGATCGCCGCGGCGCTCGGCGAAATAGAGGAACTCAAGAGTAACATGGAGCTCAGCAAGAAGAATATCACCATTGTAAACGAAGAAGGAGAGCGGTATATCAAGGACACGCGTGACGCTGTCAAAACCAAGACGGCAGAACTCGGCACCCTCGAAGAGGAGATCACCTCGGTGGAAACCTCGAACAGCAATCTCTCCCAGCAGGTCCGCGAAGCCGAGGAGAAGCTCAAGTCGGCCGAAACCGCTGCTGAGGATGCTCGCAAGATCGCCCCCGAAGAGGAGATGATGCTGATGGCCGCCGCCTACGAGGCCGCCGCGTCCGAGACCTACCTGCACGGCCAGCGCCAGAACCAGGCAGACTCGGAGTGGGCGTCGCAGGCGGCCGCGTACATGGCCGAGGCCGGCATGCCCATGCTGGACCAGTCGTACACGGCCCGCCCTGCGCAGTCGGCTACGTCTGGCTACGGCCATCTTTCTCGCCCGCACCCGAACAACTCCTCGTACCGCAGCTTATCTGACAGCCTGAAGCAGGCCCCAGGACAGCGCGATGTGTCTGGGTTCGAAAACTTTGGCCCCGGCGCCGTCGGGTCCGGGGCTGTCGGAACGACCCGGTCTCTCGCTTCTCGCCGCCCGTCGATCAACACCAGCACGCAGCAAGCCCCCGCGCCGTCTGTCGAGGACGCCGGATCGCCGATCAGTGGTCCGATGTCTGCCTCGTTCCCCGACAGCTGGCTCCCGCAGGGTCTCGTGCGCTCTCTCGAAGGCGACGTCACGCCCCTGGACAGTGGCCTCTCGGACGCTGCGCCCGAGGACGACGACTCGCTGTTCATGACGCTCCGCGACGCCGTGTCCGAGGGCGTGCAGCCCGGGCAGCAGGACAACTCGAGCTCCGACTCTGCCGAGGACTCTCCGCCCTGGCGCACGCAGGACGGGGGCGAGGTGCCCGCGCGGCGCGTGACGCCGACGATGCGGCTGTCGAACTCGGCGAGCTCGACGCACTCGAACTCGACGAGCACGCCCGCGCTGCAGCACATGGGGTCGCTGCCGTCGCGGCGGTGGTTCTCTGGCGCGCCGTCGTCGTCGGACAACCTGTCGTCGTTCAACATGTTCCCGACGGTGGGGCGCGGGTCGAGCGACTCGCTGCCGCTGCCGGGCTTCGAGAGCGCGTTTGCGCCGAGCGCGTCGGAGAAGAAGGCGCTCAAGTGGCCGCTGCTCAACAAGGCGCGCTGGTCCGGCAACGGCAACGCGAACGGCATCAGCGGGCTCGACGAGATCACGGCGGGGCTCAAGAACGACCTCGGCGGCGAGCCCGTCGCGCTGTCTCACTCGACGTCGAACCCGTCCTCCGGCCTCAGTGCCGAGGAGCTGTTCAACCGCGCGCCCGGGAGCGAGTGGATGGCCGCGTCGGCGCCCGCGTCCAGCAAGGGCGGGGGCGACGGCGAGGCCGTGTCGGCGTCGGAGCGCAAGGCGAGCTCGAGCTTCCGCTTCTTCTCGCTGCGCAACAAGCACCAGGGCCAGAGCCAGAGCCAGAACCAAAGCGCGGCCCAGGGTCCGAGCCAGAACGGGGCGACGACGCCTGGCCACGGGGAGAGATGATTTGCGAGTCAACACGAGATGCAAAGTGCTGTTCTGTCGTTGCACACTGCTCATTCTGGGAAACTAACGTAGAGATCGGTGCATCTGATGCAGCGAAGTGCCACAGCTGCTGTGTGTGCTGCGTGGATGTCTTGTGCGCTGAGGCGTCCACGTCGATCTGGTCTGGGTCTGGGGGTGGGTGTTATCAGAGTCCGCGGAATCGGGACGGTGGGATTCGCCCGATGATTGGTGTGTGTGTGTGCGGAGCAGAGAACCAGCAGGCGAGAATTACCCCGCAGCCGGGAGTCACGTGACGCGGGCCAGGGTCCGGCCGGCCGAGGCGCCGATTTTTCAAGCTCTAGCGCAGATCGAGTCGAAACTTGGCCCCAGGCGCTGGAGCGGCTCGCGGCTCGACGACGACGCTCGGTACAGCCGACATGACGGGCACCGCGCACAGCTGGGCCGCTGAGCCCCTCCATGTCTACGCTCCTACGCTCCTACGCTGCCCCTGAATCTATTAGCCTATAGCCCGAGTCGAATACTGACCACCACCGCTCGGTTACTCCGTCACCACCATCCTTTCTCAGTCTACACTCCACCCCATCCCCCATCCCACCTCCATCCCCACACCCGACACGGCCATGGTCACCACCATGTCCCCGTCCTCGGGCGCCTCCACCCCCAAGGACGCATACAGCGAGGAGCCCCTCTACCGCAACTCGTCCGACGACCGCACCCCCTGGCTCATCCAAAAATATGGCGGCACCAGCGTCGGCAAATCCCTCGACTCGATCACAAAGATTGTAGAGTGAGTCTTGTCACTATGCTGTTTGGTTGCTGTTCGCATTCGCCGCCGTCTCCAGCGCCGTCGCTATTGTTCTCGCTGGCCGCGGCGGCAGCGGCTGCACCACTCATGGCACGACAAAAAGTCACGACCGGTGCGCGCCAGCAGCGATCACATCATTCCGTCACCCTGTGCGCGGGGAATATGAAAAAGCCCTCGCGTCGGTCACCCTCCACTCGACCGTCTAGCCGCCCAGCCGGGGCCGGCATTCACCGGCTGCATCCTTGCTTGTTGTCTCGCCGACCTGGCCGGGCCCATGGCCCCGCATAGTCCCACCACCCCGCGCGAGATCAAACTGACGCTAGGTCGTACCTGCCGAACAACAAGGTGGCGATCGTGTGCAGTGCGCGCAGCACGCAGACCAAGGCGCTGGGCACGACCAACCTGCTGCTGCAGGCGTCGCGCGAGGCGCTGGCGCCTGCGAGCGCGCGCCAGAACTCAAGCAGCGCGTCCGGCTCGCAGACGCCGCTGTACCCCAAGCGCGTCGGCTCGGGGTATTTCTCGCAGGGCGTGATCTCGTCCCTCTCCTCGCTCAAGGACGGCAAGGACGACGCGAGCCGGTGCGCGTCGCCGTCGCCGTTCCAGCCGCTCAGCGGGCGCACGCGCTCGCCCTCGGACAGCGGGCCCGACACGCCCACGGCCGCGCAGGAGAGCTTCGAGCCCCGCTTCCACACCACCGTCGACACGATCAAGCGCGGGCACATCGAGGCCGCGCGCCAGGCGCTCCGCCAGGGCGCGCTCCGCGACGAACTCGAGGAGGAGATCGAGCGCGACTGCGAGGCCCTCCGCTCGTTCCTGAGCGCGGCGCATGTGAGTAGTCGTGCGGGGCTTGACGTCAGCCAGGCGAGGCGGGCGGGCAACTGCGCGCGGCCTTAGTCTCGCCCGCCTCGTCCGCCTCGCCCAGACACCGGCCCGAGCCCGCCCCACGGGGAAAGCAGTTACTGACAACCCCAGATCATCGACGAGATCTCGCCCCGGTCGCAGGACTCGATCATCGGCACGGGCGAGCGGCTCGCGTGCAAGATTGTGGCGGCGGCGCTGCGCGACCGCGGGGTGGACGCCGAGCTGGTCGTGCTGGACAACATTGTGGACGCGGCCATGTCGTCAGTGACGGACTCGGGGCTGACGGCGAGCGGGGACCAGGGCGTGTCGCAGCTGGGGCAGGCGTTCTACGACGAGCTGGCGGAGCGGCTCGGCGAGCGGCTGCGCGAGTGCGGGACGCGCATCCCCGTCGTCACGGGCTTCTTCGGCCCCGTGCCGGGCTCGCTGCTCGCGCAGATCGGGCGCGGGTACACGGACCTGTGCGCCGCCCTCTGTGCTGTCGGCACGCGCGCCAGCGAGCTGCAGGTGTGGAAGGAGGTCGACGGCATCTTCACGGCGGACCCGCGCAAGGTGCCGAGCGCGCGCCTCGTGCCCAGCATCACGCCCGACGAGGCCGCCGAGCTCACGTACTACGGCTCCGAGGTCATCCACCCGTTCACGATGGAGCAGGTGATCCGCGCGCGCATCCCCATCCGCATCAAGAACGTCGAGAACCCCCAGGGCCAGGGCACCATCATCCTCCCGGACCAGGAGTTCCCGCGTGGCTTGGACACCAAGCCGCCCGCGCACGACGCAGGCAACGACGCAGACCGCCTCCCCACCGCCGTCACGATCAAGGACCAGATCCTCGTGCTCAACATCCACTCCAACCGCAAGACGATCAGCCACGGCTTCCTCGCGCGCATCTTCGGCACGCTGGACCGCGCCGGCGTCGTCGTCGACCTGATCTCCACCTCCGAGGTCCACGTATCCATGGCCATGCAGGACTTTGGCAACGCGCGCCGCCTCGAGCGCCTCGTGCGCGACCTCGAGAAGATCGGCGAGATCACCGTGTCGCACGACATGGCGATTCTCTCGCTCGTCGGCCGCAACATGCGCAACGCGATCGGAAGCGCCAGCGCCATGTTCGGCGCGCTCGCCCGCGCCGAGATCAACCTCGAGATGATCTCGCAGGGCGCCAGCGAGATCAACATCTCGTGCGTCATTGCCAACAAGGACGCCGTCAAGGCCCTCAACGTCATCCACGACAGCTGCCTGAACCTGGGCCCTGCGTCTGCTGCTGCTGCTGCTGCTGCTGCTTCTGCCGGCAGCGCTGGCAGCAGGCACAAGGCGCTGACCGCCGACACGGTCAACCCCGTCGTCAAGGCGGTCGAGTACGCTGTGCGCGGCGAGCTGGCGATCAAGGCGGACGACCTGGCGCAGCAGCTGGCCGGCGACCTCGCGGGCGGCTCGACGCTGCCATTCGAGCACATCACGTACTGCAACATCGGCAACCCGCAGGACAAGGTGCTTGGCCAGCGGCCGCTGACGTACTGGCGCCAGGTCGCCGCGCTGGTCGAGTACCCTGCGCTGATCACGCATCCCGTCGCGTCGCAGGTGTTCCCGGCCGACGCGCTGGCCAAGGCGGCGCAGCTCGTGGCCGAGTTCGGCTCGATCGGCGCGTACACGGGCTCCAAGGGCAGCCTGCCGATCCGGCGGCGCGTCGCGCAGTTCCTGCAGCGCCGCGACGGCTTCCCCGCCGACGCGGACCAGATCTACCTCACGGGCGGCGCGACGCCGGGCGTCGCCATGCTCATGGGCATCGCGCTGCGCCCCGGCGACGGCGCGCTGATCCCCATCCCGCAGTACCCGCTGTACACGGCGACGCTGGCGCACCTGCAGGCGACGCCCGTCGAGTACCATCTGGACGAGGCGCGCGGCTGGGCGCTGGACATCGAGTCGGTCAAGGCGGCCATCGCCCGCGCCAAGAGCAACGGCACGCCGCTCAAGATGCTCGTCGTCATCAACCCGGGCAACCCGACGGGCTCGTGCCTGTCCGAGGCGGACATGCGCGCCGTCGTGCAGCTGTGCTACGACGAGTCGCTGCTGCTGCTCGCAGACGAGGTGTACCAGGCGAACGTGTACGAGCCGGGGCGCCGGCCGTTCGCGAGCTTCAAGCGCGTGCTGCGCTCGATGCCGGCCCCCGTGTGCGACGCCGTCGAGCTCGTGTCGCTGCACTCGATCTCCAAGGGCGTGTCGGGCGAGTGCGGCCGGCGCGGGGGTTACCTCGAGGCGGTGAACCTGGATTCCGACGTCGAGGACCTGCTGCAGAAGATGGCGTCCATCACGCTCTGCGCCCCGACGTCGGGCCAGGTCGGCGTCGACCTCCTCGTCTCGCCGCCCCAGGAGGGCTCGCCCAGCTACCAGACGTACAAGCAGGAGGCGGCCGCCATCCACGACGGCATGCGCCAGCGCAGCGCGTACATGGCGGAGCGCTTCAACCGTCTCACCGGCGTGGAGTGCCAGCCCGCCGACGGCGCCATGTACCTGTTCCCGTCGCTGGCCTTCCCGCAGAAGGCGAAGGACGCGGCCCGCAAGGCAGGCAAGGAGGCGGACGTGTTCTACGCCCTCGCCCTCCTCGACGCGACGGGCATCTGCACCGTCGCCGGCTCTGGCTTCGGCCAGAAGGACGGCACGCACCACCTCCGCGTCACGTGCCTCGCCCCCGGCGCCGAGGAGATGATGGACAAGATTGAAAAGTTCCACGAGGAGTTTATGGCGAAGTATGCCTAGGCTCGAGCGCCGCAGGCGCGAGAGCGAGCGCGAGAGAGAGCGTCGGCACAAAGCAGAGGAAGAAGAAGAAGTCAAGAAGCAGTATCTAGAAAACCAATACCCGCGTGCGCCCTGTCTCCTGTCTCACCGCGCTGAGGCCTCCGGCCTCGGCGCGGCAGGCGCCAGGCGCTAACGGCCTGACTCATGGGCCCTGCGCTCCCCCAATCACATCAGCACCTCCAACAGGCATCCGCATGTGTTATTGTCTTCCAACAGACGCGCCGGGCGCGCGTGTGTTCTGTAACGGGGGGCCTTCCAACAAGGCCCCCTGGACGTCTACGGACGTCGACGAACACGCCCCGCCCGGCCGCGCCGTCCCAACACGGCGCAAGGAACGGTAATACCTTAATCAGCATTATGTCATCTTGTTCACTGCACTTGCACGCTGCAGCCGATATGCTCATCTATTATTCATCACGGGCAGATAGAAGGAATGACTAAGTGGCGGAGTAACGCATAGGAGTAACAAGACAGGTATATGGGGGGGTAAACATGCTGGGACACGGCTCCTGCGGCACCACGGCCTTATGCGAGCTGTGCGGGCATTCGCTGCGCTCGGTGCGCTCCACTCGCGAGACTGGCCTGCGCACTTCGCTACGCTCAGTGCGCCTAGTCCATCTTGAACTCGGTCCTGTCCAGACCCGGCGTCTCCGCCGCGCGGCTCGCGTTGGCCCAGTACTCGCTCTCTCCGCCCATTGTACCTCCGAGGCGCGCGCCGCGCCCGCGCAGGAACGCGACGACCTCGCGCGCGCCGCGGCGGCCCTTGGGCCACGGGCGCTCGTACGCGGGGCGCTCCATCTCGGCGCGCGGCAGGGGCAGCACGTCGCCGCCGTAGTGCTCCGCGAGCCAGAAGCTGGCGTCGACGTTCGCGTCCGCCGCCTCGAGCTCGAGCAGCGTGTCCGTCAGCGCGCGCGCGGCCTGCACGCGCATCCGGAGGACGTGGCGGACGAGGACCCGCGACGGCAGCTTCTTCGGGCGCACGTACACCTCGGGCGCCTTGTCCTTCGGCAGGCCGGCGACCTGCGGCGGGTTCGGCGCGAACGACGCAGCGTGGTCCACGAAACTGTTCAGGTTCATCTCGACGCGGCTCCCGAGCCACACGCCGATCAGCACGCGCCACGCGGCCACCAGCTTCTTCAGCCCGGCGTAGTTCCGGTCGATCAGCGCGGCGTGGTACTTGCTCAGCAGCCAGACGACACCAGCAGCAAAGAGCCCGCCAAGCGGCACAGTCCGGAACATCCACAGGAAGATGAAAAAGTAGATCGGGTACAGCAGGAAGCTGATGAAGATGCCCAGGAACACCTTCATCTGCGCCTGCGTCTCGAGCTCGTTCTCCGCCATGCCCGCGCCCAGCATGCCGATGATGTACAGCGGGATGTTGAACAGGAACGGCACGACGAACAGCGGGAACTGGATCAGCGAGATGAACGTGTCCTTGACAAGGATCGCGAGCGTCCGGATCCGCCCCGGCAGCGGCACAGCCTTGTTCGGGTCCAGGTCACGCTGCAGCGGCAGGTCCGTCAGCGCCCCGTTTGACAGGCGCGACGCGACAAGCAGCTGGTGGTACGTGTACAGCAGCTGCTTGAGCTTGTCGATGCGCGCGTCCTGCGTGCTCAGCAGGTCCACCAGCGTCTGCTGCACGTCGACGTAGTCCGCAAGCGCCAGGTCCCGGTCGTACTTCCACAGCAGCTCGCGCGCCATGTCCGCCGCATAGTTGGTCTCCCTGTCGCGTCAGTTCAACTCAAGCGCAAAGCAACTCACCAGTCCGGCCCGTTCACGGTCGTCTTGTACAGCTCCAGCTCGATGTCGCGCGTCAGCCGCTTCACCGCAGCCTTCTTGGCCGCGTCGCCCCCGCTCAGGAACTCCTTCTCGTACCGGTCCGTCGTGATCGGCGGGCAATACGTGATCACAAGCCGTGACCGGTACTTGCTCTTGTCGCAGTACGCAATGCCGACCGGCACGACCGTGACCGGCTTGCCGGCGTGCGGCTCCTGCCCCTCGCCGCCCTTCAGGTAGATGAGGTACTCGAGCGCCGACCACGCGAGACCGTCCTTGAGCGGGATCAGGTGCGGGTTCGTGTGCGACGTGCCCTCGGGGAACAGGCCGATGCATTCACCCGCGGCCAGGGCTGAATGTTAGCTTGTGAGCCACTTGGAGTCAGCCTACCCTCGAAGGTGCCCTTGAAGAGCTTCTGGTTGTTCTTCGTCTTGCGGTCGACGGCTGCGATCTGTCAGCGTGCCGTAAGCGATGCACGCCGCCGACGTGACTGTCACCGAGTGGCACCCAGATTCAGATTCGCTGGGGCGAGCAACTGTCACGCGGCGGCGAACGGTACGCACGGATGTTACCAGCGTTCCTCATTACGGCTGCCATGGCGGGGTTTCGGAACAGCGAGTCCTTGACCCAGTAGTGCAGCGAGTAGCCGTGGGGGACGGTGTACGAGAGCACGGCCGGCTAACATGTCAGCTAAGCTCTGCGCTTGGCGGCAAAAGTCGCTGGCGGCGGGACACTCACGTCGATCGCCATGTTCGTGTGCGTGCATGCACTGGTGTGTCAGTCGTCTCACGTCATCGCGGACGCCATGGGGACGGCGTCCTGTGTGTGTGTACGTGTGTGCATGCGAGAGAGGCTGATAACGACGTGGTTGTTGACGTCGTTGGGTGAGGCAGATAGCCGAGCGAGCACAATGACAGCCTCCACTCGTCGCGTCGACTCACAAGATGATCGGGCCCTCGTCGGGGACGTTCTCGCTGCCGTAGACCTCGATCTTGCGGAAGAAGCTGGTGACGCCGTTGCCAAACATTTTGACGAGCGGCTGGTGGCTGAAGCCGAAGCCGGTCATGATGGGCTGGTCTTCGGCGAGCGGTGGTGGTGGTAAGAGAGCGATGCTGGATTGAGAGCAGCGCTCGTTCCCCAAAGATGACGATGGCCTAGCACGGGCACTGGGCACTGCGTCGCGCCGGCGTCGGTCCCTGGGCCTGGGGCCTTGTTCGGGCCAGTGGGCCGGGGTTGGGTCACGTGCGGAGTGCCTTGGGACGATCATGGGCGCGCTAGTCGCCAGCGATGGGATTAATTGCGCCCGAATCTCGCGGAAACAAATAAATTTCAAGATTACGGCGACGCCCCGAGGTGGAGGTCGCCCGACCGCCCGACCGCACACAGATAGCCAGAAGATTTGTTGTTCACGTCGTCACACGGCAATCAACAATAGCCACCATGTCCGGACAGAACAAGGGTAAGCTAAAGTGTCCGAGCTGTTAGCTAATGTGACCCAGACCTCGATGCCGCCGTTCTGGCTTACCTGATCTCCCGCGGCCTCACCCGCTCCGTCAAGGCTTTCGAGAAGGAAGCCAGTGCCACCCAGGGCACCGAGGGCGAGCTTGAGCGCGTGTGGGCCAAGGGCTCAGAGGGCGCCAAGGAGGACGTCGAGATGAAGAGCTCCGACTCGGACTCGGACTCGGACTCTAGCAGCTCCAGCTCTAGCTCGGAGGCCTCTAGCTCCAAGAGCAAGGAGACCGTCGAGGGTATCATCAGCGTCAAGGAGGCCGCCAAGATCCCGCTTCCGGAGAGCGACAGCGACTCGAGCTCGGACTCGGACTCGGACAGCGACGACGAGTCCTCTAGCTCCGACTCTGACAGCAGCTCGGACTCGGACTCATCCTCCGACTCGGACTCGGACGACGAGGAGGCTGGCTCTTCCGGCTCGTCGACCCTGCCCCCTCCCAAGAGCGACAAGGATGCGTCCTCCTCTTCCGACTCGGACTCGGACAGCGACAGCGGTGACGAGAGTGACTCGTCGTCTTCGTCTTCGTCTTCGTCTTCGTCTTCTTCGTCTTCGTCTTCGTCTTCGTCTTCGTCTTCGTCGTCGTCATCCTCTTCGTCTTCTTCGTCGTCCTCGTCCTCGTCTTCTTCCTCCTCGTCCTCGTCTTCGTCCGACAGCGACTCCTCTGACAGCGACTCCTCGTCCGAGTCCGAGGAGGAGGAGCCCAAGAAGGCCGGCATCGGTGCCAAGCGCGCCCGCTCGCCCTCGTCGTCCTCGTCGTCTGCGTCGTCCGACGAGCCCGCCAAGAAGCGTGCGAAGGAGGCGTCCTCGTCCTCCTCCGGCTCTGCGTCTACGTCGTCGGCCTCGACGCCCGCCTTCACGCCTTCGGGCACCTCGACCCCGCAGGGTGGCAAGAAGCCGAAGGGCGGACAGGGACAGCGCTTCGAGCGTATCAAGCAGGAGAACGTCACCTTCCACGACGCCCGTCTCATGGACAACAGCTTCGACGCCCACGTGAGTAGCCACCGAGCAGCTGTCTTGAACTCTAGCTGACCCGGCAGATCCGCAACGGAGCGAACCCGAACGACTTTGGCGCGCGCGCCTCGCGCGACCTGATCGTCACGCGCGGTGACGGCTTCCGCAAGGAGAAGAACAAGAAGAAGCGCGGATCGTACGGCGGCGGCCTCATCACGATGGAGAGCCACTCGATCAAGTTTGACGACTAGACCCCCCAGCCAATGTAGATAGAGAGAGATATTGTTGTTCTTCTAGTTTTTCCTCCCCATACACTCACGCAGACATCTCGATGCATGCATCTCTAGACCCACCCTCGGATCAGTGGCCCATCTTGTCGAGCTTGGCCTTGGCCGCGTTCTCGAGCTGCACCCAGTACCGCAGCTCGACGGCGAGGCGCTTGACGGCGTGCAGGTCCGGCTCGGGCTTGTGCAGCAGCTCGCAGATCTGGTGCACGATGTCGTCGACCTTGGCCTGGTTGTCCTGGCGCAGCTCCTCGACTTCCTGCCCGTCGGCCTCCTCGAGCGTCTCGCGCGCCTCGAGGATCTCCATGAGGAGGTCGTGGTCGTCGACCTTGTCCGTCTCGTCCGTCGCCATGTCGTACTGCTCCAGCTGCCCGTCAGCTCCTGTCCTCGATCCCAATACTCACAATGTACTCGATGCGCTTCAGGGGCGACGCGAGCGTCTCATACGCCTTGTTGACGCGCCCCGAGAGGTCCTCGGCGAGCGCGTCGCCGTGGTGCCGGTCGGGGTGCAGGTCCTGCTGGCGGCGGAGCATGCGCATGCGGAGGTCGCGCGGGTTGAGGTCCATGCCGTTTGACGGGAGCGCCTTGAGCTCGCGCCCGACGTCGAAGGTGGGGTGCGGCTCGCCGACCGGGATCGGGTCGCTGACGCCCAGCAGCGAGTGCAGCGACAGGCCGGGCGGGATGGCGACGAGCCCGCCGCAGCTCGGGCACGGAGAGGCGGGGAACGGGATCGGCGCCCCGCAGCTCGGACACGGCCGCGACGGCTTGACCTGCGACGGCGGGACGTTGGCGCCCGAGTTGAAGCGCACCCGCGCCTGCACCGCTAGCCGCGCAGACGCAGCGCCAGAAGCAGCAGCAGGGCGCGCCAGCGTCCGTGCTGATGGCGAAAGAAGAGCGGCGGGCCGCGAGACGGCACTGCGAAGAAACATGGTGGCGGAGTGGAGAGGAGAGAGAGCGATGGAGAAGTGCCGAACGCGCCGGCGAAATCGAGACGTCATATCGGCCTCGGCCACGGCGTGCCTTGGCCCCCAGTCTCCTCCCTCCACCGTGTTCGGCACCGGTCACGGGGTCGCCGCAGCGATGATGAGTAAGGGCGCAGCACGCCGCTCTCTGCGCCAGCGGTCGCGCCGCACGGCTGCATGCGCGATTTTTTCTTATCAGATACGCAGCTCGGATTCGGAGGCGCTGACAGCCCTCAGACCGACAGATCAGCCTGAAAACATTCCTTCTGCACCATGGCTGCTAAGGCTGCTTGCCGCCAGCCCGGTCCATGGATTGATCCCGGCGGATCTGACCGGTTACCCTCTGGGCCGTCTGGACGCGCTACCTTTTGGCGCACGATCCGCTTTACCATCTTCTGCATTTACCACTCGCTCATATCGCCGGCACGATGCAGCGCGTCAGCCAGGACCAGGTCGACGTGTAAGCCTCTAGTGCGCTGTGATCAAGCTGACCGCAGCTACAAGACGATCTCGATCTTCAACGCGCAGCCCGACGTCCTGACCGGTGAGTTGGCTCTCCCAGGCGAGATACCCCGCATAGCGGTCGTTGGAATGAGAGTAGGAGCAACAAGCTGACAGACAGCCATCCTGAAGCACCGCCTGGGGCTCAAGGGCAATCTGGGCGACGTCTACATCCAGATCTTCGCGAACGACGGCTCGTACATCCAGCTCGCGACGTTCCCGCACCCCAAGAAGGAGGAGGTCATCGTCAAGCTGCCCCTCGACCCGCCCCTCAAGAACGGATGGGAGGCGCGACCCACTATGTTCCGCTTCAAGCGTGAGGCGTACGCAAAGTACAACGTGGTGAGTAAGGGCGACAGGCGAAGCACCGTCGACGCTAGCTACCACCTGCTTGTTGCGACTTGAAAGTCTGCGCATCCATGTGCGGCCCACGGTTAGGACCAGGACACTAGCTTGCTTCTGAGCATCCTCTTCCGGCATGAGCTGACCTCGCAGCCCGAAGTCGCCCCGGTCCGGTACTTCAAGCGCCCGCCGATGTTCCCGTTCATCCTGCCCGCCGGCGTCGCTCTGCTGGGCTGGTTCTTCTGCGCGTACGCTCCGGGCTCGATCGCCGATGCGTGCCGCGCGTGGATCAACCGCGTGCTGGGCCGCTACACGCTCAGCATCACGGGCTGGTTCGCGGGCATCATGCACTTCCTCATCGAGCCGGCGTACATGGCGTCGCAGCTGCGCAAGCACGACACGCCCGCCGGCGCCGGCCTCAAGTGGATCCTGTGGACGGTGCTGTTCGGCTTCGGCGCCATCGACGCCTTCTGGGAGTGCATCCTGTACGAGAAGATCCGACACGTGTACAAGCAGACGGACGTCGGGGACATCGGGCCCAACGTCGCCGAGGAGGTCACGGTCGAGAAGAAGACGCAGTGAGCCTTGATGTAACTGTACTCTGCAGGGAACTGGGCTCTGACCCGCTTGAGCGAAGGGCGGCGGGACGTGTCTAACAGCGTGGCGATATGGAGCGGTGTACTGACTGCTGAACGGCTAGAAACTGGAGACGGCCGTCACCGCGGTCTTACCTGACGCCAGCTGGGCCGACTGAGCCGTCACGCAGCTGCTCGTGCGATCGCGCTCGCACCACAACACACAGCTGCGGGCACGCAGAGAGTGTGTACACAGCGAGCTCACCGTGGGAGACATCGATTGTAGCGAAGACCGTCTCCGACCCCGGTTCGCGAGATTACACGGTGCCATAGAGTCGAAGAGGCCTTCGCCCCGTAGCTCGCCCCATGCTAATGCGGACTGTACCTCGTCTAACCAGGCGTCCTAACGCTACCCGACTGCCTCGTTCATCCGCAACGCATGCAAAATGCTTCTCCCGTGTACCGGCTCACTGGCATACTGTCTCTTTCGCTGTGCTCACGAGCAGAACACGCAACACCCTCTTCCGATGGTGTGACACCGCGAGATGGCGACATTGGCTCGACAGCTTGCTGCCACACCGTTATGAGCTCTGAAAGGGATTGACTGCGGGAGCTTTGACGCTAGCAACGGCTCTCTGCAGCGTCTAACCCCAGCACGGGTGGACAGAATGCTACTCTGTGCACGGGGAGGCGACCGCTTCGCCATGATCGCTATGCTTGTGCGGCGACAGATAGTGGACCGTGCGGCCATGGTGGAGGTGTACCCGTGGGAGAGCTCGAATTAAGAGAGGGCGGTCTCCGAGCTCGCAAAACCCAGTAAGTAGAGGGAAAACAGAGGGAAAACAGTTCCCTCGCCGTTGGGTGCCAGGTGCCCGTGGGAGACCACGAAACTCGAGGAGGCGCCCTCCGACATGTTTCCAGAAAGAAATCGTAACACCCTTCCGCGGTACCGGGCGGCGGCCGTGCGATGGCGCATCACCTCCGCATGCTCCGCAACTTCGGCGGGGGTACTACTGCGCCATATGGAGACGGCTCAGCGGCCAGCGCCCAGCGTCAGACGCTGTTGAGCGGAATCGCCGGTGGAGGCATGCAGTGCATGCAGTGACCAGCGGCGACAGATCTCAGCACACAACGTGCCAGCTTGCGGGGGTGAGACACACACATCGCCGTTCTCACGCTGCAGCGCTGCAACGCCCTCGCCCCATCGTCGCAGCGTCCAACTCATCATTGTCCACCGTCCACAGTCACCACCTCACATCTCACCACCTGCGTCTGTTCCACCTCCGTTCATCCACGGCGAGCACCAACATGAAACCCACCGTAGGTCTCACAGCGGCCCTCCTGACGCCGCAGGAATCAGATAGCGAGGAGGGTTACGTCGTCATCTCGGACGTCTCGGAGGAGACGTACTCGACTTCCGACGGCAGCCCGGCGACCCCCAGCACCCCCTCTCCCTTGTCGCGCCAGGACATCGCCGAGGTCTTCGCCGCGTCATCTACGCAGCTCATGCGCGAGTCGGAGGCCAAGGCCGCGTCCAAGACCGCCGCAGCCGTCGCGACTGCGGTGGCAAACGTCAGGTTCGAGCTGGAGGGGCGCATTGGGGAGCTGCATGCGGAGCAGGTCCAGATGGCCGAGGCTCTGGCCCGTGCCGAGCGCAAGGCTGAGCAGGCCGCGCAGCATGCGGCCCACCTGGAGCTGAAACTGGGAGAGGTGAAGGACGACTGCTTCCACCTTTGCTCCGAGACGAGCCAGACTTTGTGCGAGCAGGAGCGCAAGCTGGACGCCACCGCGGACCAGTGCTACAACCTCGAGCACCGCGTCAGCATGTATCCCACCCAGAAGGAGTCACAGCAGGAGGTGTCGACCGACTTGCGCCTGCACAGGGAGGAGACGAACAAGCGCCTCACGAACCTGGAAACCCGCATGCTGATGCTCGAGGCGACGTCCGGCCCCATCAACCGCGCACTGCTCCGGGGCAGCAGCAGCACGCAGAGTCGGAGCGGAGACACCGCCTTGCGCCTCGTCGAGCAGCGTCTCACCGACGAGCTCCGCCGCAAGCAGGACAAGCTCGACGTGCTCTCCGCCCAGATTAAGACGGAGCGCACCCGTGGCGACGCCATGTTCGTCAAGGTCTCCGCCATGTCGCTCGTGCTCCGCGGCGGGCCGCTGCCGACCGAGGACGGCAAGGTGCTCCAGCGCATCGCGTCGTGGCTCGACCGCTTCAAGGCCAAGACGAGCGACCCGCGCCTCCGCGAGCGTGCCGACGGGTACCTCACAAAGATCAACGAGAAGCTGGCCACTGCGGCTTGAGGTTGCGACGGACGTTCAATTGTGTATAGATGTTTCTCGTAACTACTCATCACACCCCTCAAAAGACGAGCAGCTGATCGCCACTCATGCTCCAGCCTGTAGTCTACCCATGCACATTACCTCGCCTGCAGCCCGCACCACCTACCAGGGTACCAGCTTCTGGCGGTTCCACACGATTATGGACCGAGTCCCGAAATCCGGACCAACGTAACGCCTCTCTTCTAGCGCTCACCGCAATGTTTCGAGTCTCGTCACCGCGGGCAATCCCTATGACCGCGCACAGGGTGTCCAGCCGAAGAACATGCTTCGGAGGCGGCGGTGCCTTCCGACGGAATTCCGCTGAGCTCAGGTTCGCCGTGTCAGGGATGCAAACTGGCGCATCGCCGTGAACTCACGCAATCTCACTTCGCTTATCAGCTGCAACCCTTGATGTCGCAGCGACTGCAGCGCTTCTGAGCTTATCGATGACTAGCCACTGACCCATGGGGTAATGGATTAAGTCTGAAAACCTGCTAAGCAATGCATGTGACGCGGAGGAAGGTTCATGGGGTATCATATATTCTCATCGATCGTCGGAACCCGGCAGCGTGGCAGGCGGTTGCTCATCAAGGCAGCAGTTTCCTGAAAGCGCACAAATGACTGCTCTTCGCGTACCGCTCTCTTGCTTAGATGTTCCTGTCGTCATGAACCCAGACACGTCAACTGCGCAAACGTGCGTGGACAATCACACGGAAGGGAGAAGATGAGCTGATAGCGGTGCACGCTGCTTGATATCCTGAAACGCATCCTTAGATCGGTGGATTCCCCGAAATCCGGCCTGCCCTTTTGCGTTCTGGGCGAGGCACGCGGAATGGACCCCTCCGTGGCCATCACATGTCCGGCGGCTGCCAGAATGCATACGTGCTCCTAAAGGCAGCCCAAACTCAGCAGAAGCCGACGGACGCCGCACCGCCATGCTCCGCTTCGCTGCTCCTTGTTGAGCACGCTGGCCCGGCGTGGCGGCGCACGCAGCTAGCGATCCAAACAAGGTTCGCCACAGGCGGCCGCAGCCTCATGCGCGCCACCGCGCAGGTCCCTGCTCCGCATCGAGTCGCTCGGCGCCGGAGACAGCGGTGCGTCGACCTCGTGGACGCTCGGAGTCGAACTGTTCCTTTGGAAACTGATGCACTGCACATCTGGGCCGTGAGATCTTGCGGTCCGATGGAGCCGGTGGTGGGGAGCCACCGCACTGCATGACACTTCATGGCGAGTAGAGTGAGTTGGGCGGACATAGACAAAACGCAGAAGGCGTTTATGAAAGGCATATAATAGCAGAGGCAAAAGCACCGTGCTCTCCATTACTGGCAAGCAACGTCACCAACCGCATCAACCCAGTTCTCCTGCAAACTCCAAGCTCACCCCCACCTCATCGCACAGCAACAAGTGAGCCCCTCCTCCCAGCCCAGGAAAGTTCCACGCTGACCAGCAGCAAGAATGCTCTTTTCGACCCAGCTCCTCACCACACTGGCGCTCGCCGGCCTTGCGCTGGCGCGCGACGACCCGCGCGAGTGGGTGCGCCAACACGTATCGGACATGGGCGAGCAGCACGAGGGCAAGAACGTCTTCGTGTTCCGCGCCGACAAGGCGACATTCACCACGGCCTCGGACCCCATCGTGCACGACCAGACAAACCTGTTCCCGGACGGCGGGCTCGACAGCATCGAGTACCGCACCGTTGTGTTCGATGGCGAGGGCGCGATGCAGAGCCACGGCGCCGGCGCGTGGGAGTGGGCGTGGGCGGGACAGTGCGACAGCGACGGCGACAGCGTGCGCTGCACCTGAGCAGCGGCGTCGCCCACAGACCCATATGGACTCTTGAAGAATGTGAAAGTCAGACCCTTGTAGCCTTGACATGTAGCGATGAATGAATCTGTGACAACCCTCGAAATTCCATATCGCCACTGACATCCATCTGCTCATAGCCTCGGCTCTCTTCACGGCTCACCCGGATGTGACGTTGAGAAATGCAGCGCTTGCGACGGGCGGATGATGTATGTCCTCAGATACAGAGCATACACTGGCGCACCTGCATACTCGGGAGCACCTGCATACGCTGGAGCACCTGCATACTCTGGAGCACCTGTACTGCCAGGTACGCGACCGCGTGCTTGATCCTTCAGGCTAGTGGTTTACATTTCGGATGGTAAACAGCAGGAGAGGTCCGAACTTGCATGGGGGCAATGTAGACAAGCGGCTTTCAGCGTCGTTCCTTGGGTCAGTAAATTCTAGTGTTCGACTCATTCCCAAGCCAGTAGAGGCGTAGCGTTGTTGGCAGAAGCTTGCCACCGCTGGCGCGACGTGGCTGAAAGCGGGTGAGACCTGTGCATGCGAAACCCACCTGTATCGCCGGATATCGGGATCTTTCCCGACATCCACGAAGCCTCCACATGTCCTTACCCTTCTGACTGCCCGATGACATCAAAGTATCGTCAGGGCTACACGGCCTGTGTACTTGCCGCGCAGTTAGCTTCCTGATCTATCCAGCCTGCGGTTCAGGATGACACCGGCGTCGGCGGTGCAGTACCGGCGGAAAGGAGTTGACGGACTCGGCGTCAAAGCCTGGGTGCACCTCCCCTGATCCAGGTTTCGACCGCACGGCTTGGCACACATGCCCGCCCCACCGACATCGTTCTTTACGAGTCATCAGCATTCTGCACCCTGGGTGGCACTAGTAGCATCGCTTCTGCGCATCGCTCACCCTGCCCTATACTGGCGTAGAAGATTTCGGAGTCGTAGTCCATTGACTGAAACGGGAGATCTCTCGGCCACGCAGAGCTGCCCGCCATGAGTCCTCCTGAGAAGACAATGTAAATGACCACGACCTCAGCGATGCACAGCAGATGACCTTGACTGATATTCCAACGGAAGCCACACCGACTTTGGCGGTGTTCGGTGTTCCAATTCTACTCCTCAGCGCCGCTCCGCTCCGGTGGGACAGTTGAATCACCTCAGTCCGAAGTGAGGTACTTCGTTGACACTAGGGACCATCACTAGTCGTAAGAGTATAAAAGGCTCCCAATCAGCGGCTGCTGTTCTGTCCTCAACAACCACTGCCCAAGGGTCCTCTCCCAGCACAACTTACCGACTCCTATCACGACGACGAAACCCAACAACATGCGTATGGTTCAGATTCTGGCTCCCCTCGCCCTCGCTGGCGCGGCCCTCGCGACTGATCGCGAGCAGTGGGTGAAGGACCAGCTCGCGAAGACCCAAGCCGAGTATCCGGACAAGAACATCTTCATCTACCACGCCAACAAAGGCGACTTCGCGTGGAGCACTTCCAACCACGTCATCAAGAACACGCAGGATTACATCTTCCCCAACGACAACTCGTTCAGCAACGAGCAGTACCGCACTATCGTGTTTGAGGGTCCCGGCGAACTCGAAAACAAGGGCGACGGCGGGTTCCTCAACTGGGCTTTCGCTGGCAACTACGACCGCGATGGCATGAAGGTCCACTTCCATTAACCCCTGGGCTATAGGCGCAGCATGTTCGTCTCCGGCAGAGAACATGGTGTCGCATGTACAAAGGAGCCAAAGAGACTACCTCATTCAGAAATGTAGCTATAGCAGAAATGTGAACTTGTACGAGATGCCTTGAACCCAACTGCAGCAGTCAGTCAGTGCATTTTAACGTGTCTCCTAATCTTATCTCCTATCTCTGCTGTTCGGCTCCGTGCGGTGGCGTAGCGACCTCCGCACTGGTCGGTTTCAGTACCACACCAACTATCCTCTCTCACGGATGCATGTCTTAAGCTTTTCAGAGGCTTTTCATTATGTTCACATGTGAATGATCTCAGCTAGAAGTCCGCAGACGGCTGCATTAGCGGCTTTCTGTCTACTATCTTCTTTATGGTCAAGGTAAAGAATCGAGCAAAATATGCCCGAAAATAGGGCGAGTGGCCACGATCAGGTTGTATCGCTGATAGCCCGACACCTGTGCTGCAGCCGAGCCAACAGTAACGATTCTCGTGGACAGCACTGTTTAGCTAGCGCAGCACGACTTTTCTGGCCCTCAAGCGAGACCTGTGCAATGAATCCGCGTGCGGGGGATGCACGCAGGTTGACATGATCATGAAACGCGCCGGTGATCGGTCAATTTGCCGACCCTTCGAGACCTCCACCTCACCGACCAACCCTATCTCAGGATGCAACCTCCACCCCTTCCGAACACAGCTTGACGTGAGCTCCCTAACGCTCCCTAACGTTCCAGGGGTGCGTTCACTGGCAAGCCTTCGGACTTCGGAGAGTAAATAACCATCATCCACTTAGTCTGCAGCTCCGAGACAGCGGTGCATGAGCTGGAAACGTGGCTGCCGGTTCGGCACTGCGACACATCCAGATTGTCACTGCCCCTGAGTTGCAGTTTCGAATGGGCGGCTTGCAGTGCATCGCCGCTCCGACTCCGTGGCCACGTCGCTGTGGCACTGGTGCGCCGAAGTGAGAACCCTGCGGTCGGCCCTGTATCATGTATCGAGCCCACACTAGTGACAGCGCTTCTGCGCGCACATCTCCCGCCCTGCAGCACCCTGTAGCGGCCGACATGACCGCCTGATCTGGAAGCCGTCGAAGGTCTCGGCTCGACGTACGAAGCTTCGGAGCAACCTGGAAGACCAAAGCACAGCTCGTTGCGACCATTGCCCCCTTTCTGTCTGACCCAATCTCAGATGGAACCACATTGTCAGAGTCTACATTCCGGCGGAACGATAACGGCCTCATCGGCGTGATCGTCGCCAACACCAGTCAACAGCATCGGAGGCCATCGCCTGAACGGCGGAGCACGTTGCCGACGACGAGAGGCGCTGCACAGCTCTATCTTCCCCTTGCTCCTTCCTGGATCATTGCGCCAGAGCAGTTCAACCCGGGTTCAGCTGGCTCCATGTTCCGACGGAACGGCGCACATTATTCTGGCGGTCAGTACATCAAACCCGTTCCCCGTCTCGTCACTCCGAAGGTCAAGATACCTCGGACGAACCAGAAAAGCCCAACTAGGCCTTAAACATGCACTGCATCGCTCATTCTCAGATCCGCAGCCTAGATCCGACGGAAACGTCACCGAGGCCGGCGGTGTCAAGACGGCTGAGTGTCGATCCTCCCAAGGTTGAGGAGGCTTCGTGTGGCACGGAGACATACCAGCACCTGTAGCTAGGATTGGACAAGAGACCTCTAACAAAAACCGGGTGTACAGGGAGGGAGATGCACAGCACTTGTGCTCAAGGGATCCGACGGAATTCTTAGCTGATTCTCCCTCGTTGAATCAGGGACACCGCCAACGCCTGAGGGGTTACTCCATACGATGGCCGGTGGTCTAAGCACGAGAACCTCTCAAAGCTGTAGCACCCTGTAACGATATATAAATGGGCTCACCTCACTGTCAAAAGCCCAATCAACAACAGCAACTCCTCTTCACAAGACGACAGCTCCAGCTCAACAGCTCACGAACTCCATAACCTTACCAACCAGCTAACAAAGTAAGTGATTACCTCCGCCCACGCTCCGCTGCCACACTAATCACAACCAGCTACCAAGATGCTCTTCACTCAGCTACTTGCCCCTATCGCTCTCATCGGCTCCGTGGTCGCTGCTCCTGCTCCTCGTGAGGTCTCGTCTCGCGGGGTCAACCCCATGGACCTTCCCGGCTTTGTCAATGATATCTTTGACTACCTGGAGCCCCAGGAGCGGGGTGAATGGGCCATGAACATGCTGCAGAAGCTTAAGGCGGAGCACCCGAACACCAACATCTTCTTGTTCCGCGCCAACAAGGGCCAATTCCACTGGTCGACTAAGAACGAGCCCTTCTTCAACACGGAGTACGGCATGCAGGAGATCAAACTCGGCCCCAAGATCCAGTTCCGCGCCATCAGCTTCACCGGAGAGGGTGAGCTTGAGAACTTCGGCGACGGCGGCTGGAAGAACTGGGCCTACTCCGGCAACTGCCACAAGGACGGCGACAAGAAGGTTAAGTGTACCTAAGCTGGCCGCTTCATATCCAGCAAGGGCATGTCTCATCGCCAGGGCTGGTCCCGGTCGACGATGACACCCCATAGCCCAGTGTAGTCCGTAGTTCAGAACGAATGTATCCATTGAGCTCAAACTCAGCCCGCCTCACCTCAGCTCAAACTCGGCCCACCTCCTTTGCCACGCTTGGACCTGTTATCGGGCTACCACAGGGGCAACCGCCGTTGTCGATCATGGATCGACTATCCTTGCCCCCTATTCCTTAGAGGTATTGCCTACTCCCAGGAAACCCACATTCCAACTTCTTTTGTTAATCAACAGGTTTCGAGACGCCGATGAAACTGATCGTCACGCAGCTGAGCAGTCATGACGATGTGACGATCACCTTGATCGTCAAGGCGAGATGGCCGAGCGGTCTAAGGCGCTGTGTTAAGGTGATCTGCTCTTCCAAGCAGTCGTCTCCGCAGTCTTCGGACGTGGGTTCGAATCCCACTCTCGTCAAGCGAGTGTTCACTCACTCCCTTACGCCAATCTTTTATGACTCGCCACTTCGGCACCGGAACGGCATCGCACGAAGTTTTCCGTGCATTTTGTCAGCGCCCACCTCCACTCGCGCCTGAGACCAAAAGGTCCCGGCTTATGTAATCTCCACCCTGGGGTCCGTGGCACGACTGATCTTATTCGTCAATTTCAGCTCCTTTCAGAGCAGGTTTTCCTTCTCGCACTTCCAGGTGTACTGTCATCTCCCCTAGCGACAAGCGCATGCGCAAAAGAGGTCCTCGCCGGGATTTGAACCCGGGGCCACTCCCAAGCAAGATCCCAGCGAACCAGGACCGTTGGAGGCAAAGCTCAAGATGTTAGATCACCCTAAGAGAGTATGATAACCACTACACCACGAGAACGTCCGAAGACTGCGCTGTTGGCATCTCGCCCGCCTGGACCATGGCTTTGTTGCTGCCGTTTGCCCAGAGACAGTTGCACCAGTAGCCTGGAGGACACAGGGGTAGTGGGCAGTTGGCAAAGCTCTCACCAAGCCGAAAGTTTCGGAAAGAGGGGGGGGAGGGCGTCCACTCATAGATTTATATCCTGAAGCAATTCAAGGGACTCGTACGGCTTCTACGACAAGAGCACTGAACAGAAAGGGGCTTTTCCGTTCGAATAGGTTGCGAGCGAGGCGATCGAAACGCTGGGAAACGAACGTGGAAGGGAGGGTGGCAAGACGGCGATCCTTACGTAACTGCTGTATGTGGGCCCCCGCGTCCGAAGCCAAGAGCAGTGCAACGCAGCGGCCTTCAAAACACGGTCGCCTCGCTGTCTCTCCCTCTACCTCACCCACCATGTCCAACTTCCAGCAATACGCCGCCACGGCCCAAAACCTGTACAATCAGTACAAGGCTGGTCACGATGCCCCCGGTGGCTCGAACAACTTCGGACAGCCCGGCGCTGGCAACGGCGGCAACGTCAACGACGTCATCACCAAGAACCTGTCCGCGATGCTGGTGCCCGACGCGCAGCCGCAGACTCAGTCGCGCGGTCTGGGCTCTTTTGTTAGCGGTCTGAGCGGTCTCACGGGCGCCGCAAGCATCGACGAGAACAAGGTCAATGACGCCCACAACCGCGCCTACAACCAGCAGGGCGGCGGCATGTCCGACCAGGACGCTGGCGCGGCCGCCGGTAAGGAGGTCTTCGATCGTATCTTCGGCGGCGGCGCGGGCGGCGGTAACAACGGCAACCTCGCAAACGATGTCACGGACCTGTACGGTACGGCGGCGCAGGAGCAGACCGGACAGCAGTCGCGCGGCCTCGGCTCGAGCCTCGGCTCCCTCCTCGGAGGCGCTGGCCAAGCACAGCCCCCCAGGCAGAAGGACACTTTCGAGAAGATTGTCGACATGATCTCCCGCGAAGTCGCCAAGGTAAGCTTAGATCGCGTGTATAGCTAACAGCAGATCATGAGTAGCGGCAAGGGCAACAACCAGGCCGATGTCGCTGCTGCTGCGACGCAGACGTTCACCCAGCTGATGATCAAGAAGAAGATCTACTCGGTGAGTCGTTTGTTGCGTCGTTGCAACTGACCCGCAGTTCATGGGCAAGCCTGCTCCCCAGGAGACCCCCCAGAGTCACATGGGCAACTTCCTCGGCGCCATGGGCATCGGCGGCAACAAGCCCAACAACAGCAGCGGCGGCGGCGGTCTTGCCCAGTCGTTCCTCGGCGGAGGAAACCAGCAGCAGCAGCAGCAGCAGGGTCAGCAGCACGGCAGTGGGCTGTCTGGTGTGCTGGCAGGCGTTCTGGGCGGAGGCAGCAAGCCCCAGCAAGCCTCCGGTCAGGGCGGTTACGGTTCTGCGCCTCAAGGGTCCGGTGGCTACGGCCAGAACCAGTCTGGCGGTAGCTACGGGCAGTCCCAATCTGGAGGGTACGGCCAGAGTCAGTCGGGCGGGTATGGCCAGTCGCAGTCCGGCGGCTATGGCCAGTCTCAGTCTGGTGGATACGGACAGTCGCAGTCCGGCGGGTACGGCCAGAGCCAGTCCGGGGGTTACGGCCAGAACCAGTCGGGTGGCTACGGCCAGTCTCAGACTGGTGGCTCTGGCGGCTACGGCCAGAACACATCTGGAGGCTCTGGAGGCTACGGCCAGAACCAGTCCGGCGGGTCCGGCGGCTACGGTCAGAACCAGTCTGGCGGGGCTGGCACGTTCGGCCAGAACCAGAACCAGTACGGCGGCTACGGCCAGACCTCGTCGGGCCAGCAGGGGCACCAGTCGAGCGGCCTCGACACGGCGATGAAGCTCGCAGGCCAGTTCCTGAACAAGCCCTCGTCGGGCCAGCAGCAGTCGGGCTCGTACGGCGCCCAGGGCGGCTCGCAGCAGTACGGCCAGGGCCAGGGCCAGCAGCAGCACCAGTCTAGCGGCCTGGACTCTGCGTTCAAGCTCGCGTCCTCGTTCCTTAACAAGCCTCAGCAGGGCGGCGGCCAGAACCAGCAGTACGGCCAGCAGCAGGGGCAGTACGGCGGGCAGCAGCAGGGCGGCGGTGGCGGCGCGGCTGCGCTCATGGACATGGGCGCCAAGTTCTTTGGTGGGCAGAAGCACTGAGCAGGCTCGCCTATGTCACCTGGTCGCCGAAACGAATCTACGAAGCACGACTGAAGGAAGAATGAAGAGAAAACCCGCGCTCGCTGTCCCGACTCATAGACACGTATTAGAGGTGCATGAGATGTATGTCTAGAAGTATACACAGGGGCTACAGTGGCTGCTGTGCAGCGGTGCTCGATCGTTCTACAACACTGGGTCTATTTCTATTGCGCCTCCCCGTCGGGACCTTTGCCCACGAGAAGGAGAAGACGGGCGAGCGCCAGGACGGGTGCTCGTCGTTTGCCTCGCGCGCGAGCTTCTCCTCCTTGGCGCGGCGGTACAGGAGGCTCTCCTCGGGGTAGGCGCTGACGTCTGGGCGGAGTGCGTCCTCAATGCGCGAGCTGATCTTGGCCCTCTTAAGAACCGGGCGCCACCTGCGCTGCTCCTCGGTCGGCGTCGTCTGGCCGCGGCGGATGCTGTCCTCGACCGTCGCGAGGTATGCGTGGCGCGCGGCCGACTGCTCCTTGATCTCGTCCCAGCGGCGCGCCATGACGCGGAGCGCGGCGCCCGTCACGTCCGCATCCTCGGCCTGCGTGCGGTCGCGCATGATAACCGCCTCGTCGTTCAGCCGCTCGAGCAGCACGTTCAGCTTGGTCGTGAGCTTGGCCGCGATCAGCGACTTGAGGAACGGCGTCGCGACAGGCAGCAGCACGCGGAAGAACGTATCGCGCCCCGTCCCGCGCGCCGTGATGCGCAGCTCGTCCACGGACACCTTGGCCTCGTGGATGTTCAGCACGCGCTTCGCCCCCGGGTCCAGGTTCACCTCGACGTCGATCTCGACCACGATGCCGTTCCGCGACAGGCTGACGTCCGCCTTGCCCTGCTCGAAGAAAGGGATCCGCTTCAGCCGCACGCTTGCGAGCAGGTCCCGCGCATCGGCCTGGATCTGGTCCAGGCGCAGCTGGACGCGCTTCCGGTTCTTGCTCGCACAGTACGGGTCCAGCTCGTCGAACGGCGTGAACTTGAAGATGTCCTGCGACTTGTACGTCGTGATCGTCGGGATGATGTTGGCGAGCGATAGATGGATGTTCTCGAGCACGAGCTCAACCTTCGGCGAGCAGATCTCAAACCGCGGTATCGTCACGTAGCCCCAGCCGCACACCGAGGGGAAGATCAGGCGGCAGATGTCCGCCCACACCACCCGCTTGTTCCCCAGCAGTATCGTTCCCACCCGTCGCAGGTCGGTCGCCAGCCGGCTCGTCACTGGGTCGTCAGGGAACCACACCTCTGGATCGGGGTTGTCGTCCTTGACACCGAGCCACGTTGAAACGGCCGCGAAGAACACGTTCCACTGCGCCCGGTTCAGCTCGTCCGCGAACCACTGGTTCCACCGGTCCCATAGCTCCTCTGCTTCGGGCACGCAGTCAACGTGCTGCAGATACCCCCTCTCCAGGAGAACACGTCGCAGGTACGCGTCTGTATCCGTGCCTAGCACCGCAAAGTTCGGGTCGTACAGGATCTTGCGGTACAGCTGCTGTATTGATCCCTGCACGCTCGACAAGGAGCGCCCGTTCGCGAAGCGCTCCATGATCTGGATCACGCGGCTCAGCAGCTCGCGCGTGCTGTTCAGAAACGGCGACGCGTCGGGGTTCGTAGCCGCCTCGCGCTCGTAGTACTGGAACGTGTCCAGCAGCCAGGACATTGCCTCAAGGTATCCGTCCGACAACTGGAGACTCAAACTGGTGTCAGCTCGATGTCAGGGGCGCACAGCTCACACAGCCTTCTTGAACAGGGCGACCAGCTTCAGCAGGCGCGGGTCCACGGCGTCCTCGGCGTCCTCGAAGCTGTCGTCCGAGTCCGAGTCGTCGTCCGAGTAGTACGCGCCCGGTATCCGGTCCTCAACGGGCTGGTTCTCCTTGTTCGGCACCGGGATAACGAACTTGCGCTCCCTCGACCGCTTCTCTTTCAAGATCGAACGGCCGACAACGAGGATCTCCGTCAGAAGCGCTCGGACCTCCGGGCTCGTAACGAACAGCATAGTCAGCGTGCGGATGTGCCGCGCCGCCGAGCCGTCGACGTCTCTCGACTCCCTCCAGGTCATCCACATCGTCTCCTGAATGAGCTCGTCTGCGTTCTTCTCACGAAGCACGACCCGCAGCGTCACGAGCAAGTCGCGGATGGCGCCGAACAGCTCCTCTGCGTCGGCCGAGAGCTTGATGTGCAACTCCTTCGGCGGGCATCGCTTCGAAAGGTATCCGAGGAGGGCGTCGAGCTGTTTGTTGTCGGGAAACTGCCTGTCGCATGTCAGTTGGAGTGCTCGCGTGCCGGTTATCCGAAATAGTGTCACTCACCCGCTCCGCAGTGCGCCGAGGATTGCGTACAGCTTGAGGTCGCCCTGCACGTCATGGATCACCGCAGCACGGTCCGCAGGACCACTGACGTGCGCTACCGCACCTCGGGATGGTCGTGCTGACCGCTCGTGGTGTACCATGGTGTGAGTGGAGGGAATGCGAAAGAATCCCAGGTCGTCTGACTGACTTCTGTCAACAATGACGGCATAGTCACGTGATGGCAATGACGCTGGCCTTTGTTGGTGGCGTTCGAGAGGCTCAGGTGAGGGTGAGAGGGTAAGCATTGGCGTCAAGGGTTGACGCTACGCCATCTCGGTCGGGCGGCCCCGGACGCCTAGCAGCAATGATACGTTTGTGTGAGAGCGACAATCTTGAGCAGGGAAGGGGTGCCGAGCGTCGATCCGCCTATGCCGCCATGACACGTCGGCGTGGCCTGATGGAGAGTACATAGCTTAACTATGAGAAACTGTCGATGTCACTAGAGCGTTGTATGTACATGTATCCGCTCGTCCTTAGCAGCCGCGAAGCCTGAGAACGAGGTGGAATGTAGCCTCCGACACACTGTCGAGAACGTAGTGGCCGACGGGCATCTGGTCAGCCAACTGGAGCCCCTGGAAGATGAGCCTGCATCTTGGTCAGCAAGGAAGTCGAGTACCGTGCTCACCTCTGCTGGTCGGGAGGAATACCCTCTTTGTCTTGGATGAAGCTCTTCATCTCTTCGATGATGGTAGTGCGCGCGGCCTTGAAGCGGATGGTCTTCCCCGTCAAGGTCATAACGTTGAAGTTGATGATCTTGGCAGCTGATGTGTCAGTACACCCCTCAGGCATAGGACTTACCTCCTGGCTTTTCGTAACGAACGTGCCCAACCTCAAACCCGAGGAAAGTTGACGAGCTTTTAGGATGGAGACGCTTCACCTTCATGATGACCATGTCCTGCGTCCCCTCTTCAGACTTGAACTTCTTTGCCACCGGGAGGGCACTGACCAGTGCGTCCGGGGGGAGACGCTCATCCCCGGGATAATAGACACTGGGTGTAAGCTGACATGTTCCTCCCAACTTACTAGATGCGGGACAGATCAATAGCCACGTCGGGTTGCTCGAGTTCCATGTGCTGGGCCCAATAGCGGTCGAGCTTGTAAATTGGAGTGTGCGGCTTGACGTCGAACATCACAGTGTTGCCCGTGACACCTTCGACTTGAACCTTGATTACTGAGAGTGTGAGCTGGAAAGCTCCGGGAACGTACGCTTCGTTGGGTAGGCGGGGTCGAGAGACTCGATGGAGTCTGGAGCCATGTACGCCGAGTCATTAGGGGCTCTGTCATCGGTGAACCGCATGACGAGATGTATGGAGGGGTGTGAGAACGAGGGCTGTGAAGGGCTGATAGGAGCTCAGCCGAGATGTCGAGCGAATCCATGTGGGTGGTGACGCTGACCGCAGATGACTCACCCCTTGCTGTGTGTGCATCGATCGTCGCAGAAATGCGCAATCAGACACTCAATAGGCAGCATTCCCACTCTTCGCACGTTCGCACGCTGCACCGCCTGTACAAGAGCTACCATGCAGCACGTAGCTTACAAGACACTCTACACAGCTGGCAAATGTGATACCTATGTACAATGAAGAGGCATGGCTTGGATTCAGCATCCGCCGGGTCTGTGAACCATGAGTACAGGGCAACTTGCCGCAGTCACACGAGCACAGCAGCACCTCAGCAACCGCGGATCTTCAACACCAAGTGAAATGTAGGGGACGTATCACACTCGGGGACATAGTCGCCAATCCGTTTCGCGTGGTCGAGCTGTGTGCCCTGGTAAATCAACCTTGATGATCAGCCCGAGCTCGTTCCTGCGCGTGACGAACCTTTGTGAGTCGACTTCGCTGCCTTCGACGCTTTCAATCTTGCGCATGAGGTGCTTGACCGTCATGTTTCGGTGCGCCGGGACGGCGGCCGTACGCCCTTTAAGGCTCTTCACGAAGATTTGAAAGTCCGCTGAATGCAGGACATGGTGTCAGCAGAAAGGCACAGGAGGTGACAAAGCTGGGGCGCATGGGGCGACTCACTGTTCTCCCTGACTGGGCGGATCCGAGCCTTGCTAGAATAAAGATCGGGGCGTTGGCGGTTGGGAGGCAGACGGGAGACTGCCAAACAGACCATCCCTCGACTCGTCCCAGACTGCATGCGCTTCTTGGAGACAGGCAAATCCTCCACGTACTCCTCCAAATCCAACGGCCCTCCCTCCGGATGATGGATTCTGGGTGTTAGTGGTCGGTCTTTGACTGCACTCACTCGAGACGAGACACATCAATCGCAACGTCTGGGTCTTGCCATTCCAGATGCTGGGCCCAGTAATCCCGGAGACGCTTGACAGTCGTGTCTGGAGTGACGTCGAGGGTGACTTTGGTCTTATCTGATCCTTTAAGCTGCACCTTCATCTCTGGGAGTGGTCAGCCATCCGAACAGCCCAAGTATAGAGGAACATACTTCTGTATGCATGACCGGTGTCGGACTCGTCACTTGAATCGTCCAATGCGAAGACTGTGGGCTCGATGTAACTCATTGTGGCTGTTGTTGAGAGGAGTAAATGAGAGGAGGCAAAACGAGGAAGCAAGACACCTGACATTTACCTCGTAACTCGGCTCCGGTAGGGGCTCGGCATCAAATCTGGTTCAACTGAGCATCGATACCTCGATTTCAGCACGCATCATCGACTTGAGCGCTTGCGCCTGGTCGTCGGCATTGTCGTTGGAAGATGAAGGGAGGTTAGTGCCGGGGAACTGTCAGCGGAAATCGGGCTCCAAAAGCGCGCATGATTGCCGAGCCCTGATATTACCTTATCCGCGATCGATCCTCTGAACCGTGAACGCCATGGCGCGACCAGTACCTGAGTACGTAATTCAACATGAACGCGAAGAATGTCATCAGCATGTTGCGGCTTTGCATTTGCAGATCATACCAATAGCTGTATGCATCACTGTGAGCACATTGCATGAATTATGAGAGTGAACTTGTCCCAGTTACTCGCCTCAGTAGACCATTCAACCCGTAAGTCGCGGTATGGGATGGAAATCTACCCTGCTCACTCGCACTCTCGCAAAATGTGAGGCTGCCGCCCCGCGGCGGTTGGCCAAAGCAACGAGAGCACGGTACACCTTTGGACTTTGCAGCAAGGCGGTGAATGACACAGAGATTTGGGCACTGAAGACTCAGGGACGCTACTCTCCACGGGCTACTGTAGACTTGCCTTTAATCGTTACACAAACTGAGCCGACGGACACATGACTCAAGGTGCTTCGGTCAACTCCTTGGCCCCCGTGCGTCTGGGTAACGTCGATGCCTCAGTCAGGAAGCAGCGATTGAGATTCTCCCCAGATGCTCGGACCTTCTCCGGTATCACGAATGCATTGGCCGCCGAGATTTCTGCACTTTACCTTACAACTCAAGCGGTCTGCAAGAGCCGGTGGACAGCTGATGAGAGGACGGTCACGACCATCCTGTAGGGTCACCCCCGACGCAGATCAGCAGCCACCAAGCCGCAGCACGAGATGGACATCAACTTCGCCCACTTCCACAGGGACGTGTCCGCATAACAGGTCATCATCATCCATCTGCTGGCCCTTACAAATGAGCCTGAAACGTCAGCCCACACTACCGCGACCGCTAGCGCACCTCTGTTGACAAGCGGGTATGCCTTCGTGCTGTTCGACATACATCTTGACCTGGAAGATGGATATGTCGCGCTTCAGATGGGCACGGAAAGTCCTACCACTCAAGGGGAAGAAGTTGATGTGGATGTACTCTGAGACTCCTGGTCAGCGGACGGCATGAAGTGGTCACATACCGGGCACAGCGTACCGCGAGTAGCGAACCGGCCCCGTTCGAGCCTCCTTCAATCTCTCACGTCGAGGCTGTCGCTCGACAAAGAAGGTGACAGGATCCTCTTTGACGTTGAAGCTCTCCACGTTCCGCTTCGCATATTCAAGCTTGAAATCTGGAGGGGGTCGGCCGATAAGGTTGTGCACAAGTCTGCGAATGATCAGAGAACCTCTCAGAAAGTGCAAAGGCTACATACCTCAGTCGAGAGGCGTCGATTGCGACATCTTCGTCCTTCCACTCCAAGTGCTGGACCCAATAGCCGACCAAGCGCTCCATTGTGGTGGAAGGCTTGGCCTCAAAGGTAATGCCCTCGTTATCCTTGCCCATGAGCTGAACGCGAATGGCTTGTTGTAAGAGCATTTAGGTCGCGGCTGAGACTAACCTTCGAGCTTTGGCTTCACAGGGCGGTCAGACATGGCTCTCTCAGTCTTGATGCGCTTCGAGCCAGTTGCGGTAGAGTTGATGGTACGCGTTGCAGCCATGTTGTAGATAACAGAATGACTGCTGATGGCGGCCGCCTGCGGGAGCTTGGTCGTGACGCACGAACAATGGGGGATCCACGGAGCACAGAGCGTTGAGGGCTTGGGGATCGGCTTCTGCAGTTGAGTCAGCTTTAGTCAACCGAGCTTCCGCAATTCTGGTGCCTGATACTCGGCTTCTTGGTGCGCCCCGAACCTGCAACGCGCGCCGCTGAGATACTCCCTGATCGGAGGTTTGTGCACCATGCATGGTGAACGAATGGCAAAAGTCATGTTGGAGTATGCAATGCATTTGCGCAAGCCTTTGAGACTCCTGGAGGCCCAGGAAAGGGAGGAAGATGGAGAACGGGCTATGCGTCGCTGCAAGGCCCGAGGTCAACCTCCTGAAAGACGCCGATCTTTTCGGGGCCCCCATGCACCTCCATCGGTTGCTTCGCCCTTCCGTTCGAGCTCCTCTGCTTCTCTTCACAACACAACACACGTCAGTCAACACCCCATGGTTATTGAGGACCCCAAAGCGCAGCAGAAGCACAATGACACCAACGTAGGTATGACTTCCAGTATGGGGCATTTGCTGAAATCAGCGGTGAGAGTAGAGGTGAGGGGAAAGCACGGAAAGTCCATCGAGCTCTCAGTTGAGCCAGCCACGACCATCGAAGCTATCGTACATCACTGGGCGTACTTCCTCGAGCAGACGGACCCCGACGTTGCCGTCGATGTCAACCGCGTTGAGTAGGTCACAGCGACAACCGACAGAGTTCCTTCCCTGACTCCCAGGCTGAGGGATGCCGAAGGGTGCTCCCTGGACACTGCTCTCAGCATCGGCCAACTCGTGAAGACGGTCAAGGGGACCGGGAGCGTCGTTCTAACACCATCACGGAAGCCCACTGAGCAGGAGAAACAGAAGCTGGAAATAGAGCAGCACTTGAGCTCACTGCCCGATCCGCAGTATGACAGACCTGGCGGTGCGTGGAGGTCCCTGCGCATGAGCTGACGACAGTGTCTGACCTTGTCGTCGTCTGGACACACACCACCGCCGGCGAGATCAAGCAGGTCAACATCCTACGCCATGCGAAAGTGGAGATACTGATGGGTCTCGCTGCTGGGTATGAGGGGTTGCCCGAAGACAAGATCAGGTACGTACCGGTGACATGCGCAAGCTAACCTAGGCAGGCTCACGCTCGACGGTCAGGGGTTGGACCCTCAGAAGACAATCAGCGAGCATGTCGATGACGTCCTCTGTGAAGCTCATATCCACGTGGAGCTTCTTTGATGGGTAACTTCAGAGCGTTTCTGGCCCGAGAATGCATCTGCTTGCCTTCGGATGGCGTTTGTGACTGATCACCCTGCATAAGCTTACATGGACGTCAGCAGGTCGCTGTTTGGAAATGAACTTACACGATATGTATGACCGCAGAAGGAGTAGACCACTCGAAGCTCAAGACCCGACGTCAAGGTGAGTCAACATTGCTGGGAAGTTCGATACGTGAGTTCAGTGTCCAAGTCTCATGGACACATGCCGGGTACGATTCGGACCGGTAACAACGTCCGTTGGGTACTCGCAAGGTTATGCAAGGGCGGCTAGGGCGTGCCGAGCATCTAGACGCTCACGAAGGTACATCGCCATGGGTATGGGTTCAATCGACTGCCGGAGCGGGATGCGCAGGCTGCGAGATTACTGCGAGCGCCTGTTTCGAAGCGCCGGAAGTGACGGGAAGCAGGGATACCAGCAGCGTTCGGCGCTGTGCTGGCGTCCGCGCATGAGCGATCTGCATCGCCCCAAAGCTTGTCCTTACAGTCCAACATTCACTAGAGGCTTATTACCTCATAGCCTTCCAAGTGTGCCAACAGACTGGAAGCTGATCAGCTGGTCTACGATCTAGCGCCTAGATGGCGTCCGGTCACCTTGACGAACGTGGCATCTGCCTCAGTATCTCGGGAGTTGGAGGTTGCTGCAGTACAGTAGCCCCGTCTCCTCTGTCTCGCACATTTCTTTGCCTTTTCGACTAGTCCACTTTCTACGAGACTAGAAACAACCGTGCACGTGCAGCCTTCTACACTATTCTGCAACTATGCCACAGCTCGGTCGCTATAGCGCAGGCTGAATGGTGGCATGTTGAAGCGGGGCAGTGCCGAGGCTTCCTCGGGGTCCCCGAGATGAATGAAACGCTCTTGGCGATCGGCGTCGGCATCTCTCCCGGCAAGCCACATCGGTCGATTCCAGCTACGCAACGGGCACACATGGGCGTCTCGGATGAACGGGTACGCTTGCTTGCTGCGCTCCAGGTCTGCCGCCCTGCCAGCGCAGTCCTTGCGGGGTTTCTGATACGAGTCCATCGAGTCCCCATGCAAGTGAAGTCCACTCGGATTTGGAATAACCATGCATTGCAAGTCCTTTCTCAACTACGCATACCGGGGTCGGAGTGTCAGGCAGGATGGCTCCGCAGCTAGTGCCGGGCTTGGTCGGCGGACTCGGCGGGCCCACGGGCCTCGCTGGTAAACTGATACACCCGAAGGCTTCGGCCGCTCCGGACCCAAGCCACCCGGTCCCGATCCCGAGTCGGGTCACCATGGGGTCCATGGGGTTTGTTGCACGCCGAGGAGGACCCCGCGGTCCACCATCTTAACATGCTTGCGAGGCATGAGGGGTCTCCGCGCTCCGCGCCCCAAACATGCGCGCCGCACTTCTCGGGCTGCGCTCAGCGGAGCTGCGAGTTGAACGGCGCGTCTGGGTTATCGAGTAGCCGAGCCTCACCTGAGTCTGCCAGAGCCTTTCGACCACATCCACAACGCAGAGAAAGAGGTCCGACCATGCAACGAAGAACATTAGGCGCATTAACCAAGCTAGGTGCATCCTGGAAATGAGGGCCTCCACCTCTCGCACTGTCGGCCCTGCCCCCGCCTCCCAGCGTGTGCCCAGCACTAACATTCCAGAGCTCGATCGATCAACGTCCCCACGGCCATTGCGCGCCACGCGTCAGTGGCGTTGCTAGCTGATGTCAGATGAGAGGCTGCTCTTACATTCCAGTGGCCGGTTGCGTCGGCACGGCTCAGCCCATGTGCGTGAGGTAGCGCTCTCGGCGGCAGTGTACCCACATGATTCCCGCATGATACCAGTACGTATCCCCCATGATACCAGTTCGCAACCCTCATGGTCTGTCATGGGTCGCATGGGTTGGGGCATTCACGGACACGCGGGATATTCTGAGCTCGGGCGGAAGGTCACATGCCCCGGGGTAGTCGCGGTAGACTCTGCACCAGAGCGCAGCTGTTCGGGAGCGTGTTCAAGCATGTGCAAGCGTGGACAGGTGGAAGACGGACTGCGTTCTGACCTCGTCGTTAGCCCTGCGTAGTCTGCGATAGCTTACGGTTAGGCTAGCTTTGGTTCGAATTACGCGGACTAGTGGCGGGTGATCGGGCATGAGGGGCACCCACCTTGTTCGGCGATTTCTGGGCTAGCCGAGTTCACGCGTGGACGGCCGCGCTAACCACCATCGCGAATTGTTTAGAACAATCACTAGACTGCGGGGCCGTCAGACCTCCGGGTTGTCCAGTGCCTGCATCGCCGGGTACGGCGTCGGTGGTGACGTCAAGCCCACCCCGGCGTGCATGCACCAATGCAAGCGGCGTCGGCCGACCTGCACCAAGCAGCACCAGTGTCTCAAGGGTGCGCTGCGGCCGCACCGTCGTCTCTCGCGGGGGGTCCAACGGAAGCACCAGGAGAGTTGTGATCGAGCCAATCCGGGGTAGTGGTGGGGTAAGGGGTATCCGACTTCAACAGCACCGGTCCACTCGACGAGAGCACAGCGGTGCACTGCAGTGCACTGGCTGCTGGTGGATAGAGTTCGTTCCTTGTGAAGTCCACAACTCACGAGACGACCTCTGAAAGGTATATAAGAGAGCCCACGAGACGTGTTCAGTCTCCATCAGCAACCAACTCCTCTACTCTTCTCTCCTCCCTCCCAACAAACCCAACAACAACAACAATGAAGTTCTTCGCTGTCACCGCTGCCCTCTTCGCCTCGGTCGCTACCGTTGTCGCCGACCCCATTGAGTGAGTTCTCCTCTCAACAGCTTGTGCTCAGCAGTATTCGAGTGCTGCTGTTCTGTTCTACTGCCCGCTTTCTGTAGACTCCTGGTGACTGACGCCAGCCCCAACACGGTCGACAAGTGCCTCGTCCAGGGTGTCGTCAACATCGGCAACGAGATCGGCTGCCTGAACAAGGACGACCTCAACGGCTCGATCAAGTGCGGCTGCGCCAAGGACCACCAGGACCTCATCAACCGTGGCATTGCCTACCTCCAGCAGAACTGCCCGGACAGGATTAAGCCCGAGACCCTCAACCTCTTCAACCAGCTCTGCTCCGACGGCATCTCCGGCAACTCTCTCCCCGACGGTGTCCACTGGCCTTAAGCGGAGCCTCTCTTCCGCTGCTCCTCTGAGCCCTCCAAAGCTCCTAATAATCAAATATGAAGATAGCGTTATGAAAAAGAATGAGTAGGCGCTTCGTGGATGTACTGCTTCTACTAACGCGTCTCACCGGGACGTGCGCTTTCAAGCTCAGCTTGAGGCCGAGGTCATCGGTGAATTTTGAGATGCCCTGATTTCATGACACGTTTCTGAAACGCGTCGAAAAGGGGGACCTTCTCTCCCAGTGTCTCTCCAACATACAACTTCATTGGTACGGGAGGCTCCGTGCTCTGTACAGTGTTCGCGATCTAGTGATAGTGGTCAGGATATCCAGGCGACGGCACCTTCGTTTGTGGTGGAGGTCGCATCGGTGACCTCCGACTGTTCGCGACCGACAACGCCTGTGCGGCATTTTGCGCTAGGGTTGCCTCCGTCGTACGTGCCCCGTCCCTCGCGTCCCTCGCGTCCTGCGGCCGGCGGAGCATCTTCCATTGCCCAGTCATCCTCTATCTGCTCTTCTCTCTTTCTCGCTCCTCTTTCCTAGCGTTCCATTATCTCATCCCCCTCCTCTGGTTACCTGTGCATCCTGCGACCGACACCCTCGATCCTCAGTTCCAGCTGATCAATCGCTTCACCTTCCTTGTAGCCCAGCTGTCCCTCTTCTTCGCCGTTTCAAACCTTCCCCCAACCCTTCCCTTGTTGCTGTCCGGCACAGCTCTCGAGCTTCACGCCCTTCCCACCTCCTTCAGCGCCATGACCCTTTCCCGCAAGCCGTCGTCCCCCGTCGCCGCAACCTTCGCTCGCCTTGGGTCCATCAGGCGACGTAAGCAACGTGGAACCCGTGGGTCCTTCCCTTGGAAGATATACTGACTCGAGTGCGGATTGAGCTGCTCGGCAACCAAGATTTGGCCCTTCAGACTGTCTTCCCTCACGACGTCAAGGCCAGAGACTTGCTCGACGCATGGGTGTACTACCTCGAGTCGCTAGACGACAGCGTTGCTGTTGATATCGATCGCATAGAGTAAGCTGTCACGGTCTGATGCTAAAGCTGATGAAAGACTGCACAGCATTAGCGGACCAGTCCAGCCTCACCTCGAAGTCCAGCGTTTGCTGTTCACTGAAGAGGCTGGAACCAGGCCGGATGAGATCGACATCTCCCTCCGAGTTGTTCGCAAGGCATCACGGAAGTCGAATAGCTGGCGCCGATCCATGCTGTTCGGCGTAGGCGAGCCTAGAGGTAAGGGCTGATGAGCTAAGCATGCCTCTAGTCTACAAAGCTGAACAGCAGCCGCCGAGATCATCCACATCAACGCCGTCAACGAGTGGGGCACCGCACTCTGCTGTCTCGACGTTCCCCGTCACATCAAGATCAGTGACCTGAAGTACATCATCGAGAAGAAGACTTGCTACTTGGCTCCAGCGCAGATGTGAGTCACCAGATGATAGCTTAAGTTGCTAACCTATAGACTCCAGTTCATCATACCAGGTCACGTCGACGACGACAAGAGTCTCAACGACTACGTCGCACCGGGGAAGACGTACGCCGGTTTGTCTGTAGCGCTCGACATCCAGAAGCAGCTCACACTTCCACGAGGAAGAGAGAACCTGATCGCTCTCTACGCTCAATGCGTTGAACATCTGTAGGCTGCTGGACAGTCGGAGGTGTTGTGTTGTATGCATAACTTGTACCCTAGCTCGATACATGAGACTTGAGTTGATGACGACAGGCAGGCCATGGGACTGTCTAGCACCCTGGGCCGAATGACCGATTCAGGGCTTGGTCGCATTTCACCGAGATAACGGGATCACAGGTCATGGAGTCACATCGATTTCACCATGAAGCCCTCAACTATTGGATACAACCGAGCCGCCGGCCCACAAGGCATTACAAGGCTCACTGCTACGCAACTGCTAAACCTTAACAATCCCGCCGATTCTAGGAGCATGTGCGGAATCTACCCAGCCATGGGGATGTAGTCTGACGTCAGCCGAGCCCAGCACGAACTCACCGAAATCGAGCATGCAGAGGATCTCGTCCCCGTCCTCGATACCCAGCTCGGCGATGGTCATCCTATTGCGCAGCTTGTGGCCGTTATAGTTCAGTCTTGCTATCAGCTTAGAAGTAACAAAGTACGTACTGCAGCTGCTCGGGGCGCAGCTCGCCCTGGGACCCGTAATGCTTTGCGAATGCGCGCTGTTCTCAGCACCTGCCCGTAGGTCCTCGCCGTGCCTACCGCCTGCAACAGTGGGACAACTCACCTTGAGGGACTTAACACGAGTCGAAGGCTTGACGAGGAAGAATAGCTCGTGGTACTTGTATCTGACAGAGACGGCGAGCGTGCTCTTCTCCGTGTACAGCGGCAGGTCCTCCTCGTACGTCTCGACGCGGAGGTCGCTGGCGCTGTCCGAGGGGAGCTTCCCGCTGGGCGTCTTGGAGGGCTTCTCGACCGTAAACCAGGACTCGGTGCTGGAAGTCTCGGAGCCCGAGTCGTGCTGGTTCAGATTCTTCTCCGTGAGCGGAGTGCGCGGCTTGCTACCGAGCCCCAGGAGCGCGAGCCCGCGCGAGAGGCACGAGGCCGAGTGGGTAGAGTCGGCGATGGAGGCGGCGGTCATTTTGAGGAAGGGTGAGAAGGCAGGACGCTGTGGGAAGTTGGACTCGGGCAGAGCTTATGAGTACCAGATGGTGGGGCTCGAAGTGCGGCAGGGCGCAGATCTGCACGTCATCCGTGTGCAACGGAGCGCGCCCGAGGCGGGTAGCGGCGCTACGCGATACCTATCGGACGTCACCGGGGCGGGCGCTCACACTGAGCTGGGAGGGCGTGGAGGAGACAATCGAAGCGGACAATCAAGCACACTGGCAACTTGTTCATCTCACTAACTGCTTCACAATACGCAGTGCTCTCCCTCGAGTATCGACAAGGCGGCGTACAGAAGCGCGACTACAACAGACTCTTCTCAGCCTCCATGCATGCGACCTGACATCAGCGGAGGTAAGACGAGATAACGTACTGAAGTCGGGGTAGACGTCGATGACGTCTCCCTCCTCGAGTTCGTAGTCGCGGATCCTCAGGTTGCCGTGCATCCTGCTGCCGTTGAAGTTGAACCTGGCACGTTAGCTAGCCTTGTGATCAGGGCTCACTGCAGGGCGTCGGGTCCCAGCTCGCGCGCGTAGCGGTATGCGAAGCTCCTCTGTCCTTTCAGCTCCGTCCTCCCATTCCCCGTTGTAAAAGACACGGTACGTACCTTGAGCCTCCAGATACGCGTGCTGGGATACACCCTCCACCTGGTCATGGTGCTGCCGTAGCTGAAGTAGACATGGATCAGATCGGCGGCACGGGAGCAGCGCTTTCTGGCGCGCGCACGTGCGATCTCCTCGTCGAGAACCCAGGGCTTCACCTCATGCGCACTGGAGCCATCGGAGGCGCTCTCGACAGCGGTGGCGTAGTCGGAGGCAGTTCCATTTGCAGTGGTGTATTCAGAGCCTCTCTCGACTGCAGTCGAGGTGACCGAGGGAGCGGCGGAGTCGAAGGAGAGCTTGGGCTTCTCGAAGAGCCAGGTCTTCTCTGGGACGGCAGTTTGACGCGGACGGCGAAGGCGGGAGTCGCGACCCAGCCCCACAGCCGCGAGGCTGCGGGAGAGGCAGGAGACGTCCTCGGCGCTGTTGACAGAGGCGACGGTCATACTGTGAGCTACTGTAGAGGTCTTCACCTTGACGGACGAGCTGGCTCTTATCAGTACTGCCAGTACGACGACGCCCACCCGCCTCGACTGCCCGTGAGGTGGGCGACGCATGACGCACAGTTACATTTCACCCTAATCAATGCTAAGCTACGCCCGCCTTTATCCAGAAAGCGCCATCTGGTCTGAGGTCAGCCATGCCAGCGAGACACCCACCGAAGTCGAGGAAGCAGTCGACCTCGTCTCCGTGCTCGATCCCAGCGTCTCGCATCTGCTCGAAATCCTTGAGCTTGCGCCCGTCAAAGTTGATTCTGCGCCCGTAAGCCCACACTCTTTCTTCGCCCTTCGCTTTCCACTTCAGCGCTGAACACTCACTGCAGAGCCGATGGCCCGAGGTGTGGCGCAAAGCGGTACGCAATCGCTCGCTGTGGTCAGCTTCTAGCTCAACACAAGCATACCTTGAGGTAGTAGACATATGTGTAGTGGCTAACCTTGGCGCGCCACACGACGCTGCCGTAGCGGACAACGACGCAGAGCGGATACGGAACCTTGCTGGGCGCCACCTTGTCCAGGGTGAGCCTCTTGTGCTCGGCGGCGTACCACGGTTTCGTCTCGTCCGGTCGAGACGTGTGAGTGGAGGGCGGATGAGAGCTCACAGGGAGAGATACTGCCCCTGTATTACCATAGCCTAAGGTACTGGACAGAGATGCAATCTCGAGCCCGACCTCAAACTTTGAAGACAGCAACGAGACGTCGTCCCTGGGTGAGGCGAGGGTGGGGTCAGACATGTCTCTTGCGGGTGGGGGTAGGGGTAGCTAGTGTGATGTGGGCGGTAGCCTGCGAAGTGCTCTCACTTATAACGCCGGTGCCACCGACTTTGCCATCACAGGATGTGGTGCTGTTAGCCGATGCGTGCGACACCCCCTTGGCGGAGGCATGGCCAGGCAGAAAGGCGACCGAGCACGCCGGTCCGGGCTCAGGCCTCGCTTCCGGAAATGGCTCAGCCATGGATATGAACTCTCGCTTATCGTCACAGTAGCAACCAGAGAGCGTGGAGTGTGGGTAGCGCCTCTAGATAACCACTGTTCTGACTGGCCCCGATCATCCAGAGCGCAGTTCTTTGATTCGGGCACACAGTGCGAAGATCTGCGATCGTTCCAGATCAGTGCGCCCGGCACGGCTATCAAAGCCTGGACCTGCAGCACTCTGACAGCGGAAGCATCCATGTGCATTACGACTAACAGCTACTCAAAGGTGTACTGAGACAGTGTCTGTTCTGATTACTATGCTGTGGGAGGCCATGGGAGGCGGCCAGCGCCCCCGAGTCCAGATCATCCGTTTTCGCGGCCGATTTTCCATGGGTTTTCGGAGATTTCGCGCCTGACGCATTGCTCGCCCTCTCCAGCATGGTCCTCAACCATTCACGCGACATCGATCATAGTCTCCAGCCTGAACTGCTCCTCGCCCACCCTCCTCCTGTACTTCTCAGTGCTCACGAAGTGAACCCTCTGCATGACGTCCCCGGTATTGAGGCCCATGTCCTCGACGTCCATCGCACAGAACTCCGTGAGCTCCTCCTCGTAGCTCTCCCAGTTGCACGTCCAGGTCCCACGCCTGAGGTCCTTCAGCTCGACGTTCACGACGGTAACGTGTACACCGGCGGCGGCGGCGGCGACGATGAGGCCCCGAGCGTCGTTGCGCGGGTCGCCGGGGAGGCCGCCGTCGGCGCCCAGTGCCGGGTCGTAGGCGGGGATGACTTGCCAGCCGTGGAAGATGACGACGAGCTCGCGCAGCCCCTGTGGCATGGTGGGGGTGCGTCCGTCGAGCGCGTCGAGGACGGGGGAGCGCACGTTGAGAACGACCTTGCGCGTGTGCGCGCGGCTGCAGGTGCACGCGGCGGCGGTGCGGGGCACGGCGGCGAGGTTGCGCGCGTACGGCCCGTCGGCGAAGACTACGCGGTGCGCGTGCGCGGCCAGGTGCACCGCGTCCCAGCCTGCGCCCCTGCCGATGCGCACAGTGTGCAGCGCAAAGCCGTCCAGCGGCACGCCGTCGCGCACCCACTGCCCTGCGGCGTGGATGTCGAGGATGCGCGCGCAGCGGCGCACGTCCGCCCACGGCAGGACGGGTGCCTCCGCCCCGCTGGGCGCCCGGAACAGGTACACGATCGGCAGGCGGGCGGCGCTGAAGCGCCACGCGTAGCTGTCGTTATGCGCGGGGCGGGACGGCGGGGCGTCGAGCGGCGTGGCAGAGCGCATCGACACGTCGCCGTCGCCGTCGGGCCCCTCGGCACGCGCATCAGATCCACCGGAGGCCGCAGAGGGGTCCTGGGCCGCGGGCCAGCAGGCGGGCGGCAGGCCCACGTCTAGCGTAATGTGATACGCCTCCTGCACATCGACGAGCGCGGGCCAGTACCGGCACACTCGCCTGACTGCCTGCGGCGAGGAGGGCAGCGCACAGCGCAGCACCTCGTCCATAATATGCGGGTAGTAGCTCGCGTCGATCTGTACCATCGTGTCACAGTGCGCTTGTTATCTCGATCGAGGGCTATGGGTTGATGACACTGCACCTGTGCACACTATGACAAGGCCAGCTACGGATGGCTTGTATGTACTATGGGTAGTGAGGACCGGTGGCCGGTGTGTGCGTACGGTGGGAGGCCAAGGATGGGACCGCAAAGGGGAAGAAACGATGGGCCGCGAAAGCTGCGCCTTATATACCTTGCAGGGAGGCCAGGAACGGCGGTCGTGTTGACAGACGTTTGCGCGACCGTCGGAACCTACGACGTGCCAAGTCGGCATGACCGTCGGAACCATGAGGTGCACGGTCGGGACAGATCCAGCCCTGACCAAGCTTGACCAAGGCAGACCAGGAATGTGACACAGCAAACCGACTTAGTCGGTGAAAACTCCCACACAAAGTCGGTCAGCGGTGGCTTGGGCTGTGTCGCTGCTCGTTGGACCTGGGCAGATGTGCTTGGCCGCGGAGTGGACCCGACCGGAGATCTAAGGTTCACGCCCGAGCCGACAGATCCGTTGCCGGTCGGAGCTGGATCTCGCATCATACGGCGCAGAATGGTTGGAGCCCGACGTGAGCGGAGATGGGGGAGCTTCGTTGCGCAAGTCCACTGCACTGATCTTAGCTGCTAACTGGCATCTGCAGTGTCTTCATTGTGACGTCGCCTCCGCCGGAGGACGTTGTCGACGACAACTCAGACGACGCAGTGTCGGCGTCCGCCGACGTAAACACGCGTGCCTGACGTAATGTCGTTAGCAGAGCTAGCTCCGTCGTCGGCGTGACGAGCGGGGTTCGGCATTCCCTCCCTTCATTTCCAGTATCGCCCAAGATGCCATCTCTGCATCACCCACTCCGCCGGCCATGACCCTCGACCGCCCCGCTACCGTGTTCCGGCCTGCGGCGCCGCCAGCGACGGACGTGCGCCGATCGCCGAGCCCACCGAGCCCTCCGAAGTTTGACCACAGGCACACCGGCTACAGGGCCAGCCGGCGTGAGCCGGAGCCAGAGCTCAGGCTCACGTTCGGGCTGCTCGACAGTCTGGCGAAGCAGCGTGCCAAGCTGTGATCTGCTTGTCATTGATTCGCTCGGCGGTCAGCGACGGTGCGCGTGCGTCCACCGCGGAGCGCACTGTATTGGCAGGCCGAAGGTGGTCATGCACCAGTACCGCGCTCTGAGCGGCTTCTGGACTCGAGCCGCCTGCAGGCTCCCATGCGGCGGACAGAGCGTCGAGCTTGCTTCGCGTCGAACCTGCTTTGCGTCAGTGCGTCTCGTGCGTCAAGCATCATGCCGTCTCCACGCCAATACAGCCTGTTGACTTCGCCTCCTACGCCACCCCAAAAGCGACACCATGGCCTGGCCCGACTTCAGCCGGATCCACCCCGCCGCGCACTCGCCGTCCCCCGTCTCGGCATCCTCGCCCGCGACCGGGAGCTACCCGCAGCTCCCGCCGAGCGTTGCGGCGCAGATCGCCGCCATCGTGCGCGACGCCGTGCCCGCCCCTGCTGCTGCCGCCCCGCTCGCCGACACCCTCGGCGACGTCACCCTCGGCGACGTCCAGACCCGCCTGCAGCGCACAGAGGAGCGCCTCGCCGCGTCGGAACAGCGCCTCGCCGACCTCGCGTACGCGACTATGGTGCAGACAATGGTCGTCGCGGCCGCCGCTTGCGCCGTTGCTGGCTCGATGTGGCTCGTGCGCCGTGCACCGTGACCTGGACCGTCCCACCCACATCCAGCCTTGAGAGGAGATGACAGAATAGAAGCAGCCCAGATGCATGGCCTGGCCGCAGCCATGGCCGTTGTCCCACATTACATTTCCCAGAGTATATAAACAGAAAGTACTGGTCTAGTCTAGTCGATGAGCGCGCCCTTGCGCTTCATCTCGATGTCGTCGCCGCGCCGCTTCTTGACGGGAACAAGCTTGGAGATGCTCATGCCGCGGCCGCGCTGCTTGGTGCGGAACCCGTTGCCCGAGTAGTTGAGGATGGCGTGGGGCGGGTTCAGGCGCGGCCACGCGACGTAGTGCGTGCCGTTGCCCCACATGAACGCGCCGCTGCCGGCGAGCAGCACGAACCACAGCAGCAGGAACGACGCGATGCTCCAGTCGCTCGAGCGCGGCAGCGTCAGCGCCGCCAGGATCATGGCCAGCGCAAACAGGAACACATACGGCATCGACCGGTGCAGCAGCGGGCGCGTGTCCGACAGCGGCGGGATCGCGCCGCGCCGCGCCACCCATGCACCCGTGATCAGGTCGTACGCGTCCTGCCGGTCGCCGTCGAAGAAGTTGTTCTTCACGTACCGCATCACGCTGTTGTAGCCGTCCTGCAGCAGGCCCGCCTTCGTGCGCGTGCCCGTGCGCGTGAAATCGGTCTTGAGCGCCCCCGTGCCAGAGTACGCCTTTGAGATCGTGTCCGCGTGGTCCGCCCACACGTTGCGGAACACGGACATGAACTCGGGGTGCACGTCGACCGTCTCCTTAACGCTGAGAATGCCCGCGTCGCGCAGCTGGTTGTTCAACGCCCACTTGCCCAGCGCGCTCTGCGCCACGTTCGTCCGGTCCAGGCAGTCCATGCAGTTGGACCGGATCACGCCCGACTGCCGCTTCAGCCCACGTGTCGGACCAGCAGCAGCGCCGAAGCCCGCCGAAGCCGGCGCCGAGCCGCGGTACCACCCGTCGCGGTTCAGCTGCTCCGCCAGCTGATCCAGCAGGAGCGAGATGCGGTCGAAGCGCATCCCCTTACACTCGGCGTGGAAGTCAAAGTACAGGTAGTGGCAGTGCTGCGCCAGCTTCGGGTCCATCGCCGTCAGCGCCATCGCGCGCTCAAAGCCCTCCTTGACCGGCTGCTCGTATCCCTTCTGGTTGACGAGGTTCACGAGTTCAATGTCGCCGTACTGCTGCACCAGGTCCGTCATGTGCGAGCGGAACGCCTCCGCGGTCTCAGGCACCTCCATGATCTGCAGGTCGGGCTTGTAGCGCAGGTTGTTGATCTCGGCCCAGAAGATCGGCACCGAGCCACGCACCTGCACGAACGACATGCGCTCGCGCCCATCCACGCGCCCGCGCGTCGGCTGCCGTCCGTCCTCGGGCAGCGGGTCGTACAGCACGATCTGCTCCGTCTCGTTAAAGTTTGAGACCGAACCGGTGGCGTCGATGCCACGAGAGAAGTAACGGGTACCAACACGGTGGCGCGAACGGCGTGCGATCAGGCAGAACAGGAACTCGCGGTTGTTGATGGTCGAGGAGCGGAGCTCCAGGGCTGCGGGGTCAGCTACAGTAGTAATCTATAAGCTTACATCCGAACATGACCGGGAGGATGAAGCGGCTGAGGTCGGTGCCGCTCTCTGTCGCATCGATGAGCCTGTCCTGCAGGAAGCGGTTCCAGAAGAAGCGCTCGTCGGCACGCTGCCACAGCGGCGCCTTTCCGGGGCCCATTCCGGCATCCTGCTGCTCCTGCTGGCGCTGCAACGTGTTCGTCAGGTCCCAGCCGTACGAGAACCAAATGTTGCCCGCCTTGAGACCCTGCTCGACGAGGCTGATCAGCTCCTTCTCGATCGGGTTTCCGAGGATCGCCTGTGTCGACGACTGGGGGTTGAGGGGAAGAAGGCGGAAGTCGGTCGCGAGGAAGATCGGGTGCGAAAGGAGGCGGCAGGAAGGCTCGCGCTGAGTGATGATCACGAGGTACTCGGCTGGCTGTCAGCTGCATGGCGCCTATACAGCGTGAGAGGGGTGTGAGAGCGGCGTGGCCAGTCACGCAGCCTCCCGTCCTCCCTTCCTCAACTCACTGGTGGCGAGAGTGATCATGCCCATGATGCCATAGCAGGTGATGACCTTGTCGCGGCCGAGAGGGATGGCGGACGAGACTGTCGTTAGCTTGCGGTGCGAGGTACGCAGCTCACCATTGAGGGAAAGCTGACCAGTCTTGCGGTCAACGTGCAGGCTCTCGCGGACGTCCTTCTCTGCGATGCCCGTGTCGCTGACGGGGACGGTCGACGAGCTGGGCTCGAAGACGTACGCCGAGGGCGAGACGTAGACGTTGAACGTCTCGTAGAGCTGGGGTCAGCTTGAGGTGGCTACTGCGAGATAGCTGTCACTCACGGGAGCACAGTTGAAGCCCATGGTGTGTTGCGGGCTGGCTGGCCGTGGGGAGAAAGGAGAGTGGAAAGTTGGGGGATGTCGATAAGAGTCTGGAGAAACAGCAGCTTAGGATTCCGGAGCACGTTGCTGGCTGGGAGGGTGACGCTTGCCGATCGACGCGTCGCCGCTCAGGACCCCGCAGCCAGCCAGCCAGCGCCAGCCAGGAACACACACAGCCACATACCCGGCCCTTATCACTCCCACGTGGCCTTAGTCCACGTCATGTTTGCCCCGAACGCGTCAACTCGCGTCGCGCGTCTCGACATGACCGCCGTTGACTCCTGCCTGTCTCCCACCTCCTCTGTACCACCCCGCACCCGCTCCCCCTACCACTACACACCATGCTCGAGGCTCGTGTCAAGCAGGCATCCGTGCTCAAGAAGCTCCTTGATGGTACGTCTTCCGCCGAGTGCTCGCGGCCGGGGATGCGCAATGTTTGGCGTGCAGAAATCAATTTTGATTTTCCCCACAGGGCCGAGCCACACAACACCAGACAATGCACGTGCTGACCACATCACAGCTATCAAGGAGCTCGTCACTGACGGAAACCTCGACTGCTCGGACGAGGGAATCGTGAGCTTGAAGCACGGCAATGAGTAGCTGACAGACAGGCCCTGCAGGCGATGGACAACTCGCACGTCGCGCTCGTGTCGCTCAAGCTCGTCGCGGACCAGTTCGAGTCGTACCGCTGCGACCGCAACATCCCCCTGGGTGTCAACGTGAGTGTTACTCATGACAGCTGCGGGCACAGGTGCGACTAAGCTAACGCCCAGCTCACCTCGCTCACGAAGATCCTGAAGTGCGCCAAGGACAACGATGTCGTGACGCTCAAGGCGGCGGACGACGCGGACAGCCTGGGCCTCGTGTTCGAGTCGCCGAAGGAGGACCGCGTCGGCGAGTACGAGATGAAGCTCATGGACATTGACCAGGAGCACCTCGGCATCCCGGACACGCAGTACGACGCGACGATCACGATGTCGTCGCAGGAGTTTGCGCGCATCTGTCGCGACCTGACTGCGCTGGGCGAGAGTGTCAAGATCGAGGCGTCGAAGGAGGGTGTGCGCTTCTCGTCGGAGGGCGAGGTGGGCTCTGGCTCGGTGCTGCTGAAGCAGACTGCGGGCTCGGACCGCCGGACGCGCGCCAAGACGGACCCCGACGAGGAGGAGGACGAGAAGCCGGACGTGTCCGAGGGCGAGGGCGAGGGCGAGGACGAGATCGACGACGAGGAGCGCCCGAAGAAGCGCAAGGCGAACGGCGCCGCGAAGCCCGCGTCCAAGAAGGGCAAGGCGGCCGCCGGCGACGACGACGTCGGCGTCTCCATCATCCTCGAGAAGCAGGTCTCGCTCACCTTCTCGCTCAAGTACCTGTCCAACTTTGCCAAGAGCGCGCCCCTCGCCCGCGAGGTGTCGCTCAACATGAGCAACGACGTGCCCCTCCTCGTCCAGTTCGACTTTGAGCAGGGCACGCTCCAGTTCTTCCTGGCGCCGAAGATCTCGGACGAGTAAGCGCCACTGGCAAGCGGCGAGTGAGCGCGGCCAACGAGCTGCGTGAGTTGTGAGGAGCCGAGCGAGCCGCGCAGCTCCTTCATCGCAAACGCCCGCAAGTCGCACAATGGACGTAGCGTAGTGTGTATAAGCAGCAGCCACATCTCCCTTCCCCCTTCCCCCTTTCCCTTTCGATTCTGAGTCTAGACCGCAGCAGGAGCCCGAAATGTACTTTTTGTTTAGCCATGGATCTCATCGCACAGACAGCTACAACTACAGAGACAGGACAACTAATTATAGGAGCAAGATACCGAGAACCCAAAACGACATTTACGACACAGAGACAGGCGCCAGTGTGGGATGGGACGCGAACGAGGGACGCTCACTTGTACAGCGCGGCGGCCTCAACGCATGCCTGCAGCAGCACGCCGGGAACGTGCGGCACGGCGCTCGCGAGCGTCTCGGTCGCGGCGTCCTCGAGCCGCCTGGTCTCTGCGCGGCCGTAACGCACCGCAGCGTGCACGGGCACGGCGAACGCATCCGGCTCGGGCCAGCGCCGCAGCGTCGCCGCGCCGAGCGAGAAGACGAGGTCGGCGCGCGCGCGCGCCGCGGGCAGCATCAGGCGCGCCGTGCACTGCAGCGTGTCGCTGCCGCCGCCGTCGCCGCTCGCACCGCTCGCACCGCTCGCAAACGTCGCGGGGTAGTACAGGCCCAGCAGGGCGAGCTCGGCGCGCAGGCGCGAGGCCGCCGTCCACAGCTGGCCCGCCGCGCGCACCGTCGCCGCGAGTCCCATGGGGGCCAGCTCGGCGAGCGCCGCGCGCGCGAGGGAGAGGAGGTGCGCCGTCGCGCCGTCCGCGTCGGCCATGAGCGAGAGGCGCGGCTCGCCGTCGACGCGCAGCAGCAGCTCGCCGGCGTACACGGCTTCGAACGGGGACGTCTTGACGATGCGCCACCCGTGCAGCGCCTGCAGCGCCGAGAGCTCGCCCTGCAGCCGGCGCACGTCCGACGACGTGTACTCGTCGCACATGCCCTTGGCGACCGCGAGGGCGGCGGTGTGCTCGCGCTCGAGCGCGTCGAGCTCGGCCGCCTCGCGCTCCAACTCGGCAAGCGCCGCGCGCTTCTGCTCCAGCTCGGCCTCGAACCGCGCAATCTCCTCGCCCTGCTCCACCACGGCTGCCTTCAGGTCCGCCAGCTCGGTCGCGTCGCTCGCCGTGATCTCGGCGACCTGCGCGCGGTTCGCGTCCAGCTCGGACACGAGCGCGTCGTGCCGCGCCGCCAGGTCCGGCAGCAGCGCGTCGGCCACCTCGAGGTTGACCGCGTGCCGCTCCTGCTCGGCCGCCATCGCTTCGTGGATCGACGAGATGTCCGGCAGCACACGCTCCATCAGCCCCAGCCGCCAGTCGTACCAGCCGCCCTGCGCCTCGAGCAGCGCCTTCGCCTTGAAGTTGCGCAGCGTCGATTCGTACAGCCCCCTCTCCTCGGGCGGGCACTCGTAGTAGTCGCGCACGACCGGCGGGTTCTCGGCGTCGCACACACGCGTAGTCGACGCAATCTCCTCGCGCCCGTGCGCCAGCTCCGCGCCCATCCGCCCAATCGCCCACTCGTACATGTGCAGGAAGATCGACTCGGCGTTCGCCACCGTGAATGAAGACAGCGTGTCCTCCGCCCCGGACAGCGTGCCCCGCGGCGCGAACGACGACCGCCGCGGCTGCGGCAGGTGCGGGTTCAAGTCGTCCAAGAAGCGCACGCCGACCGTCTCGAGGAACTTGGACAGAGGCACGGGGCCGGAGGCCATCTCGTTCTCGTTGTCGCCTGGGTCGGAGCCGGAGCCCGAGTCATCCGGCGAGGCGGACGCAGACGCCGCGGCAGCCTCCGCGCGGTCCTTCGACGTCTCAAAGGGGTGTAACGTCATCGCAGCAGTCTCGGCGGACAGCATGCGCATCGGTGTACCGAGAGAGGGGCGCGGGCACGACGAACGCCGCCGCGTCGGTGTAATCGTGGGCAGCGGGCGGTCCTCGTCAACCTCGGCCTCGGGCGTCACCTCGCGGTCGGTGCCTTCGCCCTCGATCTCAGCTTCAACCTCGACGTCGTCAGATTCCTCAAGTTCCATGTCCTCCTCCTCATCATCAGCTTCGGGCTCGGGCTCTGGGGCGGGAGACTCGACACGGACTTCGGGCATCGGCGAGGGCGCGACGGGCGTAGGGTCAGCCTGAGAATTCGAAAGCGACGGAGCAGGCACAGGCGACGCCCTCGCGGAGGCGGGCGCAGACGGCGTCGGTGTTGGGATCGTTGACGTGCTGTCGCGTCCTTCCGTTGACGTGCTTCCACTCGCCGAATCTGTCGTCGCCGACTCGGGCGCCTCGACGGCCTGCTGCTTGCGCGATGGCGCCTCCTCTTCAGCCTCCGTCTCGTCCTCGGCGTCTCGCTTCCGCTTCCCGGGCGTGGCGAGCGTCAGCGGCGTAGTCTGCACTGACGCCGCGAGCGGGATGCGCGACGCGGGCGTCGAGCTAGGCGTGCCCTTGTTGCTGCTGGGCGTGAAGTCGAGTTTCTTCGCGACGCTCGCGGCCGTGTGCATGCCGGTCGTGCGCGGTGTCGGCGGGCCGTTCAGCTCCTCGGGCGACGGCGCGAATACGTTGCGCTTCTGCTTCGGGGTTGCCTTCGGCGCCGGGCTCTTCGCGGGCGTTGCCCCGGCCTTCTTGACAGAGGAGGCGGTCGGGCGGGCAAAGCTCGGCGTTCCCGTTGGCCGCGCAGGAGACTTCGCAGGCGTGCTCGTCGGCCGCGCCGGTGACTTTGCCGGCGTGGTTGCCGCTTGTGGCCGCCCGGGAGTCGGGGCGCGCGGAGTCGACATCCGCCGGGCGCTCTTCTTCGCGGGTGTCGACTGTGCGGGCGTGCCCGGCGCAAAGATGTTCTTCATTGTCGGCTTCTCGGTCGTTCCTGACGGCGGCGGAGCGAAGGGGTTGCGCGGCGCGGCGGGAGTCGACCCAGCCGTTCGCGCCGACGCCGCGCTCTTCGGTGTCGCGGGCGGGATCGGTGCGGGCGTCTGCTGTGGCGGGGGCTGCGGAGCGAAGATGTTAGTCGTCATCGTACGCCCGTACACCTCCGTGCTCTGGTAGTTGATGCCGCCGCCCGCAGTTGTAAAGTCCATCCCGCCGCTGGTCGTAAACGACGCCGTTGTCTGGCCCGCAATTGTCCGCTCGTGGATGATGCCGCCCCCGGCCGCGGTGAGGTCCATGCCGCCACCCATCGTGTACGATACGTTGGCGCGGCCGCTCGTCGACTCGCGCCCGACAATGCCGCCGCCGACCTCCGTGAAGTCCATGCCGCCTGCCGTGACGAAAGAAGCGTCGGACACCGAAGACTCCCGCCCGACGATACCGCCGCCGGCCTGGGTGAAGTCCATGCGCCCGAGGGTGTAGGTCGCGGTGTGCTCTGCGCCGGCGGACTCGCTGGAGCTGATGGTTGAGTCGTCGTGCATGCCGCCGTAGATGCCGCCGTAGATCGCCGTCTCCTCCATCTCCATCTCGGCTGAGTAGTCGGCTCCGTCACTGTCTCCGGGGCGGAGGGGCTCCATCCCCGGCTCCAGCGGGTGCGAGTAACCGATCGAGTGGCGGTTGCGCTTCGCGTCCTGCGGCGGCTTGACGGGTACCACACCGCCGAGCGCGACAGTGAAGTCCATCGTCTTCTCGTCGTCGTCAGTAGCGATTGACGACTGCGAGATGTCCATATCGCTTTCCTCCTCCGTGTCGGCCTCGTCCCACTGCACGATTCCGCCGCCGATCACCGTCTCGTCCATCGACATCTCGTCGTCCTCGCTGTCGGACAACTCCTCGCTCGCCTTGGCCGGCGACAGCGCCGAGATCTCGGCCAGGATCTCGTCCGAATCGGCGCTCTCGTCCGACTCGAGCTCCATCGACTCCTCGCCGCCGCCCTCGCCCTCGGCGACAAAGTATTGCTGCTGTGCTGGCGGGGGCTGGACAGACTGGATGGATGATCGCCGCCGCGGCATAGCCGGGAGAGACGACCTGGCGGGCGACTCGGGCTGCTGCTGCCGTGACATCAACCCCATCCCCATCGAAGACTTGCGCCGCGGCTTCTTCGCCTCCTTCTCGAACATCCTGCGGTCAGCTCAGCGACTGTCTTCAGCTTACCTGACATGCGCACTGGGCGCGAAGCTAACTCGACGGGCCGGCCCCACGCTCTGCCGCGACTTGTACAGTGAGCCAAAGTCGATCGTCTCGGCAAAGTTGGCTGTGTTCTCCTCGTCCTCGGGGGCCGCGAGCTTCAGAATGCTCTTCCGCGGGCGCTGTCTGTCAGCTACAACTACCATCAAGCCAGCTCACCGCTGCCCGCCGCATGCGCTGCATCTCGCTGAGGCCATCGAAAGAGCTGGACGACGCAAGGTCTCCGCCGCCGATGGACACGCCGCGCTTCTTAGGCTTGAGCGTCGCGGGGAGTGTGAGGTTGGCGTCGTCGAAGTTGTTGAGGTTGCGCTCGGTGAGGCCGGCGGACTTGCGCCGCCGGGGTGACACACGGGGTAAGGACATAGTGCCGGGCGTCGGGGTGACGGGATGTCGGTGTGTCGGTGTCGGAGTCGGTGATGGGGTGGTGGAGGGACGCAGCGACGATCGCGGCGGCTCCATTTGTTTACACGCAACGTGACTGACTTTGTTTGTGCACGGCGGCGGGTCTCTTACGTAACTGGGGTAGGATGCACTATCTGCACCCTCCACTTAGCGATAGTGCCTGTCTCCTGGTGGCGTCCACACATCCCTTGCTCCTGGCCTGTGTGCGCACACTTATCGTGCATGCATGTGGTTGCACTGTGCGTTCCGGGTTCTTCGACGTCGTGGTCCGAAACTAGAGCAGAAAATATAGGAAAAGTGAGCTTGACAAGGGTGTGCGGGAGAGGTGCGTTGGCGTGCTCGAGCGAGGTCATGTGAACGCGGGTCTTGTAACCGCACCCGGTCCAGCGACATTCGTCAGGAGAATAGGTTCTTGCCCGCTCTCGAAGCAGAAGACCAATCGACGCTTCCGACGTACCCCCGGGCATCTATGCTCTCTTCCGGCCATCCTGCGTCTTTTTGCCGGGTGACAAAGGCCCCGGGTGCGTCTAAGCTCATGATGAGTACAGAATGAGCCAAGACAATCGAAGTCGGCAGATGGCCGACGCCATCCGGCAATCCGCCTCGTAGAGACGTGGAATTAGCATGGGCTCGATTGGACGGCGCCCGGGACCCCGGGCCATCGGGCAACGTCTGTACGGCTGTATCTCTGCCCCGCGCTGGTCAATGCGCCAAGATACCGTGTGCACGAGCTGCACATGACGAGATCCAGCGCAGTGTGTCGTTACGGCATGGCGCCATCCGACATCGGCTCGCGCTTCCTATAAGTAACCGCTGGCGCCGCCGCTCGCACCCTCCTGCAACTCCCACCGCCGCCGCTCCTTGACACCGACTAACAAGACACAGGCACCATGCCGGCGCTGGCCCTCGACACCGCGCCGACGACGTACCTCGCCTGGGCCTCGGGGCACTGGCGTGCGCTTGTCGGCTACCTCCTCCTCGTCTACGTGACCCTCAAGGTCACACGAGCTGTGCTGCGTGTCGTCTGCCCGACGCTGTGGATGACGCGTTCGCTTGCGAATGTTCCTGGGCCCGCGCCGCCCTCGCTCCTGCTCGGGCACCAGATGGAGAGCGTGCGGCGCTCGCCGGGCGTGACGGCCGAGGAGTGGCACGACGCGTACGGGCCGACGATCCGGCTCGCGCGCCCGTTCGGCGTTGCAGAGCTGAGCACCGTGGACCCGGTCGCGCTCGCGTTCATCTACCGCGCGACGGACGAGCGCTTCGTCAAACCTGCGGGCATGCGCCAGGCCATCGCGGCCAACGTCGGCGAGGGCGTCCTCGCGGCCGAGGGGCACATGCACCGGCGCCACCGGCGCGTGCTGAACCCGGCGTTCGGGTGGCCACAGATCCAGGAGTGAGTCTAGTCTGGGCCTGCGGCATCCGCCTGGGTGCGTGCGCGGGGTGACCGCTAACGGCAGCATGCTCCCGCGCATGTGGGAGAAGGGCTACGAGCTGCGCGACAAGATGCTCGCCTCGCTCGCGGACCCATTCTACCTGAAGCCCGAGAAGGCGTGCGACGACGTGCCGGGCGCGCGCGTCATGGACATGTTCGGGCACCTGTCGAACGCGGCGCTGGACATCATCGGGCTGGTCGCGATCGGCGAGGACCTCGGCGCGCTCAGCGACCGGCAGAACGACCTGCGCACGGCGTACCAGGACGTGCTGCGCGTCGGATTCATCACGGACTGGCTGACGGTGCTGCGGTTCGCGATGCCGCTGACGCGCAAGATCCCCGTCGAGCGCGGGCGCGTCGTCAAGCGCAGCCGCGAGACGGTCGAGCGCTTCGGGCACCGCGTCATCGCCGAGAAGCGCCGCCTGCTGCAGGACATGCACGCGGGGCGCCTCGAGAAGAAGACCGACATCGGCAAGGACGTCCTCTCGCTCCTCATCAAGGCCAACGCCGCCGCCGACCTCCGCCCCGACCAGCGCCTCGACGACACAGAGGTCATCGCGCAGATCACCACGATGCTCTTCACCGGCCACGAGACGACCAGCACCGCCACGGGCTTCTGCCTCCGCCAGCTGTCGCTGCACCCCGCGGCCCAGGCGAAGCTCCGCCGCGAGCTGCTCGAAGCTGGTTCGGACGAGCCGGACTTCGACACCCTCATGGCCCTCCCGTACCTGCACAACGTCGTGCGCGAGAGCCTCCGCCTCGAGGGCCCTGTGCCGAACATGGGCCGCGTCGCGACCGAGGACGTCGTCATCCCGCTGAGCCGGCCCATCGCCGGCCGCGACGGCAAAATGATGGACACGGTCGAGCTCAGAAAGGGTGACTATGTCCAGGCTCGTGAGTGTCCCACTGCTTACAATGCTGACGCGCACAGCATACCAGGCCGCCAACCGACTGACCGACGTGTGGGGCGAGGACGCGCGCGAGTTCCGCCCCGAGCGCTGGAAGCAGCCCAACTTCCCGCACAAGAAGATGCCGGGCGTGTGGGGCGAGCTCGCGACGTTCGGCGGCGGGCCACACAACTGCATGTGAGTGGAGAGGGCCGGGCGCTCCTGTCGCCGGTCCCGTACAAGCAAGAGACAGCCGCTGACAGCGCAGTGGCCACCGCATGGCGGTGCTGGAGATGAAGGTGCTGCTGTTCATCCTGGTGCGCAACTTTGTGTTCGAGCCTGTGCCGTCGGGCCCGGTGATCCGGCCCAAGTGGATGATCATCCAGCGCTGCGTCGTCGAGGGCGAAGAGGCCAAGGGTCCGCAGCTGCCGCTGCTCGTGCGTCCCTTTGAGGGGCTGTAGATACTCGATAGTCGAAGCTATGCAGTGTTTTGTTCAGGCGTTGCGGATCAGAAGCGTCGTGCGAAGGCGAAGACGAGTGCGAGGGTGCATCGGTCCGGTCGACGTCGGCCAGGACGCGCCTCAGACAATGTCTCTGTTTCGGATTGCTCGACGTGACTGGGCAGCCACCGCGCACCCGTGGGAAAGCTCCGCCCGAATGGCGATCGGTGTTGTGGAGGTAGTAGCTGCTCGCCAGATCACCGACGCGCTTCGCCTTCCTCCCTCTTCCAAGCGACACCATGGCCTCGACACGGCTGCAGGGCATGGTCGACCCCATGCACGCGTACCGTGCTAAGCGGGATCGCGAGCGCCGAACGTGAGCCCCGATCCACCGGCACCAAGCTGACCCCAGCGTCCTCAAGGCGTACAAGATTCTCGGCTTCATCTCGTCCGGTGAGCTGGCTGGTTTTGCTCTAAGCTAACAGAACAAGGTACATACGGACGCGTTTACAAGGCGGTCCTACTGCCGCCGCCGAAGCCTGCGCGCGGCGCCGTGTCCCGCAAGTCGCCGAGCGTCGCCGACGACCCGCTCAACAACCCCGAGCTGTGCATGCGGCCCGGCGACCTGCCAGCCAAGGAGGGCGACGTCTTTGCGATCAAAAAGTTCAAGCCCGACAAGGAGGGCGACCAGCAGACGTACGCCGGCATCAGCCAGAGCGGGGCGCGAGAGATCATGGTGCGGCCGCCCCTGTGTGGAGAAGGGAGCTGGAACACCCGCTAATCCGCACAGCTGAATCGAGAACTGCACCACCGGAATCTCGTCGCACTCCGCGAGGTCATCCTCGAAGACAAGGCGATCTACATGGTGTTCGAGTATGCCGAGCATGACTTCCTCGTGAGCTGCCTGGCGATCTTCCAGCTGACAGACAGCAAATCATCCACCACCACTCGCAGACGGTGCGCAGCCCGATCCCGTCCCAGACCCTGCGCCGGCTGCTGCACCAGCTCCTCTGCGGGCTGCACTACTTGCACTCGAACTTTACGCTGCACCGCGACCTGAAGCCGGCGAACATTCTCGTTACGTCTGGCGGCGTCGTCAAGATCGGAGACCTCGGTCTCGCGCGCCTGTGGCACAAGCCGCTCGCCCAAGGCGGCCTCTTCGGAGGCGACAAGGTCGTCGTCACCATCTGGTACCGCGCGCCGGAGCTTATCCTCGGATCCAAGCACTACACTGCTGCCGTTGGTGAGCTAATTCGATGGTGATCATAGCTGACGTCAGATCTCTGGGCCGTCGGGTGCATCTACGCCGAGCTGCTGTCGCTGCGGCCCATCTTCAAGGGCGAGGAGGCGAAACTGGACAGCAAGAAGACTTTGCCGTTTCAGCGAGATCAAATGGCCAAGATCTGTGACGTCCTCGGCCCCGTGAAGCGTGAGCTCATCTTCCTTGCTTAGCTGACGCCCAGCGGAGCACTGGCCCGGCATCGTGCACATGCCCGAGTGGAAGACGTATCTGACGAACGGGCCGTACACGACGTCGACGCCTCTGCCGACGTGGTACTCGAACCGCTCGGGGAGCTCGAACGGATACGACCTGCTGACGAAGCTGTTCGAGTGGGACCCGACGAAGCGCATCACGGCGCGCGACGCGCTCGCGCACCCCTGGTTCCAGGAGGACGGGGGCTGCGCCGCCGAGAGCGTCTTCGAGGGCAGCACGATCCCGTACCCGTCGCGGCGCGTGACGCACGAGGATAACGGCGACGCCAAGATGGGATCGTGAGTTATTTTTTTGTCAGCAGTAACTGACCGCAGGCTCCCGCCGTCGCTCGCCGGCAGCCGCCTGCCCGGCTCGTCCAACTTCCGCTCGTCGTCGGGTGCGATCCCGCCCGCAAAGCGCACCAAGCTGCGCTGAGGACTCGTTCTGTCTGTTGCGCGTGTCCGCCTGTCCCGCGTGTCTCTTGCATAGCATTATTCTTGTTGTATCGTGTAGGACGTATGCATCGACGTCCATGTAGCACAGTGGTGAAATCGCGGCGACGTGAGTGGCTGAGGGCTGAAAAGGGTGCCACGCGTCGGCGTTTCCAAACTCCACCCGTCCAGGCTGGGCGCCGGCCTGCGCCTGCTGCTCCCACCGCAGCGCAGCGGTTCGGCGCTCGACAACAGCTCTCTCGGAGACGAGACCCCTAGCAACACCCACGCACCATGTCGCTCCTCCGCTCCGCCCTCGGCGTGCGCGCTGCGCTCAGCGCGCGCGCGTTCTCGACCTCCGCCCTGCGCGCCGACGTCACCGTCCCCGGCGGCGTCAACCCGACCTCGACGGGCCCCAAGTTCGACGCCGAGTCCGAGCTCGACTCGTTCACACCCCCCGCCCGCTGGAGCACCGAGCACGTCCAGCCCACCGACGTCGTCGCCGGCCGCGCCTCCGGACCCCCCACCGAGCACGAGGACGCCAAGGACATCGTCTTCGACGTCGTCTCGGAGGCGCCCAAGGAGCTCAGGCACCGTCAGGTTAGTCGGACAAATGCTGGTCAACGAACGCTTGGGAAGGATGGGATATGAGCGGAGGAGGAAAGCGACGGATCGGAGAGAGGATTAGGCGGGGGACAGGCTAGAGGACAGAGGCTGGATACAAGGCGGTTGTGTTGGCACAGAGTGGTCATAGAGCAATGTTCATTGCGATGTGCTCTCCGGCCCGAAGTGTCGTCTCCGCCCAACTCTCTCCCTCTTCTCCGCCTGCACTTGCGCCACTTGCCTCGCCTTTGTTTGCTATCATTGCGGAAGGCGCAGACTCCTCCTGCTGGTCCGCTCAACACGCATCCCTACCCTCTCTCCCGGCCAGCGTCGCTCCAGCCAAGTAGCCCACGAACCAGCTGACCCCAGGTTCGCATCTTCAAGCCCACGAAGAACACGATGCAGTCTGCCAAGGGCAAGACGAAGGTCTGGCGCATCGACTGGGACGTGCTGCAGGGCTCGGGACGGTGGGAGAACCCGCTGATGGGCTGGGCGTCGTCGGCCGACTACATGCAGGGCACGACGCTTGCGTTCCGCACGCGCGAGGACGCGTGCCGCTTCGCCGAGCGCCAGGGCTGGGACTACTACGTCCAGGAGCCCAAGGCCGCGCGCATCCCGCCCAAGAGCTATGGTGAGTACGCTTCGGCTCGTGACGAGCTTGATAAGGGTGGCACTCCACCGCCGCCGCCCACAACACACACTGACACTCCCAGCCGAGAACTACACCCACGTCCCTGGCAAGCTCCGCATTCACCACACCAAGTAGACAGAACGCGTAGAAAATGCATTATTAGTAGGATACGCCGCGCGTCCGCGAGTCGGAAAGGCGACGGAACTCACCCTGGATCTGACGCAGTGGATGGATGGAGTTAACTGGGCCGGGTTGAAAGACAGCGGGGAAGCCGGGCAGAAGGCGAGCGCGGGCCGAGGGCGATGGGGTCAGAGCTCGGCCTGTCAGCTTGCTGGGACTTGGCCTCCACGCTGAGGGGTGTTGTCCGCGATGCCGCCGGCCGGCTGGGCCTCTAGGCAGTGGGACACAGCCGACTCGGCGGTCGCATCCGAAGTACGAAGCGATGGAGGAGCAGGTTGCTGTCCGCATCACAACCGCTCCGCCGTCGCCGCTACCCGTCGCTCGATTAACGTGCGGCATGATCTGAGACGTACCCGCGGCAGCCGAGCTGCCCGGCATGCGCATTATGAAAGGCTAGATGCATTATGAGATACGAAACCCAAGTCTAAGTACACGCCCTCCCCCTCCCGCTCCGTCGCACTAGTAGTGGTGCTTGCCGAGGCCGATGATGCCGAGGGGGTCCTTGAAGATGCCGCGCCAGGACACGTCGTGCGCGGCGTCCTCTGCGACCCACTCCTCAGCCTCGTCGTTTGTCTGCTTGTCGGTGAGGCGGATGTCGCGGAGGGTGAGTGTGAGGAGGAAGAGGACGGCGGCGAGGCAGATGCCGGTGATGCAGAGGTAGCGCTGGACGTCGCGGTATGCGAGGTCGATGGCCTCGCGGATGGGCGTGCCCATGGGGTACTCGAGGGCGGCGAGGGGGTTGCCGTAGACTGTGGCTGCGATGGTCGTGTTGTCGGTGACCTTGGCCAGGTTGTCGGCGAGGTGGCCCGGCATCGTGTTGGTCCAGATGCCGCCGGCGATCGTGTTGCCGACGCTGGACCCGACGTAGTACGACGCGAGGTACGACGCCGTGATGACGGCGACGCGCTCGTGCTTGACGGCGGCCTGCGTCAGCGCCTGCGTCGGGTAGCTGAGCATGCCGCCCGCGATGCCGAGCAGGACCTCGCCGGCGACGAGGCCGGCGTAGTCGCTCGTGCTGTGGCCACCGCGGAAGCGGATGAGGATGCCGAACGCGACGAGGATGATGACGGCGCCGCACACGACGATGCACTTGAGGCGCATGATGTAGCGCGCGGCCAGGCCCATGATGAGGCCCACGATGACCGACACGAACGAGTAGATGTTCTGCGTCCAGATCGTCTCCTGGATGCTCTTGCCGAACGCGACCAGCGTCGTGTAGTACAGGTAGTCGCCCTGGCAGTACCAGGCCGTGTTGATGAGGAAGGCGACGCCGAGGCCCGCGACGATCTGCCGGTCGCGCAGCAGGTAGAACGGGAACACGGGGTGCGTCGCGAAGCGGAACTCCCAGAACAGGAACAGCGGCAGCACGACGACGAACCCGACGACGAGCACCGCAATGTTCTTCGCCTTCTTCCACTCGTCGTGCACGCCACCCGCGAGCGTGAACGGCAGCAGGATCATCGTCAGCGCGCCCGCCAGCAGCACGATGCCGGGCACGTCCGCCGTCCAGAAGAAGTCCTTCCACAGGCTGAAAGACAGCGGGTTGCCGCGCGGCAGCCCGCGCAGCAGGCCCTGCTTCTTCGCGCGCTGCTTCGCGAGCAGGAACACGACCACGAGCGACAGCGCGACCACAGGGAAGATGATGCCCCACATGCCCACGCCCCACTGCCACGAGATGGACGGCGGGCGTGCGGAGCCGTCCGCGTTCACGCCGGGCGAGACGCGGTCGCCGATCGGGCCAGACGCCCACGCGTTGATGATGAACGGCGTCGCGGGGATGAACGACACGAGCAGGCGGTTGCGCGTGCTCGTCACGTCCGCGATGATCACCATGACCAGGAGCTGCACGCCCGTGTATCCGAACCTGGTGGGCGTTAGTTGTGCTCTCAGAGTGTAGCCCGCTCTGCGCTGCTGGGACGCCCCCGCCCCGCTCAGCCACACTCACTGGTACAGGACCGCGCCGCCGGAGAAGGTCGCGAGGTTTGTCGCGCACGCCTGCACGATGGTGCCGACGACGTAGAAGACGGTGCTGATGAAGAGGATCGAGATACGGCCAAAGTAGTCGGAAATGCGCGCGAAGGCCGGCTGCGCCGCCGCCGCGACGATAGAGCGGACGACGGTGATGGTCGAGATCTGCGCGGACGCGGCCCACTCGGCGAGCGCGAACACCTGGTACGTGTAGCGCAGCGTGCCGTCGAGGCCGTAGCAGTAGGACACGAGGAAGATGGCGAAGAAGAGCCACGCGAGGTGCCAGCGCGTGAACATGGACGTGATCGCCTCGATGCGCAGGATACCGGGCGACTTCTCGTACACGACCTTGGCCGTCTTCTCGTCAAGCGCCGGGTTCGTGCGCGTCTTGGACAGCTCGAGCGGCGACGAGGCGTCGGACGCCGGCCCCGGCGCGGCGGTCGCGGACGGCGGCAGCGTCGCGGCCGGCCCGGGCCCGGGCGCGAGCGCCTTCTCGGCGACGTTGGCCTGCTCGTACACTGGCGGAGCGGCGGAGGACATATGGATGGAGCCAGGTGTGTTTGGGGGCGGGGCGAAGTGCTGCCTCGCTTCTTTATAGCGGGTTTGAGTTGCCCTTAGCGTCGGAGTGTGTCGGCGCGAGCGTCGGGCGATGGGCGCTGGGCGATGCGGGCGATGATGCGTGGTGCAAGGGCGTGTGGTAAATTTGGTTTGCAGTGACGACCTAGTCGGTCATCTGCAGCGGGCCCGTCCCTAGAGCCAAGACCTGTCGCTCGGCCAGAGTCGTCGTCGGTCGGCGAGCGCGCGAGCTGGTCACCTGTCAGTCGAGGGAAAAAGTCTGCGAGCACTGCGCCCGCGCCGCGCCGGGGTTATCTGATAAAACGGCTCAGGGAGCATGCCAGGTTGGCCAGGGTTTCTCAGGCCTCAGGACGGGCTCCCTCTCCTGACTATCCCCTCCTCCCTCGCGCTTGTACCACCCAGATCCTGCAAGGGCGAGGCGGTCTCGTGCCCGCTCCTTCTGGCCGTTTTGGGCGCTGCAGCAACAGGCGCCGGATGCGGTCGAGCGGCCCGCGGGCCCAGCACGCGCCAGCGCGCCAGGGCATCGGCCGACTGGCTATCAGATTACGGCGCCGTCCTCCAGCGTCTCGTTGCCCGCCGCTCGTGGCGTGCTGGATCTCTTGGGCTGCCAGATCTGGCGCTGCTGTGCTTGGCTCGCCGTCGAGCGGGTCGAGCGGGCAGAAGAGAAGCAGCTGGCGAGGGGAACGCAGCGAGCGCACCCGGTAGTCGGCCGATTGGCTGTCAGCCGTAGCCGCGCCGAGCGCTTCGAGCATCACGTGTCCCCCCCATGCTGGTCGTGTGCAGCCTGGCACGCTTGGCAGCGAGCCTGACGTCAAGCGGAGCCGCCAGATCTGAGCTGCGCTTGGCAGGGCCTAGCCTGGAGCTCTCTTCGCCTCACCCGAGCTGTCCGAGCTGTCTCGCTCTTTCGGACGGTGCCTCGACGAGAAGAGACAGCACGGTGCTGCGTCTTCGCGGTATGTGTGCGACAGAGGGAGAGGTATGAGGTCCTCGAAGACGACGACGGCCGTCGCGCACCTCCGAGACCAGGCAGCGCCTTAAGGACCTTCAGCGCCAGCGCCAGCAGCGGGGTCTGCTTGCCCTTCCTCGGCATGACGTAGACCAGAACGCAGGAGCAGGTGACATGCTCCAACTTTTTTTTTTTCAGAACAGACGCAGACGCCAGGCGCTGGCGTATCTGATAAATTTCGGCCGACCCCTGCCCGCGCCTTGATTGGCCGAGCCGACTTGTGCCGTTCCTTCCGCGACTCCCATTCCTCGTGGGTTCCTCGTCTGGACTGGACTGCTAGAGGAAGAAAGCAGGCGACGAGCGAGACACTGGGCGACGTCTGCGCGTCTGCGACGATGCTGGTCCCAGGCCACCCTGCGGCAAGGGACGGCTGACAAAGCGTCCAGGGCGGCTTGGCCAGCTGCCAGAGGGACGGACGCCGCCACGAGCGCCGCTCAGGAAGGGAAGCAGGGCTAGATCTCCGCGAGCGCCTGAGAGCCTGGCCATAGCAGCGGGCAGCGCGCCGGCCGCTGCGTGCGACAGAGACGACGCCGCTCCGCTGCCCTCAGACGGACCATTCTTCGCACCTTCTTTACTGCCGGACCGGCGGATCTCTCGGACCTGATTGTCAGGCACGCCATTTCTCGGCCTCGCCTTCAGTCGTAGTGTGCTCGCTTCTGTGTCTCTGCTTCGTAATGTCGCGCTTGACGGCTCACGGACCACGGCTCGGCGTAGATGCATGCTCTGAATCAGATCTACAGGTACGCTGCCGAGGTCCGGGCCGGCGGGCCCTGCCAAGCCCGGCAAACACGCCAGAGGGTACATCTAGAACGGGCCATCTCTTCGCTGTGGACCTCGCCGCCGCTTCTGCGTATGTACTCGCTGCACGCGCCGTACTACACGCTCATCTCGCCACAGATCGGCGTCTGGAACAGCTCCTGGCGCTGCGCAAAGCTGAGGTCCTTGCGGGACACGAGCCACGAGAGCTTTGCGAACGCGGCCTCGTGCGTCATGTCGAAGCCCGGCAGGACGCCGATGGACAGCAGCGTCGTGCCGAGCGCGTACAGCGGGTAGATGTTGGGGATGTGGCCTGCGGAGCACACCGGGTTGCAGCAGACACCGAGAACCGCGCACAGCGCCAATCGCCAGCCGCACAGCATGCACGTGCCAGGAGGCGCGGGTGTCAGGAGCAGGCGCCACGGCGTTCCAGGACAGCAGGAACAGGAGCCAGCCAGCGCCGAAGCCGACGATATCCCGATACAGCGTCGGGCATGGGGGCCGTCCGATGGATACGAATGTGTACGCAGACAGGAAGCCAGGCCCGAGTCGGAACGGAGCGCGGAAGGCGTGCGTCGTGTGCCGCAGAAGCATGCGGTGCCACAGGAGCCGATCAAGTTTAGCCGTATGGGTGCGGTTGTGTCGGGTGCAGAAGGTACAGAAGGTGCGGCGTCAGCATGCGGCCCACTCAGCATCGCTCATTACTCACAGGCGCTGATGACCACGACGAGGAGCTCGCGCTTGACCGCCGTCTCGAGCGCCTCCAGCACGCCCGTCTCCTCCTTGACGGGCATGTTGCCCGACCCGAACGCCGAGATGATGACCGCCTTGCAGTTCGGCATGCTGTGGATCTGCGCCGACAGCACGTCGCCCGTGATGCCTGGGTAGATCGCGCACGAGAGCACGACCGGCTCGGTGTGCAGCTTGACGAGCGGCGGGGGGCGCGCAGCCGAGCGCGGCTGCAGGTAGCTCTGGGCGGCTGGCGGGTCAGCTGAACTGCCACAACAATACAGCTACGCACAGATCTTGACGTTCAGCCTAATCCACGGCGGCACGGACGGGGTCTGGAACGCATCGAGCAGGTTCGGGGAGGCCTTGGTCGCACTGGCCGCGTCAGCTAGCTCACAACCCGCACTCACCGGCACCCCTGCAGGAACTGGTGGTAGAAGACGACGCCGACGCCCGAGTACGGCAGCGTGCCCGCGACGAGCAGGCTCTCGAGCAGGTTGTACCAGCCGTCGGAGCGCGGCTCGCGCAGCGGGATCTGCGCCCCGGTCACGACGATGGGCTTTCCGGCGTCGGCGAAGAGGAAGCTCAGGATCGACGACGTGTACGCGAGCGTGTCCGTGCCCGACAGGACGACGAAGCCGTCATACTCGCCCCAGTTCTGGTAGATGAGCTCGGCGATCTTGTTCCAGTCTGCGGGCGGAGTCAGCTACTGCATCGTCGGGCGGTTGCAGCTGGCGGTGTGGGGTCTAGTTGCTGGGTGGAGAGCTGGGTGGCTCGTAACGAGGCACGGTCCGCGATTCGGACAAGGCCGTGTCTGAACTTTGTGCACGGCCCGGAGACGGCAGCTAGGCGCGACCCAGCGACTCACCCTTGGGGGTCATCTCGCTTGAGTCCATGTGGTTCTCGAGGTCGAGGATCTCGTACACGACAACGTCGTCCTTCTCGTTCAGCGGCGGCGTCCGCAGCTTCGGGTACCGCAGGTCGTGGCTCCCATTGTCCGGCGAGTCGCGCTTCGGCTCGACTGGCTTTGCGAACACGGCCGCCGGCGCGTCCGACAGCTGCGGGTGCTGCCGGATGCGCTTGAAGAAGATGTCGCGCGCCCACGGCTCGGAAATCGGAGCGTAGCCCTTCGACGTCGGCTCGGACGCAATCGTGCCGCCGGTGCCGAGGACGAGGACGGTGTGCTCCGTGACGCCGGGAGGGGCGGGGGAGTAGGACATGGCGGGAGGTGGAGGTGGAGCTGGGAAGGGGGGAGAAGTCGAGGTTGAAGGTTATGCGATGCAGTCTGCAGTCAGGTTGTGATGGGGGTAGGAAGCCGATGATATGGGAGACACGATGAGCTGGGGAAGAAGATAGCGCGGCGAGGACGGCCGGGACAGATATACGAACAGCGATGTCAACAGATGCAGTAGCCGCTCATGCCGACCCCGCGGGGGCCATAATTAGCATTGCCAATGGGACCCCGAAAATATCCCATCCCACCGCCGAGATGGGATAAAACGCCAGGAAGCGAGCGCCGAACACGGCATCGACGGCGTGCATGTCGCTGCACGACGGGCTCGTGTCGTGTGCACACTGGATAGGGCGAAACATGCATAATGGGGGGCCGCGACTGGGATCCTACGGAGATGCTGAGCGGAGGAGGGGCGCCCGCGTCCTCGACCGCACTCTTCCCGCGCTGCTGGAGCAAAGTGGCTCGGCGGCATCCACGCTCCCCCGGATAGCCTTACTGCACAACAAAGAGCTCGTCTATAGTACTTTCCTCGAGCTGGCCTCGTCTTCTCTCTTCCGCGCTCTCCTCGTCCACTACTCAACCCGCCTAGACCGACCCGCGCCGCGGCGTGGGGCCGGGTGCTACAGGGGTTCACTTCTTCTTCCTGTTGACCTCTTCCGGCTTGACGGGGTGGAGCATGATCTTGGTCGCCGGCGGGTTCGCGGGCGGAACGCCGCCGTGGCCCTTGGACCAGTCGTAGGAGAAGGCGTACGCGAGGATGTCCTGCGTGTGGTTGAACGCCGTGGAGACGACGGGCGTTCCCCAGACGGGGTTCGGGCGCGCTTCGGGGTCGCCGTTTCCAAGGTCTTTCGCAGAGTACGCTGCACGTCAGTTCCATCGGTCAGAAGCGCTGAACTCACACTTGAGCTTCGTGCGGGCCATGCCGTCCCAGAAGGTGAGGGAGCCGTCGCCTCCTCCGGTGCAGAAGGTGCCTTGCGTTTGGTGGAAGGAGATCGTGTTGATGGGGAAGACGTTCTGGGATCCCGTGACGGCGGGCGATCCAGGCATGGATCCGGTCGGGATGTCGATGCGGTGGCACTTGAACGAGAAGTTCTTCCTGGGCGTGGTTAGAACTTGTCCGGTGAGGTAACCTACTTCTCGTCCGTCTGGTGAGCGTACTGGATGCCGATGCGGCCCTCGATGGAGCCGATGGCGTATCCGTCTCCGCCGACGCTCTGGGGGAAGCACGAGATGACGCGCGTCTGCCACTTGAGGGGGCTCTCGATCTGGCGGTACTTTGTGAAGGGGTTGGCGAGGTCGTAGATGTGCACCTGGCGGTCGGCGGTTCCGACGACGCAGATCTTATCCGTCGCATCCATGGCGTATGCCCGGTCGGTCAGATCGAGCGTGTTCAGCGGATTCGGACTCCTCAGGTCCCAGTACTGCGCTGTCAGCTCATGCGTGCTGCCGCTTAGCTCACCTTCAGCTTCTTGTCCCATCCGGCCGTGATCAGGATCGAGTTGCCGTTCGTCTCGACAAAACGGGCGCACTTGATCGGCGCGTCGTGCGCAGCCACCTGCTGCGCCTGCCCCGTGCTCAGGTCGAACATGCGGGCAGCGTTGTCGCATCCCGCCGAGATGAGGTGGGAGCCGTTCTGATGTTAGCTTCAGGTCGAGAACTGGCGAGCTCACCTTTGTCCACGTCAGGTCGAGGACGGGGGCCTCGTGCGAGTACATGGCCTTGGGCTCGGACTGGCCCTGGGAGTTGACGTTGTAGAGGCGGACCTGGGGCGTGAGCGGGCGCGCGGGGTGGATGGCGGCGGCGGCGCCAAACAAAACTTACATTGTTGTCCCAGGACGCGACGCCGAGGATGTCCTGTGTCGGGGAGAAGGCGATCTTGGACACGGAGTCTCCGGGCGGCTGGACGAGCTCGATGTCCTTCTGCACGGGGCGGAAGCTGCTCATCATCTTGGGCGGGATGGGCGACGGGGATGAGCCAGCGACTGGGGACAGTGTACCATGTCGTCAGTAGTTGGACCGCGAAACAATCGTTGGCGGTTGTGGCCGTGCCTGGCGACCGTGGGAAGGTTGGCCAAAAGTTGGGTGCAGCGTCTGGCTCTGACCTCATCGGGCTCTGTTCTGGGATGTTCCGTGCTTGGTCATTTTCGCTCTGCACCACACTCTACAACACCATGAGCGAGCTGACACAACTGTTCGAGTTCCTGAGCTCGCCGAACCCGGCGGCGCGCCAGATCGCGCTCAAGAACCTCATCGGGCACACGCCCAAGAACGACCCGCAGCGCGACATCTTCATCCCGTCGTCGTTCGCGCCGGCGCCGGGCGACAAGAGCGGAGCTGCCGACGGCGGCGGCCTGCTCCCGAACAAGCGCAAGGAGGGTGCCGAGCAGGACGACGTCAAGATCAAGGCGATCCAGGACCTGGCCAACCTGTGCCGGGACCAGGCGGCGATCGCGCACGACGCGCTCAGCGCGCTCATCAACCTGACGGACAACCTGGCGGTGTCGCGCCAGCTGATGCAGCCCGACTTCCTGGTGTGGCTTGTGTCGTACACTGCGGTGAGTTGTGCGCTGCTGCGGCTGTAAACTGACGGCAGAACGCGACCTCGCCGCTGTCGCCGCTCACGGCGATGCTGCTGAGCAACCTGACGAGCCACGCGGGGCTCGTGCCGCAGATCGCGAACCTGACGGTGCCGGTCGTGTCGATGCCCAAGTCGAAGCACTACCCGCCGTACTACCTGCCCGCGTGCGCGAGCAGCTCGAGCACAATCCACCCCGACTTCCGGGACCCCGGGTTTGTCCCCCCGAATGCGGAGGTGGGGCAGGAGCCTGCGCGGGACGAGTCTGGTCTGCGCGCTTTGGTGGCGGCGTTCGAGGACGGCGCGTCCGACGGCGTGAAGGAGGGCAAGGGGAAGCGGAAGGGGGACGTGAACTTCCTGGCGTCTGTGTTTGCGAACGTGTCCATGCTGCCCGCGACGCGCGACCTGCTGCTCACGCCGCAGCCGCCGTTCCCCGCGCCGAGCACGGCGCGCACGCCCGACGATGAGCCGCTCCTTGCCAAGATCGTCGTCTACACCGAGCACCCCGACACGATCCGTCGCGGCGGCGCGCTCGGCACGATCAAGAACTGCGCCATGGAGCGCGCAACCCACCCCTGGCTGCTCGCGCGCGAGGACGAGCGCGTCAAGCTGCCCACCGGCGACGCGACGGTGCGCGGCGTCGACGTCCTGCCCTACGTCCTCGCGCCCCTCATGGGGCCGGAGGAGTACGACATGGACGAGATGGAGCAGCTCCCGGACACGCTCCAGTTCCTCGGCGAGGACAAGAAGCGCGAGCAGGACCCGGTCCTGCGCATGATGTGTGTGGAGATTTTGCTGTTGCTGGCGACGAGTGAGTGTGCGGAGGCAGCGCCAGCTGCCGGAGCTGCGGGCGGCGAGCGGCGAGCGGTGAGCGACGCGAGCGACGCGAGCGTCTCTCACCATCGCCAGCAGGCTCGCGAGGCAGGCCGCTGCAGGCACTTCAGGAGAATGCTAACCCCAGGCTACACCGGGCGCGAGACTTTGCGGCAGCGCGGCGCGTACTACGTTGTGCGCGAGGCGCACAAGGCGGAATCCGACCAGGGCATCAAGGAGGCGATCGAGAGGCTTGTGTCGCTGCTGCAGGGCGAGGAGGGGCGCGAGACGCGCCAGGACACGATCGACGACATTGTCAAGCGCGCGCAGGAGCCCTCTGGCGCCGTCGCGCCGGACGACGCCGCGCAGGACCTGCGCGACGCGGAGCGCTCGGAGCGGCGCGAGGACGAGGACGACATGGACGTCGTGGAGGTGTAATGCCGCTGCGAGCGGCTTAGATACGGCCACAGTTTGAGCGTGCTGCGCCATGTGCGAGCGCTGTAAGATACGGCAAGCTGCACCCCCGCTCGGCGATCAGCGAGCCCAGTGGGCCTGGACCCCGTGCCGTATCCAGATTCTCGGTAGCAGCATATGCATTGGGCGCTGGGGCGTGCGACGACTTTGTGCGGGTGCGTGTGGGGAAGTGCTGGCACAGGCAGCGGACGCGTGCCGAAGGTTGGCCTAGCCCGGACTCAGGCTGGAACGGCCGCGAGGGTTGGCCGGGCCGTGGCCGGGTGTGCGCGTGTCCGAAGGTTGGGCGTCGGGTGACTCTCTCGCCGGCGCGCGACGCAGATCTCGGCGTGACTGGTTTCACGGCGAGCTGTCCGTATGCTCCAACGTTCGGTGCAGCGTACGTACATGGACACGCGCACGCATGCTGCAGTCCTGGCAAGTGTCAAGCTGAAACCGGCCTGTTTCAGCGTCACGGCGCGCACTACTCCGTACTCTCGTGCTGCTCTACGTATCCAATTTTCAGCAGTTTTCTGATGAAAACTGGGATTTCTGCCGACGACTACTCTGCGTTACGGCGCGAACGCAGGCCAGTTTTGACACCACGCCCGACCCAGACTCACGGAGTGTGGCCGCAGCATCACGCACCCCTTGCAGGGCCGGATCCAGCGTTCTGGACGTACTTGTTCCCCTGGCGTTCTGCATTCCATAATGGAAGCTCGCTGGAGTCTATGACGTACTGGGCCGGGTCAGTCACGCCGCCCAGTGTAGGCTCCACTGCTGAGCAGTCCATTGGGAGTGCGGCTCCACAGCGAAACGCACCAGTACCTGCAGGACAGTCGCGGCACCGTGACTGTGGAGTCTGCTCGACAGGCGCCTGCATGCCTGCAGGGCTGGTGTTGAGAACTCGACGCGCTCATGTCAGGACTGAGTCTTGAGTCCTCGCTGGCGACTCAGAGCGGGTATTCTCTGGAAACCCCGTCACGCATGCAGGCTACGAGCTGGTGCCCGGAGTCCCAGATTTGTGGCCAGGTTTCCGACTGGAGCCGGCGTCTAGAGATCTGCAGCATGGCGACTTTCAGAGCTCACAGGAAATAAGGCGCGTGCCGGATAGACGCGTGCGCTGACATCATCGCTGATGGCGATCTGGGTCTCGCCACAATCCCACGCCCTCGCGCTCGCCACTGGCCAGCTTGCCTTCGAACCGACCGTCGCAGCGCACAGCGTGCTGTGCTGTGGCTCGACTGCAGCTCGCTGGCTGGTGGCTGCGGCATGTAAGGTTTCCCCGGCAATGCGGGCCGATCGGGACCTGGCCGCTGCCCGCCCGCGCACAGCACTCGTGCATATCCGTGCGTGAGCCGTGCTTGCGTGAGGTGTGCTGCAGTGAGCGCTTGGCTCGCCGCTGTGCTACCAGCGCTACCGCTCTGCATGTTATGTATGTACAGCCTCCTCGCCAGCGCCGGAGCGCACTGAATGCGACCAGAAGCGGGGCTCTCGGTTCGCTCGCCGCCGCGCGCGGCTCCGCACCGTTCCTCGTGCCTCCGACGCCGGCGCCAGCCCGGCCCGGACCCGAGCCTATCCCTCTGCTCGCCGAAAATCCCTCACCCCTCCACGATCCTGCACTTGATTGTATGGCTCACGGAGCCTCGTTCAGCGGCGCATAGACATGTGCATAGACATGTGCATAGGCATGTGCAGCGACATGTGCAGAGACCGAGTCCAGACCCGCCGGCGACGTTCTGTGCTGTTCGGTGCGAACGAGCGAGCGAGCACTCGTCGCCCGGCCTCGTCGCCCGGCGTGTCTGCGTACTGCGTGCCTTTCTGAGCGCGCCGGTTGCGCCGCGGTGGGAGTGGGAGCTGGGCTAGCTGGAGTGTTGGCAATTGCGCACTGGTACCTTGATGCATTCCAAACCGCGCCGCCGCGCTCGGTGTAATGCCTGGGCGTGGACGAGAATAGAAACGGGCTAAGCGAGGCGATAAGGCTAATCGCGCATGCAAGCAACACAGGGGTCACACAGTCACACCGGCGCAATCACGGGCACACGGGCACACGGGCCTCGGATCGCTGCACACTGTGATTGACGATCGCACGCATGCAGACCCATATACCCATGCAAATGCGAGGCGGTGGCGGCGCCGGGGCCTTGGGCATGAACGTGTCAATGCAGCGGCAGCGGAGGGTGGACGCCGGATGCTGCGCGCGATTGGAAAACGGCCGCTGATAGACGCATTACTCGCGCTTAGGGTTGGCTATACCTCGCAACGACCGCGCGCAGGCTGGGCCGCCGGCATGCGGTAATAAAAAATTGTGCCCAGCCTGATTGGCCCGCCGCCATCCATCCAGGGTCCCTCGCGTGGCCCCCGCGACGCCCTCCCTCATTCACCCCGCCCCGCCCGTCCTCGACGCTTCACATCCCGCCAACACCACCATCTCGACATCGCACTCTCTCCCAGTCACTTAGCGACCCGCTTCTTGCACACCTACTCCTGCTCAACACTAGCCTCCGCTCTTGCTCGCCCACCGCCCGTCAAGAGTCCTCAACACCACCCGACTGCCCGCCAGTTCATCACCACTCGCCAGCACCCTCGAGCCTCCCCCGGCTTAGAACATTCGATGAAAAAGTCTAAACTTCCTTGTAGTGGCTCAAGTAGTGTAAAGGTGGACGTACGAGCGTGAGTCACTCCTCCAGACCAGTAACGAGCACGCCGACCGCGAGCCCTCGACCGTCTGCTGCGAACGATTCGGCGCTGACATACCGCTCCTGCCCCACCGACGTTGCGCAAATATTCCCTCCGTGCCTTCCCCCATCTCCGGACATCCTTTGTCTCCGCCGCCCATCGCGTATTATCTATCCACCTGTCTGACCCGGCCGACTCGCCTTCTGTCCCTATCTAACCACCGCACAATCACTCTGCACGCTCCGCGCTCATCGTCGCCTCCCCCCGCTCTTTGTTATGCTCGCCGCCAACAGCCGATCAACCCGTTCGTCCCAACTCCGCTCTTTGATTTGCACCCTCCTCGCTAGCGGCGAGAAGCCCCCCTAATTTGACTCAATCCCTTCGAGTCTTCTTTGCGCTGTCGCGCCCCCTCCCCGCTGCTCTCATCGCAGTCGCAGCTGTACAAGCCGCCCCGTACATGGGATAATCTTTCCACGCCCCATACAGCAGAACGTCCTTACACCGGGATCTCTGCCGTTCCTCCTCCCCTCCCCTCCCTCTCTAACCTACACCTCTCTCCGTTCGTCACGATGAACGCTATTCGCTCTCTCCCCCTCATCAACCGCCCCTCCCGCTCGAGCTCGCCCGCTCCGACCCACGTCACGGCCCAGGGCTTAACCATGCTGCCGCCCGCAGTCCCCGACCGCAGCCACCACAAGGTCGCAGCCATGGTCAACCTGCCCGGCCTGCCTTCCGGCGCCGGCACCCCTGGCTCTGCGACTCCGCGCTCCAGCTCGGTCGGAAAGAGGGGCTCGAGCCCCCCTACCAGCCGCGGCGGGACGCCTCGCACGAGCAGCAGCCCCCTCCCTGGCAGCGGGACCGAGACGCCTCAGGGCGGTTACATGGACATCATCGGCATGCGCCTCAACGAGACGGTCAACAAGGCCTGCGCTGGCGTCGACTTCAAGGCGAAGAAGGGCTTCAAGAAGAATGCCGGCTGGTCCATCGGCGAGTGCATCGCTCAGTGAGTAACTCGCGCGCGCGACTCGAAATTTCGAGGGGCTGTGCCTCGGATTGACTGATTGCTGTGCCGTGTGCTGACACCCTGCGCAGTGAGCTCCCCGCCCCGCCCGCCGACACCTACCTTCTTCGCGCCATCCTGCGCACGGCTGTTCGCTCGCTGTCCATCTATGTCTCACGCCTTGACTCGCTCCTCCTTCCCGCCCTGTCGGACCCCCAGTGGGCTGCGCCCCTCAACCTGACGCCTAGCCCCGCACAGTCGCCACTCAACTCGGCCCAGGCATTTGCCATCACTGTGGCGCAGGCCGCTTGGGAGACTTGCGAGAAGCTCGAGCAGATGCTCGAGACGGTCGACTACCCCCGCTTCGTCGAGGACACGCTGCGCCCTACCATGGACAAATTTGACCTCGTCGTCGGCAAGGTCGTCCGGCCTCTGCTCTCCTCGCTCAAGGCCGAGCTTGAGGGCAGCCTGAACAAGACGTCGGGCGTCGCCCCCAAGACCCCGGCCGGGCCGGCTACGGTCCCGGCCGTCTCGGTCGACCACCACCACCACGTGCCGGTCACCAGGGAGAAGAGCAACCAGGGCCTGCCCCGGGTCGTCAAGGAGACTTCGAGCGGCGGCACCACGCGCGTGCTGCAGATCCCCGCCTGCCTCCAGCAGTTTGCGAGCCGTGTCGACGGTGCCCGCAAGGCGTTTGAGATCATCGCCGGGCCCTGCAGCCATGACGGAGAGGGTTGGGTCGCCAAGGTTGTTGTTGCCGTTGTGTGGCGTGGCATGCGCCTGATCAGCGACAGTGACTCGTTCCACCTCGGCTTGAACCGTGTGCCTTCGGCCGGCAACGTCAACAAGGCGCTGCACGCCCTGGGCAAGGAGACGACTCCGACTGTTGTCGCCCCGCCTTCGCTGGCCAAGATCACGAACATCCTGCCCTCGCGCAGCGCTTCGCGCCCTGCCTCGCCTCCGCGTCAGGCTGACGCTGCCACCCACGCCCTCATGTCGTTCGAGGGCCTGGTCAAGCGCGTCGTCAACGGCCTGGTCCAGCCCCCCACGGCTGCTCCCACCGCCACCGACTCGGCTGACCAGGAGGCCGAGTACATTGCACGCGAGGCGCTGTCCGAGGCGTGCGAGGCTCTCCGCAGCGCGTGCATCGCCTCGGCTGCGCTGCACGGGGACAACGGAGCGGTCCGCATCCTGAACAGCGTCCGTCGCCTGCGCGACGACATTGATGAGGACACGGAGGAGAAGCTCGACGACGCGCTCGAGGACCTGCCGTCGGTGACCCTTTTCGGGATGATTCGCCGCCGCGCCAACGCCTGCCTCGCGTCGTTCCCGACCGAGCAGGCGCTGCAGATCCGCGCGCCCGCCGAGCTGTGGAACTGGGCGCCTGGAGAGTACGAGGCCAAGGTCGTGTCTGGCTTTGGCCCCGCAGAGGAGTGGGGACCCCGCGTCGCCCGGGCCCTGAAGCCCGAGGTCGAGCGCGTGCTCGCCCAGCTGGCGAAGCACGACGGTCCGACGCTCGATGCTGTCGACTGGGTTCGCGCCCTAGGTGTTGCCCTTGACGCGCGCACCGGCGTCAAGGCCAACGGTGTCGCCTAGGGGTGCGCGGCCACGAGCACTGCCCTCGCTGCACGCAGCGGGGGTCCCGTGCGAGGACTGGCCGCAGGTAGCCCGCGCTTCATCAGCAGAAGCAACCCCGACTTGCTGACCTTCCTGCACCGAGCACTGCAACCGGCGCGTGCTCAGCCACGTGGGCCGAAGTGTGTCTTTGTCGTCTGAATGCTGGCCTCGCCGTCGCAGGCTGAGCAGCCTACCTTAGAACATGTCTTGAGAGAGTGTCGCGGCTAAGAGATAACTAGAAAACCCATAAACACGATAGATGCATGGATAGTGATGAGTTATGGGCTGCGGCGGTCGGGGAGTGCGGCGTGCGGCGTGCGGCGTTCACGGCGGAGTTCCGGTCAGCTGACGCAAGACGCCGCGTATCTCGGCCTGGCCGCGGCCGGCGTGCCTTGGGCCAAGAGATGGGTCTTGGCGCGCAGGACAGCGGGCAGGTATATAAGGCGGACGTGTGGGCTGCGGTGGCCACCGACAGTAGACAAGATGGCCCCAATCCGCCTCGATATGGATAAAACGACCGGGCTGGCAGGCGCGGGCGCGAAGCAGCCCACCCCCACCTCGGAGGGCTGGGTACGCCTCACCCCCGACAACGACAAGCAGTGGCGCAACACAGCCCAGGCGCTGGGGGTACTCGCCGCACACGGCCTGGTGCGGTGGGAGGCGGCCGGGGCGGGATTCAGCGTGCGCGTCCTGCCCCCGCACCACAGCCGGCGCAGCCCGCCGCGTCCGTCCAGCGCTCCCGGTATCAGCAATGCGGGAGCGAGCAGCCCGGCGGCAAGACTGCAGGCCTACTACGCCGCGCGGGGGTGGGCGGTCCTGCGCGGGGGCACGGCTCGCGCTGCCGCGTCCATCGTCGCGCGGCTCGCCGAGTCCACCGAGTCGACCGCGTTCACCGGGCCACCCTCGGGCGAACAAGGGCTGCAGTACATGCGCCTAGACAGCGACCTTTCCGACCTACGCGAAGACAGCGTGCTGGCCATTCGGCACCATAGCCCGCACCACGGCTGGGCCGAGGTGGTGACTTTCGACGTCCTCGACGCCTCTGCGGTGCGGAGCGCTTTGCAGCGGATGGCGCAGCTGCCGCTCGAGTGGCATGAAACACAGACCGAGGCCGAGCCCTCGGACGAGCCCTCGGACGGGGAGGGAGGGGGAGAAGGCGGGTGGCACTTTGTCGCGAGGCTGGAGTGGCCGGTGAGCTTGCTCGAGCGGGAGGGGCTCGAGCGCCTTGGGCCGGGGGAGTGGGTGGAGATTGTGGGTGTGGAGGAGGGTGGGGAAGTAAGGGAGGAGGCGGTGCGTGGCCTTAGGATGCTCACGCGGGGGAGCGACGGGCTCGATATAGAGTACAAGGCGGAGGACGGGGTGCGCGTCGTGCTGCCGTGGGTCCGACGGAATCTGGATCACGCCGCCGCGTTTGGCAGTGGAGCCAGGGCGCCTGTCGTGTGAGGATGGGCGGGGTTTGTGTAGCCTTAGTCTCATGTTCGGGATATGCATTGTCTCGCATAGGCGATAGTGACGACTTGCGCTGCCACGGTCGCAGATGTGCCCGCTGCAAGTGAACCGCTGTACCACGGCGAGTCGAAGGGCTCAACCGAGCTGTACTGGATAAGCCGCGCTTCGTCCCCCGTTGATGCTAGAAGGGTCAGATCTTGCATAGTAGCTCTAACAAGGCTTGCGCACAGCTGATCCAATCTATGAAGTGCTAGCACGCACACTGGTGGATTTCTGCGCGGCCAAAATCGTCCTACTACCCCTGGAATGAAGGCGTACAGTGAACAACTTTCAGGCACCATACCAACAATGGGTAGTCAGACGAAGGCTGTGGGATATGGAAGGCTCTGTCGTCTTCAATATGGGTGGCAGACTCCTAAAACTTTGGATTGGGAGTTTTTGACATTTGGGTGTTTTGTACCTCAAGTATGAAAAGCCCAGCTAATGCATGGAGGGAGCATTGGCACAATGAAATTGCACGAAAATGGCACTTTGATAGACGTTCGACGCTCCGAGGAACCCTGGTCTAGATGCACCGCACAAAGATGCCGATTTCGGTGAATTTTCCAAGTTTCTACCCAGACCGACGATGTCACGGCCCGTTCTCGATACACCTTATCGCTCCTCTTCTCTGACAGTGCTGCATTGCAAGGAGCTCTGGGGGTAGTGCACATTCGATAGCTGTTCTCCGTACTAAACTCTGCATCTCTTTGTACTTCTTATTACTGCGTGTCTGCTTCCCGCTCATTGCCCCTTGCTCAGCCAGCCAAATGGCGGCAGCTCGCACCTGGCGGCGCTCGCTGCGCTGCGATTACATCTGCCAGATCCAGTACGACGTGCGCCTGCCCCACGTCTTCTGGCACGCGCCCTCGTTCGGGTAGATGTTGCTGTTCCAGCCATGGCACGCGGGCGGGTTCGTGCCCGTGTACTTCTCGTTCATGCCGAAGAGCACGTTGTGCCCCTTGAGCATGACGGCGTTCACGGCCTGCCCGCCCGGCACGGGCGTGCACTGGACCGGGTTCGTGCCCGACGCGATCAGCACCGGGCTCCCGCTGCAGTCGTCCTCGGCGAAGCCCTGCACCTCGTAGTACATGTCGGTGCGCTTCTCGGGCGCGACGGCCGCGGCGGAGGCAGACGCCGCGAGCGAGAGGACGATCGTGCTGAGGGCGGTTGCGGAGACCATGATTCTGCAGACGTCAGCTAGCAGACAGTGGGAAGGAGGACTCACGAGTTCGGTTGCGTAGTTGGGGTGTAGTTGAGGAGTCGGAAGAGGACGTCTGTCGTCTGATGAGGCTTTGAGGATGTTCGATCGCCTTCTTATATACCGTCGTGAGTCCCCAGTCTCTGATGTAACTTGAGGGGAAAGCAGACTTCATGACCACCATCACCATCAGACCCGAGCCGCAAACATGCTGCTGCGCCCATGAGGCGGGCGACGAGAACGTGTTGTTCCATTTCCAACGACCCCAGGTCCATGGCCCCCTTTCGTAACTCTCATAGGCATTCAATCGAGGGAACACTAGCACTGCCTCTGTTCCTCTCGCTATCATGTGAGCGACGAACTCTTCCTCTTGCGACAACGCAAACGCGGCGAGTGAGGGCGCGCTGCTGCTGAGCCCGGCGGCCGCTAGCTCTGGGGCCGCCATGCCACCGAAACAAGACATCCCCGTGAAACGGCGTCATCGGTCTACGGCGTCATCGGTCTGCGCACGAGACGCCCGCCCGTGAAGTCATCACGCGTCCTCCTGCGATTACGCTGTCAGAGGGGCCTGCGCACGAGACGCTGGGTTCTGTGGAGTCGCCTCGCGCCGTGCCGTGCCGCCGTGCCGTGCCGTGCCGTGCCGTGCCGTGCCGTGCTCGGCTGTCAGCTGATGGCGCCGCCACACGTGTTTGCCCCCGCGCCGATCGAACTTTGGCATGGCTCCGCATTCCAGCGCACGGCTTTGGGCTTGAAGCGCGGAGCGACACGGTTGATGAAGGCCCCGCAACCTTGTTCTGATTGTGCCCGATGCATTCAGTTCTGGAGCTTGGAGCTTCGGGGGACCGCGTTCCCAAGCACCGGCCACGGGGAGAGGGTCGGCGCCGAGCGCGCTTCTTTCTCTCGTTACGACAGCCGCTAGGCCGTAGTGCGGAGCGGCGTCGGCGCGGTCGGAGCAGGATGCGAGGGCGGTGTGGCTGCCGTGGAGTGCCCAAGGGGCCGCTCTCGGCGCCCTTGGCAGTCGTCACTGGCTGTCGGCCGAGCCCGCTGAGCCCGCTGAGCTACGCGCCACACTAACCAGCTGATGGAAGCCCCATGAGCCCTCTTGTGCCTCGCAGTTGATCAAGATCACGTTCCGGTAATTGAAGACGTTCCTGGCAGGCGTGCTCAGCTGAGGCACGCGTGTCTGGTAGCGCATCACCACCGCCGATCGTGAGAAGTACCGCCATCGCCGTCACCTCTGTGAATTGGCCTTCTTGATTACTCCGCGACACCCGCACGGCCTCCGCGACACCCGGCGGGCCCAAGGGTCACTGGCAAGTGGGATCGGATGGGGTCCAGAGGCCAGGCATTGGACTGGTGGTCTGCGTGCCGTGCTGTCCTGTACAGGTCTCAAAGGGAAAGCAGCAGGGTCGGTCGATCGAGCGAGGTCGGGTTGCCCAAGCCAGGTCACTCACATCTCTGGACAGAGACGTCCTGGCTATCCCCAGCCGTACACCATCAGCCAGAGACAGCTGGCGACCCCCACGCCTGCGATAAGCAAGCAGCTGTCCTGCGGCATGCTCGCCGGAATGGACCACATGCATCTTCGCTTTTAGGTTTGCTCCGGCCTCCGCGCATGCCACCCTTTGGCATTCAGTGCGGGCACGCGAGCCCGTCGTTCGTTGTCCCGAGAAATGCTGACGGCTCAGATGACTCGGAATGACTTCATCACCTCCGTTCCTGCTGGGTGGCTCGGAGACGGCCGGGGGCCCGAGACTGCACCGGTGCTCGGCGCCGAGCGAGGCAGACGGATACCAGGAAGGCAGACGGAGTGGTCGCCGCAATCATTCATTCTGCTCGTCTGCATTGCCTTTCCATGACTCCGAAGTTCGATATCCTATGAGTGAGGTCACAATCCATGCCTTCCAGTTATTACAGAAACATGTAGCCCTTGCACTTCAACCCAGTTCGTTTCGAAGTCTCCGCCACGGCCGATCGAGGGTGGGCCAATGCCTGTCATCCTCACTGCCACCGAACCGAAACACCCGCGTACGGTGCCGTGCCGTTGAATGCAGAGGCATGTGAAGTCGTTGGATAGCAATGAGAGTCACAGGGCCATCTTGAAGTAAGGCGGCATGCTTGGATCATGCTTGATTGCATCCATCCAGATGACCGGTGCAGCCGTTGGCCACATGATACAACCTCGTGAAGGAAAGGAGGTGGTCTGTCGGCGACTTCATGAACGATGTGACCTCATGCTCACAACCCTCGATCCGCTTAAGCGCGAGCGATCGAAGACCTCTCGGAGCCGGCCTATATCCTAGAGAGACTGACAGCGCCAAGACGGTGTCATGTTTGCATTTCGAGGATAAGGACGGAGACCGCCAAGAGTATTTCTCTCGGTATGGTCTCGAGCAGATGATCAATGCATGATGCGTCCGGCACCGCCGCTCAGTCAAGTCGGTGCGCATGACCGCGGCGATCGTGGTCCATAACAATACATGAGGGTGAGTAGGCTCCCTCCCATGGTGGAGCGGGCCGATAAGCTTGCATTGTGCGGGCACCGATGGCCGCCGTCTGTCCGAACCGAGAGCTCATGATCCGCTCCGCAGCGTTGGTTCGACGTCGGCGCCGAGACTGTAGCGCATTCCCTCTGCCACGTCAAAGGTGTCCACACCCATCGAGCGCACTGCGACAGCGGTATTGGTGAATGTCGACGCACCGCCGATCCATCAAACCACTTTACTCAAACTCTACATGATCCTCAGCTGCGTACGCAGATCGTAGAGTTAGCAAGGGTCAGTTAGCGATCGCCAGCGTCTTATCGCTACCTCTACGATCTGCGACGTCCACAAAACCCCCTCATTGCCCGAACTTAGGTACGACTCGCGATGCAGGAAAGCGGAAGCTAAATTAAACCGAAATCTTGAAAAGGTATAAAAGCAGCCAGTCTGGGGCTGTTCTTCCAACAACGGGCGTGCACCAAGCCCCCCGAAGCGAGGCCGCGCTTTCGTTTTTACAAACATCGCTCAATTGTCCCGTCATGCCGACCTCATCGACTGGCCTGCGCCTGGAAGCCGTCCTGCGTCTCCTGTCTGAGCGCGGCGTCATGCATACCATTGATGTAACAGGGATCATCTCACTTCGACCCCGCTTCCCGAGCACTCCGCGCATGGACGATGAGCCAAGGCCGGGCGACTGCGAGCTCGTGGACATGTATTGCCGCATGAAGTGGACCGTGATGCGTGCCTCACGCGATGCTGATCTGGCAACGGTGGCGCTACAAGTCTTCAACGAGGCGAAGATCGAGTACCGCTTCTCAGACCTGGGGTCCGAAGGCTACCTCTTCGGGCTGCCGCTCGGCAACCACAGCCCTGGAAACGCAGAGCGACACCTGTGTGAGGAGGGGTGGACTGTGCTCGCTACATACTCGCGTGCCAAGGCCGGGGAGTACGCGGCCGCGCTCGATGTTCTGGCCCAGCACGGCCTGCTGTCGTGGAAGCAGGTGGAGGACGCGGGATGCTTCTTCTACGCCGCCAGACTTATCGAGCACGCCCCACCCGAGCAAGACACGCCTGGGCCTCCCACCTCGGTCGCCACGAGCAGCATCGATGAAGCTGATGCCGAGTTGCAGAGTTACTATCGCCACCTAGGCTACGAGATCGTCAGAGTTCGCCCCAGCTTCCACTTTAAGCTCTGCAGTTGCCTCAGCGACTTGCAGGATCATGGCATGGTCTTGCGCTACAACACCCTGACGTCTCCGGACGAAGGTAGTCCTCGCGCAGAGACGGTCATCGCCGTACGGTGCGGTCAGGGCAAGGAGGCGAAGTACGGCGGTGGTAAGGGTGAACGAGACGCCGCTCTCCGGAAGGAAGGCTACGCCGTTCTCGTCACTTTCTCCGCCACCCAAGCCGGCCTCGTCTGTGCGGCGTTGGAGAAGATGCATACGCGCGGGGTGCCGCTGGAATGGAAGATTACCGAGCAAGGTCGGCGCGGAACACACATTGTCGCCAGATGCGGGTGGCCGCCCGCCGAGGACGAGCGCAGAGAGGGTGATGATTCGGTCGTAGTGGTCTCCTCCGAGGAAAGCGATACCGTGCGCCACCGCACCTGCCATGGACTGCGAGACCTGGCCGCAGCCGGCCTGGACATGCAATGGCGGCTGTGCGACGGCGTGGTCACCGTTTCGCCCTGGGACGCCTTCTAGCGGTGCAGACGTGGGCAGTCAAAACGGCGCCGTGGCCTTGGAGGCAGCCGCTAAGACCAACGATGGCGTGTTCATAAATAAGCTGGTTTAGGAGCGCAGACTCTTGACTACTCGTAGCCCTATGCAGTCAGTGCAGTGCCCAGCGATCACTGTTCTATCTATAGCCTTAGCTGCGCTAAGGCTCTCTGTGCCGGTTACAGACGTGGTCGTGGCACTAAATACGCCGCAAGTTGCCAGAGGTCCGCACATATCAGAGCCGGACGATGTCCAACGCCGAGTTGTACAGGCGGTGACTCGGCCGCCGTGGTCGACATCGTACCGACTGAATCCTTAACACCATTCGGGCCGGCCGGGCCGCGACGCACGCGTCGCGTCGCGGTGCAGCCTAGCCTAGTTTCCGCTGGTACGGACTCCGGTGCCGGGTCGCATGGTGCGCAGATCAAACTAGCGCTGCGTCAGGAGGGGATGTGCGGCATGCCCGCGCTGCTAGACAGCACTTAGTCGAAACACAGCACGGCGGTGACAGGCAACGGCGACGTCGACTCTGCATCGGCGAAGAGAGGTCGCCGGCCGGGCCGTCGATGGTCAGTTTTTCACTCGCGGCTGCTGGGAGAGAGTGCTCTACCGATGGTCAGATTTCAACCCGAAGGCCGTGCCAAGTTCCGGAACTTGCAAGCGCGTTAGTGCGTCGGGTAGGCGGAGGCCGTAGCGCTGTCTGCGAAGATTTGCGTGCGTCGAAACGAAGAGAGTGTGCGTTAGCACGAGCGGGGCGAACCCGGCGTCGGGAAAACGTCGTATGCGCTGCTCTGCTATCTTGATTAGCACGTGGGGCGGCTAAACCTTGGAGAGGCGTCGGTTAATGCGCGGGCGCGCACTCGCTCTGCTCGCTGTGAGTGGTCAGTCGCATCTCTCGCCAAGGGCAAACGGGCCGCCTCCCTCGAAACGAGCCAGCAAAACCAGTGCAGATGGCGGGGAGCAAACGAGCGAACGAGCAAACGCCGCCGGCACGCCCGCTGCGAGCGCGCTGCTTGGTCACCCCGCCCCCCCACTCCGTCTCCACTCCGCCGCTCAGCCTCGCGGCCGCCTGACACGGCTCGGTGCCCGAATCCAGCGGTCGATTTAACCACCGCGCATCTGAGCATGACATTCCCCGCGATCGTCGCCCCGACACCCCGCACACCACCACCACCCCGCACACCGCCCGCGCGCATGCTGCGATGACAAGCAACACGCGCGTGATCCCCACCGCCTCGGAGGCCAGCGCCCGCCAAATCACGGACGTCCTCCGCCTCCTCCGCGACAGCGGCGTCAGCGTCAGCTACTCGGTGCGCAACAATGACGCCGACGGCGTCGACAGCGTCGACGTCGAGGTCACAACCACACGCCAGAAGAACGCCGCCGACGCCGACGAGGGCCGCGTCGTGATCCCCACCGCGAGCCAGGAGGAGCGCACTGCCATCTGCGAGGTCCTCAAGATTCTCCTCCAGAGCGAGGTCGGCATTACGTACCAGCTCTGCGACAAGGTTCTCTCTGTCGGCACCACGTCCTAAGACTACGCAGGGGCCCCCTCGCCACTCGTCAAAGCGATATCGAGACTCCTCCGACCTGCGACACCCGTGCGACGCACGGGCTCGCGATCGACGCCGGCAGCGACGAACACGCTAAGACGAGGGAAGCTCTGCGGAGCGTAACTCCAGGCCGTCACGACCTAATTAATGACTTGCGAGGCTGTTCGAGCAATGCATCGTGCGGCAACGCTGAAACGAGAGGCACAGAAACCAGCCAGTACCCAAAACCTCGCAATGGACCCAGCTGGAAACTTGGCTCTGAGCTGGAAACTTGGCTCTGAGCTCGAAACTCAGCTGCATTGACTGACTTCTGAGCTCGAAAACTTGACACTGACTCCAGTCTGAAGGCAAGCGTGACATTAAGCACTGACCTGCCGCGCCCATCGCGCCCGCCGAGCCCGTCGAGCCCGCCCGAACCGTATCGGCACCGCTGTGTGCGCTCAGCTGACTGTGGAGCTCCGAAACGACGACGCGACGGTCACGCAGCTGGTGGCGGGCACATTCCAGCGGACGTCGCGACGCGTCGGCATGTCACGGCCTGCGCGTGCTTGGATACGATGGGGCACGCCATACCTGGCGCACCGCACACGGCAGACGCGAGTGCGAGTGCTCAGCAGCTGCCGCTCGCCCGAAACGCGGTGCAGCGGGTGCGCGATGTTCCGGCGACACGGCCGCGCACGTGATGGACGGGCCGACGATGTAACGTCGACGGGAACGCGAAGCGTCCCCTTGCTGTGTCAAGTTTCTCGGCGTGAGCGCAGGCTTCTCGGAGCCGTGGTGCGCGTCGCCTCGGCGACGAGTGCTGGCCCAATTGTATGCTCACTTGGTACTCGGGCCACTGCAATCGAGATCTCGTCGGCAACGCACCCAAGGTAACTATCGTCCTCGAACTGCTGCGTTACAATGGGGTCAATACTCAATGTGCGCTTAGCAACACTATGAACTCCGACATTGACTATGTGAGACTGGATTCACCATTGAGAGGACAAGCGAACTGGTGAAGCAAACCTACCGCGAGGCCACTCTGCGGCGAATGCCTCAGCCGAGGACGATTGGATTTGTGGTAAGACATCAGTGCTCGCCTCAGCGGGCGCGGTGGTCATTCTCGTGCTCCGAGCTGACGTCGCCTAGCCTGGTACTCCGTCAGGTGTCAATGCCCGTTACCTATACGTCTGGAAGCTGGGCTGGGCAGACGGCCGCGCATAGTGTAAGCTAGGCGGGATCCGTAGATGTTGCCACCCGCGAGCTGAGTCGGGGGGAGTTGCCACCCATAACCATAGATCGGTTCTGCTGCAAGGAACGCGTGCGTCGCCTCGGAGCAAGCTGGGCGAGTCCCTTGGCGAACGGCAACGGAGGCGACGGCGACGGAGGCGGCTGCATGCTCGGCCCGCCGATCACTTGACCTCGCGTCGGCGATGCAGGCTGTAACGTGCGAGGTGCGAGGGCTCTGTCGGCGTGACGGAGTGCTGGCGGATTCTCGGCACGGACGTCGTCGACATGAAACCTGTGACAACCACGTCTGAGAGTTTATCTCGTCTCACAGTGCTTGTGCATCACAGTGGGTCATGCTTAAATGATGAGAACGAGACGACGCGCCGGCGGTCAGCTGCAGCAGAGTCAGCGGGCTGCGGTCGTTAGTCGCCGATGAGGTCCAGCGTGACTGATCTTTTTGAACGCGATCTCAATTCTGGTAACCGAGCAGAACAGCGGCGCCTGCCAGGCCGGCAGGTGCCAGTTTTCGCGATGGGTAGCGCCGATAACGGGCCACATGACCCAGCGCGTTGTTTGCTGCGACAAACACGCCATGGCCAGCACTGAGTTCCTGACACGACCGAGACGGATAGCGGATGAGGTGGTGATGAGGTGATGAGGCACAGTATGCAACAAGGTACACATGAAAAGACAAGGAATACAGGATCTCCCATAGATCAGGGCGGGCGGGCTGGGCAATGCGAGCCTGAGCGAGCCCGAGCGAGCGGCTTCGACGCATTCAGCAACCGCTCCACAAAAGTTCACACGCATTCAGTCGCATCAGCCTTACATTCACCACCGACCGTGCCCCCACTCCGGTCCTGGAATGTCCGCAACCGCTCGTGCCGAAGTCTCGCCAGCGCGAGAGCTTGAGGTCTTCTGTGTACGTTACCTGTTTGGGCGCTGCGTACGCCAAGTGCTTGGACATGTGATCCGTGCTGTGTTTGGTGCGCGTTGACATGCTGATCGCTGCGCCGTCAATTCGCAGTGGCCAGCGTTACATCGAGGAACGTCTTCCGGCGTTCTGGCGCACCTAGTGACGCGAGATACGGTGCGAGGGCATTCACAGTGCTGCTGGCATTGCGATTGATGAGGTCAGTGGCGTCGGCGCGGCTCCTAGCACCAGGAGCGCGGCTCTGGCTGCGGCTCTGGCGGGCATCGTTCGTCGCCGCGCCCTACTTCTGGCCCGCCCCGGCCCAGACGAAGCACGCGGCGCCCCGATTGCATTGCTCCGTGTCAGAATGTCAGTCGCGCCTCGCAATTCGCATGCGACCGAGACATCCATGTCAGTGCGATCCCGAGATATGCTGACGCGCTCGCCAGGCTCACCGGCTCGATAGCGAATTAAGTTGGCACTGAGCTGGCACTTCCCAGAGATCAAGATCGGGGCGTTGGGCCTATGCGCGTAGCATTTCGGCCGCCGTGTCGCCAAACCGCCATATCGCGTCGAGATCGAAGTCGAGGATCGAGGAGGCGGACCCGGGGCTTCGGCGCACGAGAAGCGTGTTTCAGCTCCGTCGCGGCATGAGAATGGCAGCGCTGCAGGCACATGGCACATGGACGTAACAGCTGGTGCTCGAACGCGGACGCCTGAAAATTGCAGCGTACGCGCGAGTTTTCATGCATGGTGGGCGCTGCATTTCGCGGTGTACGAGAGTGTACGGCATGGAGAAAAAATCGAAGTACGACGCTTGTCAGGAAGGAACCGTTGTCCAGAGTACTGGAATCAACGGAACCGACGGAACCAAAGCCAGTACGAGAGGATGCGTACTCTGTCGAGCCCAGGATGCCAGGACTGGTGCGGCACTTGAAACGAGGCTCTGTCGGATGCGCTCCTGCCCCGAGCCTGGACCTGCGCTCACCGGGGCAGCGCCAGCTTTGGAATCCGCCATGCCTCTTCTGTTGGGACAGCGAGGAAACAAAGTTGGCGAGACCGAGCTCGCAACTCACGACCCAAGCGATGTACGGCACGCTGGACACTGAGTGTTCTTCCGGGACACAGCACGGGGAGTCGTCAGCCCGCCAGCGTCTAGCGTCGGACGTCATGCTGGTACCGACTGCGAGCTACGGAGCAGCATATGACCCGGCATAGCTTGGATACCTCAGGTCCTTGCTGCCCCACGTCGCGATCGATGATGATGGCATGTGCAGCATGCAGCCAGGATTGGCACCTCGAAAGACTTGGGACGCCGCGTCGGACAGGTGTCCGTCGCTCCGATCAATCAGGCTTTCGATCTCAGCCACTTCCGTTCCACAGCTTCCTGTCGTCCGTGTCCTGGCTGCCGTCATCCGGGATCTGATGATGGTGCCATCCTACCATCCGCCAGGCCCCGTTCACTGCCTTGGCGCCCGTTTCACGGCGTTCCTCTGCGGAGCGGCGCACCAGAATCCAGACCGCACGGTGCAGTCCTCGATTCGTGTCCAGTCTGACATGGCCTGAAACCTCGTCGTACGGTGCGGCATGCGCTATCAGATACGACATGCCAAAGTGGGTTTAGGACAGCTGCACACGCCTCCTCGTCGTACTCTGCTGAACTCACGAAACGGATCCACTCTTTACGAGGTTCGCGTCTCTTAATGTGCGATCAGCACGAAAAAACTTGCGAGCCCCAGCCGGTGCGGGCGTTGGTCCGCGTCTCCTGTTCACGGGCGCGCAGGCCGTCTTTACGACGACGGGGATCGCCCTAACACCGCTCGGCGCCATCCTCATGCACCCATGAAGTTGTTCATGTTTATTCTGGTAACCAGACTTTGCGCTGCAATTCAGTGCTTCTTGTCCCATGACACACCCGGCCCACTATTGGAGCGCCCAGCATTTCAGTATCGAGGAGATGGAACAGCACGCGCATGGTTGCCTAGGTCGTTCAGGTCGCTCAGGTCGCCCTAACCCATGATGCTGGGCACGACGCGCGTCGTACTCCTCTCCACCCTGCCCAACCCCGCATTCAAGATCAACAGCTCGAGTTTATCCAGGCGCTAGCTGCGCCAGGTTGCCGATGCCCGCCTTGAGGACTTGAGCACCTGCTACCTCCGCGCACCGCCTGCTCATGAACTCAGGCCACGGGTGTGCGGAGAACAAAAACGGGGTCGTCCGGAAGTGATCAAGGTGGGATCAGGAGATCAGAAAGCTTTTCCTGCAGAGCGGTGTGGACATCACCTCTGGACGCTAGGCGATCACAGATCAAGCCCAACAGATTCTGGATTCTCGGGATGAACGACTCTAGACTGCGATAGCGCTGCTAGCCTGGGAGCTCCGCCTTCCGATTGCCAAAGCGCAGCTTGCAGCTCGCAATTGATCTCTGCGATGGTGTCTCAAAGTGTCCGATGCCGATTCAGAGCCCACTCTTTCTGCGTTCTGAGCATTAAGAACGGCCCCCGGTCCCCCGCTGGCCTCGGGCCGTGCGGTCCACGGTTCAGGCAACAAGTCCGGATGCCTTGTCCGGAAGGCGGTGATTGATGGAAGGTTTGAATGGTGAGCAAGGCACGGCTTTGCCCAAAACCTCTCGGCCGGACCGGACTCTGGTATTCAGAGGTGCAGGCCTGCTGGCCGACTGCCAGCAAACGGAGAAGGAAGGGAAGCCGCGCCCACACTGTGGAGAGCGATGTACACGATGCATGAGAAAGGCGGAAGTAAGGTTCGGCTAGTCGCGGTATAGCGGTTCCTCGATTTTCGGATGTACCCCACACCGGCGCGTCCTTTATCTTTTGATCGCTCGCTCGAGTTTTCGATCATCCTGTCCTGTCCTGCTGGGCCGGAGTCCGTTCCCAGTGCACCGTTCCCAGACTAAAATGCGAGACGCGTCTTGCTGTACCGATGTCGCTGCCGGCGACGCGTCTGCGGTGCAGCGCGGCGCGTTGTTGTGGCCCGCCCAGCCCGCCGTCCCCTGTTACGCCCTCTTCGAATTCGATTGCGAAACGGCAGGCCGCCGCGCGCCGGCGGGGAGATGAATGATCGGTGTCCTCGGGACACGGCAAGTGGAGCGTCTGCGCGCCAGGCAGCGATGGCTGGTTGGGGACTGAATGGCCCGGTCCTTCCGGACACCCGGGTCATCCGGCCAGACGGGGAAGATACCGGACTGCTTGGCAGGCTCGGCGGGCGACTCGGACCGGAGTCGCGGACGATAGCGCAGGGTGAAGCCGAACGCTCCGCGTCGAGCGGCAGCGAGTGCAGCCATCTCATTCGGCGTCTACGTGAGCTCGTCCGGTCCACCACGAGACCGGACGAGCGTGACATGTCGAAAGTCCAGACTGCCTGCCAGCCCCGGGCAAGTGCGGAGCGAGCGCGCCCAGCCCCGCGCAGGCCGCAGACTGCAGGCTGCATGGCGGCCTGGCGGCCTGGCTGCGCCGACTGTATTAATTGCAGAGGCATTCATTCATCTAGTGCTGGCGCAGGCGCATCTCGCGGATCTTGGAGGCGCTGCGAAAACTCAGCCGCAGCACCTGCCTGACGAGCCATGTCAGGTCGCCGGGCCAAGTGCGTCGTCGCGGCACTCAGGAGCAGGCAGGAGACGGATATCGCCTGCATTCTCGGCGAATATTGCGGCGCACGGCCATCGTCATGTCCGGCGCAACGCACAGATTCTGGATGGAATATCGGAGTGCAGGCTGCTGAAACTTGGCCTGTCCATGGCCGACTCTGCCCAGGTTCCACGGCGGGCGAAGCACGCCTCTGCGCCGCTTGCGCCGTTGTTCTGCGCCCATGATAACCTTGAACTGAGTAGCCCGGGCAACGCTCCTGGCACCCTGTCAGGTGGTCGACGGCAGGCCCTGTCGGCTGCCTGTCCTCCGTCCTGCAGACGCCTGCGAGTCCCGCAGTTGGAGGCGTGGAGGCGAGGTGAACGCCACGGATTCCTCAGGACGCGGTGGGAATCGAGGGATTCGAAGGGCTTCGAAGGGAGCATGACGGGGATCGATAAGGGGACGATAGGGAGGTGCGACGCGTCGGCCAATCGCGAGCGCCACACAGCGCTTGCCCACCGCGCAACGCGCCGAAGAGCGCGCACCACTCGCGCGACACCGTCATCGGGGCTGGCGCGCGAGCGCGAGGATCGCCCAGTCTCGCACTTGCCCGACCACGTCGCACTTTGGCGCTCTGGGCGGATCCGACGCAATCCCTGCGCCGTCCCACAGGCGCCGTGGTGCAACGCTCGAAGGTGCAACAAGACGCCTCGGGTGGCTTTGGTGACAACCACGCGCAGGCGAGGGCCCTCTTCTCTCCGCCTACCCAGCCAGGCTGCGGGCAGCGGCTCCCGCCGGCGGCAGGATCTGACACGCTCGCACCCGCCCAAGACCTCCAAGCCTGGCCGAGAAGGTATGCGCGTCCGTCGCTCGCGCCTTCCTTTCTTTCGCCAGCGCCCGATTGCGAGCCACGCCGCGCTGCCCCTCGCCGCGCAGCTCGCCTCGCCGGCCTCCGTGTCCCCATTCTAGCCTCGCACTGCGACTGGGAAACGCGCCTCGGCTGCTTCGGCTTATCTGATTTCATGCACACCTGAGTTCCCGGTCGAGAGCGAGTTTTCATTCATCGCAAAAACCCACACCAATGCTCAGGCGCATTCACGGCTGCCTGCACGCGTACTGAATTCTGCCCATGGCATTCACCATCTGCCGGACCCAGGCCGGGGGGCCGGGGGACCGGTGGCACTTCCGTGGGTCTCCGAGAGCCTCTTTCCTAAAGAAATGGTGGGATATTGTCAGCCTTTCACCACTCCTGCCACTCACACGGCTGCTGCGCTTACCTCGCCTGGTGGTGAGCGTGAGCATAACATCTCTAATTCGAGGTCCACAGCGCACTCCAACCCTAGGCAGAGGATGCATGTGGACCCAATTTATTGGGATTCACGCGCATTCATAGTAAGCTCGATGTAAAGTGTCAATTCAGTCATCACCTAGGTACAGGACGTGGTCCTGGTTAATCTGCATAACCTGATGCGGAGAGCGGCCGCTGGCCAGTGATGCGCCGACGCGCGCATACGCCGCATGATCTGCCCGCACGAGCATGAGAAGCCCGCTCGGCTCCGCCTCGCGTCCGGTCGAGCAATTGTGCAGCTGGCCTTTAGCTCGAGCGACATCCGGCGCCACCCACGTCTGTCAGGCCCGATCCACGGCTGCCCACACGGTCCAGCACGGCACACGGCGCGGCGCACGGCATGCAGCCTGGCAAGCGGCGTGCGGCTCTCGGCTCTGCCGGTCTGCCTCTGCATTCACGGCTTTCTAGGTGTAATCAGATGTGAATTCCGAGGGCTGAAATGAAAGAATCAGTGGAAAGAAGTGGCAGGACGCTAGTCGGCGTGCACCGTGTGTATTTCTGGTGTCTGGTTCGTCTGGGTCACTGTACGCCTTCCGTTAGCGCCGCCGTGACAATCCAGACCGCCAGCCGCACCAGCCGCACCGGCCGCTGCTGACCGCCAGAAACGCAGTCCCGCTCGCCCTCTGGCGGGCGCTACGGCGTGATGATTCATGCACCCCATTCACCGCTGAGCCGAACAGAACGCGGCCCGAGGTTATCTGCGTCATGCGTGAGTAAGCACGCCTTCGCGCGCGCATCTGACATCTGCCGCGAGTGGCTGAGTCAGGTCCGCGATCAACATTGACCAGGTCATCTGCCGCTACGCGTCTCGGCGTCTGATCAGTAACTGAGCGACGGGCGGCGCGAGTGTCTCTAGTCCAGTGAATACAACGCGACACCCGGCCGCCCGCCTGTAGTCGGCGATTCGGCGTCTTGCCCATTTACAACCGCGACGGCGGAGGGCTATTCAGACGGCCAGCAACTAGCTTTTGGGGTTTACGACAGACTGAATAGCCCCCATTGAGAGCGGTGTAACCTTGCTGGCTGGTGCTGCTCCGTGGTTTAGCAGTGGTGCAGCGGTCCAGATGTCCAGGCTCAGCACCGAGCTTGATTGACCCGCGCACCTGGCCTGGCTGGCTGTGTGCCAGAAAATCGGCCGGAGAACTCGAGTGCCAGTTTTCGGTCGTTCCGTGAGTTTTCAGAATATCCCGTCAGCAAGAAGCCGGTCGGCCCGGCTGATCGGTGACTTTCTGCTGCCCACGACGCGTATTCCCTGCCTCGGACCAAGCCGAGATTTCCAGGGAAGAGGCAGCCTGAAACTTGGTACATGCCGAGTTCCCGGAAACCTCGGTTTCTCGAGCCCCGGAGGGAAGTTTCAGCGGCTGACGAAAATTTCGAGAGTTTTCAGCGAGTTTTCGCGCGCTGGCGGACCATGCATGGTGCACGGAAAATCCAAACTTACTTCTGGGGGACACCTGTGCCTGAGTCGATCTTCAGGAACGACGCAGCCCCTGAGCACTGGGGTGCTGCGTCCAACATCCGTGTTCCTGGGTGCCTCCTGGGTGTGTCCTGGCTGACCTCGTCCTAGTCCTGGCCGCGCTGTCCTGTCGTTGAATTCGTCCAGTCCTGGTTGTCCTCTCTGATCGAACTCACATCGGCTCCACTTGAAATGCTGTAACACGTCTCTAATGCACTCGCTCACAAACCTTATCCGCCTGCATTCATTAAGTTACCAAGTGACAGATGGGTGTTAATGTTCTTTCGTGCATGCCAAAAGCTTAAGGCGCCTCTGACACTTCACACTGCTCCGCAACACAGCAGATGTGTTACGCCTGCCGGGCCCAGAATGCACTCTGAATGGCAGCATGAAGCATGCAGCATGCCAAGTGGGTCACGCTGAAACATGATTCGGCGGTCGGCAGCATGCATCACCAAATGTCACTCACTCCAGTCACGATAGCAGCGATGCTGACACGTAGGACCCGCCGACGGCCGAAGGAGCGTATGGGCGGTGCGCTTGGCACCACTCTGGAACTCCGAGATTACAGGGCCGACGACCTGGAATCGAGGACGTCCTGAGGTCGCCCATCACGTTGCGGGCTATCCAGCTCTGCGCTCTGCGAGAGCCCGCATGGCCGCATGACGCGCGCAACCGCCAGATCGCAGGACGGAGAGGAACCTGGTGAGACCGACCTGCTGCAAGCCCTGTCCTGCGTGCTGAGCCCTGCAGCAGCGTTGTAATCGACGGTGGAACTCGCATTAGATTTCAAGGCTCCGAGCTTTATCCGCCAGACAGGTCTCAGCGGGAACCACCCAGAAAACGCTGCGTCGAATCGCAGCCGGTCGCGACCTGCGCTAGTGTCACTGCGGCCTGGAGAACAGCAGCGACGGCGGCGCGGACGCTGGAATGCCTTACGATATCATTTATCCCGGCCCTTGCGTCCCCTGCGCGCGGCCTGATATGCTGCGTCCAGCAGGCTGGCGCGAGGCTGCCCCACCGAACGAGCGAGCCAGCAATTCGACCCCGCCGCGCAGCTGGCAGCCGGCCACCTGAGCCACCGATCCCACCGATCCCACCGATCCCACCGAGCCACACATACCGAGCTCCTCACACAGATGATGCGTAGAGCCAGCAGAAAATGCAATAGAGCCGCCGCTCCTGGCCTAAAGGAGCGTTAGGCTGGTGTCGCGACGCCACTAATGAGCCCAGATGACCATGATCGCCGGCGACTGTCGCCACCCAGCACGCACACGCACCGCCATCGCCTGTACGCGCGCACTGGGCGGCGGCTATTGGACACCCGCTGCTGCCTGCGCTCCAACTCGCCTCGCTCCAAGTGAGCGAGCGAGCGGCTCGCCGCTCCACTGTCGCAGCTGCTCCGTAACGGCCTTGCCACTCTGGCCATTCTGACACAGCGAGCTGCATATGCCAGTGCAAGACAGCCGCCTCAAACTGGGCAAGTGGGTCCGTCGCGCGTCGCAGTGTCGCAGAGCGGTGCAACAATGACGACGACAGTCGAGACCGCCGAAGAGATCGGTGTGCAGGCGAATCGGAGCAGGTGGCGAGCCCACATGGTGCGCTTCCAGGAGCGCGTCCAGGTGCGCGTCCAGGATGAAGGGCGCGCGTGCCGAACAACACCGGGTCGACGCGAGTACGACGCCCATCGATGCCCAGAACCGCAACAAGCGCTTCAGTGCAGCATGCAGCACGGGCGTGCCGGTGCCGGCGCCGACGCAGACACCGGCACGCCAGTCGATACGCGTCGATCGCAGCATGCAGCTGAATCGCAAAGGGAGGGGAGGGAGAATTCCAGCGTCCCACTGGAATACTGGAATGCATCGGGCGCTGCCGAGCAAGCCGGCGAGGACACCTGCAGGGCCATGCAGCACCGTTACCAAGGGTAGTCAATGCTTCTCGGTCGCTGCGGTTGCACGGGGTGCAAAGCTGCAGCGCAGGCGGTGACGTCGGTGTGTCTCGGACGCGTGTCTGGCCGCGAGCGCTCGCTGTATATCCGGACTCCGCCCAGGCTGGCTGCAGTTAGGATCTGTCAGTGAGGAGTTAGGATCGCAGGATGTGGAACGGCAGGATGTATGATAGGAATAGGAGCGTACGAGGGCGAGGCGCGGGATTGCGTAGTGGGCGAGTGGGCTCCTGGCTTACCACATCAGCGCGCTAAGTAGAGGGCGGCAGGGCGTGGTGGGCTCTGACCGATGCTCTTCCGCCGGAACGCGAGCTGCGATAGGCTGCAGCATTTGCGTCGGTGCGTCGCAGGAGCAGGCGTGCGTACGCTCGCGCGCCTGGACTGCATCGACTGCGTGGGTGGCCCACCGCAGTGCTGGGCGATGGGCGATGGGCGAGTTTCGTGTCGCACCTCAGCCCGCCGGGTGGATCGCAGGAGCGCGGTGGCGATCTGTGCGCAGAGTAGTGTGACACTCCTCGCCTGCTGTCAGCACCTCCGACACGGAACGGCGGGACGGCCTTCAGAGAGTAACGTGCGCTCAACTCGCATGCTCCCCATGTGTCAGCGCCAATTCAACGCCTGCCGTACCTGCCGCCGCACCGCGCAAGGCGGCGCCATTATGTTATCTTGCGACTGGCGCCATTCACGCCGCCGCAGCCGGGGTCAGAGGGACGTGCGCGCGCCGCCTCATCCTCGCCGGGCCGTTGCTGTCCGGGAAGCGGGGCGGGTGGTCGATACGTCGACACGTCGATGGCTGCGACTGGGCCGGTTGGGTAGCGAGCGAGCCGGTGGCCGCCTGCTCTCTCGCCCGACCGAGGCTCGACCGACACCGAAGGACAAGCCATAAGCATAAGCGCGACCTGTGCGTCCCGCAAAACCGAGTCAGAATGTGCTGTGCTTGGCCGACTCCTCGGGGCTCGGTCTTGGATCTTTGGGTCGTTTCGGAGTTGAGTTCCATCGGTCGGACGGCCGCATGGCCGCACCGATCAGGAGCACACACGCCTCGTCTCAGACGGCCGTGCTTAATGCGATTCAAGCATGTCGGCATCGACGCCTCAAACTCCGGCGCTGGCGCCAGCGCGCCAGCTAGTCAAGCGAGAAACACATGAATATTCAGCCTCAAACTCCTCGCTTGGTTGCCTCAGACCCAGACGGGCGGATGGCGGGCCGGTCGCCAGTCAATCGCCTGTGTCGGCTGGTATTGGCAGATCTCGACACTCGGCGTCTCAGTATTGCATTGGGTGTCAGTATTTCGTTTCGCGTTAGCGACTTTTCTCTCCGTCCAGCCGGATTTCGATTGCTGATTTACGGAACTGGGCAGCATGAGTATGAGCATGAGCTTGCAGCGCGCTCCGTCCCGGCGCCGTTTCGTGTCAGAGCGTGCCATGCTCCAGGCGTGTGAGGCTGGTCGGCGGGCCGGGCGTGAGTTTGCGTGTATGCGGCGCCCGAAATAGCTGCGTGTGTGCCAGGATTGCACGCTCGCCCGAGTGCGAGCGGCTCGCGGCGAGCGAGGAGTCACCGTGGTCGCGGTGGCGTCGGTTTTCGTGCTCCACGGTGCACGCTCCTGAGCGACGGGGAATGCGTGGGGCAACGGGTCTCGTACGCATTACGGACGAGCAGCCCACGCCACTGGCCAGCGGCGGCGGGCGGCATGTGACGGCCGAGGACGCGGCAGCAGGTCGGGTCGGAGGAGATGTTTGACGTGCGCACAGTGGGGAGCAGTGGGGAGGGGTGTCTCGACGTCCGCGTGCGCCAGCTCAGATTGTGCGCGGAGAACAGCACGGGCACGTATCGGTGCTCTGCTGGAATCCGAGCAGCGGTCCGTGCTTTTTCCAGCGTTCCTAGCGTGCGTAACCGGGACAGGCTCGAGCAGGGCTCGCGGAAACGGGGTGGGCGTGCGCCAGTCAGCGAGCCAGCACCCATTACAGCAACCCAGTAGTATGCGCCGCATAGGAGTAACTGCTTCTTCTGCTACCGAGAGGGTGTCACGGGATGGACGCAGCGGTGCCGGGGCCGTGCTGACGAGATTGATCGGTAGCGAGGTACATGCAGCAGAGTAGTGGGTGCGAGGCGAGGGTCGGCGTAGGGTGCTCGCTGGCGGGTTTTGCGATTAGGGCGAGCAGCTCGTTGTCAAGGGTGCATGCACGTCGAGTTCGCCGAGCGTGCACTGCAGCGGGCCATTCACGATACGAGCAGAATTCAGAAGTAGCTGCAGCCAGGCGATGGTGCACGCACGGCTCTCGTGCACCCGTTCCTGCACGCGGTAAGCTTTCGTGCACGCCCAGTGCCCACCGACTAGCTCTGCTAGCCCTGCCGACAGGAATGCACAGTGCACCGCCGTGCACTCGTCGTGGAGCAAGTGCCAGGAAACGCAGGAAGCGGAGGGCGACGGGGCTAAGTGTATCTGCACTTAGACTTAACAGTCCTGAGTGCGCACTTGCACGCCGCCCTGCAACTTCCAGGTCGCAAGAAAGAGCCTGCAGGAGCGTGCAAGGTGTGCGAGGGTCCCTCCAGGCCCTCATCACCAAGGACACGACGAGCGCGCCTGATATTTCGGTGCTGACTTTTGCCTGACTTCGCCTGACTTTTGGAGATGCCTGACGTGGTTTGCCTGAAACTGAATTCTGATACTTCAGACGAGATCCTGGGTGCGCAAGTCCGGGCAGGCAGTTGCTCGGCGTCCGTGCCGTGCTCCTCGCTCGCGCACCCTTCGTTAAGCATTAGGGTTTGGCCAAGGCAGTTTCACGATTTTGCTTCCATATCCCATCTTATGTACTTGCCGGCATAATTGAGCAATACCCGCTACTTTGTTTCTCACCGTCCGCTCCTAATGCGCTTTTTTCGGTGCGCGGGGAGCACATTAAGGATGCTCAAATGCGTCGAGTGAATGTCGCCTGGCGGGCCGGACACCGCAGCAGTCCTGGCCGACCCTGCACTGGCAGGGACAAAGGACGTCTAGTTACATGAGGGCCCGATGGATGTCCGAACCGCCTCCCCATGCCGTACTCGCCGGGTCTGTACCACGGAGCTCGCATGCAGCGCAGCGCCGGCGATTGGGTCACCCGGCCGGCCGTTCTCGTACTGAGGATCTGCACACGGCCATCGCTGGCAGTCACCGCTCGTGCCGTCCTGGGCGACAGGAGCCGAGGGTGCTCGAGCCCGCTGCATCCGGGACGCTGCTCGCCGAGTGTCCCGCGCCCCACATGCTGCGTTCGGCCAGCTGCGACGGAGGGGCCGCCGACCTCGCCGGGCCGGGGAGGTCCATGTGCCGATGTGCCAAGCGCACACTACGGAATCCGGACGCAAAATGCTCTGCAACAGGACCGGCGGGTGCACGTAAGTTGTGGTGCGAGGTGAGAACCTTGTGCATAGGCTCACCAGGCCGCCCCATCTCGCGTAAGCACCTTCGCACTTCTGGCTGCTGTCAGCAATTTGGCGGGCGGTCCTGAAAAGTCGAGGCTGCCGTCGACGAGCGCCGCCGTGGCTCCCACTCCACCGTGCCGTGCTCCGCACTTCTCCGCGATGCGAAACGAGACGAAACGAGCGCCAACGTTCGTGCCCAGGTGCGACAGGACGTCGACGCCGCGCAGCCGCGAATGGCCAAGGTTTCGGAGTATCCTCGAGAAGAACACGAAATGGGCGCTCAGTAGCGAGATCGAAAGCGAGCCTTTCACCATGGTTACCCATGACGTGCGGCCGTCAGGCTGCCGCATTCAGCGGGCCCAAAAGCGAGGTGCTGCGTTTGCGCCGAGTTCCAGCTGCTCAATGTTCGCGCTCGTCGCACTCTCGTGCGTCCGCACATGCAGGGGCACGTTGGTGCCCGTCAACGTGCTGATGACGACGGCGAGGGTGATGCGCATGTCCAGATGGCGCGCCGACAATTCGAGGCTGTCTCGAACTCGCACCGAAAGAACAGCAGCAGTGAATTGCTCACTCATGCTCTCGCAGGGTGGACGTGCTGCCAGCAGAAACTGGGTTGCAGCCTCAGGAGCGATCAGGAACCAGGCACAGGCACGAGGAACGGAACACAAGTGCTGGCTCGCAGGCTCGACTTTTCGACGACTTTTCGCAGGCGCAGCGCTGGGTTTTCATGGTTTTCTGCAGCATGCAGCCAGCTGCCAGCGGAGAGCGCGAATGATTTTCTGATCTTATCGGAGCCGGTGCCCGTCGCCGAGTATGCCGGGTTGGTGCGTGCGCGCTGGCACACGCTGCACCAGATAAACTCCGAAACGTACTTGCCTCACCACGCCGCCGACGACGCCGAGCGGCCTGGCCGCCGTTCGTGCGTCCTGCATGCATGCATACCTGCGTCGGAGACCCCCACTGAGCATGCGATACGAGTTCTGGGCCAGCCAGTTTTCGTCCCCCGGGGCCGGGCCGTAGTCGCCGACGACCTGACGTTCGAGGCACTGGTCAGTATTCGCGGCTCCTGGCCTCCTGGCTGGTGTCCTGTCCGCCTTCTGGTGTGCGCTGCGACGCGTTCCTGTCTTGTGCCCGCTCGCCCGCGCTCGTTCCCTCAGAAATCAATTGCGCGGCCGGCGGTGCGGGCGCAGATTACAGCATGCGAATGCGAATGCAGCTGAATGCAGCGCAGCGCACCGAATGGCATCCACCCGGCTAGCAGCTGCCTACAGGCCCTCCGTAACTGGTTCCTTGCGTCTGGTCAGGCTGCAGTACGCCTTACCGTAGGGTACGGACCAGGATCGCAGCGAGCTTGCAATTCAGCACGGCGTTCCCAACCGTCCTTGTGGCCTTCTGGGCCCGCCGTTCCCATGGTTCTCTGTGCGCCGATCTGGAAAAGTTGCAAGGTGCAACGCGGCTCCACGCATAGCACGCAGGCTGGTCGCGGCAGCCATACTGTAGGTTCGCACGCGCGCCCACGCCCCGCCCAGGAATCCGCTGCGGCCAGCAGCGCATGCCCGGCAGCGTCGGTCGGGAATTTCAGCACCCAGCGCCGCCATTTGCCTGTTGCGTGCAAAGTGTCCGTCTCGTGCTCCGCCAGGGGTGGGCAGAATGGGGTGCCCCCTGCTGCACCGGTGCACCGCTGCGACGCCGGGCTCGTCGCATGCCGCGAGCTCGGTGGAATCCAAACCCACCTGCTGCATCGGGAATGTATGTGTGCGGGCTTGCGCGAGCTTGCAGGTCACTGGCCAGTCGCGAGCCGCGCCGCATGACGAAAAGTGCGGTGCGGTATCGCAGGTACGCAGGTACACCCGGCTACACCCAGTGTCCTGCCAGCGTGCAAGCGAGCGCCTACGTACGTGCGCCACGCGCTTAGGTTCGCGATCGTGATACCAACGTACGCTGAACCCAATGCACGGCGGATTCTGTCGCGATAAGGCAAGGCGTCGCTGTCGCCGAAAACTGTGTGCGGTGTGCGTGCGTGCGCGTATCGTGCGACACGAGCTGACACCGGAATTCTGCAGCACCGGACTGGATCCCGCCAAAACTGGCGCACCGTAATACTCGGTACTCGGCGCCATGTAGCAGGCGGCCCTTAGCTTTTCATCCCAGTCCTGCATGCGGTGTTCCGTCGTACAGACTTCAGAGCGCCCGGCACGCCCGCTGTGCCCGCCGACATCCACTACCAGCTGGCACTGCTACTGAGGGAAGCCTGGAAGCCTGGAAGCGTTGCGGCGCCGCAGCATGAATCTGCGCCTTGACCCAGGATGCAGGACGCGGTAATGACAGAATGGCGCCACCTCGGCACCTGACACCTGGGCGCGTCGGGCAGCACAGTTTACCAGTCTGCCAGCAGCCGTCCTAGATGCCCCAAAGCTGCGCCGCACACTTGGGCCGAGCGGCTGCGAAGCGGTGGCTGCTCGCGAGATCGCGACGTGAAGCTGGCATGCAGCTCGCTCGCACTTCGGGAGCAGGGACGGCGCCGCAATCAGTAGCCAGGCGAGGGCCGACGGATGACGACGACTGGCCAGACCAGCGAGATGACGGCACATGGGCGCGCGCACTGGGCATGCGGACAGCAGCTGACACTGTCTCAGCCTGCGACGCTTCTGGGCCTGGCGTCTGCGGGGGCTGGGCGGCCCATTGTGTCTCGTTCCGGAGCAGGTGTTCGATACGGGCCGGCAGCTGGGTGTCGCACTCGGCGGCGGCGGCCGTCGGCCCTCACGTGCGCCTTCCAGCGCACATGTTCGTGGGCGAGCGGGCTGCGCGCCGTGCCCGTGGCGATCGCGAGCGACCCAGGGCTGCACGCCGGCGCTCGGATCCTCGGCGCCAGTCGCCCCAGGCCCAGGCGCGCCAGGCGCTGCGTCACACTGGCTCCACACACGCACAGGCCGCACCGCCCTGGGCTGTCTCTGGTCTCTGATGGAGGCGCACCCGAGTGCGGACCGACGTGCAGCCCGTGTTGGCGAGCATGACCAGCCGTTGCAACAGGCGTGGCAGGTATGACACGCCCAGAGCCGACCTGCAATTGAAGCGCCTGGCAGTGGCAGTCCAACACAACTGGCAACTCGTGTGGCGCTGGCCAGACTCTGGCAACCTGCGCCGCGCGTCACGCCGGCGCTCTCGGCGCGGCTGTGGTCCGGAGCGTGCGCCCCCTCCTGCGGCGCAGGCACTGATCGTGCGGTTCTGGGACTGTCTTGCACTGTCTGGGTCTTGTCTGGGTTTTGTGGGTCTTGTCTAGGACTATGTACCTGGGTGTGCCAGGTCGAGCCCCGCCGCGGCCGGCAGCTCTCGACCGCAGAACACAGTCGCCGAGATCCGGCATCGGCGCCATTATCTGCTCCAACAGCTCCAAAGGATGCGCCAAATGACGATATGCATTGCGGTAATCTTCATAAATGCTCGCTTTCGATCGCCCGTTATCTTCCACCGGCTCCGGGGTCCGTCACACACTGCACTGTCTCAGCGGCGAGCGGCGGTGGCTGGCGCCGTGCGGCGCGCCGAGAAGCAAGCCGGCGGCGCAGATGAAACCGCGCGCCACTGTGGACCGGTGCTCTGCCTGCTCATGGCTGGCGTGCTGGGCCGCGGCCGGGAGCGAGGAGCGAGGAGCGCAAAGCCGCGCAGGCCAGAGCTGCTGGGTCGATCGTTTGCACGACCCGGTGCTTCTGGCGTTCCCGGTGCACCGGGACACCGGGAACCGGCACGGCGGTGTTCCTAATGCTTGTGCTGGTGCCCGTAGGTCGCTTCGAGAGGTGCCCACCGCTACCGGCCACCAGAGACAGAGTCATCGCCGAGCCCCCGCCGCGACGTCCCCGATCCCCGGGCCTCTGGCCTCGCATTCCATCGGCGCGATCCGCCGATTGTCCCTGCCAGAAGCGGGGAATGCAGACGGCAGGCGGCAGGCGGCGCCGCAAGCGCGCAGCGCCGCGTGTGTGGAGGCCAGCGCGGCCACGCCCTGCGCGTTGCGCGTTGCGTGGTGCCTTCCCTGCATCTTCCATGTTCTGCATGCTCGCTCCGGCACTCCGTGCAGACAGACGCGCATGAGCTCGCAGGGCGGGGGCGGGCAGAACACACACCCCACGGACCAGGACACAACACCCTTGCGCTCGGTCCGGCGTGGCGATGACCGCGGGTCAGATGCATTCAGCACGGACGGGCGACACCAGATCTCTCCTCCCCTCCGGCCCTCGCCTGCCCCGCACCAAGTTCCTCGCCGTAGCAGAACCATCCTCACACTCAGACTGTGCGATCGTAACACGCCCATGGACGACTTGAAGTGATACCGGCCGTCACTCCGTGACGGGGTGATCGTTGTAAACAGTCGAGCGTCGGCGACGACGGCCTCCCCACAACTTCTTGCTATCGGTGTCATGATACTGCTGCTGTCTTTCTCCTTGTTCTGTTCTTTCGTTTTCTACGACCTCGCCTCTGCTGTGCAAAGCGGCGTGCACCCCCATACCACCAGCGACACCGACCCTAGCGCCACCGGCCACCGGCACGCACACACCGCTCCTCCCCCGCACGCTCAGTCCGGGTGCCCCTGCCTGGCCGCCGGCGCCAGGATCGGTGCCGACCGGGGTCGCAGCACCTGTCCTCGGACGAGGGCGACAAGGCAAGGCCAGGTGCAGGGAGCGATGTCACCGCGCAGAGCCGTGCAGTGTGTCCCGCGCTCGCGCCCATAAAGCCGCTGCGTCCACGTACGGCGCTCGCCCTGTCTCCGCCCTGCTCCCTGCTGTCTCGGCCCGGCACAGAGCCCGCACGACCGAGCTCCACAACTCCCCCTGCTCCGCTCGCTGCAGCGGTCGCCCCGGCGGTCCGTCACCTCCACCGCGCCCGCCGATCGCTGCCGGTTGTGTGACCCCGGGCGCCTCGAGACCTCGTCCCAGCTGCCTCCTGTTCGGTCCTCTGTCTCCTATCCTCTGTCTTCTACCGTCTACTTCTACACTGTCCACTGTTGACGACCTGGCACGAGCGACGACGCAACGACCTGACGACCTAACGGCGACGAAACGAGGAGACAAAGAGCGCACCGCGCAGAGCATCTAAGGCCGCACGGCTGTGTGGGTGTGTGTGCGTGCTCGAGCGTGTGTGTCTCCCTGCCGGCCGACCCTGCTGCCCTGCTAGCTGCTAGCCCTGCCCCCTGACAGCCACCACACGGCAGTCCGCTCGGTGCAGACACAGCGAGCAGCCAGCCAAGGTGCGAGAAGAAGCCAAGAAGCACCTAGCGCACGAGCACCACACACCGTCCACTGCACGCCCCCTGTCTGAGCCCTGTCGCCGAGCACGTCCGTCGCATCCCCTCTCCCCTCTCCCCTCTCCCCTCTCCTCTCGCTGTCCCCGCCGCCCTCGCGTCCTCGGTCTCGCACGCCGAAGTCGAGTCCATTCCGCCCCAAAGCCATACACATCGCACGGCCGCTCCTGTCACCGGGCCCAGGATCAGGGCCGGCACGAGGCAAGCTAAGGAGCAGCCAGGCCAGGCGCGAGTTCGAAACCGCCTCGGCCAACACGCACAACGCACTCGCTCGCGCTCACCCGTGGGCCGTGCTCGCACCCGCACTCGTGCTGTGTGGAACGTGTGTGCGTGTGTGCAGCGAGGTACAGTGCAGGTACAGTGCAGGTACAGTGCAGGTACAGTGCAGGTCCGAGGTGAGTTGACCGCGGACTCGATCAACATTTGTTGACATTGGACAGTCGGCGAACGGGAACGATCTGATCGACAGCTACGCTCCACCTCGGCAGCTCTTGGTTACTCGACGCCCGTCACACGACTCGCACGACTCGCACGACTCGCACGACAGGCTCGACACACCGGATAGCATAGGCATACAACGTACGCAGCATCAGCACAAGCATAAGCATTAAGCATACTCGGTGAGTGGATGTGTGCCTTGGTGTGGTCGAGTGGGCGAGGGTGTGTCGACCTCACTGTGGCTGCAGCGAGCTCTGGCAGGGCTGGGTGGAAGTGTGGTGTTTCAGGCAGCCTCGTGCTCGTCTTGACCGTGTGCATGGTGCATGGTGTGTGTGCTGCGGCCGGGGTGCGGGGTGCGGGGTGCTGGGTGCTGGGTGCGTGGTGCGTGGTGCCGGGGCGCCGGGGCGGGCGGTCGCCACCCACACACGCACACAGTGCGCCCTCCGCCTCTGTGTGCGCCATCGCTGCTGGCCCGCGCGACAGTCCATCAGGCAGCGTCTTGCTCGTCCTCTTATCTGTCCACCTCCTCCTCCTCCTCCCCCTCCTCCTCGACTCGCCAGCTCAGTCCTTTGTCACGACCTCTTTCACGACATCCACCTCGTCTGCGTCAAGACTCGTCCTCGCCTCAGCATCCCGTGAGCCCTCACCCTCCACTCACCCTCTGAAACACCTCCCTCCCCCGCCTCCTCCTCGAGTCCGCCTTCCTCTTTGTCCTCCCTCCTCGCCCAACCACCGCCCGCGCACCCGGAATGCTACCACCAAGCAAGCTTCCCCGCCGTATTGTCCACCACACCTCGCCCCTGTCCACCACTCGCCAGGCCAGTCGCCGGCTGCGACTGCGACTGCGAACCCAAGCCACCATCACTCGCGTCGCATCTTGCATCACTCAGCCGTGCCTTGCGCTTTCTTGTTCCACCTTTTCTTCCTCATCTCCCTCCCGGCGTCCCGGTCCACCACTGTCCACCGCTCCTTCTTCCCACTCACCTCATATACCTCGCCCGCGATCGTCGCTCACCCTCTCAGCTTCCCATCGCCTGTCTAACGATCCCCCGTAACGACCTTCCCCTCCTCACACGTCCCTCATCGGCCTTCCCCCCCCTCTCCCATCGCCCCCCCCCATCGTCGTCAGACTCCTGCAGGTTAGTCACGCGTCAGTCAGTGCGCCGTTGACAATCTCGCAGTCGCCCGACCACACCCGCCAACCTTCTTGACCTCAGCAGACCCCGGCTGAACGAATCTTGAACGAACTAACGGTGAGTGAGCATGCAGCCTACCTTTGCCAAGCCGATCTTTATGAATCGTGCCGATTCGCGGGCCGATCCCCCGTCCGATCCCATTCGATCTCGGACCGGTTTGGGCCGAAGCGTCCTTCTGTGTCTTCCTCGGTTGTCATCGTCTTGCAGGCGATTGTACCGCTGGTCGCACCACGGCCCGACCTCCGAGAGCCAACCGGGTACGGTTCCGTGGCCGCTCATGGTAGAGATTGAAGTCAACACCGGATCAGCTCCGAGGCTACCAGGAGGTACCATTCATGATCACTTGAGCGGTCACATATGGGGCCATGACACAATGTTGATGGAATATGGTGGGCTTGCAAGGCATGCCCGCGCGGCAGTGGTCGTGTTGAATCTTGCCGCGCGCCCAGTGGTGTGAACTGCACACCGCAGCGGGAGCACATTCCGTGCGCCAATTCCCTCACTTGACGAGGTATCTTGGATGCAGCGAGGTGATCGCAGGGTCGGCGCCCTGTCTGCCTGGGCAGCGATGGCCGGGGTGGACGCGTCTTGAATTCGGACGACCAGCCTCAGGTGTCGTGTAGGGTGGAGACAACAACCGGCCGCCTGCGCGCGCCTGACCTGACCTGACCTGACCGCGGCCTCGTGGACCGTGGAGCGCAGCCTGACGCTAACATGCAGATTGCGCACACCCAAGTCTGGTCGTCGATTACGGCGAATTTGGCCGGCGCACGATCTTGTCGCCGCCGCCTTCCTTTTAGCAGTGAGTCCTCAGCCCGGCGTCAGGCACCCTGTGCATCCCTTCCTTATCCCTCCCACGTCGACGGTCATCATGGGCTGGCCGGAGCCGGTGATCTATTATGGAGCAAGGTTAGTGCGACGCGTGTGGGGAATGTTCCTAGGTGCGAGAGCGTCAAGGATCGAGGAACCGCGGATTCTCTGAATTCCCACCCACGACCGAATTCTCGAGCTCGCTGGCGCGCCAGTTTTCGTGCTCGCAGATTTCAGCTGAAAACTGAGAGTTCGCTGGCTCAGTTTTCAATGCTTGGCTGAGAAATTTCAGCCGTCGACCGTGAATTCTGGGAAACCTGAATGTCCCTGGATTTCCCCGACCTTGTACCCTCCCACCCTGGTCGTTCTCAGCAGCTGTCGAGCAGGGCAGAGCAGAGGAAGTGGGCTTGCGTCATGTGTCGCCCAGGTCGCGGTGCCGGCAGCACCTGCGCTTGGCTGTGATGACCTCTGTCTGTGCATGCTGTCCTGGCCAAAAACCCGACCCATAACCCTGGGCTGCCGCACGACCACTGGGCGGGTCCAAGCCTCGCGGCACCACGGCACCACGGCACCACACTCTCCCTGGCTCTCAGGCGTGACAGGCAGTTTCATCGCGCTAAGCCAGCCCTTATGGCGTTGTTGAGCTGCACCCCGCGTCCCCTGGACCACTGCGCATCCTATTGCGAAACGGGTTCCCGCCCACAGCGGGCTGGTTCGCCCTGGTTCGCACCGCTGCCTGCTGCTACCTGCCTTTAAATATACTCCTGCGCTCTTCTGTCCCCTCGTCCTCCCACACGTACGGCTCGTCCACCATCTCCTCCTTGAAAGACCGTGCTTCGTGAACATCGTGCAGACAAGCCCATCTGCTCTTGACGCGACTCGAGCGGTTTCCAACTCGCATGTCTAGCTCATAAGCTGCGCTCGTCTGCTGTTCATCAAGTCCACGGTCTCGACGACCTTTCCCCTCCCTCCCCCTCCTCCCACCCCCGTTCTTTCTCTTCTTGTCTTGTATCTCTGTCGGCTCCCTCGACCTGGCTCTTGTCCCACTTCATTCTCTTCCCTTTTCTTCTTAACGTCTTGACGACAATCGGTCTTGCAATCGATCCGGCAACCTGTGCTTACGATTCCCATCAGCATATCTCCCCATCCCGCCCTCTCTTCTCGCCCTCGTGACTCGAATTCGACTGACGCGCGTGAACACCACCGTCTTGTATCTTGTCACGCATCCCGCACCACACCAGATCACGCTTCGGTCTAGTGCACTCATCACCCAAGGGCATCAGCTAAAACACCGTCTCACGTGAACATCGCCTCCCCTCCTCACCATGCCTCCCGTCCCTCCCGCCAAGTTCGTTCGCACCTCTAAGGAGGGTTGGAGCCGCAAGCGTTCAGTCTCCCCGACCGCTCGCGCCTCCCGCGTGTCTCCGTACCCGGCGCCTTCGTCATCATCCACGGCTTCCTCATCCACCGCCCCGCAGCCCGTCGTCGCGCCCGAGCCCTTCGTGCCTCGCCGCTCGGAGGATGGGTTCTTCTACGAGGACGAGTACCGTGATGAGCACATTGCGTATCTTCTCAAGATGGAGGTGAGTGCCACTGATCGACATCCACACATCCGTGCATGGCTGACATCATCCCCAGGAGGCGACGCTCCCCCAGCCGGAACTCATGGCGACCCAGCCCGAGGTGCAGTGGCGTATGCGACCTTTCCTCATCGACTTCCTCGTCGAGCTTCACGACTCGTGGGGTATGGAGGCCGAGTCCCTCTACCTCGCTATCAACATTGTCGACCGCTACCTGTCGCGACGTGTCGTGTACAAGAAGCACTACCAGCTCGTCGGATGCGCCGCTCTGTGGATCGCCGCCAAGTTTGAGGACAGCAAGGACCGCGTCCCTCTTGTCAGCGACTTCTACGCCATGTGCTGCAACTCATATGAGCAGTCCGCCTTCATCCAGATGGAGGGTCACATCCTGAACACCATCGAGTGGGTCATTGGCCACCCGACCGCCGTGTCCTGGCTCCGCCTTCACCTGACCCACTCGAACTCGGCACTGAACGAGCACCCCCAGGTTGCGTCGGTCGCCCGCTTCATCCTCGAGTTTGGGCTCTACCAGCGCACGCTCATTGGCGTCCGTCCGTCAACACTTGCGCATGGCTCGCTCATCCTCGCCCGCTACATCTGTGGCAAGGTTCGACGACCCGCACCTCACGAGCTCCTGGAGCCGTCAGAGACCGAGGCGATCCGCATCGCCCAGGTTCTCGACCGCATCCTCCACTCCAGCATGGACGACATGTCGGACGTCCTCGTCTACAAGTACTCGCGCCAGCGGTACCACATGTCGGCCGAGTTTGTCCGCAAGTTCTACCTGTCTGGCCATCGGTACTCGGGCGCTGCTGAGGTCCGTCGCGCGGAGCCCCTGCTCTACGTCCCGACGACGCCTGGTCTCTCGTCCTCGTCTTGGGCGTCTCGTCGATCGGCGGCCCTCAACCACAGCCAGGGCAACCGATGCTCGACGGACGCTGCGTCCGACTCTGGAGACGAAGGCAGCGCCCCGGTCACGCCGTCAAGCGAGCACCCGCTCACTTCGAGAATGGACCGGTATGTGGCTGTGGCCAAGGAGAACGTTGCTCCTGCGACCGTCCGGCCGTCGAAGCAGACTGCACTGCCGCCGACGCCAGCAGCCTACCAGGACTCCAGACGCCAAAGCAACCCCGTCCCGGCTCCGTTACGGGCCGACGCCTGCCGCGACTGAGCGTCCTCCCTAAAAAGCGTCTCAGCGCGCGCGCGCATACCCCTCTCCACAGTCTCACGTCGTCAACTCTGCAATTTCATCATACCACCTCAAGCATGTTCAATATTCAACCTCACAGCATTGCACTACCGCATTTCATGGAGTCGTCCCGCAAGAGCTCGCAATAGGAACGCCAGCCCTCTCGAGACGGTCTCTCTCGTCACTACGTCAACTTATATTTGCCTCGCATACAAGCAAACCTTTAACATGTACACAAGAGCCTCCTCCGCAAATTCTGGAACATTTTCTTTCCGTGTCTTGTCCGACCTTCTTCCTTTGATTGGTGTTGCGCGCGGGGAATACCACAACCGTCGTCATTATAAAATTGAAACTCGCCCGACTTGCACCGCGACCCTCGCACCCCCGTTGGCTGCGCCCCTCGCTTGGGCTTGGCTGACACATTCACTCTCTCTGGGTCGCTTGTCGTCGATGCGTTTTTCTGATAGAGATACCACCTTGGCCTTTACTTTGGATGTATCATGCAGTTGAAAGAAGTTACCCAACCGGAGCACGAGCAGCGTGAGCGTGAGTGTGAGCGTGAGCGTGATCGGCGGGGGCGGGGGCGGCGGCGCAGTGGAGAGGGCTGTGCAGCAGCTGGCTGAAGCGAGACTGTCACGGTGACGCATGGCTGCATGGCTGCATGGCTGTATGGCTGGCATGGCTGGCATGGCTGGAGGCGCGGTAGGTGGTTAGCGACGCAAGAGTGGGTCGCGTCGTGCGTGCATGCATGCAAAAAGGTCAAGGTCAGGCGCGAAAGGCGATGCGTGGAGGGCGTGCGGGCAGAGGCCGAGGGCGGCCCGGGGTCAGGGCGCTGGGCGCTGGGTGCCGGTGGGCTGGCTATATGGGTATGGGTACGCGGAAGCAAGGCCGCAGGCGGCAGGGGGCAGGGGTTGAGTGGGCAGGGGCCAGGAAGGCCCAGGGCGCGGCGCGGCAATGACTCGGTGAGCATTGAGTGCGGACGCCACCGACGTGTGAGTGAGGAGAACAGCGTGCAGCCTGGTCCGTGAGCCGCGTGCTTTCGTGCTTGCCTGGTCGCAAGCCAGGCAGCGGCAGCCTGACCTGGCTGCGCGGCGGCGAATGAGTGAATGCCTCCATCTGGTGGCGCACCGCCTACGACCTGGGGGCCAGCATCATGCCGAGTCCGTTATAGTCAGAGTGAATGGCCTGGCTGGTTGGCTGGCGGCGCTGGCTGGCGGCCTGGCGGCCTGGCGGGCGGTGGCCAGCAATCAATAATGAGCATAGAATGGCGAATGGGCGGCGTGGCGTGCGCGAGATCGAGATCGGATCAAGCTACACAGATGAGGGCCATACCGATCCGCCCCGCCGCGCGCAACGCGGTCGCATGCCAAGACGGGCGACGCGCTGTGCCACGCTCGCCAGGCTGCAGGCGAGGCTGGGCGGGTTGCACGCGCTGCATGATCGCATCTCGCATGAGACATATGGACTTGGAGCTGCGCAGGTCCCAGGTGGTGCAGAATGCAGCACCAGCGATCGTGTGTGATTTTTAACTGGAGATCGAGCGCTAGTAAGTAGTCTGGCCCCTGCCCCGCGCGCCGTCTGCGCGTGAGCCCTGGCGCAGAGAGGTCAGCTGGTCACGGGGCCGAGCGCGCTTGGCTACGGTCTGCCGCCGCTCCATCGGCCAGCTCCAGCTCCAGCTCCATGCTCCATGCAGCGGCGCACCTACGCACCTACGCAGGGCACTGCGCTTGCCGCCCGGCTCGATGCTCGATGCTCGAGACAGCGTCAGGCACACTGCTCAGGGCGCTCCCAGCTCCAGCGTCGCTTCTGCCAGGCACGGCTGCAGCCTGTGCGGTGTCAGCCAGACGTGCCTGGGCCCGTGGATCGTGGAGCCGGAGGACCGGGACCGCGACCCGAGCCCGGAGCCCGGACCCGGATCCGCGCCGGCCTCCCGGGCTTTTTCCGCTACAGCCGTTGCTGTCCCTCTCGCCTGGTCACGTGCCGAGCCCGTCTGTGGTGCCACGAGAGCTGTGCATGGCTCCCACGCGCTACCTCAAACGGGAGCATTTCCGAATGATCTCGGTGGCGACATTCGGACTTCGCGCAACCTCCGGAGGCTTCGCCCGATTTTGCCCCCGCTGCCCCGCTCGAAGTCGAGTCTGCCGACATGGCGTTCGGCTCGCTGAGCCGCGTCACTGTCGGAAAAGTACTCTCAAAGACAACTCGACGTCCATCCTTTCGCCGCAGGTGTGTGCTCTCTTCACCCCCAAGCTGACTCCAGATGTCGCTCCGACCCTCCCCGGCCGGAATAGACGTCCTGCGCCGGGCCCTGCGCCCGTGCCGCGGGCCCGCGGCGCCCATGTTGGCGAGCTCGCGCGCGTTTGCGACGTCCGGCACCCGCCACTGGCTCTTCGGCAAGAAGGACAAGGCCGCCAGTGCCGGCGCCGCCGCGCCCGCGCCCGCGCCCCAGGCGCTCGGACACGGCGAGCCGAGCCACGCCGTCGACCCCGCCGTGCCCGTGACGCAGTTCCAGGAGAAGATCGCCGCGCTCGAGACGCAAGCGCTCGAGAGCCGCGACAGCGACGACCCGCAGCCGCAGATCGAGCTGCTCGAGGCGCTGCGCGACGGGAACGAGAACGCAGGCCTCATCAAGTACTACGAGGCCGTCGCGCTTACGCCCGGCGAGCAGAGCAGCGCCGCCCTCCTCAGGAGCGACGCCGCGTTCGAGCTCTACTCCCACGCCCTCGCCGCCACCGGCCGCCTCGCCGACCTCAGCGGCGCCGTCCGCAAGCGCGACCAGCGCCTCAAGGACGAGGGCCTCGAGTCCGAGTCCGCCTCCCAGGCTTCCTCCGCGTCCACCCCGGCCCCCGCTCCCTCCACCTCGTCCCCGGCTCCTACTCCCGCTCCCGCTTCCTCGTCCGCCCCCGCTTCCTCTGCCCCGACAACCGCGCACCACCCGGCCTCGATCCTCGCCGGCTCCGCTCAGCAGCCCGCTGCGTCGCAGCAGCCGGGCGCTGCGCCTGCCGCCACCGCCGCCGCCGCCGCGGCGCCTCAGTCCGACAACAAGGCGTCGAGCGCCGGCACGCCGCTGAACCCGATCCACGTGCAGCTCGCTGCCGCGTCGCCCGCGTCGGGCGCGTGGCGCGGCATCCGGTGGCTTCTCGGGATGATGTTCTGGATCTTCCTGACGCTGACGGTCGTGTCCATGTTCATGGAGAACGCGGGCCTGATGAAGGCGGGCCCGGGCCCGGCGCAGTTCGAGCCCGAGGAGGGCAAGACGGTCAAGTTCTCCGACGTCAAGGGCTGCGAGGAGGCCAAGGCGGACGTGCAGGAGATTGTCGAGTTCCTGCGCAACCCCGAGAAGTTCTCCAAGCTCGGCGGCAAGCTGCCCAAGGGCGTCCTGCTCACCGGCCCCCCTGGTACCGGTAAGACGCTGCTCGCGCGCGCGATCGCGGGCGAGGCCGAGGTGCCGTTCTTTTTTGCCTCTGGATCTGGGTTCGACGAGATGTTTGTCGGCGTCGGCGCGAAGCGCGTGCGCGAGCTGTTCAAGGCGGCGCGCGCCAAGGCGCCGGCGATCATCTTCATCGACGAGCTCGACGCGATGGGCGGCAAGCGATCGGCGCGCGACCAGCAGCACATGAAGCAGACGCTGAACCAGCTGCTGGTCGAGATGGACGGGTTCGACGAATCGGACGGGATCATTGTCGTCGCGGCGACCAACTTCCCCAAGGCGCTCGACAAGGCGCTGACGCGCCCCGGGCGCTTCGACCGGCACGTCGCGGTGCCGCTGCCGGACGTGCGCGGGCGCATCGACATCCTGAACCACCACATGAAGAAGATCCGGCACGGCGTGGACGTGGACCCGCGGGTGATTGCGCGCGGTACGCCGGGGATGAGCGGCGCGGACCTGCGCAACCTTGTGAACCAGGCCGCGATCAAGGCGTCGCGCGACGGGGCGAGCCGGGTGACGCTGGCCGACTTTGAGTGGGCCAAGGACCGGATCATGATGGGCGCCGAGCGGCGGTCGACGTTCATCCCCGCCGACGCGCAGCTCATGACGGCGTACCACGAGGGCGGGCACACGCTCGCGGCCGTGTACACGCCGGGCGCGACGCCGCTGCACAAGGTGACGATCATGCCGCGCGGGCACGCGCTTGGCCTGACGCACTTCCTGCCCGAGGCGGACAAGTACAGCACGACGAAGCGCGAGTACCGCGCGCAGCTGGACGTGGCGATGGGCGGGCGCGCGGCCGAGGAGCTCATCTACGGGCCTGACGACGTGACGTCGGGGTGCAGCGCGGACCTGCGCAGCGCGACGAACGTCGCCGACCAAATGGTGCGCTACTACGGCATGGGCGGCGACGACGTCGGGCTCGGCGTGCTCGAGTTCAACCGCATGAGTGGGCAGAAGCGCGTCGCCGTCGAGGGCGAGATCGACCGGCTGCTCAACAATTCGATGGCGCGCGTCAAGGACCTGCTCGCGACGCACGAGGACGAGCTCCACCGCCTCGCACACGCCCTCGTCGAGTACGAGACCCTCACGAGCCAGGAGGTCCAGAAGGTCATCAAGGGCGAGAAGCTCGACCGCGAGCCCCCCGCCAAGGGCGAGCGCCTCCAGAGCCTCGACGAGAAGCGCCACTCGGTCCACACGCCCCAGCGCTTCCCGGGCAAGTCCCAGCCGCAGCCGCAGCCGGAGCGCGAGGGCAGGCCTGAGCCCTTCCCGGCCGAGTAGCGCGAGCGCAGCGAGTCCCAGGGCTCGTGAAGAACAAGTAGACGTAGCGTAGATCAACCATTCACAATCTGCATAGCATTAATTCTCAGCGGCCAGGTCCTGGTGGTGAGCGGGCTGGAGGTGTCTCGGACGTCTCCACGCGCCAGATGACGGCAGCCAAGTCGTCGCTACTTGGCACGGAAAGTGAGAAAACTCGGCCAGCCACGCCCTTGTCTCGGACGATGCTGCACCGAACGCGGCGAGGACACGGCTCCAGACACGCCCGCGCCAGATATGGCCAGATACGGCTAAGGCGTTTGCAGAACGGGCATTGCGCGACCGCCGCGCCGCGAGAAAAGGCACAGGTCCCGCCCTCCTTTGGTCCTTTGGGCCTTTCTTTGGGTCGGGCCTGCCGCCGACGTGATCGGCACGGCCATGGCGCGCCGCATGGGCATGAGTGCTGCAGGGACGTGGGTGCGGCTGATCGCTGGGTCGCAGACTTGCGTGAAGGATCAGGCGAAAAGCAATATCCGCCACCCAGCAGATGATTCTGCGCGCAGCCGCTCCCAACAATGCTAGTGCTGAATGCTTGAATGCGGGATGAAACCCTTCCGGCCCATTGTCAATGTCAGTCCACCTCGGATTCCCGCGTCGGGCGCAAATGGAGCACAGCCTGACCGTCAAAGGCGACCGAGGACAGGGCCCTCGGTCACCTAGTGCTTCGGTGGCAGAACGCCGCCAAGCTCCAGCACACCGAAAGCGGGCTTCTGCATCCGTCCCCCTCGCCGAAGGGGTCTCAGGAGTCTCGAACGCGAGCAGCAATCCGGAGAGTCCTGGGCCAGGGAGTTGGCGCAGCCGGAGGGGTCCTCTGCGGTGCGCGGCGCAAGAGTTGGCCGCGAGAGCGGGAGCTCACAATCAGACCATGCTGCTCGCCACGACCGCGAATTGAGCCTGAGGGATCAGAAGAGCGAATAGAGCGTGCAAGCCGGAGGGAGCGCCGAAGACGCCGCACGCGCGCGCGTCACGCCGACCCACTTCGACGCGTCCGCGCCGGATTGTCGCGCCGGTATGACGTCGTGCTGCCTCCTGAACGAGCCATGGAGTTCCGGGCGGTCCTGATTCCAGTCACGTAGCCATGGGCCAGGACACTGACTGGCGTTTCTCTTCTCGGCACTGCGCTTGACGCGGGTCTCCGCTAGCAACACTCCAAGTCGGCCTGACACCACCAGGCGTTGTCGCGCGGGTTGACCCAGGCTCTGCGTGGGCCGCTCATCGCCACTGCTGTCACACCCCCGTGCAGCCCCGAGCTGGCCGACCTCTCACCTCTGGATCTGGACTGACGTGACGCAGCCCGCGTCGATATCGCGAGGCTCGGGGGTGTGGCGCTGCGAAGGTCCGACGGCCACACGAACTCGTGTGCTGCCAGGGCGCCTTGAGCCAGATCACACGAATACTGCCGTCTGGGCGTGGCCGCGCGATAGCTTCGCCCAGACGAGCGCTGGACCGCGGTCCGAGATCTACCAGCAAGTACTGGACTAGCATCTCCGTAGACTCGTTCGCACACTGGCCTCGATGCCGGCTCGCCAATACCGCTATCTTGGCGGATTAGCGCTTCCCAAATCTCTCTCCAACTGCTTCGCGCTTCGCGCACGCATGTCTAAGATCCGGGGTTACATCTAAAAGTACACGAGTGCTACACTATTTGATCTGCAACAGGAAGCCCCTAGCCTCCCGCACGCTGAAGAGCCAGACGGGCCCGCCGGTGCCGGCCGCGTGCTCGCGCACCGCGTCGCGCACCTGGTCCGCGTACCGCCGCTCGCTCGTCGGCAGCTGCGGGTGCGTGATGCCGCGCCACGCTTCGTCGTCGCGCACCCAGCCCGTGTCGAGCGTCATCGCACTCAGCATCTCGGCGCTCAGGTCCACACCGATTACCGGCAGGCTGCTCTTGACGCTCACGGCAAAGTCGGCCGCCTTGTCGTAGTACACCGCCTTCGTTACGTGCCGGTGCTTCCGCACAGGCTTGCCCTTGACCGGCCGCGAGGTCAGCGGCTCGGGCGGCAGCACGAGCTTGATCTCCGCGTCGGGCTTGGACGCCGCCTCGACCGGGGCCTTCGACAGCACGTCCTTCTGGTGCAGCGGCAGGCCGTCCGCGTACGACGAGTCGATGCGCCGCTGCTCCGTGACGGCGTTGCGCAGGTAGTCGGGCAGCTCGCTGACGGCGACTTCCTCCTCGGATCGGCCGCCCAGCGTGCGGATCACCTTGACCGTCGGGCGTGCTCGCGCGATGACAAGATACCTGCTGTCAGTTTCAGTGGCACAATGCGAACTCACAGAATGTTCTGCTCCTTGCACTCCTCGATGACCTCGTCTTGCGACCGCCCGTCGTCGTACTGCAGGTCCGCACGGATGCCTGCCTTCCACAGCTCGCCGATGAGCGCGAGGCGCGCCGAGATGTCGACACCAGGGAACGTCGCAACGTAAACGTCGCATCGCTGAGAGTTAGCGTGACCACAACGCAGCAACTCACCGCAGGCGACCACAGGCCGAACGAGCGCTCCTCCTCGCGGTGCTTCGTCATGAGGCGGTGTGACACGAGACTCTCTTGCTTGCGCACCGTGCGCGTCAAGTTGTCAACGGCGATGGACATGCCCACGCCGTACACCTTCAGGCTCTGGCGCGCCGGTTCCTTGAAGTGCTCGAGCAGCGAGTCGTACCGCCCGCCAAAGGCCAGCACGTCGCCGTGCTTACCCCGCTTCACAAGTTCGAACATGAACCCGCCGCGGAAGTACTCGGCGTGCTTCGCCATCGTCGGCCGGAACAGGATCTTGCGCGTGATGCCACATGCGCGAGCGAACTTGATGATCATGTTGACTTCGTCGAGCGCAGCCGCAAGCTTGCGCCGCGACGATGTGAACGAGTTTTCGATCGTTCGTCGGACCTGCTCAAACTCGCCTGTTGTTGTCAGTTACTTTGTCCTCCCACATCTAACTCACCAGCACCGCTGACGTTCTGGAGGTCAGCGAGGAGCGACTTGGGCAGGCCGGGGATGTTCTGCAACGAAGAGCGTGCCTCGAAGGAGACGCTGGCGGGCGAGCCGCGAAACGCCTTGAGTAACCGGGGCCGGCACTGTGCAGGCACGTCCGCCAGGATTGTAGCGAGCACACTCTCGTGGCTGACATGGAATTCGTAGTCGAACTGCGCCCCGCCGCTCGTTCCCTGACACTCCGTTACCATCTTGTCGAGCACCTCGAGCAGCTCCGCTTCCGCAACAGATGACCGCAAAGGAGACACGATATCGAAGCTGTCGTCAGCTACAGGTGGCACCCCAGAAGCTTACCATAATTCAACTGCAGTGCCTGGCTGTCCACCGGCAGGCAACTCGGCGTAGCGTCGTCCGACGACGTAACGCTTGATACGCTCCAGCTGTCGACGGGAAGCCGACCGAGCCATGCCAAGAAGGTTAGACCAGGGGAGCTGCACGAACTTGCCGTTCTGGTCGAGCAGGCGCACAGGCTTCAGGTCTGGGAACGCCTTCAGCAGAGTCGTCTCTGGCACGAGCAGGGGGAGGTAGTCGTCGACGGCGCCATGGCGCTGGAACAGATCGACGACGCGCTTGATCACAACCGTGAGCCAGACGTGGTGCCCGTCGTCGTGGTCATTGTCGTACGTGAAGTCGTCGAGGCGGGTATCGATATTGAACTGGTGCTTGTGTGACTGGAACAGCGCATCGATCAGCTCCGGGTACTTCTCGGAGCGTGGGTTGGTGATCTCTGGGGGCTGTTAGAACTGGGCCGACGCATAGAACAGTGGGATAGACCCACCAGTGATGACGTTATCATACAGCTTCTGCTCCTTGTCAGGCGAAGGAACGAGTGGGCCTGCAAGCAGCTGTGCGGCCTGCGGGCGCGTAGCTGGGTCATGCCGAAGGAGGAGGCTGATGATCTCGCGCTGCTTCGGCTTCATGTCGACGGGCCACGAGGCCGGGAACGGCACTTCCGGCCCACGCAGCGCCGTCAGCGTCTGCACGCGCTCCATGCCCGTCTTGAACGGGAAGCACATCTCGAAGAAAATGATACCGAGGGAGTACATGTCGGCCTGGCTGTCAGTTGAGAGGGCTGGCTCAAAACTTGCCTTCTCATTGTACGACTTGGACACGAGTACCTCGGGTGCTATGTAAAGACTCGTGCCGATGTTCGACGTCTTGTCGATGTCGCTCGAGGAGGGGACAACACCGATGCCGTCTCCCGCAGTCGGGTCCGTCGTCGACAGGCCGAAGTCGGCGATCTTCACGTTCCCGTTAGTGTCGAGGAGAATGTTGGACGGCTTCAGGTCTGACATCAGCTGAATTCTGGGGAGTGGAAGCTCACCTCTGTGCACTATTCCGAGAGACGACATGTGCGCGAGCGCCTGCAGGATCTGGACGAGCAACCGCCAGCAACCCTCTTCCGCGAGCCCGGCAGTGATCGCTTCGCGGAGTGTTTGCTGCTCGTCAGCTGAGACAATCTTCCTGTAGCTCACCTTCTCAACGAACTCCATCTGGATATAAAGGATGCGCTGGAAAGACGCGTCTTCGTTCGTCGTGCCGGTGTAGCTCCCACTAGGCCGACTGGGGACAGAGACCGCCTTTGAGCTCGACCGCCCCTTTCGCTGGCCGCTGGCTGACGGGTCCGGGATGGTCCCGTCGCTGTCGTCGCTGTCAGTGCTGTCGTCGTCGCTGTCATCATCGTCATCACTGTCGTCGCTATCGCTGCCTGCCGTGAAGCGAATGCGGGGAAAGGACGCGCTGCGCGACTGGTCTCGCCGCGACACAGAAAGGTCGTCGAAGTTGACAGCGAAGATGTCTTCCTCGGACGAGACGTGTGAGGACGTCGTGGTGCTCGCTGTCATGTCGTCGAACATCGTCGGCTCCGGGGGGCCAACCTCTTCGAGCCAGCACGAGTAGTACCGCACGATATACTGGTGGCTGACGCGAGACAGACTGTTCACCTCACGAAGCACGCGGTTCACGTTGTCCTCTGGCCGCAGCTTGATCTTCTCTGAAAGGTTAGCTAGGAACGTCGTGGACCAGCCAATACCCACTGATGGCGTATGGGCGCCCGTCAAGCTTGTTGCGCGCCTTGACGACCTCGCCGAACCCGCCCTTACCCAGGAACTCGACCTCCTCGAAGTCCTGTCGGTAGCGCGAGGGATGCGCGCCAGTAGGCGTCGTGGGGAAGTACTGCGCAAGGCCTTTGCCAAACACAGGCGACTTGCCGAGCAGGTCAAACTGGCTCGCGACTGGCGTGACCGAGTAACTGTAGTTGTTGTTCCCTGCGTTGCCCACTGAAGGTCAGCTAGAGCCAGTTATGAGAGCTTACGAGGTATCGGTCGACCGGGTCGTCGAGTTGTCTCTTCTTCCGGACTTCGAAGCTTCGCTAGAGCATCGTCGACCGTAAACCGCCTCTTGTGCGACGGGTTCAGGAGGCCAGTGAGCAGCTCCATCATGAACGGTGACACGCCGCCAGGAGCTGAGAGTTAGGATGGCCGCAGAGATTGCAACTCACTGTGAGCAAGCAGCGTCTGGAGATTCGGATAGATCCACAGGCTATTGCGTCCGTACAGGAGTTGTAGCAGGATGAGGCCGGCGTACCACACATCGCGCTTGCCGGTGTACGAGTACGGCGAGTCGATCTCCTCTGGGGATAGCCTGCGCGTCAGTTCAGTGGCATCCGCCAAACTCACCATGACTCCGGGTAGTTGTCCTCCACAGACTTGAGGAACGGGTTCGACCGGTGGTACTCGATGATGCGGCGGGCGTAGCTCGTCCCGGACAGCTTGAGGGTCGCGTCGCCGCCCGCGCCAGGGCTCACGAGAATGAGGTCAGTATCGAGTTCTGCAGTCAGCTCCATACTGCCGAACAGCTTACGTCGTTGAGTAGCATGTTGCCGGTGCAGGTCCGAGAGGCCAGTGAGAACCTGGGTGATGTAATCCTGTCCGTTAGCTCTACCTACGTCAAGTATAGCTCACCTTCGCTGTCTCCTCCCCGAAGCCCTCTTTCGGCAGCCAAGCGCGCAGCTTGCCGCCGTCCGGTATCCGCTCGATCACGACCGCGAGCCGCTCCCAGCCCTTCGGGCTCTTGCACCAGTGCACAGCGTAGACCTTAGCTACGTGCGCCGAGTGCACAAGTTTCAGCCGGTTGATCTCCGTCACCATGACCTCTATCCGTTTCCGCCCCGGACCCGTGTGGTAATACTGGCGGGAGAAGTCCACAACGAGCACCGTGACGGACGGCGTGCTCGTCTTGACGAAGTCACGGCCGCTGCGCGCCGGCTCGGCGATGTACGACGTCCAGAGCCCTTCGCGACGGCCGCCGAACAGCGCCCAGTTCGCCCATGACCCGACGTACCCGTCAACGGATATCGGTTCGTCCAGAATCAGCTCGCGGTCCTCGAGCTCGCCGTCGGCGAGGCCAGACAGCTGCTCGTCCCGCTCCTTCTTCTCCTCCGCCTGCTGTACCTTGCGCGCACGCTCTTCCTTCCGCGTAGCGTCGAGCTGGATACGCTCCTTAAGTAACCGCTCTTGCTCCAGGGCCTGCGCCCGTTTCCGTTCTCGTTCCGCTTCTGCTTGCGCAATTTCGGCCTGTTAACATTAGCAGCTGGACGACATTGTCCGTGAAGCTGGACTTACTGCCCGCTGCGCCTCTTCGCGCTGCGCCATCTCCTCCATGAGCGTTGGCTCAGGCTCACCCGGCTTCGGCAGTGGGATATGATTATCGGTGATCCATTCTCGGACCGCGTCGGCAACCTGAGAGTTAGCCTGGAGCAGTCTCTCTCGTAACTCACGTCAAAGATCATTGGTGCACCAACAAGCGACTTGGCCTTGTCCTGCACGAGCTTGGTGAGGGTGCGCATGTGCCCCGCGTTTAGCTTCGTCGGCTCGACCAGAGACAGCAACGGGACATGATCTGGGTATTTCTGCGAGGCTGTCAGCTTTTGAGAAATTGGCTGAAGCTTACCTTAACCATGCGGCCTCGCAGCTTGACGCTGATACGGTCGTCGTGCGTCGCGCGCAGCGACACCTCCCACCACCCGTGCTCGCCCTCCGTGCCCCATGCTGTCTTCTGCGCCGGGATGTCGTGCCAGTCGTCCTGGTGGTCAGCTTGGTCGGGTTCTCTTAGAGCTGGGGCGCAAGGATAGATGGGCTGCAGGGTGCCGCAAGATCGGCGCGCAGGCCGGCCCGAAACCGAGCTCGTCCGACCCGAGCGCCCGTGCGGCAGATTTCCCCTGGCGGGGAAGACGGCTCTACGGTCGGCTCGGGCTTGGCTCTGTGCATTTGCAGGGACGATGACGACCGCGCAAGCGTTCAAAGCGTGCAGAGGCTGTGCTCCGGCTTGACAGGCCCGCATGCCGGGACGCGTCGCCATCAGAAATGCTGGGTTCGACGTCATTCCGCAACGTCTGCCGTCGCCGTGCCAAGGTCTCGGAAGCCGCCTAGAAAGCTCCGGAGCAAACGACCAGCATTCCGGTGATGATGGAGCGCCAATGAGACCCATTCCGCGCAGCTCTATTTCCAAACGCACCTCGAAGATGGCTCGGAGGGCCTCTAGTTCTTCGTCTTGGACAGCCTTGTAGTCGGTCATATCATTCTCTGCGTTGTGCGGTGGTCGTAGCGCTGGGTAACAAGGTACTCTGGAGCTGCGCTATGGATCGTGCGGAGAGGAGAGAGGGGGATAGCGCAGCTCGTCGTCGTGAGGCGTCGCGAGCGTCAGGACAACGGGGGAATGGTCAATGGTCAAGAAGCAGAAGGCATATCAATGTTGTTCCAGGGTGACATTCTCTCTATCTCTCCTCTCTCAGCGTCGGTCAGGCGCCAGGCACCACCATACCGCAGCTGCGTCAACCCACGTGACCACGGCCTTCTCCTGCGATCGCGCCTCCACTTTCGGGTTCCTCTACGAGTCTGAGTCGGGCAACTGAAAATAGCGTCGCGGACAATCGACTCGAAGCGCGATAAGGACGTATCATTGGTGCAGGATTTCCATTCGCGTCTACTCAACGACGCAAGACGCATTGTCGCACTGTTGCGAGTCATGGCCTGGTCTCGCACTGTCCGTCGGACGACCATGCCAGTGGACGGCTGCGTGAGTGGAATGCGCACGCTGAACGATGGCCGTTCCGTCCCCAAACCTTTGGCCCACTATGCTCCGGGCGACGTCAGGTAACGTATGCTGCATATTACACCAGGCACTAGGACTGCCACCACGACCAGATCCGCCTTGCTCCCTGTTCTCCTTCCCCACCACTTGCTTCGGATGCGCGGCTGCCCGACCCCGACGGCTCCCAGGCACTGGAGAACAGGCCGGAGAGGCTGTTGTTGGTTGACCGCTTCGAGGGGCGCGGCTCGGGCTCGCTCTGCGGCTTGCGCTTGCGACTGGAGAGCCATGCACTTAACGTGAGTCTCGCGTCGGTGTCCGTCGCAGCGGAGTCCCGGGCCGTCTCTGCCCGCTGCTCGACGGCCTGTTCAGCGTGTGCAGCTTCTTCAGCAGCCTCCTCCTGCAGTCGCTCTTCCTCCTCTCGCGCCTGAGCGCGCGCTTGTATCCGTGTGCTTCTCCGGCTACCTGGGCGGGCTGCTTTCCACTTCTGTCTGTTCCTCGATGTCTTAGACTTGCTCTTGGCACCTGCCGGAGTCGGGGTTTCAGCTGCGACGGTGGCAGCCGAGGCGTCGGAAGAAGTAGTCGGGGTGTCCGTTGGATCGACCTGCGCAGAAGGCGTACTAGGCCCGGCCGTACTGGACGGAGAGCTGGCCGGAGAGGAGGGCTCGAGCGCTGGAGTTGCACTGTTGTGTGCAGAGTGTTGGCTGGGTTCGGTCGAGGGGTGGGGCGGAGTTTCGACAGTCAGAGAGTCGACGGTCGGCGACGGAGGTGGCTCCCGGTGCGTTCCACTTAAAGGCACCTGACTTGCAACGATTGAGAGAAGGTGTAAGGCAGACTCAGCAGAGTTCCCCATGCCTACGGCGTCGCCGATTGTGCCGGGTCTGGCGGGGCATCTTGGGTTGAGGGCCGTCTCTCGCATGATGCTCTGTGGAGGCTGGGAGCTCGAGGGCACAGGGGAAAACCCCACACTGCGACCGAGAACCTCAATGGTGCGCTTCAGCGCGTCTAGGTCTGCACGAGGTGGCGACTGCCGAACGCTGAGAGCCGCCTGGATGTCCTCCAGCATCCCGTCCATGCGCCGGAGCACGCTTGCCCCATCCTTGATGCCCTGCACGCCGCTCTCGATGCCGTCCAGGCGCTGCAGCTGTCCCGCAATCTCACAGTGGTGCGTCTGGACCGACTCCAAGGTCGAGTTGAGCTCCTCGAAGCGTGTCGACATGGAGTTCAGTAGGGTGCCGCTGCTCTTCAGTTCAGCGAGGTCTTGTGAGATCTGGCGGAGAGCGTCCTCATGGATGCGGCTGCTGGGACAGGCTTCGAGCGAACGGATGTCCTCGCCGACCCGCGGGAGGGCGGCGCAGGTGGTCGCCAGTGACTGTATGGTCGCGTCCATCCTCTGGAGGGTCGAGGCTTGCTCACTGATCGAGGTCGCGCTGCTCTCGCCTCCCGTCTGTATCTCGCCGAGGCGCTGTTCCATCGCACCCAGCTTCTCCGTGCTCGTGTTGATCTCTCCAACGTTTGTTTCGAGGGTCTTGAGGGTGTTCACGATGCTCGGGATCGAGGAAAGATCCTTGGTTAATGCAGTAAGGGAGGCGTTGGCCGCTTCGACCTGCTCCTTGAGGATTTCCAGTGCTTCTTGATGCTTAGTGGCGTCGGCGTGGGCAGCACGGCTTTGCACAACGCTCAGCGTCGCGACCTCGAGCTGGGCAATCTTTGAGCTGATCTGGTCCGTGACGCCGGCGACAAAGCGCATCGACTGCGCGACGCCGCTCTCCTCAAACGCGGTCTTCATCTCGTTGATGGGCCGGAGGAGTGCCGCCATCTGCATGTCAGTTAGCGTGCGTGACGTAGAACTCACAGTGCCGCCGGGCGGCGCGACAGTCTGCGGCTGGAGGCTCTTGACGCTATTGCGCACTGCGGCTTCGATTGCCTTCTCGCTCGCATTGAGCGCCGCCTTGGTCTTCTCGCACACGAGGTGCGCCGTGATAGCGGGGAGGGACTGGGTCGAGCTGCGCGTGGCCTTCTCGACCGCGTCGGCGACCTGGCCGCCGAGCGCCGCGGTCACCGCCTCGGTGATGCTCGCTGCCAGGCTGCCGCTGAGGCTGCTCGCGAGGCTCGTGCTCAGACTCCCTGCCAGGCTTGTCGCCAGCCCCGCCGTCGTCTCCTGCAGCGCCGACGTCACTGAGGTCAGCTGAGACAAACGTTCAATAGCTCACTGATGTCGCGCATCTCGTCGCGCATCTCCTCCCGCGTCGGCAGAGCGCGCAAGCCTGTGCGCACGTCGTGGTTGCCGTCGCGGACGTGGAGGATCTCGCTCCGCAGGCCGCCGACATCGTGTTCGAGTTCTGGGCATCAGTTCTGGCGGTGCGGCACGAACTCACGGAGCAGTTTGTTGAAGATCTCGACTGTGGCCTTGGAGCTGGTCTTCCTCGGCGCCTGCTGCGGCGCCTCGACGGGGGTGTACGTCCGCCTGAGCGGCTGGGACGGCGGCGGCGTGGGCTCGACGGTGTACTGCCCTGTGCGGTGGTAGGGTCCGGCGGGGCGCTGCGAGTTGGGCGGCGGCTGCTCGTCGTACGGGCGGAGCGCCTGGGAGGGGTACTGCGCCTCGTGGAACGACTCGGGGTACGTCTCGCGCTCGTGGCGCGGCGCGTACTCGTAGCGTTCGTGGCGCTCGTAGTGGCGGAGGGGGGAGTACTGCCGCGGCGGCGGGGAGGCGGCGCGCCGCTCGTCGTACTGCTGATGCTGGTGGTGGATGGATTGCACAGAAGAGGGACGCCGGAAGGAGGGGGTCGGCGTCGGGAAGCGTGGAGACGCAGTCGGGCTGGGCACGCTGGGCACCGATCGACGCGACTCGCGCGACTCGCGCTGATGCGCGCCCTCGCGCTCGTGGCCCTGCGCGAGCTGCATCTGGTAGCTTGTGCGCTGCCGTCAGCTTACATCACGGACAGTGAAGATCGGGAGTTGCCAGCTGATTTGGGACTTACGTGGGGAGGATTGTGGCTGCTGGTTGAGACTGAGGGAGCGCGGCTCGAGGCGCTCGGCGTCAGCACCCCGACGCGCGGGCTGGGTGTGATCGAGCCGGCGCGCGGGCTCATGCTGCTGTGAGTTGCAATGAGTGAACGAGGATGGAGAGATGGAGAAGAAGGAAGGAAGACACCTGCAGACGTCGAGGGAAGGCCCCCAGAGAGCCACAGCGGCGGGCGAGGAAGACACAACCTCGCTGCCTTGCTGCGCGAAGAGGGAAGGCACTTTTGTCATCCACCAAACATCCAGCCGCCGATTCCAGCCCGACGATCGCCGATGCGCCCCTCTCACTCACCCTTCTGGTCGCTGAGCCTGAGCCTGCTGCCCGTCGTCAGTGGGGTTTCGTACAGGTCATGTCTGATGCATTGGTACAGTCGTCCAGTCATGATACACTTTACAGCGCGTGCGTGCCTCCGTTCTGCCCCTCTCCCCTGCCGTTCTCCCCGTTCTGCCCGTTCTGCCGGGTGACGCCGTCGGCGCGATCGAACGCCGCCGCGCGCTCGAACAGGTCCAGGTCGTCCCTGCCCCTGCGCGTCTCGGTGCTGTCCTGCCTCGCGGCAAAGTTGACCTCGCGCGCCTCCGTAACCTCGTCGAGCTTGGTGAGGCGCTCGAAGCGCGGCTCGGGGCCCGGCGAGCTCTGCGAGCGCCGGCGCGACTCGCCCGTCGAGTCCTTCGAATCGGTGCGCCGGTGCCCGCTGCCCTTGCGCTCGTGCGAACCCTTGCGCTCGTGGTGCGACGTACGCTCGCTGCCGCCGCGCTCCATGTGCGCGAGCCGCGCAAGCGAGTGCGGCGTGAGCTGCACGTCGAACAGGTCTAGGATGAAGCGCCGCACCGGCGCCTGGAAGTGGTTCGTCGAGATCGCACGCAGCGCGCGGTGGAACAGCGTCGTCGACGCGAACAGCCGCGGATGCCGGTTGCGCACACTGGAGTCAGCTACTGGAGCACCAGGAAGCACATACCGCTTCAGATTGTTCATCGCCGTGCCGGCGAGAACGTAGTTGCTGAGGTTCGAGATCATGTGCATTACCTCGCCCTCGAGACCGCTGAACGGCGGCAGCGGCTCGATGCCGCTCGGCACCTTCGCCGGCTCCCACGTGTCGAGGTGCACAAAGCGGCTGAGGTCGTCCGGAAGACAAAGGCCTGTCGTCTGGCCCATGGGCGTGCGCGTCGCAATCCACCCGCACTCCTCCAGGATCTCGGCGCCGACGAGCGTCGATGAGATCAATCCAAGAACGAAGAAGCACGTTCTGCCGTCAGCTTGGTCCCTACCTGGCGCAGAGCTGTCCACAACCGCACTCACCCCTTCATGGTGATGACAGGCGAGAGGTCAGCGATCTCGACGATGACCTCGATGATCTCCTCGTCCTCGAGGAACGCGAGGCCGCCCTCCGTCGAGCCGATGTTGCCCTGCCGGTTAGAGTGGGCACCCTTGCTAACCTACCATAACCCAGAGCGCGCTCTTAACCTCGTTCATGACGTCCTGGTTCTCGGCTTCGAGCCCGTGCAGGCGGATGACCTCTGCAAAGTCGGGCACAATCCCTTTGTCGCGGAGGTACTGGCATCCCTCGGGCGTCTTGGTCAGCTCGCGGAAGAAGTGCGTCGGCGCCGTGCCCTCGTATGCCCAGAACTCCTCCGGCTGGTGCCGCGAGATCGGGCGGATCGTCTTGGACACGAACGTCTCGACCTCGACGACGTAGAGCATGTTCTGTTCCTGATGTCAGCTCATATCGTGGAAAAGAAGCTCACCGCCATCCAGCTGTTGAGCTCGTAGTCGATATACTGTGCGTGCAGCAGGTACAAGAAGCCCGCGGAGGTCGACATGAATCTGCTGGGTTAGCTGTGTCGAAGAAGCTGGGGCACCCACCGGAGAAACAGGTTCGCGCCGATGTCGCCGAGATGCTCCAGCGTCGGCCGCAGCTGCACGACCTTCTCGAGGTTGTCCGGGTTACTGCACGCCTCCTCGAGGTACATGACGGCAATCTCGCACACCTCCATCGCTGGGTCGTACAGCTGCGTGACGAGGAGCTGCAGCACCCAGTCCGTCAGGTTCGGCGCGTCGTGCAGCAGCCGGCCGAGGTGGTGCGTCGCGAAGAGGCGTGTTTCCTTAGGTCAGCTGATCGGTCTTCATCCAGCCTCACCAGAAAGCTAGACGTGAGCGCCTTGGACAGCACGATGCGCGGGTGCGCGTTGATGGTGTAGTCGCAGCACTCGATGATGAGCTTGATGATGTCGCCGCGGCTGCGCAGCTCGCACAGGTGGTAAAAGCACGTGAAGAACCTGAACTTCTCCAGCAGCCTGCTTGTCAGTTCAGTATACAGCCTACTAAACTCACTGGATGCCGACCTGGTGCTTGGTCAGGATGCCGATCATCTCAAAGTAGCCGAAGGAGAGGGTGTGCTCGAGCCGGTCGGCGGAGAAGAAGGGCTGCGACGCCGGCTGCCCCGCGTACTGGTCCAGCTCGGTCAGGCACTCGACGACCTGGCGCAGGAGCTTGTCCTCGGCAAGGAACTTCTGGCCCTCGGGGTTGATGAGCATCGTCGTGAGGAGCGCGCGCGCGAGGCGCACCCACTTGTAGTTCGGCTGGTGGGTTAGCACCTTCCAACGACACACCCACTCTTGTCCGCAGAATCGCCGAGAAGCGGTTGTTGTACGGGTGCAGGAAGGAGAAGAGGCGCCGGATGAACTTGGTCGCCTTGATGACCTCGTCGAGCCGCTTCGGGTTCAGCAGCGGGCCCTGCAGCAGCTCCATGATGATGTCGTAGTTCCACTTATTGTGGTCGCGGCTCAGTAACACCTGTTTGTAAGCTTTGTAAGCGCACTCAAACAGCTTACCCCTGACTCGTTGATCATCGCCTGGAACTGCTTGTCCTCAATCTGCAGACCGAGACGCAGCTTCATCTGCTGCACCTGCCGCTGACTGCGGAGAAGCGACTCTTGGACCGTCGAAGTGCTGCGAGGTCAGCTCCAAGCTCGGTTCCTTCAAGCTCACGTTAAGACGTTGTGGCCCCCAACCCCTCCCTCAGACGCCTGCGTCTGCTTGCGGTTGTTCCGGAACAGGCTGTCGATGGACGACAGTGCTGAGAGAGCGGCGTTTCGTTCCGTCGGTTTGGAGAACTCGGTGACACCATTAAACAGAGCGGGCAGAGCCTGGCGTCAGCTAAGCAATGGCTTGACTAGCTTACCTGTATCCGCGCCGCGTACTGCAGCGGCAAAATGTGGCTCGCGAGCTGGAGGATCTCGCCCAGCAGCAGCGTCGCTTTCCGGTTCACTGGCTGGGTGCACGACTCGTCCTGGATCAGTGATATCAGAGCCTGGGGGTTAGCACGAAAGCCACAGTACAACCCACCTCAAGGAGCCCCGCCTCGATGAAAACAGCGAGCAGAAAGGCGATGTAGTTGTCGACGAGGTTGAGGCGGTGCGGCATCTCGTCCTCGTCCGCGACCTCCTGCGAGAACTCTCCCTTCGTGGCCTCATACGCGCGGTTGTAGACCGTGAGGCGGCGGCCGTCGAGAAACGCCGACGTCCACGACGGCGCCTTGATGCGGAACACCGAGAAGAACAGGTCCAGCAGCGCGTTCTGTGGTCAGCTATGGGCGATGGTCGACGAGCTCACCCTCATTTCCGCCATGGGAACGAACAGCGACGAGATCAGCGACTTGATCGCCCGGAAGTCGCTCTGGCACATGTAGATGAGCCCCGGCCACGAGCTCAGCAGCATGCTGACGTTGCGCACGCAGTGGTCCAGGTTGTCGAGGTGCTTCTGCATCTGGCGCGAGGGGATCTTGCCGTACTGCTCCGTCAGGCCGACGAGCACCGTCTGCAGTGTCAGTTAGACATCAACAAGCGGAACTCACCTCCAGGTCGCTGCCGGGTAACAGGAGCTGGCGCGTATGCGGCCAATTGACGAGGTAGAGCATGAGGCCCGTCATGCCGAGGCCGAGCTCGAAGGGCCCGTCCTTGAACGCATTCAGGATGACGCGGAAGGCGTCCGCACGCAGCAAGCACTCGAGGTCCAGTAATGCGATCTCCGTCAGCGTCTCCATGCAGACCGTGTGCATTGGATCGTCCGGATTCTCCGCCGCGCTGACGACGGCGCGCACAAAGCCCGGCCGCAGCGCCACCTTGTAGTTGAGGGTGGGGCATGGGTCGTGCGTCTCGTCGATCGGGAGGCAAACAACGGCGCGGATCAGGCGCAGCGCCTGTTCCCGCTCGCATACCGCTTTGGCGTCACGCGTGAACGTCCTGCTCGTCAGCTGATACAAGGTGGCGACAAAGCTCACCGGATGACGACAAATTCGATGCCGGCGTTCAGCATCAGGCCCCAGTTGCGCCGCGACAGCGTGTACCGGAGGAGGCGGTACGCTGCGGCGCGCTGCGACACGCTCGCCGTGTCGGCGAGGAATGGCATCGTGCAGTGCAGCACGTCGTGCATGTCGACCTGTTTCTGCAGGCCCGGGTTCTTCTTGAACACGTCCGCCAGGTTCGTGAGCGCCTCCCACCCGTCGTCGCCGCGGTCCACCTCCTTGCCCTTGCCCTCGTAGTGCGACACGTCGCGCAGCTTGCGCAGGTACGCGCGCACGCTGATGCGCAGCGACGCCAGCTGCTCCTCGTCCGTGTCGGGCGCGGGGCTGCCCGCCAGCGAAAGCGAGGGGTGCGTGGGCGTCGACCGCGGGCTGTCCTGCCCTCGTTCCGTGAACGAGGATCCCTGCCGCGTCACACGGGGGCGCACGCCCGCAGACAGCAGCGTCGATGTCGGCGACGTCCCCGTCGTGCTCAGGCCGTTCAGCATCGCCGGCCGCCGGCGTCGGTGCTGTGTCGTGCCTGCGGTCAGCTAACCGTAAGGTCGATCTCAGCTCACTGCCTCGTAGCCGTTCCAGCCGGTCTTCGAGCGTCTTGATGTTGCCGTTCGCGCTCTCGAGCTGCGCCGTGATCCGCTGCTTGACCTGCTCCTGTTCGTCGCCGGTGCGCTTCTCGATGACCTGCCGTTAGCTGCGCGAGTTGTGTAGCTCACATCAAGCATTTTCTCCGCGCCATACTGCACTCTCTTCTCAATCGCGAGCTTGCTCATCAGGCTCTCCACCTGCGGTCAGCGGCGGCGGTCATGTGCGCCTCACAGTCTCATTGTCGTCGGTGTCGTCGTCCAGGTACGAGCGCGTCGAGACGCTCGAGCCCAGGTGCTCGACGCTTGGCCGCGCCGGTGACCCCCACTGTGCCATCGCTGCGACGTCGGGAGGTGCAGGTAGCGAGGTGTCGGCGGGTGCCCAGGGGAGTCTTGCGATGGTGGTGTGTCGTTAGCTGAGCTCGCCGTTGACCACAGTGCGCCTTGGAACATGCCGTCACATGTGCGTTACGTAACGCCCAGGCTGGTTGGAGGCTTGGGGACCCCGTCATCACGAGGCCGATAAGCGGCGCAGCAGTGCGCAGCTAAGAAACAATGCTATGCATGGCGTAAGACAGAGGCGTAAAGTGAAGTGAAAGGTCATGTATGGCTGTTACAACAGAAAGGAAGTAGAACGAAGCAAAGATGGCAATGCACTAGAAAGAGTGAAAGTGTATGGAAGTCTAATGCCGGCGAGACCGGCGTGGGGAGGGCGAGTAGCTCGGGGGTTTGGGTGGCAGGGGTGGAGGCGGTGGCGAAGGTTCCCGGTAGGAAGGCTGCTGGGCAAACTGCTGTTGCTGGGCGATCTCCTGCGAACGCATGACTTCAGCGGCGTGCGCCTGTGCCTGCGAGATGTAGGTGCTCATGATCTTCTCGGCCGGGCTCAGCGGCTCCGTGAACTGCGAAGCAGTGTAGTAGGACGACTTGCGATCGCCCCTTGCCTCGGCCGCCTTCTGAGCCGCGCGCGCCTGGCGCATCTGCTCTTGTTGCTGCAGATACGCCTGCTGCTCGGCTTCGTCTTGCTGCTGCTTCAGATACGCTCGGTAGGCTGGATCGCGCAAGCGCTCTTGGTGCAGCCAAGCCGCATGCGCCGCCTCGGCTTCCTGTTGCTGGTATTCGGCGTGTGCCGCCTCGGCTTCCCGCTCCATGTAATCCTGGCGCTCGGATTCTGTCTCACGCAAGTACTGGATGTAGGCCTGTCGGTCGGCCTCGGCCTGCTGCTGCTGTTGTTGCAGGATGGCGTGGATCTGCGCCTGCTGCTCAAGATAGGCTTGCTGCTCGGCTCGGGCCTGGCGAGAGTACTGGTGCAGGTTGGCGGCTACGACCTGCTCTTGGGGGTTGTAACGGCCGTCAGTCATGCCAGGGTAGTAGACCGGGGTGTAGACGACCGTATCGGCGGGTCCCTTCTTGCCCTTCTTGCCCTTCCTGCTTCGCCGCTTCTTGTTGTAGAGTGGCGGGTACGGCAGCGGCATGTTCTTCCAGTCCCAGCCTCTGTACTCCTCCCAGTCTCCCTTCATAGCTGCGCGCTGTCCAGGAGAGTGTCGCTGATACCAGCGCGGCGGTCGTGCAGGGTTGAGGCAATGCGTTGGGTTCTCGGCGAAGAACTGCATGCGCTCCTCCGGGCGCATGCGATTCAGTGCCACCGCCTGTGCTTGTCAGCTGGGTACGAACGTCCGAGTAGCTTACCTCTCGGCGGTGGAACAGCGTGTGGCGGTAGCAGAAGAAGAATATGGTCCACAAAATGACCGCGAGTACGGCAAGAGTGCACCCGACGGCAATGGCGACCTTTTGACGATGGTCGGTTCCCTGCTTTTCACCGGGAACGGGTGGCGGTGTTTCGGTGCTAACGGCCTCCCAGAAGGTGACAGAGCTGGCACTACGCAGGTGGTAGTCGGTGGGCCGTTCCTTAACGCTGAACGACTTGGTCGCGAAGAACGACTGGTCGTAGATTATGGGGTCATGGCAGCGCCCGTCTCGCTGGCAAGTTAGCGTCACGCAATCGTGCACCTGAAGGGCCCGGAGGGGGTACGTACGATCTCCGGCTGGTAGTAGCTGTTGTTAACAGCCAGCATGTACCAGCCAGGATTGCGGAACTTGATGTGATAGGTATGGTCAAAGTTCCACACGGTCATTGCGCTGCACGTCAGCCACTGCGCTAGCTTTGTAGCTACTCACCCACACATCTGGTGGCCTTCCGGAACGTCGTTGACATCGGTGCCGCCCGTGGTGTTGAAGGCGATCGGCTGGTAACGTCAGCCGGACTCTGACACTGCGTGCCTCACCTTACTTCCTCGCCCTGGGCCAAGCAAAACAGGCGTCGTCTCTCTCATCCAGCCCCAGGCGATCTCGTTGTATCGGCTGCCGTAGTCTATGAACCCGAACGTATACTCGATGCCTGGCTCGTCAGCTGCTGAGCGGTCTAGTTGCACCCACCAGTGTAGATGTCGTATTCGGGGTTCGGCATGATGAGACCCATGACGGCTGCGACTGGGACAGTGCTCCATGCCTGGTCGGCGCCGGCCACGGCGGTCGGAGAGTCATGGTTGGTCTGGGCCAGCACAGCGTAGGTAGTTGTCACTGTCGGAGTATACTGCTTGTCGTCTTCTGAGGGGCGGACGATGGTGTTCTGCCTTCGGACATGAGTCGAAGCTGGGGTGGAAGCGGGAGGGGGCGTTGGTGTTGGTGTTTGACTGGACAACGCTGAGGCGGCAGTGGTGGTCGCTAAGACGAGGGAGATGGCAAGTGTGCTCAGCGCCCTCGACGGCGAGCAGACACAGTGCCATCTCATGGCTGGAGGAGGTGGTATAGGAGCGAGTGCGAGGGTGAGAATTAAGTCATTCTGAAATCGTGTGGAGATCTGCAGGCTGGCTGGGTGCACAGGCTGGCAACCCCGTCTGGGCCGCCGGGTGGTGGTCGGATGTTGTTTTGACAGCACTCGAGGCCAAGCCTCGCAAGCCGAGGTAGCGCAGGGAATGTCGAAATGGCGGAAAGGGTCAGGGCCTGAAGCCGTGCCTGGTCATGTACGCTCATGTTCGCGAGTAACGCTCGAGCTCGACGACGAACCCATGCACCCGACGCATTCCGCAATCTCCGATTACCTCTCGATTACGCTCCGATTAGCATCCGGCGATTACAACCTCAGGTTAATGTGGAAGGGTGCATCACGTGACTGCGACCGGCCAGGTCCGCGCGGTGCCGCTGGTCGTGCCGCCTAGTTCCGGTCCTGACGTCACCTGACAGAGCGGGGCGCGTTCTGTGTGGTTGAGGGGGCTCAGGTGGACCTGGGCGCCCTTGAAAGTCGTTTAGAGCTCTGCACCCTGCAATCAAATCAAGCTGAGCCCAATGAAATCGAGGGTATAGCCCAGCCAACGATGTCAGATACTGTCGCCATCGCCCGTCCTGGCCGTCCTTGGTCCCCGGCGAGCGGAGCCTGGCCACCTGACCATCCGACCCATCCCTCGTCCCCTCACCCCGCCGCGCCGCGGCTCTCATCCTCCTCGTCTCCTCGCCTTTTCCTCTTTGCATCTTCCTTTCCGATTTCCTCCTCGCCACTGACCCATCCCCCACAGCAGCACTCCAACCCCGTCAACATGGCCGTATTCGACGGCTTCCCCATCAAGGTCAGTCATGGCCTTCCCCGCTGGCAGCCGGGTCAGGCGGACACCCCTGCTGCGCAGCGGACGCACCACCTGCACCACCGCTGCTTTAGCGCCGAACGGCTCTCGAGTTCCCATGCTGACGTCGTGTGCAGGTCCTCAACATCATCGTCTTCGCCGTGTCCCTCGGATCAGAGGTGTACACGGTCGCCGGCCCCAACGATGGATACAACCAGCCCAACGTGAGTGTCGCCGCCCCCACGGATGCCCACTCAGTGGGAAGGTGGAGGGTTCACGCCATGATGTGAATGGCTGTGGCGCAGTCGGCGCAGCGGAGCCCGCGTGTCCCATCACCGCCGCTGGCTTTTGGGTGTGGAGCAGCAGACGCAGGATGGCTCGCAGCCCCCGGGCGACAACGCATTGCAGTACTGACAGCCAGGAAACCTACGTGACGCCCTCGGCGTACGCGTTCTGGATCTGGACGCTGATCCACTTCCTCCTCTTCTGGATGATCCTGTACCAGTTCACCGACAACGGCAAGAAGTGAGCTTTCCGGATCGTGGAAGGAGCTGACCCCAGGCTCATCGTTGACTCGATCTCGTACCGCTTCGCTCTCCTCGGCCTCCTGAATACGATCTATGTCTGGCTCTGGGCACACGGCTACTTCATCAGCGCGTTCGTGCTCAGCCTGCTCGTCGCCGCGAGCGTCAGCCAGATCTACTACATCATCAACGCCGAACACAACAGACGGGAATCGCTCGCGACCGAGCTCTTCGTCCACCTCCCGTTCTCGCTTTTCCACGGCTGTGAGTTGAAGCAGTCTCGCCCACAAACTAACTCCCAGGGACCATTGTGCTCATCGTCATCTCGCTGTTCCAGGCCTTTGGCACGAACGCCGAGACCAACCCGCCCGGCGTGTTCACCAAGATCTTTGTGTTCCTCGCGTTCGTCTTCCTCGAGTCGACCGCGGCCGGCTACGCGTTCGCGACCCAGCAGGGCGACCCGGCGGGCGCTGCCGTCATTGCCTGGGCGCTCTTCTCTATCTGTGAGCTACTCCACTTCCGCGCAGCTGACACCAGTCATTCACCAGAGCAACAAGTTCATCCGCTGGAGCGCGTTCGCCTTCTTCATCCTCTCGCTGTTCGCGGTCCTCAAGGCCCTCTAGTGAGTCCAGCTGGCAGTGGTCCACGGAAGCTAACATCAGCACCTCGATCCGCACCGGCACCTCTGTGCTGCACGACGAGGAGCGCGCGCCGCTCATCTCGGGCGAGGCCTAAGCTCTGCTTTCCCACCGACCCGCTCCCTTCCCTTTCTCACTTCTTGCCGCGCCGGCCCGCAAGCCGGTCCTGACGAACCACCCGACCCACTGTATCTCGATCCTTGAATCCAGAACGAAAGTGCAATCCCGAAAACCAAGCCTCAGAAAAGCAAAGCAAAGCAACTGGAGTCGACGACACCGCGGCGTGCAGCAGTAGCAGTACATATACCACGTCTGTGATGACATCCAATGACCAAACTATTTACGGAGGCGCGCGCTGCGCCGTGTTCCTTCAGCGGCGGGCTTCGGCTCTGCCTTCGGTTTGGGCTCCGCCTTAGGTTTGGGCTCCGCCTTGGCCTTGGGCTCTGTCTTTGGCTTCTTCGGCTTGCCGTTCTGTGGCTCCGCCTCGTCCTTGTCTTCCTCCTTGGTGCGCTTCTCCTTGCCCTCCTTCTTCGGCGGGAGCTCGTCCATGCCGCCCTTCTCGCCCATGGCGACGACGGCCGCGTACGCCTCCTCGCTGACGGGCTGCACGCTGAGGCGGCCGCGGTTCACGAGCGGCATGTCCTTGATGGCCTGGAGGCCGGCGGCGCCGATGTAGCCGACGCTGTCGGGCGGCGCGGCAAGCCCCGCCAGCTTCTTGACCCACGCGAGCGTCACGGGGTGCTTGAGGCGCGAAACGAAGCGCACGTCGACCATGTACCATGTCGGCGCGTCCTGGCTCGACTTCGGATCGTAGTACGGGTGGGCCGGGTCGAAGGCCGTGTCTGGGGTCAGCTTAGACGAAGACGTGCGTAGCTGGGTAGCGGAGGGTATGCGGAGGGTATGCGGAGGGCATGCAGAGATGCGGAGATCGGAGACACAAAGATGCAGAGAAGTCAGGGTGGGCGGAGCAAGCAACACTCACAGTCGGGATAGCCCTCCTTGCACACCTCGGCGAGCGCGAAGACGCCTGGCACCTTGCAGTTCGAGTGGTAGAACAGCACGCGGTCGCCGACCTTCATGCGCTCCTTCATGATCTTCTTCGCTTCGTGGTTGCGCACGCCGTCCCAGGGCGATTCTCTGTGAGTGTCAGTGGGCGGGCGAGTGGGCGCGCGCAGCGAGCTGCCGAGGGTAGCGAGCGCGCAGGCAGGCCACCAGCGGTCGAGTGAGGCAGAGGCACCGGCGAAGGAAGACTCACCCCATCTCCTCAAAGTCGTCGACCGAAAACTGGGATCAGCTCGCGCGAAGAACAAAGCTCACCTTGACGTCCTTGCCCTTGACGAGGCGCGAGTCGGGCTCGGCCTTCATGAGCCACGGCATTGTGGACCGGGTATTGAGCGCTCGGGGGCGCGAGGATGGGCGAACGGAGCGAGCTCGGGCTGCACCTGACGCGGAGGCGAGGCAGTGGAGATGAGGGTTAAGCAAACGCAGAGCGTACGTTTGGCTGAGGTGACGATGGGCAGAGAGAGGAAGGAGTGAAGGGAGCGCAAGCGGACATGACGGAACCAGGATATCGGCCATGTTTACGCGTGGGCTGAGGCATGCGGGGTGAGTCACTTTCCCACGGTGCCCCGCACTCGGCCTCGACGATGGGGTCCGCTGTTGCGATGCGGTCTGCTCGTCGCTGCTGACAGTGAGCGTGCACAGAGACACACTGACCCCAGCACGAACCATGCACCGAACACACAAAGCTGCATACAGCGAAGACACGATTAAGCTACTCTTGTTCACAGCACCACAACAGAACACACGCTGCGATATTGGAACAGGACCGAAGCGAAACAAAGGCGACGGCAGAGACGGACTCTCACGCAAGGTGCAAGCACTTGTACAGCGTCGCCTCCATCTCGCTGACAAATTCGGTGAACGGCTCTGGCGCGTCGTACGGCCCCTCGACGGGGCGCTCTATCTGCGTCATGGCGGCCCATGCTATGCCAGCCGTGGGGTCGATAGCGAACTCTGTGCGCGCGGCGCCGATCCAGGCGGCCGAGCCGGCGCGGCGCTTCCCCTCCGCGTCGCGCCGCGTCACGAGCGACGCGATGCTGTGTCCCACGTCCTCTGGCTGCGGGCTGTCCATCGCCCCGACGAAGGACAGGAAGCCCGCCAGATCGCGGTGCGCCCCGCCCAGCGCCTCGGGCGGCATGACGCGCGGCAGCGCATCGGCGAACAGCTGCTTCAGGGACGCAGGCGACACGATGCCGCCCGGGAACGACGCGGCGAGCACGCCCCCGCAGATCAGCAGGTAGTCGGAGAGCGTGGACCACAGCCCGTCGCCGCCCTTGCGCTGGTTCAGCGGCCCCGACGTCGGCTTGAGCGGGTCTGCGCGCTTCAGGCCCGGGTTGCGCTGCACCGTCGCCTGCCACCGGCTCAGGATATCGGGGCGGTGCTCGAACGTCGTGTCCGCCGACACGTGCAGCGGGTCGAAGATCTTCTCCCGGTACAGCTCCTCGAGGTTCTTGCCTGTCGCGCGCTCCAGCACGACCCCCGCCCAGTCCAGCCCAGGGCCGTAGCTGAACTTGGCGCCCGGCTGGAAGCGCAGCGGCTGCGTCAGGTCCGCGACCGTCGGCGCGTACATGACCGGCGTGCGCTGGCTCGCGAGGTAGCCCTGCAGCGCTGCGTCGAACGGCCAGTACACCAGCCCGCTCGTGTGCGTCACGAGGTGGCGCAGCGTGAGCGGCGTCTTGCGCTCCTCGAACACGGGCCCGGCCTCGGCGTCGAACGACACGAGGACCTTCTGCTCCAGCAGCTCCGGCGCGTACTTCTCCAGCGTTGCGGGGTCGTCGTACGACAGCACGCCCGCCTCAACCTGCTGCAGCACGGCGAGCGACGTGATCAGCTTGCTCATGCTGTACAGCATGTACGCTGGGGTCAGCTCGGCGAAGGAACCAGTAAAGCTAGGCTAGGTGCAGGGCGAAGATCCACGCGCGAAGGAAGCGCGTCATACGTTAGGGGCCACTCACTCGTGTCCTTGTCCACGGGGCCCAGCTCGGGCTCGCCCCAGACCCGGTCGCCAGCGTATCCGGCGTAAATCGAGCCCTCGGCGGTCGTGACGCCGAACGCGGCGCCGGGGAGCTGCGGCGCCCACTTCTCGAGCACGGCATCGAGTGCTGCGTGCAGCGCCTCCTTCTTCTGCAGCGAGAGCTTAAGAGGCTGCGCCCTGTCTTCTTGCGAGGTTGTCGCTGCGGTGGTTGTGGTCGCCATCGTGCTTCGTCTACTGGGTTGGAACGGATAAGCGGAGTGAGTGCGCTGAGTAGTGAAGAAGAAGACGAAAGCACGGGGGCCAGCTTATATGCACGCCAGACCGATGCGAAGGCAAGACGGTCACATAGATAAGGACATGACGCAAGGTGCTGAGCCTGGCAACAAGGACTCGCCGAGGAATGTCGGTTCGCTCGCGGCACGGACCCGAATGATATCAGTCAGCAACGCTTGGCGGGATCTGTCTGTCTGCCGCGGATGACTTTCGACGTGTCTGTCGTCGTGTCAGTGCCAGTCGTGGCAACGTGCGTGGTGGTTGCTGAAATGCTGACGACTTTCGACGTGGCGACAACGAGTCGCCGGCGGCCTCGACGTGGCATCACCGAGCCCTTTTCCGGCCGCAAGCCACTCGGCATGCATATTACAGACTCGGCTTACGCGAGGTGCTGGTACAGGACCGTCTCGAGCTCGCGCCAGCAGTCGGCGAAGGGCTCGTGGACCTTGGCGCTGACGACACCGCCGACAAGCGGGCGCTCGATCTGCGTCATGACCACAAACTGCTGTCAGTTCAGAGCCACTTGCGGGGAACTCACGCCAATACCGGCCGCCGGGTCGATGCAGAACTGCGTGTTCGCTGCCCCGCCCCATGCCCCGCTACCGGCCTTGCGCCCCGGGGTGTCAGCCAGGTTCACGACGCACGCAATGCTGTGTCCCACACGCTCGGCGTGGTACATCTCCGCGAACGACACGTCTAACAGCGCAAGGAAGCTGGCAAGGTCCTTGTGGCACTGGGGCCCGTCGGGCTGGTCTTGCGGCAAAGAGTCCTTGAAGAGCTCATCGAAGCCCGAGGGCGACACGATGCCGCCCGGCTGCTTTGCGCGCAGCACGCCGCGCACGAGGGCGAGGTAGTCGTCCAGCGTGGACCAGAGCCCGGCGCCGCCCGGCAGCTGGCCCTTGACCTCCACGTCGATGGGGCGCTGGGGCGGGCCCAGCTCCAGTCCCCCGTCGGACAGGCGGTGCACAGTGTGCTGCCTGCGCGCGACGACGTCGGGGCGGTTCATGAAAGTCGTGTCCTTTGACAGACCCAGCGGGTCGAAGATGTGCTCCCGGAAGTAGTCCTCAAGCGACTGACCCGTCGCGCGCTCGAGGATGATGCCGGCCCAGTCAATCCCCGTGCCGTATGCAAACTTCTGTCCGGGCGAGAAGAGGAACGGCTGCGCGAACTGGCTGGTCTCGGCGCCGAACATGGCAAGCAGGCCGTTGGCGGCGTCGTACGCGGCTAGCATCGGGTTGAAGAAGAAGTACACCTGCCCGCTCGTGTGCGTCATGAGGTCGCGGAGCGTCGGTGGACGCGCGAGGTCCGCAAACTTGGCTTCCTTGGTGTCTTTGTCGTAGGCAATGAGGATCTTCTGCTTGACCAGGTCCGGGGCGTACTTCTGTACGGTCGCGGGGTCATCGTAGGACAGGACACCGGCCTCGACCTGCTGCAGCACGGCCAGGGAGGTGACAAACTTGGTCATAGAGTAGATCTGGAAGGCTGGAATTATCAGCTGAAGCGTCCCTAGACAGCTTGCGCACCTGCACGATAGTGCTCTCCACCCCCATCAGGCCGTGTGAAGCATAACAGGCGACTCACTCGTGCTCTTGTCAACCTGCCCTTCCTCAGGCTTGCCGTACACGCGGCTCCCGTGGTATCCGGTGTAAACGACGCCATCCTTGGTCGTGACGCCGAAGGACACAGCGGGCACCTTGTCTTGGTGTTTAGCAAGGACGGCGTCGAGGGCGGCCTTGGCTTCGTCTGAAAGCCGGGGCGTCGTATTGATTGTCATGCTGGCGATGGTCAAGGGAATGGCGATGGTCAAGGGAATGATTCAGCAGAGCTGGGATCTGTGAGAACGAAGGATGCTCTTGTAAGGAAGGCGCGGAAGTGCGACACAGAAGCAGGCTGTACCTTCGCTCCGACTGTGCGCGGTGCGGGCATCGCTGCGGAACGGGGGCGCTTGCAGACGGTCTAGTCGGGCCAGGCGGCGGTCACCATGTGCTCTGGATAGAGTGACGGGCTAGCGTTAGTGTCAACCCTCCAAGTGTGCTCTGCATGCTCTGGCTTCCTCCGCCGCTCAGCCAGAATGTCAGACGGCGCGGCTGCGCAAACTGATCACGGGATATCGGTCTTTTCCGACTCACGTGCTTTGCCACCCCCAGCGCGCGCATCCAGCCCCACTATCGTTTCAAGTTTCACGCGCCTGCGGACTCGCGTTACTCCACCAGCCACCGCCGCACCGCCGTCTTTGCATGACTGGGCCCTCGGTGCCTCGGCGTCGCTTCTGCGCTCGCTTCTGCAGCGTTTATACCCCGGAAAGCCGTTCCCGCTAGAACACCCCTGGCACGCTCAATCGGGCGCGTACGTCCGGAACCGGGGCGAGCCGGCGGGGCGACCGACGTGCTCCAGACCTGACCGCTGTGCCCTGGGCCGCCGGATCCGGAACGTGCCTGGGTAAGTACCTGAGCCTGTGCTTGTTTTGGCCGCAGCGCCGAACCCCCCTCCGCCCCTGCCCTCCCGCGACCACGCACTCCCACACACAATGCCAGACAGACGCGACGCATCGACTCGTCCGGGAATCTGGATCGGCCCTCCGAACGTGCTGCTGGCGTGGAAGATCCTGTCTCGTCGTCAACGAACGTGATCCCTGCGAAGCTCTAATCCATCTCCATGCATATCCGCGTGGTACCTAGGGCGGCGCGTGTATAACCGGCTTCAGCTAGGTACCGCCTTCCTCGACATTACAGGCTCCTGCCTTGATATATGCTGGTCTGCTGGCGCGCAGCGGGTAGCCAGATGATTATAGGGTGTCAGACCTGACTGGGTGCTAAGATGTGCGTTGGATAGTGCATGACAGAAAGCGAAAACTCGTCGACTCGAAAGAACCAGAACCCCTGTCTCGCTCGCCTTAGACCGTGGTCGTCACCGGCGCAGGAGCGGGGACGCTCGAGAGCTCGGTCGGCTTCTCGACGCCGGCTCCAGAGCCAGAGCCAGAGCCGTACTCGGACAGGTCGTGGAAGGACTGGCGGAGGGTCTGCTGGGCGAAACCATGGCGCATGGCGACGTAGACGATGAGGAAGACGAGGTACGCAAGCTGCGCAATGACGAGGATCCAGCCGAAGGCGAGAGTCGCGTTTCCAAGGCTGCGCGTGTCAGTCAGAAGCTCTGTGAACAATGGCACACAGAGAAGACCAAGAGGGAAGCGGGCGCCAAACACTGTGGTGTCTAGGAACTGCGGCGCTCGCCTCCCTCCCAGCCGCACGTGGATCCACGGCGTGATCGTGCATGACGGCGTGATCGTGCATGACTCACCTGCCCCTGCTGCCTCCCCAGTAGCGGAAGAAGTCGGCGTCGCGGGAGGTGGCTCCGACCGATCCAATGCCGAACACGAAGAGGAAGAAGCCGACCGCAATCTCAACGATGATAGCCGTGGCCCATGTCGTGGTGCTGACGAAGAGAAGGACGCCGAGGCTGAGGAGGTTAGCTCAGAGCAGGGACCGCCATAGCTTACTAGACGAGGTACCAGATCCACGAGATCAGACCCCAGGCGAGGACGGCGTTGGCGGAGTCGTAGTGGCCACGCCACTTGTCGACAAGACCGGCGGCGATGCACCAGGTGATGAGGGACCAGAGGGCGAGGCCGGCGAGGCCGAAGGTGTGGAGCTTTGAGAGGCCGAGCATTGCGGGTGCGGGTGTGGATGCTGGAGTGGGTCGGACTGAATGTAACAAGTGTTCGAGGGAAAAGTTTGAAGAGTTGAAGGGTGGCGAGTGGGAAGGGCAGGATGTTTTCTTTATAAAGGTTGGGCTGATGGTCGTCCTATGAGTGGACGCGTGATCCGTGCGCAGGTCGGTCAGAGATGATGGCGCAGGCGGGGGGCGCGCGGAGGCTACGGAGGATGTGCGAGTTCGGACGATGGCGAAAGAGCAGAGGGCGGCGGGCAGTGCATGAGGCGACTCGGCGGCGTCACTCGCTGCTGTGAGCAGAGCTCGTCCAGAGCTGCGGCGCTGCAGGCGCGCAGGCGCGCAGGCGGACAGAGCCAGTGGCTTGATTGATAAGAGGGCCCGGATGCCAAGAATGCTGAAACTGGCCTAGGAGCGTCATCGTAAGGTCCAGGGCGCCAGGCACAGCCAAAAGCTCCCAGTTTAGCCTCCGTGCCCAGGGCACGCAGGGCTCCCAGGGCCAGCGGCTTCTTGCGCCAGCATTCCTCCCATTCCTGTGCAGTGCAGCCCCGCCGGATGGCTGCCCGTCTGCCCTCTGCGGCGTCTCGCGGCGTCTCGTCCTGTCCTTCGGCCCTTCAGCATGCATGCATCGCCAGAAGAGCAACCTACTGTAGATGAATGTGTGCAGCTGTGTAGCCAGGCTGATTGTTCCCTGCCGCCCGGGCGCCATGCGATCTGCCGGAGGCCCGACCGTCGCTACCGACTTGACTCATCTGCCGCGATACGATCTTGGACGCTTTGCCTGGCCTAGCTGCCAGCTGGCTTGGCCCAGGAGCTCAGAGCCGCAGAACTGGATCTGGGGCTCTGGACTCTTCTGGGACGTCTGCGTTGCCCGCCTGATGCGCCTCTGGCCTCTGGCCTCAAGCGCGGGGCCAGCTGCCAAGGCTCTCGACTCTCCTCCAGTCTTCTCGTCTTCTTGACTCCGCAAGAGAACTCGCTTCGGTCGGCACTCTGCAGCCGGCGGATTCCGACAGCCCTGCTTGTCCTGGCCCTGGGGGCCGAGCCAGCTAGGCCGACTTGCATCATCCCTCGCCAGCCGCCAGCCGCCGGCGCCGAGCCGAGTCATGCAGTGCAACTCATCTCAGCACTTAAGGCTGTGACACCTCAATGTAACATCGCCCCATCCCTTTGGGCTGTCGTGATCATCTGCCAGCCCCGCCCATTCCCCAACGGCACAGTCATACGATCCAGCTGCGAACTGCCCGCATGCATAACGACATTGCGATCACACCACTCGCGTCGGACAACACCGAAGCGCTCGCCGCTGGTCGCCGCTGGACAGCTGGAGCTTAGTCAGCCGGCCTCCATGCTCGCGGACAGCCGTGCGAGTGAGCCGCGAGTGGAGGCGAGCAAGTCGGTCTGCTTGGCCGCCCACGGCGCCCCTGAGCCCCGGATCAACGTTGAGAGCCAGCCGGCCGCTGGGCGCCCTGCGCAATCGCGTGACCCGCACCCGGTGACCCGGCACTCAGTGCAAGGAATGCGATTAATGCGACGTTGTTCGGGTCACGGGCGGGCAGCGCGCCAGACCGCTGACCCCATGACCGTGCAGTCGTCTCAGCCAGCTTAGTCTCTTGGCTCTCAGCAGGTACGCTAGGCTCCGAAGCTCTCAGAAGGCAGCGCAGATTCAGCGATCTGATCTCACCCACTCTCCAATTGCGGCCGACCTCGGCCGTAATGGCCGTAATCTTTGCCAGGAGGTCAGGTGGACATCTGCGACACCCAGCCACGGTCAGCCAAGCAGCGAACCGCCGCCGATCAGCAGATCTCACCCTACACGCTGTGGCCTAGACCTCTCTTTCAACCCACTTCAGTCGTATCCGGCTTTAAGCATGTTGGTGCGCCTCTCGATTCCATCGGTTCCTGTGCGCACCGCCCTGCTCCTTATCTCGTTGCGGATCGATGCTGTCGCTGCCTGATCGTTGATCAGGAATGGGGCTGCCTCCTGAAGCCTCACTAGCTCACTAGTGCCTTTCTCATTTCTCACATACTCGCAGCTACAGTCGACGCCGACGAGGCCGATACCGTCCGAAGCAGGGGACTGCGACAGCTGTCACCCGTGACTCTGCGCGATGTTCAGACTACGACCGACTACGCCCAAACTCTCCATTGACTCCCATGTAACGGTATAACTCAAGTCGGCCGTGTTCTTGGGTCACTAGCTGCGTTCGGCATCGGCTTTCGGCCCATCCCTAACCCTCAGTTTCCAACCGCCCTCAAGCTCACCAGCAGCCATGGGGCAATGTGTGGCAGTGGCGCAGGACAACCATACAACCATCGCGCAAGGAACAATCAACGAAATGACCGCGGTCCGAGCACAGGGGCTGTCGTATCTAGGAGGGTGGCAGTTCTGTGCACCGCCGTCCCATATTCGATCGCCCTCGGAACAATGCAGAAGGCGACGATCTCGTGGGGCGAGCGCAGGCTCGCACTTGATCGACGCCTTGGCGCTTGGCACCCATTCGCTCTTTGTCGGAGCTCTGCTGACAGGTCAATGAGAGGCAGGCGGCGAGAGATGGCCAGAGCATGGACGGCGTCGATACCCGAACATTGAGTTCGCTAATGGTGAGCGTCTGGGTGAGGTAACTCTGGTTCTCAATCTTCCTCTTCCTCGACGCTTGGATCCAGTCGACTCCTCAACGGGATTGGGAATGCTACGCGACCAACACTGTTCCTAGGCGAAGCTGAGTGCTACACTACACGCACGACGGCCATGCCTGGATACGCAGGCTTCTTCCTGCCATTCCAGAGCCATGCTTGCCCTCAACTCTGGGCGAAGATCGGCTTAAGTGCCGCGGATTCAGCATTCGCACCTCCGCACCTGACTGATGCGGTCCGCGCTAGAATGCTGTTCTACCATCGACACAGTCACCGCGCACCGTGCTCAGAACCAGCTTGACGGCCTCTACATCCGCACTACAAAAACATCCAGCTACTGCACTTCTGACATGCGCTCCTGAGTACCACCCATGCGGCCGATAACGAGGCTCAAGTAGTAGATCTAACGCCATGTTCCCCTAGGAGACAGAGCTGCCGCGGACGCCACCCACACGTCGGTGCGAGCCCGGAGCGTCCTCAGACAGGCGCACACAGGAGCGGCCGTGGTGTGCAAAGCGCGCCGCGCGCTGTTCCCGCTGGCCCCCGGCACTGTCGACGTGTTGACGTTCTCTGTCTGTCCTCTCCCCATCGACAACCATCGAAGACGAGCGCAAGAGCTATGGGTCAAGCCAACAGTACAATGGCCGACGAGGCGGACGGCACTGGTAGCGCGTACTCCAGCAACGAGCACTCCGGCGACGGCCACGGCGACGACAACAGCAGCCTGCCCAGTCTCACGACCGGCCCGACTGCGAGCGACATGGACTGGTCCTCGGGGTCGGAGTCCTCTGGCGCGTGCGTCTGCGAGGACAACTGTGATTGCGCCCAGCGCGCTGCCGAGTCCGCAGCTGAGACTGCAGCTGCACCCCCCGCCGCCGCCACCGAAGCCCCGCCGCCTGCTGAGCCCGGGTACATCCCCGCGAACCTCAGCTTCGAGCACGTCCGGCCGCGCTACGGCGTCTTCCGTGCGCTCTACGTGTCGACCGCGACGATCCTCTGCCCCGCTCTCGCTCCCGCGCCTGACGCCGTGCCAGACCGCTTCCTCAACCTCGCCTCGCTGCGCGTCTTCCACGCGTGCGAGGCGCAGCGCCAGCTCCGCATCGAGGCCTTGAGCCTGGCGTACGCCGACCAGTACTGCGGTGTGCGCCAGCTCTCGGCCGCGATCCTGAGCGAGGCGCACGAGCTGCGCCGCCAGGTCGCGGCGCACTTTGGCGATGCGGCCTGGGGCGACGCGCACATGGCGCTCATTGACGAGATGTGTGAGCAGCTCGCACGAGACGTCCGTCGTCTCGAAACCCTGAGCGGTCGCATCCGCGACCTCCTCGGCAGGGAAGGGCACGCCAGGGCGCTGTGGTACGAGGAAGGAGAGCTGCACCTCGTCAACCTCAGGACGGGGGAGACGAGCACGCCCGCCATGGTGGAGTTCACGAGGGAGGTGTGGGTAATGATGGAGCTGGTCGAGCGCGAGGGGGGGAGGATGTACGCGGAGAGGATGTGGACGGAGCTTGACCTCGCGCTCGACTGAGCCGAGGAGAGTAGCTCTGGACCACCATACCCTGTACTCCCTAGACCTATGCCATGATCCGATGACCGCTTATGCCAAGTGCTGTCTCGTTTCCCTCCAGGCAGCCAGCACCACTGACCCCGAGGCAGCCTGGAAGCTGACAGTACCAGTGCGACCGAGCCACAGTCGCACTACACACCGTCTGCAGGGGGTCCACGCACCCCATCAGACTCTGTCCTCTCCTCGACGTGATCCGTAGCACGTATGCACGCTTGCCCACCTGCCTTCAGACTCTAGGCATAAGATACACCTCAGCCATGACTTCTTCCCTACATCCTGTCCACCTTCACCATGTCGCGCCGCGCATCCCATCTCCGCGGGACGGCGCTCAACAAGCCCGATGCCCCGACGGTGACCAAACCCCCGCAATACTACGACATCGAGCAGGCGCTCACCCAGCTCGCGTACCTCGCCCATGTCACTGCTAGCGTCTCCCTCGCCGACAAGGCGAAGGCACTGCACGAGCTCGACCACGAGATCGAGGTCCGGTGCGCCGTCCTCGCGCAGGACCTGGTCGAACAGGCGGCCGGGGTGTGGGAGCGCCTCACGGCGCTGATCGCCGGCCACCATTGCCCCAGTAGCAACAGCAGTGGAAGCCAGCCGAGCAAGCCTCCCACCAAGGCGTCCGGGTGCGAGGTGCGAATCCTGTGCCCCGCCCCCACTCCCGGCACCTTGGCCCCGGACTGCGACCCCGCAGTGCTCCTCGTCGACGCCGCCCTCGAGCCGTTCTTCGCCGGCCTCACCACGGAACACCTCGTTGCCGCTGCGAAGGCACATACCCACACCCTCGGCAAGAGCACGATGGACCTCGCCCGCCGCGCCACGAGGCAGATGCGCTGGCACGCCATGGCAGGCCTGCGCCAGGCGGAGCGGCGCCGCGCCGCGCTCGTCGTTGAGATGGAGAGGCTCCACGACGGCCTTAGGCCGTGGCATACCGGCGTCTGTCGCTCTCCCACTAGATGCCTTATGTGTGCGCCTTACCTCCTCCTGGAAAAGGCGTATGTCGCCGAAGGAGAGTGTGAAGGTGAGAAGTGGCTTGATGAGAAGTCGTAAGTTTAGTTGTTCGTAGGCGATAAGAAGGCAACAGCAATCCAAGCATGCATCGCAAAGCCGGGACGGGCACTGCTTTGCTTCCCGATGTCGGCTGAACAATGGGGATCAGAGTCTTCGCAACGGCGTCTTCAATGGCATTGTCTGCGAAGGGCTCAATCGAAAACGGTGCAGAGTCCTGTTCTCTTTGACACCCGCCGCCCTTCTCCCCCGCCTGAAAGCTGCCTTTCGTTTTCGATGGGAGGGAAAAGTCAGTCAATGCTATGTACTATCCAGGCATGCAAGCACTGTTGTGCTTGTAAAGCGGTGCCCACTACCTCTTTGACAACCCCCTAACCCGCCTTTTATGACATTTACTGCGAATGTATAAAGTTGCGAGGTTTGTCGGCCACCAAAGTTACGCCACCAATCAGTCTCAGAATCACATCAGAACAATGCCCCCATCCCGCTCCCAATCACCCTTCGAGTACGACCTGATCAGCTCGGTGAAGAAGATCGAGACGTCCGTGACGAGCCACAACCGCTCCCGGAACGGGGTGCAGCACGAGCTGGCGGACGTGCGCAAGACGACGACGGACATGCACCTTCTGCTGCTCGAGTCCTTCGCGCACACGCTGCAGCGGGACCCGCTGACAACCCGGCTCGCGGAGATCGCCATGGACATCGACGACGCGCAGTGCAAGCTGCGCCCGCTGAGTGAGAAGGACGCCGCAGCCAAGGCGGCCGGCACGCGCGAGGCGCTGAACGAGTTCCTCACGAAGCACAGCGGGGCGCAGCGGCAGCTCGCGACCAAGCTCGAGAAGCTGCGGCGCGAGCGGCGCCTCGTCCTGGCCCAGATCAGCAAGCTCGACGACAACGGCACGCGGCTCGCCAACAAGTGCAAGAAGATCCTGGGGGGCATGGAATCAATCCGCACCGCGAAGCATCTGATCTAGCCTCATGCATAGAGTACACTGTCCCGCGCCGAAGAAATACCAAATCTGGCGTGATTGCCTGTCCGCCAGCGTGCGCCACGCTTCGGCTGAAGAACAAAAGGCGTGGAAGCCGCTTTTGGAGCGACAGCAGTCTCATATCGGCCGCGATTCTTTACACAAGGGGCAGTACATTCCAATCAAACCCGTGGCCGTCAGATAACAGCGATAGTGGTCATTCTCAGCACAGTCGTTGCATCTGGCCGGTTGCTGATTGGCAGCGATGCCCACTGATGAACACAGTGGAACAGTTAGCTCTCGTGCCCAACTGTACACTCCTCTCTTCGAGCCCGCTCATGTTCATTCCCATCTCCCCTCCCTCTCTTTCTTACCGTCTCTACTTTCCCGCCGCTATTCGTCCTCCGTCAAAAACCCCTGCGACTGCACCGACATCACCGCTAGCCCTCGCCTTGCGATGTGCGATTGCTTCAACCTCACCACCACCAACAGCCAGACGACCGGCTCCTCTTCCGAGGGCGGCCCTCAAAACATGCGCAACAACCGTTTGGACGTGGACGAGATGGAGTGTCGTATCCAGGCCTTGGAGAAGTTCAGGGCCAAGTTTGAAGCCGCGGACGTCTTCCGCCGCCTGGACGCCCTCGAGGACATCGGGGCTGCCGAGCCCTCCACGCTCAACGCTCACAGTATCATCCGCCGCATTGAGAAGCTCGAGAACAAGGTCCTCACGGCTGACCCCAGCAAGATGGAGGTGGAGCGCCGCCTTGAGGCTCTCGTCGAGCTCACCGCCGATGGCTCCCATGAGCTTGACGTGGAGCAGAGCATCCTCTCAGACGAGTCGGACCAGTTCCGCTACTCCATGGCAAGCGACGAGGGCGAGGATAGCCAGCAGAGCATCGGCATTCAGAACAACAAGGTTGGCGCAGTCCTGCAGGAGGGTTTCAGCACCCACCGCACCAGCGACACCGATGCGGCTGCGCTACAGCAAGCTAACAACGTCATGTTGCAGGAGCAAAAGGCTGCTCTTATCAACCATGAGGATTGCATGGACAAGATGCTTGTTCGTCTTGACTCGGCCGAGTCAGCCCAGCAGGACAATGCCGACCTCACCAACAAGGCGCTGGACGTCATGCAGGAAGTGAAGAGCACGGTCGACCGGCTGTTAGACTGCTACGTGATGCTCAGCAGCGACATGGTCAGTCTCTCCCTGGAGGTTGGCCAGCACCGCCGCCAGCTCAAGTCTGGCTTCAAGGAGGTCCGTAAGCTCGTGAAGTCCGACATGATCGAGCAGCACCACGCCACCCTGAGCTACGTCCACCGCAGCTGCCACTTGCTTTACGAGAGCGGCCGCGTGGTATCCGAGCTATACAAGGCTGAAAACGAAGTCAAGGACACCCAGACCGAGCTGAAGGGCATCGAGAAGACTCTCACCACGATCCGCCCCAACGACAAGTCGCAGAAGGCCGCTGCCGCCCGCACCGATCTCAACTCCAGGAAGACGGAGCTGGAGTGCTACCTCGACCACCTCGACCGTCAGCAGGACTCGCTCAAGGAGAAGTTCATCTACTACAGCAAGACCGCCGACGAGCTGCGCGGAATCGGCAAGCCCACCCGAGCCGACACCGGCCTGCTGCCAGAGTGGAGCTGTTTTTCGACTCCCGCTTCAGAATAAGTCTCCAGTTGTATTGCCCTCAGCGTTTATTCTCAGTCTGTATGGTTACTTGCGTTCACTGCGTGAATGCATTATGAACCCGTGCGTGCATCGTGCTCCGGCTGTCGTCCTGCAGAGCGTGCCACGACGTGTGACCGCCGCCGGGGTCCTCAACAGACAAGATGTCAAAACATCTATGGTGAAATGGTATCATGCATCCTTGCCACGAGTGATTGGATGCGGTGGGGGTTCGATTCCCCCTGGATGTACTCTTTTGGCTCTCTGCTTGCCTAGGTTGCATTGTCGCATGCTGCGGAAAGCTCGTTGACGACCCCGAGGTCAGGGGGGAGAGGTGCGAGGAGCGCCACCTCTTCTGCGGGAGGCAGGGCGGGACCTATCGCCCCTGGCCCTTGTCATTGTTTTGACGTGACTTACACGTTTTCATGCGCCTGCAGAGCACTTTACAATTAGCTGAGGGGCATTGACGAGTTGGGGACGACCATCGCTTCACCACGAACAATTACTGGAATTAATGATTAATTTCGCCGAACCGCCACACCTGCCCTGTGTCCAGCACCCACTGCCAGCAGCAATGCTATGACTCACGAGCACTGCAGTGTCTGATGCTCAGAGATGGGCCAGGAGCTCCTATTCTCGGCTATATTAGATAGGTATAAGTAGATCGGTAGAGCAAGGCTCTTGCCAGCTCTTTCGCGTCACCCTTCGTCCCTCTTCGCCTCCTTCCCAGGCGCCTTCGCCACTTTCGTGTAAGGCGCCCTTCTGTAGTTGACTACACTGAACACCGCTATGAGTAGCAACACCACCAACTCTAGAGACACCAGTAAAGCTGGGGCTATCCCAAACAATCTCGCGGTTCTTGTGCTCTACCGTCTAAAAACCGCGCACGACCACGAATCTCGAGGCTACGCTTCCTTGCAGCAAGTATTGTCCCTCGCCGTGAACTCTCAGCACATCCCACCGGAGCACCAGTGGATCTTCCACATCCGCCTGGCCAACCTGAAGACAATCCACCGGGCCGAGATCGACGGCTGGCACCGCCTGCTCATGGCACTGCACCACCAGATCAGCAGCTTCCCCGCGCTGGTTCGCCAAGCTGCGTGCGGAACCGTCGGCGCTCCCACGTTCACGGACATGCAGTACCAAGTGCCCACCGGAGAGTTGGATCTCGCGGGACGCACGATTCGCCTCTGGGTCGAGCAGGTGTGGGGCTCTATGAGAAGTTCGAGGAGATTTCGTGCCTCAGGCGAGCGACGTCGACGCTGAGATGGACGTCCTCATTCAGTACGCCAATTCCGGGCTTGAAGGCATGCCAGTTGAGCCGCGGAGCCACGATGTGTACGACTTCGACTGGGAAGAGCATCTGCCCCGCTGATGGTGTGGCACCCTACGTTGGTTATTGGAACAGTGATAATGGCAGTAGTCGTATGTACAACGCTTTACAACTCCCATGACACCTCCGGGCTCCCTTCTCTCGCAGCCAGGGCTTTTGAAGGGCGGAACATCACTCTTTGACAGGCTCCTGATTGTAAACTCCCGAAGTCGCCTCATGGCAGTTGGCGAGGTACCACTGGAGGAACTCGCGCGCCTCCACGGCCTCGAGGAGCGCGGCCTTGCGACAGGCGAGCTCGGCCTCGTAGAACATGAGGCGGTCGTAGGAGAAGGCCGTGGCGCCCGACGAGCTGCGCAGCTCCTCGACCTCGCGCTTGATGAACAGCGCGAGCTTCTTGCGGATGCGGATCTTCTTGTTGAGCTTCAGGAGCTTACCGTGGAGCACATGGGGAGGGACGTTGGAGTAGTCCCCGTAGTCGTTTGCGGGCTGGCCGCTGAGCCAGTGTGGGGCTTCTGGGCTATTGGGGCCGTGCCATCCACTGGGGGATGTAGCGGACGCCTCGCTGGAGCTTTCGGCCATCGTGTACTGGTGGACGAGTATGGTCTTTGACGATGCGGAGGGAGGAAGGGTAAAGGGGGAGAAGCGCTAATGGAGCGCGAGCTTGATGATGAGGGAGGAGTGAACAGTCAGAGGAGGGGTGCTGGCTTGGCAGTAGTTACAGGTGACGGGAGCGCGTGGGCCTGGGGTTGCGACCGGTGCGAATGAGGCTTGTACACACACACGGGTGCGCAGCAGGTAGGGTGAGAGATGCGCGGGTGCATGAGAGTGAGGGACACACACACTCATGTGAGGACAAGGTGAGCAACCTCAAGTGCGGGAAGCTCTTCGACCGATGCACAAGCGATGAGAGCGCCAGATCACTGTGGCGGCCCGTGGTAGGGCGACGATCGACGCAGATGAGGACTGTTCCAGTGAGCGCTGAGCGTTAGCACCGCTAGATTGTCCTGTCTCTACCAGTCCTGCTAATGCAAAGCGCAGAAGTGAGTCCATACGGGGAGAGTTCAAGGGTGGCCGGTGATGCTCATCATCTGCATAGCTCCACAGTTCAAGCAGGCTGCCGTGAATAACTCTATGTAGCCCTCACTGCAAGGGCGCCACTCCCAAGCGGCAACTCCGTCCCGTCGGCCTAAATCTACTAAGCTCACACGAACACGACTTCTGCCGAGCCCTGGATCTGCCTGATCATCGCAGACTTGCTCTGCAGCCTCCTGGGAGCAGGCAATGCACCAGAACGCTCGAAATTCCAGCTGAGCGTTTATCACGTGATGCGCACAAGATCGGCAGAACCGTCTTCAGCGTCTTCGCTAGTACATCGGTTAGTATTTCCGCTTTTCAAGTATCTTGGGCGCGGACGAGCGGGGTTCGATTCCCCGGCGGAGAAAGAAGCGTTCCAGCTTCCCTTTTGCCCTTCTGTGAGATCCAGAGGTTCAGGAGCTTGACAACTCTGAAACCCATGCTCACAGCCTTCCGAACACGTGTCCGGGGTTCGATTCCCGGTGCGGCAAGTGCATTTTGCATCGCTCTGTGCGGGCAGTGGACACAGGGTGGCTGGACGCTGCCGGAAGTGTGTGTCAGGGGCTGGCGTTGCACGCAGGCACGAAACGTGGAGCGCGCGAGCGATCTCTGCGTGCAGGATGCGTCGATCCCGCCGCAGTCAGGAGCTGGGCGGCCCCACTGTGCCACTGTGCAGGCTGCGGTGTGCGGCTGGGTTTGCCCACCTCGTCAGGTGGACAGAGGGCTACGATATATCGAACTAGCCATCCATTTGCCGCAAGCAGCATCGCAAGCAGCACGCAGCACGCAGCTTGCTGCACGCCGCATGCCTCCTGCCGTTGCTCGCTTGCGAACAGTCGCGCGCTCTTGCGCAATCGCATGCTCCCATCCGTACCTTGCGCCAGACATGCCGCAAGGGAGCCGAGGCCGTTGAGCGGGGGAGCCGGGGTAAGGTTCCGGGTTCGTGTTCGATGGGCGGGGAAATGTCCAGATCGGGAAGAAGTCTGCAATTCACGACGGCGAGCGCGCGTGTGCACACTCTGCAGGCACTGCGCGCACGGCGAGCGAGCGGTGCGGGCGATGCGGGCGATGCGGCCGTGCTCATACGGCGGTCCAAGCTTGCTCTCCCGGGAAGATGAAACATGACCAAATCAGGATATCTAGGATACAACTTGCAAAAGATTGCTGGACACAGTAATGTACAAGAAACAGAAATGTGCGATGCAGGCGGGCGAGCACGCGCAGCCCCGGCTCAGCGGTGCGGGTGTCGCGTCGTCGCCTGTACGCTATGCGGGGCTGTGTGGGAGCATGCGGGCGGGCGATGATGCCGTGGATGGTGTGAAGGCCGGTCGTGCAGTCGGTGAATGGTGTGAAGGCGTGTGTCTATGTCGGTTGCTGGGCGCTCGTGTGCGCTCGTGTGCTCATGCGCTCATGCGCTCAAGGAATGACGCCGTGCTCCTTCGCACTGGCGATGGTCTTCTCACCGACGCCACCGAGCGCATCGGCGCCCTTGGACATGCAGGTCTGCTTTGCGAGCTCGTAGGCGGCCGCAACGCGCGCTGGTCGGATGGAGAGGACATGCTCGATCTCTTCGCGCGACTTGGTCGGGTGCTTCTGCGCCATCACGTCGAGGTACTGGGGGTGCAAAGTAAAGCCGGGCGACGTTGGAGGCGGCACGCGGAGAACCCACAGGGAGCTGCCTCGTCAGCGACGCGCTCGAGAAAGTCAACTTACAGGCCAACGACGTAGTAGTCATAGTCGGACCAGGAGTCGGGGGTCGTCGTCGGCGTAGGGATGTCGAGAGGCCGGGTTAAGGATAACATGGTGCGAGATGGTGATGAGAGAGGGCCGTGGATGCAAAGTTGAGGTGTTTGACAACGCTGAGACGCTGTTGACTAGACGAATTATAACCCGAAGCCCGTTGACCCGAGTGTACGAAAGAGCGGCCAAGGGGTTGTTGGCCACTGGGGCACCAGATGATAGGGTGCGCGGGTCGACGCCCGTCGAGGGTCCAACCCAAGGGCCTGCAGGGCTTGCAGGGCCAGGACGGCCGAGGCACCATTGATCCCCACAGAGGATGCACGCACGTAGAACGTTTGGATACCGTAAGCTCCTCAGAATAAGCGTTTGCACGAGATAAGCACTCGGCCGGCGGCGTGCAGCCTGCAGGTACGCTGCATGCTTCGCCCGCAAGGCGCGCAAGGGCCTCAGTCTTAGTGGGCTGACGCAAGATAGCAAGGTGACTGCAGGAGGACGGACGCATGATGCGGAACGTCATCCAAATTAACAAGCTACTGATTTAGCGTAACTGATGGGCCTGTTGGGGACGCAGGAGATTAACGTGCAGCTGCGTTACGACTCATAAGGAACTGAACGTTGAATCTGCGGTGGGACACCCCTCTGCGCTCTGCGGCGGCCTCTGATTGCGTGCGGGTCGAGCGTGACTCGTACCATGCCATCACTGCTCACTGTGCTCACCTCAGCCAGTCCATAACTCTGTTCCGCCGTTCATCACGCGTCACGACCTCTCTGGCGCTCTGATTGCTCATGCATTGGCACCGTCACCGTCGAGCGCTCCATCGGCAAAGCAGCGCCACCCGATGCATGTCATAGAGGGTCCGCAACACTCAACGTAAGGTTGATTCCGATCGATGTTGGCCGCCAGACCCCCCGCTGCCGTCTGTCGAGTCCCTTGAGCACTAACGTACATCGTCTCGGCTAGGGTCCGTAATGCGCATTCGAGGAATACGGGGGACATCCCAACCAATTCAGCTCTCGTCAGCTCGCTTCCTCTAGATTACCTCTCAGGAATTGTCAGGAGGGCGTCAGGGCGCTGGCCAGAGGAACAACCCTGAGTCTAAAAACGTGGGAAGGGTTTCCGGCGCTCTGATACGCTGGCTGCCCGCTGCGTGTGGAACGTATCGTGCGTACGAGCAGCTGCATACCTCCTAGCGCGTACGCTGCTCCTCGGCTTCGGACTAAATCATTAGAGGGAAGCTTTCCTCGTGTGCTCGTTCGATGCCTCGATGTGACGAACGAAGGAGGGTGCGATCAGCAAGGGTCCGAGATCTGGGGATGCTTGGAGCCATGGAGCATCTCGCATGGGGACTTTATTGTTAACGTACGAGGGAGAGTAAGTCCGAACGGCAGATAAGGCCTGGCCGGCTTGGAGTGCACCATGCATACTCCGACGCGCTCGTAGCCAATGCCCTTAGTAGTGTGGCCTGAAGCGACGGCCTCATAGCCGAACGAGTACGAGAAATCAAAGGCAATCGCGGTACCGTTATGACATCGGTGCACGACCACTCCCTCTCACCGTACAAAGCTCTCGTACCATCGGTCGAGATGCTGGGAAACACGAGATCAGGTGACCACTGGCCACCATGTTCCAGTCTCCCACAGGCTCTCTGCGATGCACTTTTGCATGGTCCGAAAGCGTCAAGTTCCCATCATCACTCAGCAGTCGTTCGGGAATAGGTTAGTCCCGCTTCGCAGCATTCTCTACCCATTTCTCAACCGCTACTTCTCTACGACGACAAGGCCAGGAACCGACGCAGCAAACTGACGAGAGCCTCAAGTTAAACGCCTTGTGGCTGTAGAGCAAGCCTGCTCGCCCCTGACCAGGAAGGAGCAGAGGTTCTAGGCTGAAGCTGCAGAGCAAAGGTTATAGGCAGGGGAAGATGGAAGGAAAGAATGTCAGCGGTGCCGTGCCTCGACCGGCCCCTCGGCCCCCTTTGGTTCAAACCAGTTCCTCGTTCTTCCTCATTCGGCCACTGCACAACGCCTCTCCTGGGAAAGCCATGTACGACATAGCTCGACATGACGCAGCAGTGACTGCCTAATGCAGCGGAGTGACGGAGTAAACGTCTGCGGCGGTGCACTGCGGGCGTCCGTTGTGCGGAGAGCAGAAGAGTGGAACGGCGCGGCATCGCTTCCTCCGACAGAATTACTACGACTGGCAGCTTGCAGAAGCCCATGCCAGCACTCTAGCTTTAGCAGCGTTGGAGCAAGCGAATTCGCAACCGACCTGCGACGCTCAGTCGATTGCTCCATTGCTAATAGTGGTACGAATCCCGACATTAGCCCTGTACTCGGATGTGCTTGTTCGGGTGGAAGTGGGGTGCCTGCAGACGAACGCAGGAGGAGTGCACCCGTGACCACCGTTCTCCTCTCTGCTGGTGGCAATATCATATTGCTTGCTAATCTCCGCCGCCACGCAAAGCCTTGGGCCTGCAGCGAACGGCAAGCGAACTGCATCCGACATCCATCGAGCCCCACACGGGTTCCTCTCTGGATCTTCGGAAACGAACCAGCGGTCAGCTGCTAGATGTCGTCCGAGGTTTATAACCAGCAAGCACCACACGTCTCCGCTTGAGTTCGTGTTACTCCGTCGACGGGTTCCTCAGAGCGTAATCACGGGGGAGGCCCTGCTCTGAGGGAAGGCAGGTGTGAGGCGATAGTGAGGTTCCCCCGTAGGACCCTTATGCACCGCTCCACCCAGGCCACAGGGTATCGGCGCGTGTAAGGGGTTCGCCCCGAGCTTCATAGGGGCCCATGATGTGCAATCGGTTCGAGTGCGCAGGCTGCGATCGGCCATACATCCATTGGGGGTGAAGTGCTGGACGGGGATTTCCTCCTTGATTGACCATCCAGTTAACTCGCCTTCGGCTGAGGTCTGGCGATACTAACTGTTAAGCCAACACAGAAGCAGCCTTCCTCCATAAAGAGGGGCTTCCTATCGCAAAATGGAGAATGGCCCGCAACATCATCGCGCTGCTCACATACCCGAGCTTGCTCACCCTCCCACCACGCTTGATAAGCAGATTGCCGGTGTTGCAATGAGTGCAAGTCGACTGTCCTTGACTGAGGCTTAGGAGCGTAGGGAGATATCGCAAGTGAGCACAGTTGTGGCAGACGCATCACGGCGATGGACAGAACGCATAGGCTGATTGCAGCCTCACCCGAAAGCGGTCTCGCGGTCATGTCAACCTCGGATCTGGTCGATCGGCAAGACGCGTCATTGACGTCACGTGCCAAGATCCGCAATCACGGCGCGTGTTGCTGCGGACCTTGCCCTGTCGTTCATTCGCACCGTTCGTGCACAGCATAGCTCTTCCGCAACCCGGACACTTGGTCATTTCAAAACAACGGGAAGGCCTCCTCGCTATCTCGTCGTTCGGATTGTCGACGTTCTCCACAGTGAACAGCTCCCCTACCGTTGTCACTCCATTTCGGCTAGGAACGAACGACTAAAACCGCAACCGCCTTCTCCCCTCTAGGTCTCAAGAAGATGCCGACAGAGCTCTTGAGCTTCCCTCCGGCATACTCGGTGGTCGGTCTGTACCGTTTGCTGACGGATCCGACCATTCGCGAGCCGGTCTACGCCAAGGTCAAGCATGCGTCCGTACGCGGTGCGATCGTGAGCGGTGCCTACGCGATTCTCGGCTGGGGGATCATGGACTGGGCCGTGAAACGGTTCGTTCTGAGGGGGAAGACGGGCTCCGTGACGCTGGGCCACGGATCTCTCTCGATTAACATTGACCTCTTACTCTGTGAGTACACCGCAACGGTTTTGTGCCGATCTTGACGAGTCTCCGCTGACTGGCCTCCAGACACGCACTTGCTCATCCTGCTTCCTCAGCTCGGATCGATCATGCGCTTCTTCATCATCAAGAATCTCCGCCTTGCCCGATCGCGTGCCTTCAACCTGACCGTTCAGAGCAGGGGCAAACCCGCTGAGTTCTGGAGCCAGGGCTACGTCGAGGAGTGGCAGGACCCTCCCAAGCCCACTACCACGGAGAGGAAGCTGTTCGGCAGGTTGCGCGGTCCTACGCACCACCAGGAGAAATGGGTCAAGTGGCTTCTGTGGTGGCCGAGCAAGATTGTGATCAAGAACTGTGAGTGCTCGTCGTCCATCTGAGGCTGATGTGCAGTCATTCTGCTTCCCCTGTCGCCGACACTGCCGCTTATCGCGCCCATCTTCTTCTCCGTTCTGCGTTCGCTCCAGGCCGCTGAGTACCTGCACCAGCCTTACTTCAGGATGAAGAAGATGGACAACCAAGAGATTTGGACGTGGATTGAGGAGCGCAAGTGGGGATACAGGGGTGAGTTACAATGGTCCTACGCAACTGACCGCAGCGTTCGGTTTCGCTGCCTCTTGGCTCGAGGGCTTGCCGATCATCGGCCTCCTGTTCTCCGTGTCGAACCGCATCGGTGCTGCCATGTGGTGAGTAGTAGTCGGCATACTCCAGGCAGTGCACGAGACGCGTTGGCCGCGACAGTACTGACGCTTAGGGCCCACGATCTCGAGAAGCGCCAGCATCTCTTTGGCCACCACGTCCTGAAGCCCCTTCCCCCTGCCCGCACTGGAATGTTTGGATCTGGCACTGCTCTGGACATCACCCCGGAGGTCGTTCGCCAGGAGCGCGAGATTCACGCGAAATGGAGCCACAGGCCGGCCTACGCCCCGGTCACCATTGAGACGGAGGACGTCGACGACCAGCCTCCTTCTTACGAGAAGAGTGAGATCGACTCCAAGCGTGCGTCCGCAGAAGCTCCTGCGAGCAGTAGTGCTGTCAGCGGCGTCGGGGGCCCCAGTGGTGTTGCGAGTTCAGTCGACGCTGGTCTGACCCAAGCGGCACAGCGGATCCCGCCTGCACTTCCTCCGAGGAAGGGGAAAGTGGAGCCGCACATGCCTGGTGGGCTCTGAATAACTGTGTAAACACCATGTCACGTCGATCGCATCATAGATAAGATTCGAGAGCTGGAGCCCAACAGGAGGGAGCGATCCCTGACGTCAGAGGGCATTGAGGTCAATGCCGTTGGGCTGCGAGGCCCGATTTTGCATGACGAAGCCTTGGAGCCCCCGTGCCGAGGACGCAAGCTGGCAAACGCTAGTAAGCATAGTCGGCGGCTCCACCGTTGCCGGCGACCTATGCATCGCCCGGGGAAATGAAGAGGTAGTGTCAGCGAAGTGGGTACGGACGCGGGTGGCGCGGAGGTGAATACAATGGCGTGGGCACACGACCGCTCTCGAGAGTGAGCAGGTTTTTGCGTTATCCGAGCCACCCGGTTAAGGGCCATGTCCAGTCCACTTTACGCGGCCAGATGAGCGTGCTGGCCACCACCCATCCCACGCTGCATGGCCGTCCCATACACCAAGCCAGGCGGTCGACGACGCGTTGCGAAGCAGCCCCCCGTCGCCCTCGACCACTCGATACCCGCCCCAGACACCATACTGTCCCCCGACCACGAAGCCGAAACGACACGCAGCGGTGTGCACGCGACACCGCGACGACCCACCAGACAATCTGTCAGGATCTCCATTGTGCCCCCGACACCGACGCCTGATGTGCCAACGCGGCTATGCAGTCCCTCACCCGACACGTCCCCTCCTTTCCACACACCTCAAAACGCACAGTCGTTCATGCCCCGCCTCTCTCTAGGCTATGACCCAGACCCCGCTCTGCATGGCGAGGGCAGCAGCCGGGCACCGACCACGACCACGCTACGACCACCGAAGCGGGCACGCTTAATGAACCCTGCCCTCCCCACGCCATCGCTCCTGATTGGTGGAGGTAAGCCCCGGCGCCAGCGACGAACCGGCGGCGCCGAGCCACGACCTCGTGCGACGCGTTCGCGACGCGGTTCAGCGACCCCCGTGTCGCTTGAGAGTATCGCGGCCGAGTCCGACGCTGTCCGAGCTGAAGTCGTCCGGTTAGGCCTGTCCATCCGCAAGGTCGCCCCGGACGGCAACTGCCTCTTCCGCGCGCTGTCTGACCAGCTATGGGGCGACCAGAGCCGCCATGTCGAGGTCCGCAAGCGCATCTGCGACCACCTCGAGCAGCACCCTGAGGACGTTGGCGACTTCGTTGCTGGCTTCCTCGACCCGCGCGGCAACGAGACTTACGAGGAGAGCTATGCGCGGTACGTCGACAACATGCGCCAGCAAGGCACCTACGGCAGCCACGTCGAGCTCCTCGCTGCTTGCAAGGTGTTCCGGCGCAGCATTCGCCTAGTCCTCTCGCAGACGAGCCACACCGTCGAGTTCGAGCCCTCGTCTTCTGCTCCAGCTCAACCGCAGAGCGCGGCTAAGGGCGACGACGAGGCGAAGGGAGCTTCCGAAACGTCAGGACGGCGCCGCGCAAAGGGTAAGGGCGCGGCTGAGTCTGCGCCCTTCTCAGTCCCAGACACGAAGGAGGGTCACAGCATGTTATGGCTTGCCTTCTTCGCCGAAGCAGAGCACTACGACAGCATCCGCAAGGGGTCCGGGACCGGCCCCGCCGAGGTTCCTGACAACCTCGCAGTCCCGCACTCGCGTGACGTGTCCGAGCTCGCGCGGCGAGAGCGCGGCGACCTGCCACCCGAGGAGCCGTCGCGCCGCTCTGGCGGCAAGAACGACAAGCTCGCGCAGGTCTATGCCTCCCTGCCGCCGAACCACGGACTCACGGACGAGCACGTTGCCGGCGTTCTTGCGCGCGTGAAGGGCGATATCGGCGAGGCGGTCGAGATTCTCCTCGAGGACATCGACCTCGAGGCCGAGGTCGGGTCTCAGAGCAGCAACTCCAGCGCCCACGTCGAGGCCATGCTCAGCGACAAGGATGCATACCGCGAGCGCCTCAACACACCCTCCAGCGAGGAGTACGCTGCGAGCCCGTCCGACTCGGCGAGCACCGCTCCCACGTCCCCGCTCGGCAGTGCGAGCGAGCGCGAGGACCCCGAGCCCGAAGAGGACAAGGGCGGCCATCTCCTGCGCTCTGGCCGTAGGACCGCCACGCCGGCGCCGCCCTCTGCTCCCTCCTCGACCGGCCCCACGACTAGAAGCCGCCGGCGCCGGGCGAAGATGTGAGCGGCCGCCATGTCATTACCCCTCGCATATCTCATGTCTCTGTGAGCTCTCGACTCTGTCGCAGAGCATAAACACTCGACGCTACTTCATCTGTTCATTTTGTACACATTCTACACACTACACATTCTTCCCTTCATGTTCTGCAATCACGACCCACATCGCTCTCGGACATCGTAGATATGTAGCCGCTGTGCGTGCTGTAAGCATGTATCATTGTTGTTTTGGCACCATCGCGTGGAGGGAGACCTCACAGACAGACGTCCCAGTGCATACCGGTCTGCATAAGAAGTGTGCCATGCTTTTCACTATGAGCTGAAGGGGAAGGAAGGACAAAGAAGAGCTTGAAATGGACGGTGGGCTTCGAGCGATACGCGTAAATGAGCGCGTTACGTCATCTGCGGACGCGCACGTTCCTCCCGTTCAGCAATCACAACTTGTGTCCGGTGGCGACTCCGTCTAGCTGAAATCAATCGGCGACCTGGGCGAGCACCATGAACGCAGAAGACGAGGCCAAGGAGGCGCTCCTCCCGCATCCCGACTCCGAACACACCTTTGAGCGCCCCGAGCGACCAGAGTACATCGACCGCCCCCGCCGCCCGCGACGCCGACACACCATCCTCCCCCTAGCGCTCAAGACAATGTACGTGCTCGCGTTCCTCTCCGCGCTGCCCCTGCTTGCGCGTGGCCTCGGATCGCTTAGCGGCCGCGACGACTCTGTTTCTCACGGCCACGGAAACGATGGACAGGGAGAGTACGGCCACCACGGAGGGCACGGCGGCCACCACGGAGGGAGGAAGAAGGACCCGTACGGCGGCAAGACGCTCGCGCCATCGAATGTGACAGTGGTCACGGGCCTGTTCCGCCAAGATGACCCCGATCTCGACCCCGAGGGCTACGACATGCTCAAGGACAGCTTCGGGCTGCTCCACAAGTCTCCTGACCGCTGGAAGAAGTTCACGAAGTGAGTCCGACAGCTCTCCACGCTGCCGGGACTTCTCTGCTCGAGACACAGCTGACAGCAGACACATCAAGAAGCTGAACGAGGACGCCGACGACCAGACGACGTACAAGGTCATCTACGTCGCGCGGCACGGCGAGGGATACCACAATGTCGTGAGTTCCTAACACCAGCTTACGGAGGAGGCAAATTGAGCTGACCTCAGGCTGAGAGCGTGTACGGCACGCCGGCGTGGAACTGCTACTGGAGCCTGCAGTACGGCGACGGCAACATGACTTGGGTGCGTCCTCGCATCTTCTGCAGCACTCTCGCTATGGAAAGTGTCAAGCGTAGCTGACCGAACAGGGCCCAGATCCGCAGTTGACACCTTTGGGCGAGTCGCAGGCGCGCTCGGCCAACGAGGGCTGGAAGGAGCAGCTGAAGGCTGGAGTACCGCTGCCGCAGACGTTCTACTCGTCCCCTATGCGCCGGAGCGCGAGCACGCTCGAGATCACGTGGAAGGACATCGTGCTGAACAAGGGCGTGCGCCCCGTCGTGAGTTGACAGCGCTGCCACGGAACTGACGGCCAGATCAAGGAGATGTGGCGCGAGACGATTGGGCTGCACACGTGCGACGAGCGGAGCAACAAGAGCCTGATCGCGGAGACGTATCGTGAGTCTCTAAAGACTGCTCCGGGCATCGAGTGTCGCCTCGCAGTCATGTTGACGGTGCTTTTACTGACCCTTGCAGCCGGTTTCGACTTCGAGCCCTCGTTCACAGAGCACGACCCGCTTTGGGACCCGGTGTACGAGGAGACGCAGACGCAGCTGGCGGTGCGCGCGCGCCTGGCGCTGAACGAGCTGTTCGCGACGGACCCGTCCACGTTCGTGTCCATCACGGCGCACTCGGGCGTCATCAATGCGTTCTTCCTCGCGATCGGTCACCGCAAGTTCCAGGTCCAGACGGGCGGCTTCGTCCCCGTAGTTGTGGGTTTCAGCTGAGACCCGGTGAATGGAAGCTGACAGTGCCAGATCAAGGCCGTGTCACACCCTACGGCGACGTTCTCGGCCATCACAAGAGGGCAGTCAGCGACAGCGCCCGCTTGCACTGAGGACCCCACCGCGAAGGTCATGCCTCCGGCCACTGTTACTGTGCAGCCGACGTGGAACCCGAGTGCGACCCCCGAGCCTGCGGGCCACTAGACCCTCTCACATCAGAAGGAAGCCGTTCGTTGTTTTGTTTTGGTAGATTTCAGGAGGCACATTGTCATGAGTCCACCCTTTTTCACCCATTCCGGCAGCTATCGAAACGCAGGTTTCACTGTCAGAGTCAGTGATCATAGCCCTACCGCACTGATATGTGCATGCATGCACGCTGCTAGTCGTGTTGAGCGCAGGAGGCTAAAGGTGCAAAATGACTTTTCGCACGACTCCGGTTGGCTGAGGGGCGCTCGACGTGCCACGCCCTGAAGCTCCGAATTCTCCGTCCCACCCAGGCGGGTCTGCCACCGTAGGCAGCTCGGCGCTGCTCACTAACTGATCGCGGCCCGGTCCACAGCAAGCAGCTCCTCCCTATCGCCTCGCCAGCCTAGACAAACAAAATGCTCCGCGCCGTGGTCCGACCCGCCTCCCTCGCCCCCCGTGCCGCGCTCGCGCGCGCCGCCTCCTCGTCGGTCCCGAAGGTCTCGTTCAACCCCGCCGACAAGACGCCGAAGGACCTGGCGCCCGGCCAGGCGCCCAACGTCCCCCAGCCTTGGAGCCAGAGCCAGCAGCCCAAGGACGCCGCGTTCAACAACCCCCGCTTCGAGCAGGTCTACGTCCCTACCCAGCCCGACTCGCTCTCCGCCATGGGCCTCGTCAACGAGCAGCCTATCGTCAAGGTCCAGGGACGACGGGCGGTTTGCAACGGTGGTGAGTAGCTCGGGATGGAGCATTGGACTGGCGTACGGCGATGGGCAGGAGACGGGCAGTGCGTTGTGACGGCACAGGAGAGGGAAGAGGTGGAAGGAAGGCGTGGAGAGGTGACGTCGACGAGCACCGCAAGGAGGAGGAAGGTCACGGCGGCGTCTTGTTCATGTGTCGGCTTCCGGGCGTCGGACATCGAGTTTCCTCGCCGGCGCCGACGCTACGCGACCAGCTGGTCCATTGACTGCTTGCGGAATGCTGTGATCAATGCCCAGCGAGCTGCGAAGATTGCGCGGATCTCATGGCCGATCGCTGCCGAGCAGTGTGCTCATAGTCCGTCTTCCCATGCCGTTGGCCGTTTGAGGCCCCAGTCCATTTACCCAGCTGCCAGACCGTTGTACGCAAGCTAACACCAGGCGGCGGTCCCCTCGGCCACCCCAAGATCTACATCAACCTCGACAAGCCCGGCGCCCGGGTGTGCGGATACTGGTGAGCTAAGAGGTCGTCACCCTCAAGCTGACATACAGCGGTGCCCGGTACGAGCAGGAGCACGCCCACCACTAAATATATATGCATTCATGGACCGATAGCAACGCTGTCTGCGCGGATCGTCTCGATACCCCCTACTCTGTCACCCTTCTGACATCTGACCGCGGCGCGGCTCACTCAACTCAAATTCTTCTCTCGCTTCTGCGGTCGGGGTTCTCTACGGACATGGCCGTATCAGAGGACAACAGCCTCGGCGACGTACGTCGAGCGGCCGTCCTTGAGCAGCGCGCAGGTGGCGAGCACGGCGGCGCCGGCGTACATGGCGAAGCGGCACGCGTGGAGCGTCTCCCAGCGGGCGATGAGCGCGTCTGCCTTCTTCTCGAGCTCCGGGGACGGCGCGCCCTCGAGGCGCTTCTCGTCGTCGAGCGCGAACAGCTCCTTGTTCGTCGGCATGATGAAGCCGAACGTGAAGGGGACGATGAGCGCGCCGACGGCGCCGGACGCGATCGAGAGCTTGCGCACGCACGCGCTCGGGTGCGTCGCGGCCACGACCGCGTCGCACAGCACCGCCGCGGCTGTGCCGCCGAGCGCCATTTTCTGCTGTCAGCTGTCTTCGTTCTCGTAAGCTCGTGGCTCGCCCCAGTGTGTCCTTCTCTTTGTTTCCTCCCCCGACCTGCGCAGCCCCAAGACCTCCCTTCCCCCCTTTCAGAACCAGGTGTGCGCCGAAGAGAGTAGATACGCTGGACCCACCTTGGCAACGTTGTAGAACCCGCGCCAGATCTTGACCTTGTCGGCGGCCGAGATGCGGACGCTGGGCGCGATCGAGCCCTTCAGCAGCGGCACAATGCCGCCCTGGCTCAGGCCGACCTGCGTGTAGAGCACGTACGAGGGCGTACGTCGCGAGCCCGAGGGAGCGGTACTCCTCCGATGCGAAGCCGACGGCGGACATGGTGTCTTATAGAGGTTGCAGTGAAAGGGAGCGGAGCTTTGGAGCAAGTGCAAAGTGCGGGCCAGGAAGCTGAGGGATTGAGGTATTGGGCTTGAAGGGAAGACTTCTGTGGTAAGATCGACGGAGAGAGGGTGAGTGAGTGATCCGGCGTCAGTGGGCGGGTTCTGAACCAAGCCTTATATGGTAGGCCCGGAGACGTGTGAGCGAATTGATGTCGGGTTCAGATAGCCAGGCAGAGCGGCAAGGCGCACTTGGGCGGCGTAGGTTGATGCCGACGGTATGACGAAGCGAGGGAGAAGCCGAGAGTCGCCGACGGCATGTGCGTGTGCCGAGCGGCGTACGGCGTACGTCTGGGCTCTGGTCCGCCCAGTCAGTCTGCGTCCTCTAGGCCTATGGAGCCTATCTGGCTATCGAGCCTGCTGGGCTTGGCAGACAGCACATGCAGGGCCGTGGATACCAGCAAGATGCACAACGCCCAGCGCAACGGGGGTCCGGGAAGTCCTCTCAGCCTAGACCGCGACGGTGGATTGCGTCATGCGCTGAGCGGTCACGTGTGCGTTAGTAGCGACCGCGTGGCTTGGCCCAGAGTTGGATTTGGCTGGGCGACACAGGGAAGGTTGCGCCAGGCTGCAGGCGGGTCGCTGGAGCTTGGGTTCGGTCTCAAAAAGTTCCAGTCCCAGCTTGCGGATCGCGGCAGAGAATAGCGGTCACACTCGCACTCGCAGTCACCATCGAGCGGATACATGCGACTACCTCTGGTACCGCGTCATACCTCGACCACTCGTCCTCGTCTTCTCTCTTCCCCCATCACCACCACCACCTCATCCTCCGCCTTCTCCGCGACCCCGCCCCACCCCGACTGGTGCACGAACACGCATCCTCTGACGATAACGCCCCTGGCCCTGCCTGCAACATCCGTCGGCGCGCGGACCGTGTCCACCCTTCGAGTACCTCCTCGCGGCCGCCAAATCACAATTCCGCGCCGCCTAGGCCTACCCCCTTCTGGCAGCTTGAACCGACTCTTCTCCAGCTCCACTGCCCGTCCAGGCCCTAGACCCACCAGCTCAAGCTCCGCGCTGACCGGCTGCAGTCTGCTTGGCCTTGCTCGTCTGACTCTGCCCCCTCGCGCCCGAGCGCCGCTCGGTTACGGATACACCGTCAGATTCATGCTCAGCAGCAACCACACTGCAAACTACCACTCCCAGTCACGTCCCCGCTCCCCCCTCGCCCCGTCCTCGTCCTCGTCGTCGAGACCGCTCGCTAGCCGCCTCGACCCCCGCCCCTCGCCGTCGGCACACTTCGCCTCTTCCTCGCGCGCTTTCAAGTCTACCGCCTCGGCGATCCGCCCCTCTAGCTCCTCTGGACCCTCCGGTAGCGCCGACCCGCGCCACGAGGCCCGCTCATCCCTGTCTTCCTCGGCCTCCTCGGCCCAGCCCCGCAAGCGCCCCTTCCCCGAACTCACGTCTCACGACAGTGACCTCCCCAATCACGGCAGTGATACCCCCCAGCACAAGAAGATGAGGCGCCATCCCAGAAGGCCCGCTAAGAACGGGCGCGGAGGAGGAGGGAAACCGCCCCCTCCGCCCCTCCAGCAGCTCGAGCCGCCCCTGCTGAACCGCGAGGAGATCCTGCGCCGCTTCCCAACCACACTGAAACAGCAGTGGGAGGAAAACCCCAAGGCGCCCCTTGCAAACTATCTCGGTGGAGGCAGCGGTGGAGCCCAGAACCTCGGCGAGGGCGGCAAGGGGTTCGTCGTCACCGAGGGTTCTGTTAACGGCCAGAAGGTGTTCAGGTGAGCTCAGCTGCGACCGTTTTGAGCTAACGGCAGATGTTCCGTCGCAGCGAACGAGGAGTACGGAATCGTCGGCGTCGGAGACAGCCCGAGCAAGAAGGAGGCGGAGAAGCTCGCGGCTCTTAGTGCCGTGCTGCAGCTGCAGGCTAATGGCCTAGTGAGTTACGAAAGAAGGTTTTGGCTGACCTCAGCTCGACCGGAAAGGCGGCGCGGCAAAGGCACAGGCTGGTAGCAGCGGGGTCTCACCGGCCGTCGCGAACGCCCCTGGCGGTGGTGAGACGGCCACGTTATCAGACGGGTCTGAACTCACGTACGACCGCGCGCGCAACTTCATGGAGTGGTACTGCAACAAGTTTAAGTTTGGCAAGCCCGACGTCGAGTACATGAGCGCTGTGCAGCGGATTCCCGGCCGGAAGAAGGGCGGACCGACAATGTGGGAGGCCGTCATGAGCGTCTCGGGCCGGCACATCGGCCAGGGCACCGGCCAGAACAAGAAGGGAGCCCTCATCCGCTGCTACCTCGACGTCACCAAGTACCTCGAGAGCTGCGACCCGGGGCTCTGGGCCGAGTTTGTCGAGTACGCCAAGCGCGACCCGCTGAACCTCGGCATGGCCCCGCACCTCGTGTTCAGCATGAGCGACGCGCTCACCGATGAGGTCCAGGGCCTGTGCGGCGACATCCGGCACTCGTTACTGTACTATAATGCGCCGCCGCCCGATGCGGCCGCGCATACCCAGCAGATGATGCCGGCCTGGAACGCTGGCCGGCGGTTCCACGCGACCGCGTCCGAGCTGCAGGCGAAGAGCCAGGCGCTCCAGGACCGCCTGGTCGACTACGAGACGGACCCGAAGCTCGAGAAGATGCGCGACACGCGCGCCTCTCTCCCCGTCCACACCAAGGCGACGGACATCCTCGCACGCATCGAAGTTAACGACGTTACGATCGTGATGGCCGCGACCGGATCAGGCAAGACGACGCAGGTGCCCCAGCTTATCCTCGACGACTGGATCAACCGCGGCGACGGCGCCAAGTGCAACATTGTGTGTACGCAGCCGCGCCGTCTCGCCGCCATGTCGGTCGCGGAGCGTGTCGCCGATGAGCGTGGGCAGCCGCTTGGCCGCGAGGTCGGTTACCAGGTCCGTTTCGACGTCAAGGTGCCCCAGCCGAACGGAAGCATCACGTTCTGCACGACTGGTATCTTCCTGAAGCGCATGCAGAGCGCCCTCGGCTCCAACGCGAACCCGGAGAGCGTTGCTGCCATGGACCAGATTACGCACGTCGTTGTCGACGAAGTGCATGAGCGTGATGTCGACACGGATCTGCTGCTCGTCGTGCTGAAGCGTCTGCTCGCGGACCGCAAGGCGCGCCGGAAGCCTATCAAGATTGTGCTCATGTCGGCCACGATCGACCCGACGCTGTTCCAGCGCTACTTCGCCGACGAGCGCGGCCTCGCCCCCGTCGCCGAGGTGCCTGGCCGCACCTTCCCTGTCGAGCGCCACTACCTCGACGAGTTCCTCGGCCAGCTCCAGGGCATCCCGCGCAACCAGGGCGGGTGGGTGTTCGACGACAAGAAGACGATGGAGTACCTCGACAAGGAGCTCAGCCGCGACCCGGCCAACTTCGTCAAGACGTCTGGCATCACGAGCAACGAGCTCGAGATCCCGTACCCGCTCATGGCTCTCACGATCGCGCACGTCATGCGTCGGTCTGACGACGGCCACGTCCTCGTCTTCCTTCCCGGATGGGACGAGATCAAGAAGGTCGCCGACATTCTCCTCGACCACTCCGGCAAGTACCCCCTGCTCGGGCTCAACTTCAACGACGCGTCCCAGTTCTCCGTGCACTACCTGCACTCGACGATCCCGGCCGCCGAGCAGCGCGAGGTGTTCAAGCCGCCGCCGCCCGGAGTGCGCCGCATCATCCTCGCGACCAACATCGCCGAGACCAGTGTCACGATTCCCGACGTTGTGTACGTCGTCGACTCGGCACGTGTCAAGGAGAAGCGCTACGACCCGGACCGCCACATGAGCTCGCTTGTGTCCGCGTGGGTCGGTTCCAGTAACCTCGGTCAGCGTGCAGGTCGTGCCGGTCGTCACCGTGAGGGAGAGTACTTCGGTCTGCTGTCACGCCGGCGCCTCGAGTCGCTCGACCCGCACCAGCTCGTCGAGATGAAGCGCTCTGACCTGTCCAACGTTGTCATGCACGTCAAGGCGCTGAACCTCGGCGAGGTCGAGGACGTGCTCGCGCAGACGATCGAGCCACCCGAGCCGCCACGTGTCATGGCGGCGATGGAGACGCTGCGCATGCTCGGCGCGCTCGACGGCGACCAGAACCTGACGTCGCTGGGTCGTGTGCTCCTGCAGCTGCCCGTCGACGCGGCGATCGGCAAGCTGTGTCTCTTCGGCTCGTTCTTCCGCTGCCTCGACAGTGCCCTTACGCTCGCCGCGGTGCTGACGAACCGTGACCCGTTCATCGCACCGCTGCTGGTGAAGCAGGAGGCGGATGCGGTCAAAGACAGCTGGAGCCCGGTCGCGTTCCGCTCTGACCCGTTCGCGGTCGTCGCCGCCTTTAACCAATGGAGCCTCATGGACGACCGGGGAGAGTACGGCGCCGCGAACCGGTTCGCGAGCGACAACTTCCTCTCGAAGCCGACGCTGCTGCAGATCAAGCAGGTCAAGGGCTCGCTGCTGCAGAGCCTGGAGCAGGCTGGCATCATCAGCGTCAGCGCGGGCGGGCACGTGCCTCGCATCGGACGACGGACAGAGGTCCCGCACCAGCTGCGACAGCACGACCACTCGCTGCCGCTGCTTGCGGCGCTGATCGCGATGGCGTCTGCGCCCAACTTTGCGATCCGCACGAGCGAGAAGGCGTGTCGCACGAGCCAGGACAAGATGGTGTGGATCCACAGCAGCTCTGTGAACTCGCGCCGGCGCGAGGTCGGCGGGCCCGAGGAGCCGAGCGCGTCGTTCAACCCCGCCGAGAAGCGGCTGTACGCCTTCGGCGAGAAGACGCGCAACGTGCCGCCCGGCGGCAACCCGAACAACGCGCTGACGCAGATCCGCAGCGTCACGCGCCTGGACCCGCTGACGTACATGCTCTTTGGCGCGTACGAGCTGCAGGTGGCGTCGCGGGGACTCGAGGCCGACGGCTGGTTGCCGATCACGGGCAACCTGCACGCGCTGGACGACTTGCAGCGGCTCAAGACGCTGTTCGACACGTGCATGCTGCGCGTGTTCGAGGGCGTCGGCAAGGCGCTGACCAAGGGGCGCGACGAGCGCTTCAACGCGCGGCACGCGGTGGACGTGCGCAACGGCTCGTCGCGCATCCGCGACCGCGAGGACTTGGACGAGGAGAACGAGAACGAGTCGGACGACGAGGACTCGGACGTGGACGGGCCGCAGCGCGGCGCGTCGTCGCAGCTCAAGTTCCAGGCCGAGCTCGCGCGCCGCAACGCGCGCAAGGTCGAACCGCTGAGCGCCGACGAGATCCGCGAGCTCGGCATGCTCACGACCGACATTGTGCGCATCCTCGACGCGTACGCCGCAGAGCGCGAGGGCGGCAGCACGTACAACTCGCGCCCCAACTCGCGCCCCGTCACGCCCGGCATGGGCCGACCCATGGGCGGCATGGGCGCCATGGGCCCCGGCTCGGGCGCCATGACGCCCAGTGGCCTCCGCCCCACGACGCCGAGCAACCCGAACGTCTACAGGCCGCCGCAGGCTAGGCGGTGGTAAGCCGTCGAGCCGCGGGCGAGGGTGGCGAGGGCCAGGCGGGGGCCAGGGCAAGAGCGAAGGAGGCAGAGTAGCTTGAGCCCGTCTCGGCGCACGCCTCCTCGTGTCGCCGGCCGAAGCAGCCCTGCGGAGCGAGAAAGGGCCGAGGAGGAGAACGGAGGGCGAGACAGAGAGAAGATCACGATTAGCAGAGAGACGAAGACGAAGGAGAAGTCGAAGACCGAGAAGAGCAGAGTACAGTAGACAGATATCAAAAGCGACGCGCCATGTCGCACCCCACCCCTCTCGCCTCTCGCCCCGCCTGCCGCGCACGCGCACGCAACGCAGCATTAGAACTAGACCCGACCGACATCACTGTGTATGCATCTGGCACTTGTGTATTACCGTGGGCGAGGTCCTCGCAATATGCGGAACGTTCAGAGCCTCGCACCCAGTCTGTCACGTTACTCTGGCCTTCATGACTGACCCTCTCACTCTCCTCCGCCACCTCGCGCTTGCTCACCCTCACTTTCCTGTGGCCTCACCCGCGCACTCACCCCCTAGCTCAATCACAATCCTGCAGCGCTCGCCGCTCGCCGCTCGCCGACCATGACCGAATTGTATAATGCATACTCGCCGGAATACGAATACAAAGAAAAAGGGGAAGGGGTGGTGGTGGGTATAGTTTCGCCGGTGGTACTCTGGCTGCCGTGGGCAGCGCTCGTAGGGGTAGGGTAAGGTAGGGGAGGGTACGGGGGATAAGCAAGTTCTTTTCGCTTTCGGTGCTTCTTCTTCTTCTTCGTCTGCTATGGCTGTGGCTGCGCTTTCGTTGCGCTCGCTGCGCTCACCCGGCGCCGGGTGAAGATCCAGGAGGTCCAATAGGTGGTGAAGGGAAAATGAAAAGAAGTCGGGGTAGGTTGAAAAGATAAAGTAGAAAAACAAATGAAAGATGGTAGCGTAATGGCGAGAGGGAGGTTATCGCCCGTGCGTCTGCGACATCTGGTGCGACTGCTGGCTCATCTGGTGGCCCTGCTGCGAGAGCTGCTGGTGGCTCTGCTGCGACATCTGGTGCGACTGCTGCGACATCTGCGGGTGCCCCTGCGGGCTCTGCTGGTGCGTCTGGTGCGTCTGCTCGCTCGGCGTCCACGCGCGCTCGCGCGAGCGGTCCCGCTCCATCTGGAACGACCGCCGGTCCGCTTCCGGCAGCCCGGGCGAGCTGGGCGCGCTACCGCGCGAGCTCTGCCTCGAACCGTTGCGCTCTGCGCCCTGGAACGGCCCGCCGCGGAACTGCGGCGCCGGCATCGGCATCGACATCGTCGGCTGCGGCGCCGGGGCACCTCCCGGAGGGCCGAACGGCTGCCCCGCCGCATTCCCGTTAAGAGCGGGCGGCATGCCAGAGCTGCCTGGCGTTCCGGGGCCGGGCGGCGGAGCGACCGCACCCCAGCTCGTCGGGCGCGAGTTGTTGTTGCTCTGCGGCGCGCGCAGGCTACCCGACGCACTGCCGTCGGTCGGGTGCGGAGGCGGCAGCGAGGACAGACGCAGGTCCGCGGGGCGGTTCGATGCTTGGTTCTGGCTCGAGTCGCCGCGCGCCATGTGAGGACCGCCTTGCGGCGCGCCCTGACGCGGAAGCTGCCCGCCCTGGTTGCCTTGCGGGTAGCGCCGCTGCAGGTAGTTCTGCAGGTGCTTGTGCATCTCCTTCGGCGGCAGGTAGTCGCTGTAGTTCGCAAAAATCTGGGCGACCTTGTCGTGCCTGACGAACATGAGCTCGAGCGGAACGTGGTAGATGTCGTCCTGGTTCTCCAGCAGCTGCTGCACCGCGTTGATGGCGACCATGCTGTCTTCACGGGCAGGATTGCCGCTCTTAGCGTACAATATGCTTGGCGTGATAACGGTTGCGAGGTTGGCAATGTCCATGCGCGAGCCAGTCTCCTCGTCGCGGTACGAGAATGAGGCGACCCAGCGGAGGAACACGAAAAGAACCTCGAGGGTGTCACGGTTGGGCCGAGGAAGCAGAAGCACGAGCAGGTGCAGGCATCGCTTCCGGTCCTCGGGGTTCGGCAGGGTGGCGGCCGCGCAGAACAGCTTGTGAAGCCTAAACGTCAAGAGCGGCTCCGGCATTTCACGAAGGAATCGCTTCAACAGCGCGGCCAGCTGCACCGGATTCTCCTCAGACAGGGTGACGATGGACGAGTCCTTATCGAGCTGGTCCGAAATGTCCTGGAGACGACGAATGTTTCCGTTCTTTCGGAAGATACCCTCGACCGCCATGTCCTGTTGGCGCATCGTCGACACAATGTCCTCGATGAACTCGGGCACCCGGAGCGTCGTTGTTGAGCTAGAGCCCTGTTGCGAGTCGGAACCAGTGCGGTGAACAAGCACCTCGATCGGAACTCCGAAAATTCCCTTCTTCTTTTGATCCTTCTTGCCGTTGTTCTTGAAGATCTTGTTCCACCACTGGTTCTTGCGCGTGTCCAGCAGCTCAAGAATATCCTCGACATCGATTAAGTGGCCGAGACCAGTCTTGGTCAGATTGATGAGCGCAAAGTGTCGGACAATACTGGCATCGAGCGGCGACAATTGAGCGAACAGAGGCACACTGTTCAAAGCCGAACGGGGAGGGTTCGCAAGCAAGGCGGGAATGTCACTGAGGGTGATTGCGTCGTCTTCCTTGCCATGGGCTTGAGGAACGGCCAGCATCATGTTACTGAGCTCATTGGACTGAGACTCCTGGGCGGGCGGCTCGTCCTTGACAATCCGAATCTGTGTGTTGTTGCGAGCAAACGCAGGTCGGAGAACGTCCACGCCACTCTCAGAGCTGCCACCCTCCTCGATAGTTGGCGGCGGCACTGAACCAGATGGTGACCGGGCTGGGACGACTTGGCCATTCTCGTCTGCCATCTTGCCCGCTGGACTCTCCACCACGGTTGAGCGCTGCGGCAAGCGGGCAGTAGAGGACAACTTGCGATCCAGGGTCACCGACTTGACACGCTTGACATCGGTGCTCGCATCGCTACGCGTCAAGGCTGAGAACTCGTAAGCATCATATCCCGACAGGAGTGACTTACCGCTGGGAATCTTGTGATGTTCTCGGAAATGGAGGTAAAGGCGGCGCAGCGCAACGTGGAGCAGGAATGCAAACTGCTCCAAACGGGACACAGACTGGAAGCCAGTCTCGGCGGTGGCGGTGCGATGAGTCACACACCAGATGATGTCGGTGGGTCCGTACTGTGTCTTGGGGGGCTCGAAGCAGAAGTCGTCGACCCTCGGTGGCAACCTCCGGGAAGGCGCCTTCACCATGTAGTCATGCGTGCCTTCGCCCGACCCAATCTCAGCCGTTCGGTCCGAAGGACTCTCTTGATCGTGGTGGATGCCGGCCTTGTCGTGACACCTTCCGCACTCCACACACATCGAATGCCAGCGGTTGAACATGCCAAGTCGCACGCAATCGTCCTCGATAGCTCCATTGCAGGTGATGCAACCGTCATTCGGCACGAACGTATCGATCTGTGGCCCTCGAATCGTTGTCTCACCGGTGACCTCCGACGCCAGACTTCGGTAGCCGTACGCGATCTCCTTTGTGCTGGGGATGAAGCCTTCGGGGTGCCTACTCAGTAGGTCATAGCTGCGCTTGGCCATCTCCTCCGCTGTTTCATTTCCGTTCCATTCATCGCTCGGCGGGGTCGGATCGGGGTGATCACCTCTCTTTCGCAGCGACGGTTCGGCATTGTCGAGGGACAGCAAGTGCAAGCGAGCCAACGCATTGGTCATGGCTCTGGGATTGTTCTGTTCCCTATCGAGCTTGATGGCCCCCGTCAGAGCGATGCGAATGAGGATTTTGAGGTAGTGGGCGAGCTGAGTGACCTGGGTCAACAGCTCCTGCATGTTGGGGATTGTGTTGGCATGCGGCGAGATCTGAGACAGCATGGAGAAGAAGTTGACGAGCTTGCGGCAAAGCTGCTTCGCCTCCCTGGCATGGGACATTCCTGTGCATGTCAGCATTGCGACAACCGCCATGAGCAAGACACCACTCACCTTTAACGCCTGCAAGCGCAAACTGGGCCTCCAAATCGTCAATCACCGCGAACAACGTTTCGACATGCAGGATGAACTTCTCTGCCAGCAAGATGACATCGAGAAGCTTGCGCTCATTCACCACTCGAAGCATGTCACCGATGCAGGCCGCCGAGCTTTCCTCGAAGCCGGAGAGAACCAGCCAGATTTGGGACACTTTGAGCTCCATCGCAATCTGGCGGTCCTTCAAGTCCTTGGCGGACATCTCCGCATCCCAACCCGGACTGGCATTCGCAGACAGTGAGGACTGCGGAGACATGCCCGGCATGGCTCCGGGCATAGAGCTCATCTCAAGCAGCGACAAACTCGATGAGGCGGGAGTAGCGGAGGCAGGAGTCGTAAAGTTACGCGAGGCGAGACGGACGTTCCAGAACTTGTGGATCATGTAGCACTCGGGGTGCCAGCACTCGTCTCGGCCATTGCGATTGATCTCCACGAACTGCTTTAAAATAGCAGTCTCACAGCCGACGCACTTATTGGCAAAGCTGATCGAGTAGTGGTAATGACAGTCTGCGCGGGTCAGCTCTACTTCATGCTCATAAGGCAGTTATTTATACTCACAGACTTTACCGTCGTGCTCGTAGTAAGAATCGCTGGCACCAAAGACTGTGTCACAGACAGAACAAGTGAAGTGCTCGACGTGGAACTTCTCACCGCACGCAGTGATATAAGACGACCTCAGCGCTTGGTCACACTTCGCACAGATGAGATCGAGGCGAGCAAAGTAGTCACGTTCGCACAAAGGATACTGTCGACCCTCGTTGTCCTCGACAGGGAAGAACTTCTGGGCAACGACTTTGTCACAGTCCTGATGGTGTCAGCGATATCCCGACACGCAAACTTACTCGACAGCGGAAGCAGTCCAGGTGATAGACTTGCTGTAAAGCGCGCACGAACTGCCCCCGAACGGCGAGGCCGCACTTGGCACAGTACGTGACGGATCCAGATCGTCGGGCGGATGGTTGCTGCGTGGGCTGATAGTTCTGTACAGCCCCGGGCCCACCAGATCCCGGCGGTGCATGTGAGGAGGTTGTCGACGTGGGAGTCTCACTCCTCCTAGGAGTCACACCGCCGTCACTACCTCCGCTGCCTGTAGCGAGGGCAGCGGCGTTCGTGAACGATGACACCCTTGGCGGCGGGACGGCAAAGTTGGTCTGTGCTCCGACTCCAGCTCCGGTCGCGGGCATGTGCGCATAGGGAGGAATAGATGCTGCCGGCCTCGGGGAGGTGACTGGGGAGCTCCTCGATGAACCCGGTCCTTCGGCGCCTAGCCGCGGGTCCGGCGAGGAAGTCGAGCGCGGTGGTTGTTGCATGAACGGCAGACCGTGCTGGGCGTTTTGGGACAAAGGGCTGGCGCTGGATGGAGCGCTGCGCGGACTGGCCATTTCACTAACACCGTCTATTGACGGCGGCCGTGCGATGCGAGGTAGTTGAGTGTGAGATGAGGGCCTGGGCATGGCACCAGGAGGGCCAGGCTGAGTGGGATGCGCGGGAATGGAGCCTGGCACGGTTGGCAGTGCTGGAAGCGACGACGTTGCGAGCTGAGGACTTTGATTGAAGGCCTCTCGCGGGGTCATCCATGGGAGAGTTCCTGACGAGGACACCGACGCCGGGGATTGACCAAGTTCTCTGTCACGCAGTTGCTGGGTGGAAGCAGAGTGGTTGGTGCCCGTGGAGTGCATGGAGTGGACAGACGTGTTGGATGGCCGTCGCTCAAACATCTGGGCTGGACCTGCTTCGAGAGACGACCGACTCCCTGCAGACCCGAGATCCAGTGCACCTGTTTGTTTAGCGATGCCCGCGACGCCTGATCCGGTCCCCCTCGCCGTCGTGTCACGGGTGTTGAACCTGGACGTAGTCATACGTCAAGGCGGCGGGGGAGGGTGGGGGTTGAGGGAAATGACTCGCTGGCAGCAGGGTGTGATGCTGGAGCCAGACGAGGCGGGGGAGCCTTCAGATGAGGGCGGGGAAGGGCAATGCTGGATGAGATGGATATGGGCAAGTTCGGGCCGATATCAGAGGAGATCTAGAAGGGACTGAGCGATCTGGTTGTCGGGAACGTTGCGTGGAGATTCGTGAACGTTGCGTCGTGTTGACGAACAATCGGACGGGCGGACGTTGCTTTTGGGCGCACGAAACGTTGGGAGAGTGGGAGAGGAGGACGAGGGCGGGTGGTGGAGTCTCGAGTTGAGGAGAGACCGTGTGCTGGGCTGGGCGATTGATGCACGGATCTCTTTTGAGGACGGTGGAGAGAGGGGAGGAGGTCGGGCGTTACGGTGGGAGTGGGAGAAGGGACTTGTGGACACAATGGGGGTATGTTGTGGGCAGGATGGTGTCGGGTGCGGCGTGTGTCGATGCAGAGAGGGCGGGTCGGGAGAGCGATACGGAGACGGAGTGTGCAAGAGGAAGGATCGAATGGATGGTAGATGGATGAATGCAAGTGGTGTGGTATGGTGTGGTCGAGCGAGTGTGTGCGTGCAGTGCAGGTGCAGGTGCAGGTGCAGGTGCAGGTGCAGGTGCGGGCTGGCGGCCTGGCGGCCTGGCGGGCGGGCTGGTTGCTGGCTGGCTGGCTGGCTGGTCAGGCTGGGAGGTGCGGACGCAGTGTCGGACGCTGGTTCGGTGCGTGGTACGTGTGGTGGTGCGTAGTGCGTGGTGCTGCTTGGTGCGTGGTATTCTGGAGCGCGGTGCGCGGGGCGGGCTACGAGTGAGGGCTAGGTAGGGTTGAGGGTGAGGGTGAGGTGCGGGAGGTCAGGTGTCAGGTGGGAGAGCGGAGGGACCGCTGGCTGCTGGCTGAGGGCATGAGGGCATGAGGGTGGGGACAGCGGACGGGCGGAGCGAGGCCGGGCGAGCGAGCCAGCCGCATGACCTGCAGTGTGACTGGTGACTGGCTCGTCTGCTATCCGGTTCGACTCTACATATAGCAGCATGCTGCATGTCGGCCATCATCAACGCTTGTCCTCTTTCCCTCGACCTCTGCCTTGCACACTTCCCACTCACATACAGTGTTGCATCTGCCGTCAGTCCTCGCCATCATTCTCGCAGCAGCATGAGCCCCACTGTGCGTCAAGCAACTCTGGACATCTCATCCACTACTGAGCCGCTGGACCGGGTGAGCCAAGAGCCATGAGCCAGAGCCAGGGAAGACCCCGGGCGGCCGAGGATGCATAAGGCAGGGCGTTGTCAGCGAGAGCACAGGCACAGAGGCAGATGCAGCGAGGAGGACCGAGGAACCGGCATGGCCAGAGTACGAGTACCGCCGTGTCAATGCGTGGGGTTGGGTGCGCCGAGGCCTGTGATGCTGATGGCGAGGAGACGGGCGTGGGTCGCATGGTTCGCAGGGCTCCGCACGGCACGGCATCGCGTCCATCGCACCACCACCGCAGGCCTGTGACCAGTGACCCTGGCACCCTTTCCGCTGGCCGCTGCGCTGTGCTCTGAGAACCTCTGCAAGCTCTGCGCGGCGGTCCCATGTCCTAGGGTCCGGCTCAGGCTGTCAGGTCCAGGTCGTCGAGCGTCCAGGGCACAGGGTCGGACCCCCAGCCAGCGGCCCAGGATGAATCGTGTCCCATCCGCCCATCCGGTACGCCGTAATTCGGCCAGGCCTAACCTCCTGATACACAGCCGACTACTGGTCCTGGCAATAATCAAACCACCAGCCAGCAGCCAGCAGCCAGCTCATGCAGCACACGATGCACGATGCACCAGGCGCAGCCGTCCGACATCCGGAACCACACTACCGTACGTACGCACGCTACTGCTGGCCTTCTGTCAGCCCTGTTCGTCTGGCGCGCTGGCTAGCATGGCTGCCACGACTCGCCCCTTGCCCTAGACGCCCCCGCCGCCCAGCCCTGCCCTGCTATCGTTCTCACTGCCTGTTGCTCTCGTTCCCAGCCCCCAGCTCCCAGCGTCCCAGTCAGCCTGCTCACTGTTCAACTGCTCACTGCTCACTGCTCACTGCTCACTGCTCACCCTCGTCCGGGTGTCCTGTGCCCTTAGCTCATGCTCAAAACACCTGCCCATTCCCATGTATCATTTGGCGTCCGGCCTGTTTGGTCTGTTTGGCCTGCGCCCGCGTCGCGCCTACCTCTCACAGCACACATGGCCTGGGCACACCTCGTCTTCCGACACACACGGCTGGCACGGCTCAGACGTTGGTCTACCGGCCCGCACCCCTTCTTCCGATCAAGCTTCAACCGCTTTCGCTGCATACGCACTCCCCGCTTTTGTACCGAAACCATGTCAAGCTATTGTTCACCCCGCCAAGCTGGTACTCTGTCTCTGCCATGCAATCAACGACCCCCCCCCCCCGCGTGGCTTGGCCGGGACTGACTTCCTTTGTCCTGTGATCCTGCAAAAGATCCAGACCAAAGCTCTTGCATCGAGATCTCAGAGGGCGCAGGGAGCCTGGTGGAGGTAGGCGTCCACGTGGCAGACCTTATCATGTTCCGGTTCGCTACTGTCACGTGAGCACCCTCGACTCAATCTCTCTGTCATGCCCAAAGTTGGAAGGCGCCGAGTGAGCGCTCACCACCACTCGCTCGCCACCGTTCTGGTCTCGCATTAACCCACCTTCCCCCCTTTTCTTCCTCTCCCTCGACCCTCAAAGACCTCAACCCCCAGAGGCTGTTCAATCATCGAGGGTTGTATGCTCTTTGCTCGCACTTTACGCCCCCTTTCGATTTCCTCCCAGCAGCTCCATCGCACTACTCCTTTCCACCTCCGTTCCTTCGCTCCCGCCGGCAACATGTCCCGCAGAGAAACCAAGCCCGACGTCCCCACGACCGCCCCCGCCAAGTGGCCTTCGCCCGAGGACTGGCCCGCCGCCAGGGTCCGCTCCACCTTCATTGACTACTTCGTGAAGCAGCCCGGATTTGAGCACACCTTCTGGCCCTCGTCGGGCTCGATCCCCTTTGACGATGACACGCTCCTCTTCGCCAACGCTGTGAGTCAAAAATCCTCCCAGTTTGGATGTGTCGGACTTGACCGATGATCGATCGGCTGAAGCCTCGGCTCGTCTGCGTCTGCAGGTGAAAGATGCTGACCGCTTCCGCAGGGTATGAACCAGTACAAGCCTCTCTTCCTTGGTACCGCGGACCCCAAGTCTGACCTTGCCAAGCTCACCCGTGCCGTCAACTCGCAGAAGTGTATCCGTGCCGGTGGAAAGCACAATGACCTCGACGACGTCGGCAAGGACTCGTACCACCACACCTTCTTCGAGATGCTCGGAAACTGGTCGTTCGGCGACTACTTCAAGCTCGGCGCCCTGACCATGGCCTGGGACCTCCTCACCCGTGTCTACGGCCTCCCCAAGGACCGTCTCTACGTCACGTACTTTGAGGGTGACGCCGCCCAGGGCCTTGAGCCCGACCTCGAGGCCAAGAAGATCTGGCAGGACCTCGGTGTCCCCGAGAGCCACATCCTCCCCGGAAACGCCAAGGACAACTTCTGGGAGATGGGTGCCACCGGCCCCTGTGGACCTTGCTCTGAGATCCACTTCGACCGCATCGGTGGACGCGAGGCCGCCCACCTCGTCAACATGGACGACCCCGACGTTCTCGAGATCTGGAACAATGTGTTCATCCAGTACAACCGCGAGAACGACGGCTCCCTCCGTCCCCTCCCCGCCACCCACATTGACACCGGTATGGGCTTCGAGCGCCTCGTCTCCGTCCTCCACAACGTCAGCTCGAACTACGACACTGACGTCTTTACCCCGATCTTCAAGCGCATCCAGGAGCTCACCGGTGCCCGCCCCTACGAGGGCAAGCTCGGTGCCGACGACAAGGACGGCATCGACACTGCGTACCGTGTCATTGCCGACCACATCCGTACGCTCACCATTGCCATCTCGGACGGCGGTGTTCCCGACAAGGACGGCCGTGGCTACGTCCTGCGCCGTATCCTCCGCCGCGGTGTCCGTTACGCCAACTCCAAGTTCGGCGCCGAGATGGGCACCTTCTTCTCGTCGCTCGTCGACACCACCGTCGAGACTCTCAAGGAGATCTTCCCCGAGGTCACCAAGAAGATCCCCGAGCTCAAGGAGATCCTCGACGAGGAGGAGCAGTCGTTCGCCCGTACCCTGAAGCGCGGAGAGATCCTCTTCAACAAGTACGCCGAGGCCGCTGCTGCTGGTGACAAGACCCTCGCTGGTCGCGACACCTGGCGCCTGTACGACACGTACGGTTTCCCCGTCGACCTGACGCAGATCATGGCCGAGGAGCGTGGTCTCAAGATCGACGAGGACGCGTTCGAGAAGGCGCGTCTCGAGTCGCTCGAGGCCTCGAAGGCTGGCGGCAAGAAGGGCGCCGCCGGCGGCGTCAAGTTTGACGTCCACGACCTCGGTGCGCTGGAGGCGAATGACGCCGTGCCCAAGACCGACGACGACTACAAGTACAAGAAGGGCGACATCTCGGCCGCGGTCAAGGCGATCTACCACCAGTCCAAGTTCTACGAGTCGACCAAGGAGGTCCCCGCCGGCGAGCCGTTCGGCATCCTGCTCGACAAGACCAACTTCTACGCCGAGTCTGGTGGCCAGGAGTACGACACTGGTGTGATCGCGATCGACGGCCAGGCCGAGTTCAAGGTCGAGGACGTGCAGGTGTACAACGGCTACGTGCTGCACGTGGGCCGGCTGGAGGAGGGCGAGCTCAAGCTCAATGACGAGGTGATCTGCACGATCGACGAGCTGCGCCGCTGGCCGATCCGCAACAACCACACGGGCACGCACATCCTCAACTTTGCGCTGCGCGAGGTGCTCGGCGACGGCATCGACCAGAAGGGCTCGCTGGTTGCGCCGACCAAGCTGCGCTTCGACTTTAGCCACAACAAGGCGATCTCGCCCGCGGACCTGAAGAAGATTGAGGACCTGTGCAACGCCGAGATCAAGAAGGCGCTGGCTGTGTACTCGAAGGAGCTTCCTCTGGCCACTGCGCAGAAGATCCCGGGCCTGCGTGCCGTCTTCGGCGAGCGGTACCCCGACCCTGTGCGTGTCGTGTCGATCGGGTTCCCGCTCGAGGACATTGAGCAGAACATCGAGGACCCGAAGTGGGCGACGACGTCGATCGAGTTCTGCGGCGGCACACACGTCGCCAAGACGGACGACATCAAGGACCTGGTGATTGTCGAGGAGAGCTCGATCGCCAAGGGCATTCGCCGCATGGTGGCCGTGACGGGGCACGAGGCGGCGGACGTGCAGCGCAAGAGCGCCGAGTTCGGGCGCAAGCTGGACCGCATTGCGCACCTCGAGCCGCGCGAGCGCGAGGCGGCGCTCAAGCCCATCCCGCAGGAGCTGGGCCAGAGCGGCATCAGCGTGCTGAGCAAGCTCGCGCTGCAGGAGCGCTACAACAAGCTGACGGCCGAGCTGGCCGCCGCGGCCAAGGCGCAGACGGCCGCGGCCCAGAAGGTGCTGACCGACGACATCAAGGCGTACTTCGCCGAGCACCCCAACGAGAACGTCTACGTCGCGTCCTTCCCCAGCGCGGCGGGCAACAGCAAGGTGCTCTCGGCCGCGCAGACCGCCGCCAAGGCCGCCAAGAAGGCCGTGTACGCCTTCTCCGTCGACGAGGCCGGCGGCAAGGTCGCGCACCTCAACTTCCTCCCCAAGGACGAGGTCAGCAAGGCCTTCAACGCCAAGACTTGGCTCCAGGACGTCGCCAAGAGCATCGGCGGCAAGGGCGGCGGCAAGGACGAGGCCGCCACCGGCGTCGGCATGAACGTCGACAAGCTCGACGCTGCCATGGAGGAGGCCAAGAAGGCTTACCTTGCCTCCAAGCAGTAGGCGAGGCCGCTGCAGGCGTGACGAAAAGTAGACTCGATAGCATCTGAATGCAGGGATTTGTCGGACCGAGAGCAGTGGGCGGCGAGCGATCACTGACAACTGACAAGCCTGCAACTGGATGAAGCGCGAGCCACGATCCATGCATCCGTCTACGGCGTCTACGTCTACTGCACACACAGGATTACGGTGAATGTCCAAAAGAGAAATAACAAACAGAATCAACGCCTCTAACACTGATCTAATCGACGGCGGCGGACGCGAGCTTACACCCTAACAGCGTCCGTCTCGCCTTGGAGCCATGCACGCCACGCTGGACCGCCGGGCTCGCTCCGCCCGTCCAGCTAGACGCCCATGTGCCACTGGTCGTAGCTGATCGAGCTCTGGGGCAGCTCGCTGGCGGGCAGAACCTTGTGGTTGCCGATGATGCCGTCGCCGACCATGACGTAGCTGCCCTTGCTGGGGACGCCGTCGACGACGATGAAGAGGAGCGCGGGGCCGGGCGCGAGGATGGCGGGGTTGGGCGGCATTTGCGCGACGTGCAGCGTCGCGTCGCCGGCGGGCGTCGTCGTGAAGCTCGTCGCGAGCTCGACGTGGCGCTGGCCCATGTTCATCGCGTGCGTGCTGAAGCCGGTGCGCACGACGACGGCGCGCGTCGCGTTGATGTTCACCGTCTTGCCGCCCAGGTCCGCCTTGCTCAGCGACACGTTAAAGTACGGGCCGCCGTACGTCAGCTGCTCGGGCAGGTTCTTGGGCTCCGGCCGCGCCTTGTCCATGTAGTCCGGGTAGAAGATCTCCATCCGCATCTCGGTCCCGTACTTGTAGTTCGGGTGCGGGTCCGGCGGGAAGTTGGCCGGGTCGACGTAGTCGGCGTTCGGGTTCGAGCCGGCGACCGCCACGCTGCCGTCGGGCAGCAGCGTCGCGGTGCTGTGGTACATGCGCGGGATGTTCGACGACCCCGCCTCCTGGAAGCGCGCGCCGGCCGGCGCCGCCGGGTCGTAGTAGTACGCCGTCAGCTGCGGATCGTCGGCGTACGCCTGCCCGATCGTCCAGTCCGACCCGTTGCCGTAGCCGGCGGTCCCACGCCCGGCACCGTTCAGGAACAGGAAGCGCCCGTCAGGCAGGTTGACAAACTGGCCCATGCTCCGCCCCGCCGGCAGGTCGTCGTCGTCGACCCACGTCACGTCGACGTCGGGGCTGATCTTGACGCAGCTCTGCGACGTCGCCCAGTCCACGATCGGCTCGGGGTTCTGTGCCGTCCACGTCTGCGCCGAGCCGTCCTTGTCCGTCCCGCCGCAGAACAGGATCGTCAGCGTCCAGTTGTTCGCTGGCGTCTGCGGGAACGTGACCGTACCCGCGCTCGCGGGGTACACGCGCACGCCGCCGTGAATGTTGTCGATCGGCATTTCGATCCCCTTCTTGTAGTCGAAGATCTCGGCCTCGAGCCCGACCTGGATGAAGACGTTGCCCGACGGCAGCAGCCAGATGAGCGGGTACAGGTTGAGCGGGAGCGTGCGGTCGAGGATCTGCAGCTCGATCAGCTCCTGGTCGGCGCCGAACCAGTTCACGTTCTGCGGCGTGTGCTTCGGGAAGTACTCGATCGTCGGGTTGTCCTGGTTCCGGTCGTTGACGTAGCCGCCGTCGATGCACCCGGCCATGATCATCGCGCTGCCGTCCTCGAGCGTCTCGAGCGTCGGATACCACCGCTCAAACTTCATGTAGTTGCGCGCGTTGTCGTACCACGTGCACTCGCCGGCGTTGTCGCAGTCAAGCACGCGCACCGCCTTGCCGCCGTCGACGTTGCCGTACACGTTGTCGCCGTCCACGCGCGCCGCCGAGCCGAGCGGGCCCGCGTCCTGTCCGCCCTCCTTCACGGCCTTGTTCCCGCCCGCGTTCAGCCACGTCCCGTTGCCCAACACCGTGCCGCCCGCACAGAATGTGTTCGTGCGCACGTCCAGAGGCACGCTCTCGAACGTGTCCAGGTCGATCACGCTCGCCCACGCAGGATGGTTCTTCCCCGGCGCCAGGGTCGGATTCCGCTCCGTCTTGTCCAGCACGTAGAGCTTGTTCGCGGGCCCGAGGAACAGCATCATAGCACTCGCCAGCGTGTCCGCGACGACCTTGAACGAGCCAGCCGCCTGCTGCGCCGACACCTGGCCCGCGAGCGCGAGCACAAGCGCCCCGCCCGCCAAGCTGCTCGGCGCCTTCATCGTTCAGTCGAGAGTCGAGGGTCTAGTCGGAGCAAAGGCACGCCGCTGCTCAGTCACGAAGCCGAAGCCGAAGCCGAGTCGAGCCGGTCCCGGAGGAAGGTTTGTGCAACAGGAATGTGCGGTGGAGTGCGCGCCGGGTCCTGCAGCGGCAGTCGCCTTTGTTTGTGCGTCTGGCCGTGTTGCCGAGTAACGCCCGTGCAGTTGCGGGTTGTTTGCTGGCCAGAAGCTGTGCTCTGGCTGAGGGAGAGCGGAAACTGGGCCGGTGCGGTGCCGCTTTGGGATCTGGAGATTTTCGATCGGGCGGCAGCGGGCGGGGCTCGGAGGATTCTTAAGCTTCTCGTGTCTTGTCTTTGCACCGGTTCCGTGCGTGCGTTGGTCGTGAGGTGGTCGTGTGTATGCCGTAGTGATTGATGTGCGAGGTGCAAGTATGCGTAAGTGTTACAAACAGAGAGAAGAGAGTCAAGAGAGGAGTGCGGGGTCAAGAACAGGAAGGGCAAGAGGAATGCAATTGCAGCGGGGCGAGGGCGATGCAGTGTTGTGCTGCGGGGATGTGCGGGGTTGGAGGTGGCCATGGTGATTTGCTGGGTGCTCTGTGCATGCTGCTGCCGCAGCTAGTCGGCACCTGGCACCTGGCGCGCCCGATGTGCCCGGTGTGCCCGGTCTGTGCCGTCTGTGCCTTGTTTACAAAGTGCGGCGCAGAGTGGGTCAGTGCGCGTCCTGCAATCCTGCACTTTGGCAGAGGGTGACAGCGTTGACAGCGCGCTCGAGCTCTGACCCCCCGACCGCGAGTGCACCATCGGCCGGGGCTCGTCCCGAATTATCGATCTGCCAATTTTCTTAGAACAGAGCGCAACGCACGACGCGGCACATGCTTGCAGTGCTTAACGTGCTTAACTTGGCCGGGACAGAGCGCTAAGCTGCTCGCGCTGAATGCAGTGAATTGCGCATTAGATTTAAACGATACTCCGTATTCCGAGACCGGCACTCGACGCGTCGCTTGGTCGCCGCTTTGCCGCCCGCTACTCGGCTCAGAAGCTCAGAATAACCCTCTCCCTGGGCGTCGTCCGAATTTTGCTTCCGCCTTCAATCACGTGAGTAGAAGTCATCGCGTGGCAAGGAAGATCGCGCTTTTTGCTCCCGCTGCCAGAAGCCGAACAAACGAACGCGTCCTAAGTGGGGGTGCCGCCTAAGACCGGGGCATGACGTCAGTCCTGCCAGGGAGGTGTCAGGAGCACGTTCCGGTGCCTGTTCTAGTCCTAGTCCAGCGTCGAGCTCGAGATCTCCGGCGAGCAGCGAAGGCAGCGAGGGTGGCAGCAGGCAGGTCGATCGAGCCCTTGCGCGCCCCTTTGCAGCCCTTGGTGGGCAGCTTTCCGCGCCTGGCGGACCCTTGGCGAGACGAAACTTGTACGCAACAACCGGCCGCCCCACGCGCTCGCTTGGGCTCGCCCATCGCCCGTCATGTCCGGCACAAACACGCTGAACTCTTTTTTTCGCCTCTGACGCGCACAGCTCAACTGACGATGCCAAGATCGGCGGGGCCATCCGCCTGCCGCCTGGCCGCCTTGCCGCCTCGCCTGCCGGGTTGCCGCGGTGAGCGCGAGTCATACGAGAGCAAGGGGTGTATGACGTCTTTGCCGTCCGCCTGGGCCCATATGGCCTTGGCCTGATTCCCGCTGCCAGACCCGCCAGACCCGCCGCGGAGCAAAGTCCTCTGCGCGGGTTGCCCGATGCATATAAAGTCTGCAAGCCCTCCTCGCCGCCCACCCACTGATCCACAGACACCCACCCACACCCAACCAACAACCATGAACGAGCGCTTCATCCGCATCTCGTACACGATCATCTTCGTGATCATCGCGATCATCTCGATCATCACCCTCGGCATCACCGCCTCGCTTGTGTCCAAGTACAACAAGGACGGCTACCCGCCCGAGCACACCGGCGCGTACCGCGACCGCCTCCGCCTCCTGCTCGTCGCCAGTGTATGGACGACGTTCTTTGCCCGTGAGTATACAACAGGTGACCGGTAGTGCCGGCAGCCTTCGCTTGGAGCTGGGGGCTTGGAGACCGGCGGACGGGCTCGACGGCTCGATGTGGGCCACGGGTCGCCGCCACCGCGCAAGCTGGAGACGCTGGAGTACAGCGCTACGTGTGCCCCTCGCCCGCCGGCCTTTGGGGCGAGGGGAGCGGCGACTGTGCAAAGCGCACGGGCGGGAAGACAGTGAGGGGGTCGTGGCGACAGATGCCGACGGTGGCGAGTGGAGTGCTCTGCCGAGGCACGCTCCGGCCCCTCTGTCTCCCTCACTTTCGCTTCGGAAGCCATGCTCTCCAGTCTGTGACGAGTCTGTGGCGGACGTGCACGCCGTGCACAGTCGCCGACTCGCCCCTGCGTCTGGCACTGCGTCCTGGCACCCCGTCGGCCCGCCGTCCCAGTCCCCAGTCCCCCTCCCCACAAACAAGCACGAGCACCGCTAACCCCAGTCATCTTCCAGGTCGGCTTCCAGCTCTTCGGGCACAGCACGCTCTGGGGCATCCTGCCGCACCTGATCTGGGTCATCATCGGCTTCATCCTATACATGATCGGGTCCGCGTCGCTGACGGCGCTCACGGACAAGATCTCGTGCGGCGACGTGTCCGACCTCTTCGAGCGCTGCAACATGGTCAAGGCCTCCGTCGTCACCGGCTGGATCACCACCATCCTCCTCTTCATCGCCCTCCTGTACCTCATCGCGCTCGCGTTCAAGGCCCGCGCATGGGGCGGCGTCCACAAGCAGAACCTCTACGTCGACGCCTAAGCTGCCCTCAGCTTATGCTGTGCTCTGCAAGCATCCCGCTCGCCCGCAGGGGTAGAGGGACAAGGCGGCGCACGCCCGCTATCTGACATCCATTCCGCACTGTATCTACTAGCCGGCTCACGCTGGGTTCTATAATCGCACTCCGAATGCATTGGTTGCCGTTGTCACGCTATCTTATCTATCTTATCGACACCGAGGCGTCGCCGAGACGCCACCGAGCGCCCGTGCGCCCGCAACGCAACGCCCGCGCATGCCGCCGTGCCAGCCGTGCCATGCTTAACGACAAGCGTCGTCTCGGCAACCTCGGTGGAACAACCTCGGTCCCGGGTGCCTCGTGCATGCGCCGTCTGACACCTGTACACACATCGCTCACATTAAGAGACTGGCTATCTACTGGTCTATGTATTTCGTCGCGGTCGTTACTGTTCGAGAGGGTAGTGGGGCGTTTGTCGTCGCGGTGTCGTACACACACTCGTCTCGCCGTCGTACAGTTAGAATGGTTGTTTGTGGAGAGAGCTCAATACCCACGTCTACGCCTGGTTCAGGGACGAGGTTGTCGCCTCGCGCAGGCGCACGCGCGAACCGAAAATGCGCGATCCAAAGCCGAGCGACTCGACCTCGTTCATCGCAGAACTGAGGTTCGGGTGGAAGCGGTGTGGCCCCAGCAGCTCGGGGATGCCCACGATACGGAACAGGTCCAGCTGGGCGGGGCGCAGGTGGGCAAAGTAGATACCGACGCCACGCTGCTCGTACGCGCGCACAAGCTCGTTCAAGATCTGGAGAGCGCTTGCGTCAATTTCTTCAACCTGTGCCTGTCAGCTGACGCATAACTGCTGCAGCTTACATCTCCCATGTGAAGAATGATTGCCTTGGCATTCTCGCGGCGCGGAACATCGGATGGGTGGCTCTTCTTGGGACCGTAGAGCTCAAGCTGACGGTTAGTGTGCGGAAAAGCGTCCAGACTTACGCGGCGAAGACGCTCCTTCAGCTGACCGGTGTTGGCAAACGACAGGCTCTCACGGATCCGGACGACAAGCTGTGATTAGTCTGTGTTCAAAGCGCCCTATTGCTTACCACTCCAGGGATCTCCTCCTGTGCCTCCTCGTCCTCGTCGATAGGAACCCACTCGTCGCTGTGCGGGTTGCGACCGATGATCTTGATGCGAGGCTGAGTGCTGCGCTGAATGACGAGGATAAGGGAGAAGATGACGGAAATGACAAGACCCATCTTTAGTTAGCCTCTGTACCGCCTCTTGACTGCTCACCTCGATAGAGAAGCAGAGGGTGATCACGAAAGTGCCGACCATCTGTAAGAAGTCGGTCCAAGCTCGAGTCTGGTAATAGAAGATGATCTCATGAGGTGCCTCGGTGAGGACTAGGGTCAGCTTCGAGCGGTTCGCAAGACTCACTGGAATACACAACAGTGGTGATGATGGCTGACAGAACACACTTCGGCAGGAAGAACAGCCAAGGCACGATGAAGAAGACCGCAAGAACAAGAATGATTGCAGTGATGATGCTCGCCATTTGGGTGCGGGCACCGGTCTGGCCATTAAGACGAGAGCCTGGGCGTCAGCTAGTTAAGCCAGCCGATACTCACGAGTGACAGACCCAAAGATGGGCAGAGTACCAGGGACCGTGATGACTGAAGCAACGAGGTTGGTAGCGCCGAGAGCCACGAGTTCACGGTTGGGGCTGACAGGGTATCCGTACTTGGCAGCATTCTCACGCGCCGCAACCATGGAGTCGACGACACCGACAACGGCCATTACGAAGGCGGTAGGGAACTGAGGTTAGCGACAACGACGACGCAGACCTACTGTTGCGGTAAAGTACTTGACCGTGCTCTTGGTAAGGGGTGAGCCGAAGGGCAGCCCGGCGTCCGTCTTCACCTTGCCCAGAATGTCGACCCCATGCTTGTCCCAGCGGAAGATGCCGTTCAGCACTGTTGTCAGCGGCAGTTGACTTGCAGACACTCACCAGTCGTGCTAACGACGACCACCAGGATCTCCGGGACAAACCGCAGCCACTTGCCGCCGGGGCGCTTCGTGGCGATGCCCTTGCCAATCTTGGACAGGATGAGGAAGGCCAAGCATGACAGAGACAAGGTCATCGTGTACGGATTGAACATGCCCATGTGCTGGATCGTGAAGATGAGCTTCGGGATCGGCAGCTCGGGCACGTCATAACCCTTATCGACGAGGTGGTTGAGTCCCAAGAGAGGGAGAAGCTGTTCGATAAGAATGATCTGCAGTGTCAGGCGGTGCACGTTCGAAGCGCTTGTCCGGCATGACTCACCACACCAATAGCGGTGATGAAACCCCGAAGGAGGGCCCTACTCAGTACCACGTCCAAGAACCCAAGCCTGAGCAAGCCAAGGATCGAGGTGAGTACGCCGACAGTGAACGTGGTCATGACGGCGATTGCAATACCTTCAGCGGCCGGGTCCTTGGGAACGCTGTGCGGGTCTCCGTAGACGAAGTTATCGATCATTTGGCCCATCATGAGGGACAGCGAGGCTTCGGGTCCCATCGACATTTGGCTAGAGTTAGCCAACGAAGGACGGTTCAGTAGCTCACCGACAGGTTCCAAGGGCACCGTAGACAAAGGCGGGGATCGCACTCGCCCACAGGCCGGCCACAGGGGTCAGATGAGCCAGAGCAGAAGCATACGACATGGTCTGTGTGGGTTAGTCACGGCTCGGACCTCGTCTAGCAGACCATCGGATCCCTACCTGCGGAATCATGAGACAAGCCACAGACACGCCTGCGACAAGGTCACCGGAGAATCTAGGACGTCGTCAGCTAGTTCAGAAGAGATGTGCAGCTGTGCAAGAGCTACGACGCAGTGGGTGACTTCTTGCGCAGCCCGTCTGCTGATCGTCACGAACGTGGTACAGCGGCGTTCAGCATGCGGACACTCACAGCGACCAAGAGTACTGGGGTAGCCATTCCGTGACGGGGACGTAGTACTTGGAGCGCTGGCGGACCTTCTTGGCCACCCTGGCACCTATCTTCTTGCGTTTCTTGCCCGACCCTGCCGTCAGCACCAGCTGGTTGGTGGCGTAAACAAACATACCGTTCTGCGGCTCGTCGCTCGGTTTCGGAGCATCCTCGTCGTCGGACAGCGCACCGTAAGTCGCGGGAGGGGGCTCGATGAGGCGGGAAGACTCGGTGATGCGGACGGAGGGGACAGGGGTGGAGGACGATGCGCCACCGAGCGAGGAAGACATGCCGGCGAGATCGAGCCTGCTGGAGGCGGGGGTAGCGTTGCGCGAGCTATCTGGAGAAGTGGTGAATGTCGGCATCGTGGGCGGCTATTGCTGGGGCCATGCAGTGATAAATGAAAAGGAGAGTGGAGTCGGATGCAAGGAAGGAGGGAATGCGAGTGATTGTCGGGTGTAGGCTGCGATGAATGGGAGCGCTGGAATGCTGTGATGGCCGTGATCTTTTGTGCGGGTATGATGCGACGGGCTCAGTAGCTCAGCTCTGGCTACGGGCGGTACAGGTGGTCTAAATATTCCAATGGCGAGCCGTAAAGTGACGTCTGAGCGCCAGGGACGCGCGCCAAGCAGTGCCCCGCCAGGTCCGCCCACCAGCCAGCCCAGCCAGGCCAGCTCCGCCCTAGCCCAGGCCCCTCAGGTATCAGGCGCAGGCGCAGCCCAGTGTACCGGTGTCAGGCGTCAGGCGTAGCTGGCGTCAGGCGGGTGCAGCACCAGCCAGACTGCGGTGGAGGCAGTCCACTCATATCAGCCTGAATTGTCCGCACACTCATCCCATGCCGCAGTGCGATGCCGCAGATCCACAGCAGTCAATGCATTGTACCGTGATTTCTTCTTGTTATCGGCAGATCGTGCATGTGCATGTGCAGCCCACATGTCATGATCCGTCTGTGTGCCGGACGTGCTGTGTTCCTGGTGGAGCGTCGGACGAGATTTCAGCCGGGTACGGGGCCGTGTCCCGCGATCGGCACGTCGCCGTGTCAACAGTCGCGTCAGCCCGGTGGCAAATTCGCACTGGCTGGGTGGCAAATACCACGTGCTTATCGACTCCTTGCTCCAGCGTCTTGTCTTGGCATCTACGACACCATCCTCCACCGCACCAGGCTCGAAACCCAGCGCATCGAAGCCGATCCAATCTTCTGCTAGAACACATCACAGGGCTGATACGATAGTCAACCATTGCTACTGTCCGAGTGACTGGATGAAGTCCAACAACAGCACTCTTTCTAACACGACCACTCACTGCCTTCTCGCTCGACTTCCGCGTCTCTTCGAGAATCCGCTCCCACAAAGTCGTTTCCCCTTTCTCTCAGAACTGGCGAGCAGTTTTCTTCCTCTGATTGCGCTCCTGATAACTGAGGTCTGCCCCGTGAGCTCACAGCCGGCACCTTCGATCGGGATTCCAAGATCTTGATCGCCCTGCCGATCTGCCAATCTTGCATTCTTCGTTACCTTGGTGGACAACGAGCCAGGTAGCCCTCCCAGAGAGATACTCATCAGCCCTATCGCCCACAGCCTCCTTGTTCCAGCGGAATGTCACTGGGAGATTCAGCTCGAGGGCCTCCAGTGTGGAGCGCCGGAGTGTCGTGGGCGCTCCACTTGACTAGGAATGCGATGCCTCGCACGAACTTAATTCAAGTTTTGGCCAGAGCTTACGCACAACCCAAGCAAGCAGTTCCGGTAGCTGCGTTCGTAGTCCCTGGCCAGCGCGGTCGGCGCGCATCCGCAGCTTGATATGATAACACCGAGGAAGGCGGCGACCGGAACCGAGATGGGAACCTTAACGCTGGTATCAGATCACGGGATTGAGGCATCTCCATTCAGCAAGTAGTGCTGCAGTGGGCCCTCATCCTCCTCAGTCGCCTGGCCACCAGGAGAGCGTCTTCCTGGCGCCCCTGAATGCCGCTTCCGTGGTCGGGGTGATGAGGGTCCGAATCTGGAAGCGCTGCCTTATAACTGGTACAGCCCCGATCTCTCCACAGACACGACATACCCACACCCAGCCGCCTCCATGCTCCTCACCCTACTGGGCCTACCAACTGTCGGCGCTGTCGACCGCCTGGTGTGGAACGGCGCGACGTCGCTCAACCAGTGCCAAGAAGCGACGCTCTCTTGGTCGGGCGGCACGCCGCCGTACGACGTCCAGCTGCGGGCCGTCGACGCGGGGGACCTTTCGTCAATGTTGAACAGCGGGGACACGGATCGCTATATCGCCCGCAACGTGAGCGAGGCATCGTTACGCTGGCGAGTCGACTACGCTGCTGGACAGGGGCTCATGTTCGGTATCGGGGACAGCTCGGACCCGAGGCGGGTCACCGGTACGTACGCCGGCCCCCTCGTCGTCGGCGAGGGGAGCCTGGACTGTGAGCTCTACGTTCAGCCCTCCGCGTCGGCGTCCAGCTCTAGCGCCAGGGGAAGCGAGACCCCTGCTTACTCTTTGATCATGGGCGGTTTGGAGGCGGGAAAGACGTCGAGCGCGAGACAGAGGGCAAGCACCTCTGGACAGGGCGGCCAAGCTCAGGGCGGCGGGGGCTCGGATACGAACATAGCCGCCATCGTCGGCGGCGTGGTAGGCGGCGTGCTCGGCCTGGCGCTGATCGCCGGCGTCCTCGTCGGCATCTGGCTCTGCACGCGCCGCCGGCAGCGCGTCAAGGAGAAGGAGAAGCGCGAGTTCATCGTCGACGACGCCACCGACGAGATGGAGCCGATGGAGTCGACATTGCACCCCATCACGCCGTACAAGACCGCAAGCGGCATCAGCGGTTACGACCCCGCAGACCTCAGTAACACGCGGGCACCGGCAGAAGTGCCCCTCCTAGCTTCGGGCTCGAACGGGACACCGCCGCCGACGATACCGCATGCACTCTCGCCGCAGGGGCCCCCTGGCGAGGACTACGCCATCGACGCCGGGCCAGTCAGGGAACAACGCCCGCCGAGGTACGACCCGAGGTGGTCGCAGGAGCCGAGAAAGCGGTAGCCCGCTCGGGGCAGAGTGATAGTTGGAGGTGCCGTCCACGGCGCTTTGGGCTTGGCGCTCACTGCTGCTGCTACAGTATTCGCATGGCTTTACCTTCGACGCCGACAGAGGCAACCTGGTGATCGACACCAACGGCATGGAGCTAATGGAACCGACACCTCACCGGATCACACCCTTCGCGGCCCCAGGCGCCTTAGCAGATACGACACAGCGGCGCCGGGGCCTCTTCTCTCTACCAGGTGAAACCATGCTGGTACTGTGACTGGACAACTGCTACCACGATACGACCGCAGTTGGAGCCAGGCACAACGTTGGAGGTCGTACATACGTGTTTAGGTAGCCCATACATAGCCATGATACTGCATAGCATGGCTGACCGCGCGACTGAACAGGCTGGGGTCACGAGCCGACCTGAGCTCCGGGAGAGGTTCCAGATGAGTCAAAGCACATTTTGCCGATTGAGATCCAGAACGTATAGGACGCCGCGTAAAGGAAGTAAGCAGAGCTGAGTGGTACTCCGCTGAGACCGACGGCTTTGCTTCTTCGTTCCGGCTCGCGAGTCAGCCCTCTCGGCCCATGTCCTATATATCAACAGGTCGTCGCTACTACGCCCTCCCGCACTCAATCCAACATGTCTTTCTCCATCACATGGACGGGTCCGACCACTGTGCAGCAATGCGAGCTGGCAAGCTTGACGTGGGAGGGTGGCACTGGCCCGTTTCGCCTCCAGGTGACTCCGCTTGATGAGGATGGAAGGGCTGCTGGTGCCCCTCGCCAGCTAGGCGGGACCGAGATCTCGCGGCGATCCTTCACCTGGCGTATCGACTACGCTGCCGGGACCCGACTCCGGATCCAAGTCCTGCCACCCTTGGAGCGATACTACGCTACTGCAACCCTCACTGTGCTCGCTGGCAGTGATGACTGCGCGCTGTACGGGGAATCCAGCGGCGATACTACCACGCGCATTACTGCAACCTCAACTACCACGTCGGCAAGCCT